>JASPKZ010007826.1:387500-1055000 GCA_030220185.1 Diploptera punctata
TCACTGGCACCATCGAAATCTGAGATTCATGGCTGCGCGGACATAGGCTATCCACTACAGCACTATCTTGAGAATGTATTTCTCAATTATTCCTTGTTTAATTCACCTTTTTAGGAATGGTTAGTACTTTTCTCCCAACTTATTATTTACTAGGCACTATCGCTCTGGTTTTCGTATAAGAATTTTCCATGCCCGAATTTCATTCCCCATTTGTGCCACATGTTATGTTCATCGCAATCTATAACATTTAACTGTTCTTATTATGTCGGGTTTCCTATGAAGATAATATAGTTCACTTACATATTACTCATCCAAGTGTTTTGTGCAGGCGGAAAATATGTTAACTAACAAACCGTCTTTGTCTTTCTATTCCTTACTATGTTACCACTTCCTGTCCTCTGTATTATGTTGTTTGATTGGCAGGTAGAGAGCTGGCATTAAATGTATTTTAATGATCCGTCGTTCTGGGCGGTCAGTGTCAGAATGATTAACTTGACAACCCTGTTACTTTTGGGGTTACGCCTAGGAATGAGCTGTCCCTTCCTTGCCCTTCTCATTGCATGTTGCCACTTGCGATTTATTGTGAAGCGGGTAAGAGACGACAAATACTGTGATTTTAAATGATCCGACCGCTTGAGCGTTCAGTGCTTAAATGACTAATTTGACAACCATATTAAGATCTTTCACACGTGTTTAGAGATTCCCCCCACATTTGAAGTTGAAAAAATGCAATACGTGATCGGATGTACAGTTTTCTCCTAATCCCTTCCACAGATTCAGTAGATCGGCGACACTAGCGCTAAAACTCTTCCCCTCCGCCCGTGAACAGTTAACTTGGATGTGTAATAGTTCTCTCTATTCATATGGTCCAAACATTTTCTTTAGAATTTTATTCTGAAATTATTCATAATATTTTCTCGAGCCTGATAAGAGAACTGAATAATTAACTGTTTTATACAATTTTAATTTAACATTTTGTTAGAAGATTTGTTTTACATAATAGCATATGTTTCCAGAGTTACATTAAACGTGTATTTATTTCTAATTTCCAAAGTTAATTTACTCTATAAGACACTACAACAAACATTATAAGTGACTGGGAGTAAAGTGAATAACTACGAAACAATAACTGAACCAGTTTATACATTAACTCAAACACTGTACCAATGCATGAGCAATTTTCATGTTTTATCACACAGCATTTCATAGATTAATAACTCCGCCTTGCAGGCGCACCAACCGGAGAAGTGGGTTACAATAACGCCACGCCAGGAGAGAATACCAGAATGACAACCTGGTGGCATTGAATAAAAAAAATGCGATATACCCACAGGGAAAACAGAAGTTGTAAGAATTTGTTCAAATTATATATATCCGCTGTGGTCTCGAGGTAGCGTGCTGCCTTCACGCAGCGGGCCTGGGTTCGATTCCTGGTCGGGACAGGCTCCTGGGTGAGGTTTTTTCGGGGGTTTTCCTCACCTGTAAGACAAATGTCAGGGAGCGTACGGGCCAACGGTCCCCGAAAATCATCCGGGCCATCATCATCATCCTTATCATCATCATCATCATCATACTTCACCGATGTGGAAAGGAACGGGAAGCTACCACTCATATAATTCCCTAGTAAAGCTGCAAAGCATAGCATGAAAATGCTATGATTGTAGTGAAAGATCTGCCCTCGGACAGAACTACTATGGATGGATATATATATATATATATATATATATCATCATCATCATCATCCGGTATCATGGCAGCTGCCGCCGTCTTCCGGAAACCAAACGCCATTGCTCTCTATCCATCAATTAATCTTCCTCCATTCCTCTGATATTCATAGCTGCTTGTAGCCCTTCTATCCAAGTTTTCTTCGGTCTTCCTCTCTTCCTCCTTTCCATTGGGATCCATTCCATAACAATGTTTGGCAATCTTTGCTCTGGTAAATATATGAATGGATTAACGAGATTCCCTCTCTCCCTATCTATGTACCTACACACACACACACATATGTATTGAACCTAAAGGAGTGGAATTTGATAATATGTTGCTTTCACTACTGTTTGTTTTAATTTGAAATAAAAACTAAAATCAGCGTAAAGATATATTTTAATGCATATAAAATATCACAGTCGAAATAAATTGTGTATACAAGATTAAATATTTTACCAAATTAAAGAGTATGGTGATAAATGTACGTGATCAAGAACAAGATCATTTCTTCTTTATACATTTAAAATTTATTTTAAGGATGCAGTATAAATAGTTAAACATAGCACTATTTTGTTCACTTTCTAAGATCACGTAACTTTCACGTTGGATTCCATTATTTGGCCTACATCAAGCAGGTTAAAACACTTCATTATGGATACAAATCTTCCCATAAATTATTATGATGATTATATAGAAGTAGTATTAGGCCGTAGCGAGGAGATATAGAAAGTCAAAATACTAATCATATTTAAATGAAACGAAAAATTGGCCTGGAAGTAAATATCAACAAAACTGAATACATGGTTACACGTAGAATAAATTATATAATGGAAATGCATAATTAATGACAAATGAGTAAATGCTGATGATGTTGAATTCAAATACCTATGAACAATAATTGCAAACAGGAATGAATTACAGAAACAAATTACACATAGATTCGACTATGGAAAAGCACGCTATTATGTATTACAGGGAATCTAGCAATTCCAAATTATCTAAAACAATGTTAGACTTAAATATTTAAAACCGTTACGTCCCAGTTATATGAATGCGAAACATAGTTTCTGCTTTGAGACAGTGTCAAGTATCACGAATATTTGAGAATAAATATCTTAGGAAAATGTTTGGACCAGATAGAGAAGAACAGAGAGGTGGATAGAGAAGACTACTAAACACCGAGCTACTTAATCATTATTTGAAACCTAATTTAGTATGAACAGTTAAATCTCCGTAGACTGCGATTGGCAGGATATGGTTCAAATGTTGAATGAAAAAGGAGTATGGAAACTCCTTGAAGGAAAACCAGAACGAAAGCGCCAAGTAGTTGATCAAGAAGGTAGTGGGGGAATAACATAAATATGATTTGAAGAAGGTTAATTATACAGGGGATGACTGGAAAATCATTAGGTCCGGATAGGGTTGCATGGAGAGTTTATGTCCGTGAAGATACGAATCTCCGGACAGTTATGAATCTCATGAACCTCCGGGTTCGATCGTGCTAGTGTGTGTTTGGTTATACCTTTCTAGGACCCATATGTGAAAATCAAAACGAAATTCAACATAATTATAAATGAATACACCAATCCATTTCTATAAAAAATATTTTTGTTATAAAAACCCACACATTTTGCAACGCAATGTGCATAAAATATTTTATCATATTTACAAAAGAATCCGTGCTTCATATGTGCGCATTTATTATCTCCACCATGTTTTGGAAATAATGTTATTAATATATTATAATTAATTAAGATATCATGTCGTGAGTTTGTGCACGACTGTTTTAAAAATACGTTTTTATCTTTTAACGAATGCCAATATTTAACATTTAATTCCTTCCAACCTAAAATCTGCATTACTAGATCTCGCTGCATAATTATATAGCCTATATATATATATATATATATATATATATATTTGACATTGTTATTGTAGTATGTTTCTGCATATTATTCCTAAAAATTGTTTCAGTTCATTATATTGTTTATTTTAATTATTAATTTTATTTAGACTATTTAAGTCATGCCCTAAATGGGAGTCAATGACCAATCACATTTCAATAATTTTTTATTTACAACCAATCACAGTCTTTTTTTACCTCGATTTTATCAGTTTAATTTTATCAATGTAAAACCAAGCTCCTCCTTTTTAACATTCTGAATAGGTCATAGTAGTATTTTGCAGTGACTGCATGTGGCTACCAGATTGTATATAGGCCTATATAGTGCACGAATATAACCAGATAGTGGTTTCGGGAGATAATATAAAAAACATTTGTAGCAATTGATTATACCATAAAAAAAAAAGAAATCACTATTTGCACTTTCTTAAACGTATTATTCCCAAGTAATAACATTCCATAAAAATATAATTGACATATTTACATCGTAGAACATCAGAAATGAATTAACATATAGTTTGATGTGTTTAATTTTTTCTCCACCAGGGCGCATTCTTACAATATTGCGATCCTTTGCAATAAATAGTATGATCTGGTTGCAATGACGAACAAGTGAATCATAACGTTTCGCATTTGTTTTCAAACATCGCCGTTTACTTTAAATATATACATATTTTAAAATAACTATATTTAAATAATGATTTGTGAGTAAACAGCTTAATTTTATTCGTTAAATGGTCCTAACAAATGCCACTCATAATTTGGAAATCACTCAAGGCATTACTTATGATAAATGTTTGCATCATAACATGAATCAGTGAATTTAAAAGAATGATTACTGTCTACGTATTCTTTGCACTGAACTAAAAATATATTGTAGAATATCTTAATGAATTTTATGTCAATGCGGAAATAATATAAATTGTATTACTAGATTTTAAAATACACAGAATTGAACGCTATGCTGTGTAAAGAACTCAAAACATTTTGAAGTACATTTTATCATGATTATATAGTAAATGATCAAATAATGAAATATACATTTTCTTTTGTTCTCTTTTCAAGATCACATAGCTCATATATAGGACTAAATCTATGAGTACTTTACTTCGGTTGAAAGCGCCATTCTTCATAACAAATCTCCATCTTAATCGTTTTACCTATCAATTACAAAACTACCGTGTTCAGAAGATATTTCTTTCATTTATAGAATAAGACCAACATTTAACATTAAGATCTTTTGGACCTAAAACCTGTATTACTGGATCTCTTATATACGTGGTGTGTGTGTATGTGTGGTATGTATGTGTATGTGTGTGTGTGTGTGTGTGTGTGTGTGTGTGTGTGTGTGAGAGAGAGAGAGAGAGAGAGAGAGCGAGAGAGAGAGAGAGAGAGAGAATGAGCGGGGCTATCTATTATGCTTAGAATCCAAAGTCCATAACTTTGAATCCAACAAATAGTTGATTTTTTTTTCGGAAGAAAAAAAAATCGAAGATACTGCTTCCGAGAGGAAGTTTAAAATCAATCAGCCCAACATTATAAAGAAATATAGAATCGTTCAATAACATCCGAAAGTAAAAAAAAAAAAGCTAACATATATAACATATATTAACAAAATTCCCAGCAATAGAATCTCACGATATACCATAGCGATTGGCCTCATAGCACAGACATAGGCATCCATGAACTCACTAAAGGATTAAAATACGTATTATCTTGGAAGAGGATAATCTAAGATAACATTTGCACAACACCTATGATTTGTATATGCTTATGTGAAAAAAATGCTATCAATTATGAGAGGGCACTCCACCATAGCGAAATTGGTTAAGGCAATTCGCAACTAGACGAAAGGTCGCGGTTCAATTTCCTATAGGATTTTTGCTTTTATACGGGCCTAAAACTCCTACCGACACCATGGTTCTGGAATATAACGGATAAATTGTTAACAGATCATAAGGGGATAAAAACGGTATTTACGAACGGCTAAAAACTGAGCGATATTTCGTGTATTGTCAGCACAGATGGGAGATGTAACCTCTTATTACCCAATGGGCTACTAAGAATCACTCCATTTTTGATTGGAGACGATTGATTCGAGTTTTAAGATCCCAACACGGCAACCTTACTTTTGGTTCGTTGTATTATCTACCTTAACATTATTGAATGAAAGAGATGAAATGAAATCTACGGTGATAGTTTTATGATGCTCCTGGCTCTACAAACATCAAACATTCACACACAATTCATACCACCGTTTATGTGGGCTGGATCCAACGCCTTCGAGGATGATCTGCAAATCTCCTTTGTCACTTTACTTATACTTGTTAACTGAATTATTCAATATATTGGAAACGAAAATAAGTTAAATGTACTTAGTTTATGATAGTACTCTATGCGCCGGAAGATCGGTGGTTTGAGTCCCGAAAGAGTCAGGGTATTTAAATTGTCATAAACTATCTGGTGGCACTACGGCTCTGGGGTAGACTCAGGGTCTAACAGAAATAAGTACCATGCATTTATTCTGGGGGGGGGGTAAAGCAGCCTTCACCCACCACTGACAACCCAGCTGAAATTTCGTGTCGGTTATCTAGAAAGGTACCGGAAAGCCTTAACCCCCTACCACCCCAAGCGCGTCTTGAAGCCTGTGTTGGGATCACTTTACCTTTACCGCATAAGCTGACAATTAGAAGAGAGATTTAGTACGAAATCTGGCAGTCTAATTCTAATCTCAACCATTCATCTTATTCTACTTGCAGATATCTATAAGTTTAGATAAGCTTACAACTTAACAGTACCAGTTTCAAATGAGCAAAACTTCGGAAACAACCCAAGTATTATTGTCTCACTATGATGGTTGTCCTTTTATATAAAAGCGGGTGCCGCGCGACAGTGCTTAACAATGATTAACATGCGGATTTATTATAGTGGCGGTAGTCGGCATCTTTGTATTTAATTATATATAACAGCTGCGAGGAAATAAAGCGAGCCACTGGACAACCATCATATTGAGGCGATAATACGTTTCGTATAGTTTTCGAAAATTCTCAACTATATATATTCGATACGAAATGCTGGCTGCTCCGTGGTGCAAGTGGTTAAACACTGGCACTCCACCTCTAGGATCTGAATTAGCATCTCGGTCACTCCACATGGAATACATGGTAGATAAACCGGAGCCTGAACAATTTTTTCTCGCGGAATCTGCTGTTTTGCTCTTCCATAAAAAGTCATTCATATTGATGCCATATATTTCGTTTCAGTTCTGCCTTTCTGACGGTGCGACAGATCTGATCAGCTGGCATCATTGTATGTAGCAGACCTTCAATAATAGAAGATGCATATTAACTGATACCTCGATCTGGCATAACGCCGAGTACAGGGTTTTTTAATAAATACTACAATTCAATTACGTCATTCAGGATAAAATCATAATATAATATTATGTTGTTATAATATGGCAAGTTTATATATTTTCATTTTTTTATTGTGAGTCCGTTGCGATACAGTTAACAAGAGACAATTTGTAATAAATTAGTTTGTAGTGTGTATTCCTAACGTACTCAAAATAATATTATATCACTTGGAATGAGATAATGACTAAATTCAGCTAAACAATTAGGCATAATGGGACTGTGATGCATTCTGATAATAGTTAAAGTAGGGCATTTAGGTCATTAATAGGTTATTGAAATTATAATTATTTTATTGCAATATGAGATATTTAAGTTATATATTTTATATTGGATATAAATTATGTAATGGAAGAACAATATTACCAATAGAAGGGTAGGCCTACAGGTAAAGAACTAGTAAGTCACTTTTGTTTTTGACTATTTAACTCATGCCCCAAATGAGAGTCAATGACCAATCACGTTACAATGATTTTTTATTTACAACCAATCACAGTTGTGTATCGCCTAGAATTTACCAACTAAAGTTTATCATAATAAAGAAAGCACTTCCCTTTTAACATTCTGAATAGGTCATAGCATTTTTTGCAGTGACTGACTCACTAAGAAATACGGCTACCAGATTGTATATATAGTGCATGAATGTCAACACATACCGCATGCGGAAGTTAATATAAAAACATTTGTAGCAATTGGTTATGCCACCAAAAAAAAAAAAAAAGAAAGCACTGTTTGCACTTTCCTAAATGTATTTTTTCCCTAGAAAAATATAATTGTCATATTTACATCATAGGACAGCAGAAATGAATTAATATACAGTTTGATGTGTTTCATTTTTTCTCCACTAGAGTGCATTCTTACAATATTGCGTTCCTTTGGCAATAAATAATATGATCTGGTTGCAGTGACGAACAAAAGAAGTAAATGATGCGTACCAATCATTTCTCATTTGTTTTCAAACATCGCCGTTTACATTAAGTATATAAATATTTTAAAATAACTATAGTTAAACAATGATTTGTGAGTAAACAGCTTAATTTTATTCGTTAAATAGACCTACCAAATGCCACTCTTTACTTCCAAATTCTCTAAACAAATTCACTCCTCATTTCGTGAGTCGTGAATTTATCGATAATTTCGAAATCGCTCGTGGCATTACTTATGATAATGGAGTTTGAGATAGTTTTATACTCTCCATAGAAAGGACAATATTTTAGATGTTTGAAGCAATAAAAGGATCAGTTTAGTCATGGGTTTATTTTCGTTCAAATTTTGACATATAGGTAAACGAGTATGTATGTTGTATATTCAAAGTGTTTTTTCTCGTTTTCAAGAAAAATGACTTATCTAGTTTTTTCCTGTTCTCTTCAATGTATATTCTAAGATTGTTATAACAATTAATCAATGTCATTATTATGTGTTAATTTATTTTGAAACATATTTATGACATAGGTAAGATTTTGATTGCACAACGAATGTTTAATTGGAAGGTTTAGATTTCTATTGACAGAAAGTGTTACAGTATATTTCGAAATATATGTTTGTAATATACGTTACTTGAAACAAAATTTTCAAATAAATGTCACTCACAATCACTTAAATAGGCTAACACTGGTCAACATAATTTTTTGTCTCATCAGTACCAATAGTTGTACTTAATGCAGTTTTTTATCGTGCTTTCAAATATGTATTCAAAATTTCTCCATCACCCATAGTTTTATTTATTTCAATTTCAATTAATGGATTTAAATAATTATTTTTAATAAACTTTTTTCGTCCATTGTAAAATAAAACCAAATGAGCACGGGGAACACTTTCATCCGAAGATTTCAGCTATGGAAAAGAGATATCAAGGCAAATGGAATTCTAATATGCTGGCCGATTATTGTTGGACCATCATGAGGGATGCTCCACAGGCGAAATATAGCAGAAAATCGTCATTTCTTACATTCTAGGTGAGTCCGAATGTTGGAATATTGTGTAGTAGAAGATATTAAATTGTTTAAAATTATAAATGCCTGTCACTCGGAAACCTTGCGTGATGGAGAAAACTCGATATCATATTTGAATTCAGGATAAACAATACTATCAGAATCGCATATTTTTCTTTCTTACACAAAAATGTTTATTTTTTTGTTGCTCAGTGTAATTTGTATTCATGGAAATGATATTAAAGAGTCATTAAATAGTCGGACGGGTAACCGCATCCATCAGCAATATATAATTTAAATTCGGACGGTTAATTAGTTATCGGTGAAGTTTATAAATAGGAAGTGTATTTAAATACTAACAAAAGTATGTAACCGAAATAAGCCAAATAATATTGATATCAGTTATAAATCAGTATTGTCCGACAAGTTACTACATATAGACGAAATAATTATAGTATGGTAAAAATAGAAGTGAAATATATAACGCCTTTCATTGACCAGTAAGGGGCTAAAAGTTAATAAAATATTTTTATTTCGAATGTAGACAGGATTTATATTTTATCAATAGAGATCCATATGACCCTTTGGATCTCTGGATAATTGAAAATAAACAGATTAATATAAAATCCATAGAATTCTAGTGGTAGAATAATTGGCGACAGTCCCGATGACATTAAGTACTATTTTGTCCTGTAGCACCAGTAAGTAGAGTGAGGGTAAAAATGGGTGGTGAATTAAAAAAATGACAGATTAGAGTCGAATTCTTAGTTTTCTTGAGTCTCTAAGCTGATTGGTGACACTCCAGTCATTGAAGCACAAGTATCAATCCCACTCCTAGAGGTGATTTGTACTAATAACCGAAGAAAGGAACTGAATATCGAATCCTGAGTTTTCGGGATCGCTGAGATGAATAGTTATATTCATGTCGTTTAAGTTCTTTTCGGCATGGGGGTGCGATGTGGCGAAAAAAAATCTAAAATATCTACAACAATGTCGAGTAAATAGCTTTCGGGGCAAGGTGTTTGCTGTCAAGAAAGTAGGAATAAATATATAGGCCAACCTGGGCGAAGCTGGATAACCAACTAGTTAAATTTAGTTTGGTAATCGCAATATTAATAGTAAGGTATGTGTTAATACTTATTCATATTTAAAAAAATAATTTAAGCAGGTTTATTTAGTTACATTTAAGTTTGGATTTTTAAAATTAATATAAGTGCTTGTTTTTAATTTCCGCCAATTACAATTTACGATTAATATCTTCTCCATGTGTTTTACACGCTTTATATTAGCTTGACCTGTATCTGTTTATGTAACGGAATCTTTCAACATTATTTTCACCCACTTAAAAGCATTGGATCGACTTGAAACTTTGCATACGTGTAAAGGGCCAATGACAATACAAAAATGTCAAATTTTTTCTAAGATCCTGGGAAAAAATAAAAAATAAATACCGATATAATAGGTTGCGGACGTATCGACTTTTTAGTCCATCGTTGTAAGAAATTAATATTATATCCTCTGGTACCTCAGTTGGTAGAGTGGTGGACTGTAGTGGTATATAATTTCAGTAATCCATAGGTCGCTGGTTCAAATCCGGCCCAGAGTATTTCTTTAGAAGAGTATTACTTTTAGCTCATACTACAATAGTATCGAATTTAAATATATTTATATTTTTATCTTATTCTGTAAAATATTAATGACAATTTTGAAAACTTACCACATTGTAATTTATCAAAAAAAAATGAGAAAGGTATGATTAACTGTAACTATCTATCTATATTAAAATATTCAAAAATATTATAATAATGTAAGATAATAATAATTTTGAAAAATATATAATTATATTCGTGCCTTGACACTAAAACTATGGTAAGCAATTAAATTTTCATGGGATTCCGGTTTCTGACAATCAATTAAACTAAAAAATAAAAAATAAATAATAGTTTAAAAAACTAAAACAACACGCGTTGTTAGAAAACCGAACTAAAAAATGAAAAATAATTTTAATTTCCAACGCGCTTGGGTTAAAATTAAATTGGTCAAAAAAAAAATCATCTCCAACACATCTAGAAAAAAACTAGAGTTATCAACAAAAATAAAATAATTTTACCATCAAAAGGGTGGGGTGCTTTTTATGATTTTTACATTTTCTTGTTAGAGACTTTACTTTTATCAATATCTGTTTGTTATCAAATATATTAATTGATATAGAGCACCCCACGTTTTTCATGGTAAAATTATTTTCTTTTTGTTGATAACTCTAGTTTTATTCTAGATGTGTTGGAGATGATTTTTTTGTTGGCCACTTTAATTTTATCCCAAGCGTGTTGGAAATTAAAATTATTTTTAATTTTTTAGTTCGGTTTTCTAATAAAGCGTGATGTTTTAGTTTTTTAAACTATTATTTATTTGGTATAACTTATCTACTTCAGTTATCATTCTTGTATGATTGTTCGCATTTATAGTTTTATGTATTTCATTAGTAACATCTGTTTCTAATTAATTCAATTCACTTAGGGGAATTAAATATTAATAAATGAAACAAGAAAGTATTAAATTTGTGTGATTTTCAAACTGAAACATTTGTGGATTCCCAAGTGTAGGAGGTAAATTTTAAAACCTGTATTATCGTATTATTCCTCACCAGCGACTAGCCAATAAAGGCATTATATGACTATATATACAATTGCCATTTGCATTTATTACTCTATTATCCCGGCTAGACTTGTTGCTATGAGGCGAAGCAAAAGCTCATTACATGCTAACTCATGTATGCTTCATTACAAGCTCGGACACAGCGTCATGATGTTTAGAGACCCCATATTCAAGGAAATTAAAATTACTTTTTAATTTTCCTGTTAGTTCTAACATGGTTTTATACCATGAAACTATTGTTATATATATCAATTTAAAAACTAAATTTATTTTTTAAACTAATTTAGTTTATAATTTGAAGAATGCAGATATATGAATACTCAAGTCCAGGTTTGAACCAGTGAGGAGGTTCACCGCAGTGTGGAACGGAGGATGCAGAAGGAGAAGGGGATGACAGAGACAGACAGGACAGACAGACGGACAGGCGACAGACAGACAGGACAGACAGACAGACAGACAGACAGGACAGACAGACAGACAGACAGACAGACAGACAGACAGACAGACACAGACAGACAGACAGACAGACAGAAAGACAGACAGACAGACAGACATACAGACAGACAGACATACAGATAGACGAACAGACAGATCAGACAGACAGAACAGACAGACAGACAGACAGACAGAACAGACAGACAGACAGACCGACAGAAAGATCAGACAGACATACATACATACATACAGACATACATAACAGACATACATACATACATACATACATACATTACATACATACATACGTACAGTACATACATACATACATACATACATACATACATACATACATACATACATACATACATACATACATACATACATACATACATACATACATACATACATACATACATACATACATACATACATACATACATACATACATACATAATGTTCTGACCAAGAGCAAGTCTTTCAGTGCAAACTCAGCATTCTCCACTCTTTCTTTAACTGAGCTTTCCTTTTTGTATCCGCATACAAATCATTTATTTTAATATTGTCTATCATCTGGTGTCTTTTTCTGCCTCTAACTTTCTTTCCGTTGACCATTCCTTCCAGGGTATCCGTCAGCAGGCAGTTTCTTCTTAGCCAGTGATCATCCAATTTCTTTCCCTCTTCTTTATGAGTTGCAGCATTATTCTTCCTTCACCCACTCTGTCTAGCACATCTTTATTTTTTATTTTATCTGTCCATTTTATACGTTCCATTCTTCTCCATATCCAGATCTCAAAAGCTTCAGTTGCTTTTCCTCATTGCGTCGTAATGTCTAAGTCTCTGCACCATATAATGCTACACTCCACACAAATATATGTGTATGTATGTGAGTGTGTGTAGATCTGCGCTTAGCTATTTTATTCCTGAATCCTTCAATTGAATTTACTTTCCTAACATATCAGGGCTTTTGTTTTCTGGTGAACTATTAACATTAATAGAGATAAATTACAATATCTATGTAGTTATTAAAACTGATAGGAACTAACACTATGAGGACATTTAATAAGAGTTTGAATCGAAATATACAACTAACCTCAAATTTGATTCCTAACATGTTTGTAGGAAGCATCACCGCCTTCTCAACTAGACGAATATATGAGGTTAGGTGTATATTTCCTATTCAAGTTCTTAAAAACCTTTCTGACACATGAAATCCAAGTATATGCTAATAATACATTGAATTTAATTGATGAGGCACATTTTGGAGAACTAAAAATCATTAAGCAATTATTTTTATTTTATTTTATAATATAAATATGTGAGGGAGTATTGCATTTAGGATTTACATATAAAGTCGCATAATCTCTGCTTGAAGCATTACGTCTTATGCGAGTACTACAAGCAATATACACAGTAAATTAGTACAGGGATTAAATCGAAGAATTTTTACCTATTTATAGAGGAGTCACAAATAAACAATTCAGATAGATTGCCCGAATTCTCAGAAAGAAACTGAGTTATCAGTAGTTAAACTTGTTGAAATTTTGATACTAAAGAAGTATAAGAGTTAAATTGAGTGTAGGGTAGAGGGCGATAATTTCAGCTTGAATGTAATTAGGGTTGAAAGAAACTGAACTACTGCTAACTTACCAAACTTGTTTTCAAAATTTACGTTTTCATTATTCAATGGAAATTTTACAGATTACTAGAAGCTAAATCTTGTAGATGTGAATCTTAATAATTTTGGTTAATATAATAATTTATTTTAGCCCGAATACATCTCAAACTATTTTATACTCCTATTTTATTTTAATACTGAATATTGATAACAGTTTACTCATCTTATGACAAAGTCTCTGGAATCCCCAACTCAAACCCATCTGTATTCAGGTAAATACTTCGGTTTAATTCAATTACACTCTGTATGAAGAATGATTCACGATTATATTACTAGTGCTTGGATTTTTATGTAATAAAATTTCCCTAGTGGTAATACAATTTAAGATTACAACACAGATAGCATATATAATGTATTTGTTTGTAATAGAAATCAAGACAAAAGTTATTCAGAAAACTTAAGACTAATATTATAAATCCTAGCTCCACTTATTACATACTTCTGCAAATTGACAGAAGACTTAGTAAAATATTGGTAAGGATTTCGTATCCGAAGCTGACCATTTTGATGTTACTATTTTATTTGTCAATCTTCCATTTCCCCTAGATCAATAAGGTAGGCAATTCGCCGATCGCTTACCTTTACCTCCATTTCCAAATATTTGGTAGATATGTCGGAGATAAAGTTATGTAATTTGTGTGTTTCAAAACCACAGCTGCTTAGCAAAGTTCTCAACGACATTTTCTGAGAACTCAAATATTTGTTTTTTTTAATTAAGATAATGAAACCCATCACTAAGTAATTCAGATTTTAATTCAAAATACATAACAAGAAGATATTTCAAAAAGCGAGCTTTGGGAATGGTGTTTCTAAGTGTTATGTGACACATTCGATAATTTTACAATTGTCATCGTATGATAAGCATTATGATATGGGATCCCTATCAAAATTATCTACTGACACTCTCTTTCATTTCTATAACACGTATGTCAGTCACTCAGTAAAGAAAACGGTCGCAATGACTTTCGTACCAACATATAACTTACTATAACTAAATTAGTTACATTACTATTTTCTATGAAATACCTAATTCACAGGCATTATCGAATGCGTAGGTTCATGACCACGTGAACGTAAGTTCTCCACACATCCCTAACTTGAGCAAATATTTTCCTATCATCCCTTGAATAATCTACTTCCAAATCATATTTAATATTATACCTCAGACCAATATCAGGTTATCAAAGAACAGACAAAAAACACAACACGGAAATAAGACAACAACTAAAAGTAGAGGAATTAAACACAACAATAGAGAAATACAGAACGAACTGGAAAGAACACTTGGCAAGGATGACTGAGAATAGAATACCAAAATCAGCATGCACCTATTCACTACGAGGAAGAAGTAGTTTGGAAAGACCAAAGAAAAGATGTAAACAGCAACAATTTGGAGCCGGAACAGGCTAGTAAATAAGTCGAAACCGTAAAGAAGAAGAAGAAGATATTATTCTCCTAACTCTATTTTCTACTACACATATCACCGGCATCAAGGATTAGGCCTTTTGGCCTGTATCGTTTCAAAGTTGTTGTTCACGCCATCCCTTCAATGGTCAGCACGTATTTTTCCCCTTTTGGGTTATAGTGCACAGTAGCTTCCTAACCCCTCGAGTCTGGCATTCGTTCAATGTGATCTGTCTAGTTTGTTTTGTATTTTTTAACTATATATGTATCTGTTTCATTATTTAATTCTTCTATAATATCTACGTTCCTTTTTGTGGCCTAGTAATGATACACATCGGAGAAATCTCATTTCTGATGATTCTATTTGCCTCAAGTGATCTGTTGTTTCTGCTTCCATTTAATAGCAAGTCAATGCATTTACTTTATACAGTTAAATTTTGCTTTTTGTACATTGTGCCTTAATGTTCTTTTTGGTCGATGTGACTAATTTCTTATACTTACCAATATTGTTGTTATTGGAAGTAAGTCAACGTTCCCACATCTAACCTGGTTGCTATGCAAACAAAAGAAATCGCAATGCTGATATGGACTCAAAAAACACACGTTCGGTAAGTAAAATAAAACATTTCTTGAATGTTTTTTTACATTAACTCATACTTTTCTTTAGACTTTTCCGGAATTAATGCAGAACATCCCACTCTCGAGGCTTCTTCAATTTCTCTATCATCAACTATGACTCCTTCCATAATAAAATTATGAAACAGATTCTAATCACGGTACTACAAATAACAATGTCTCCACAGCCAACAATCCTTGCTTATAATAATACAAATGAAAGGCTACGTAGCAAAGATCACCACATGTTTCTTTCTCATAGAAGTCATTTACATCCATACCAATATTTTAATCCATTTATTACTATATTTAATAAAAATTAGTCACATCGACCAAAAAATAGTATGCAATGCACATGAGGTAAGCACGTGACAGATCTCGAAAATTGAAAAACACGGCGCAAGCGCCTCGTTTTTTTCAAACTTTTTCTCGATCAGTAACAAGTGCTAAACTCACTTGTATCGCAATATACTATCGTATAGTTCCACAAAAGTGTCTAAATCTGTTTAGTTTTATTTGGAAGTCTTCAGAAATTCCCATAAATAATTATATGGTGGAAGAAATGTTCTCAGGAATTTCTGTCAGTACGAAACCGCTGCCCACCCAGAATCTTCAAGAATTTTGGTAGCTACAATAACCAGGGGTTTCAAGTTAAGATAACCAGATATAATGGCTAGGGTACCCGGCATGATGACCACACACAACCCCTATACTGCTAGATGACATTCCACCTCTGTCAACTAATGTGCATTTATTCTATTTAACAATCAGTTCAACACAATAGAAAGCACCTCTCAATAATGCATAGAGAAAATAATAACTGGGAAATAAACATCTTAGAAGAAATATAAATTATGAAGCAAACAAGAAACGAAAACCTGCTGAACGATAACACACCCTACCAGATCAACCCACTATACAATAGGTAAATTAGTTAAAAACAACCAGTACCCAATGAACAGCTTAATGAGGCCCAGCTGAATATTTTATACAAGTAGAAATTGTTGAGAATGACTGTCACAACATGTACAAATTTTATTGTTTTAAATATTTAATGTGGATTTGAGGCCAGCTGCTAGCTGGTAACGTAAGGGCTCTCTAGCACTATCGCGTCATGGAGAGTTATATATATATATATATATATATATATATATATATCTTGTTTAGAGGTATGGCAATATATTAATTTAGTTTTAAGACTAGTTAACAAAATTTCATGAATGCTAAAAGTAAGCTTGGCATTTTTATTGAATACAGTATACGATTTTATTGTTGCTCTGATAACTAACCTTATATGATGAAACCCGTAATTTTATGCCGGAGCAGACATAACGCTCTATGCATCCTTATCCAGAACTAATATTTCTCAACCAATCCTTGTACAATTCAACTTCTCTCTAATCATTGTATAATTATGTAATTCTCACAGCTCATTCTTGGCCTACCTACTCTGACTTTTCAATTTTGTTTTTCTACAAAAAATAAATAATAGCTTAAAAAACTAAAACAACACACTATATTAGAGAACCGAACTAAAAAATTAAAAATAATTTTTATTTCCAACACGCTTGGGATAAAATTAAAGTGGTCAACAATAAAATCTCCAACACATCTAGAAAAAAAACTAGAGTTATTGTTTTTACGTTTTCTTCTTAGAGACTTTACTTTTACTAATATATGTTTATTATCATCATCATCATCAACAAGGATTAAGTCCAATGGCCTGTTCCGATCTCATTATAGGTCGAATTGATCCTTCGATCTCTTCAATGGTCTTCCCAACATTCTTCTCCCTTTTGGCTCATAATTATACATTCTTCTTGGTATGCGCTGTTCATTCATTCGTAATATGTGCTCAAGATGAGCATTTTGATAATATTTTATTATTTCACAGAGATTAAATATATCAATTATTATCAAATTCATTAATTGATATACAGCACCACACGCTTTTGATGGTAAAAATATTTTTTTTAGATAACTCTAGTTTTATTCTAGATGTGTTTGAGGCCAGAGATTCACTCCGCCTCTTCCCTAAATGAACAATCCAATAATTAATAATCGTGAGAGAGAAAATAAATTTATAAATAATTAATTAATTAAGTAACCGAATAAATCATCTTACATACATCTTATTTACATTCAAAGAAATCAGAAAAATATGTAGAATACAGTTATATAATTATTAATCATAAATTAAATGAACCAGTGGAATTAATATGATGACGTTATGAGTAATGTAGGGATAAGTCTGATGACTGTAACGCACTGTATTGTATTTTGATGGACTCGAGACACTCGTACAATAAGTTAAAGAATTGTTTTCAGTCCAAAGGATTAGATGCATTTCATTCAGCCAGTTAGAACTGACAATGCCTAAGCCTTGTATGCTGGATAGCTGAATACAATAGGAAATATATTGCTGGGAATTTTGGAAACCCAGTAAACGGGCTTTTTTACAGAGGATGATGCAAGCTAATTAGAGGCGAAAGAAGCCACCAGTACATTCTAGAGTCAATACTGGAAGGCAAGCCTTTTACCAAATTATTCGGGATTCTCGGGCTTGTTGCATAAACTTATGTTCCAACTATATCTAAATCTCAAAAGAAGGAAGGTCCTAAGACAATCGTTGACGTCACAGCCAATAACATGCCCTCAAAGCTTTTCCATCCCAAAATTATAAACAAATGTACCAATGATCTGTAAGTGTACATTTCAAGGGGGTGTATCATATGGTCTCAAGATATGGAAGGGGACAACGCGAGTTCACCTCATGGCTAGGAAAGCGAAACAAAAATGTATATCTCTCGTGGTGCCGATACGGGCACAAGCACACTTATTATACTTAGTGACTAAAAGTAGGGACTTGCAAATTTTAGGATAGGCCTTGTTACTGGACTTAGTCGCGTGAGAAACGATTTACATAAATGATCGTTATAAAGTTTGAATAACAAACCTCGAGCGAAGTCTCCCACGAGGATAGGAAACGAGATTATCTATTAATTGTCAGTAAATCAAAGTCTCCATACTATTGAACGGGAACAAATGATAATTACCGCTTGTTGTAACGCCGTGTGTGCACCAGCTACGTGGTGACAAGTTATTAAACTTAAACTAAATCTACAATCTTGTCTTTTCTCAACGAGATATAATCGTGTCCGCACAATCTTTGTGTATCTCGGGACCAAGAGGCACAATCTTTGTGTACCTCGTGACCAAGAGCATCTCAATCCTATCGCAACCCACCGAGCTACCCGAGGTCCTCGACTAAAGAGGAATCCTTTCTAATTCCTAGCGCCCACTAAATCCCGTCTTTACCATATACCCCATATATAACCTTATATTAAGCCTCTTTTTTTGTTCCGTGTTGGAGACGATTTTTTGTTGACCACTTTAATTTTATCCCAAGCGCATTGGAAATTAAAATTATTTTTCATTTTTTAGTTCGGTTTTCTAGTAAAGCGTGTTGTTTTAGTTGTTTAAACTATTATTTATTTATTTATTTATTAGTTTCGTTTTATAAAAATGTAAATATCTTTAAATTCTATACTACTGTAGGATGAGCTAAAAGTAATACGCTACTAAAAAATCCTCCGGGCCGGATTTGAACCAGTGACCTATGGTTTACTAAAATTATATACCACTACAGTCCACCGCTCTACTAACTGAGCTACCTCAACGATAGACTAAAAAGTCGATACGTCCCAACCTATTATGCCAGTCTTTATTTTTTTCATGTCTTGATGATCCTGGCCAGGATCTTACAAAAAATTTTTTATTATTGTATTGTCATTGGTCTTTACAAGTATACAACGTTTCGAGTCGACCTTATGTTTTTAAGTGGGCGACAATCGTGTTGAAAGATTCCGTTAGATATATAGTTACAGGTCAAGCTAATATAAAGCGTGTAAAAATATATGCCCATCTTCCATTTCCCAGTCGTGCCGTAAGTCCTTCCCAGACTTTACTGTTCATATTAACTTTTGTTTCCCACGTGCCCATGTACCTCATTGTTATATAGTTTCTTGAATTCGCCTGAATTTTCGTGTATTTGTTCCAAATTTTATCTAATCACTTTTATTCTCATATACGAGTATTCGTAATATTTTCTTATTTTCTTCACTTTCGCGTACATATTATATAACTATAAGAATCGCGGTATTATATATTTTACTTTAACATTTTTATAGTTTGGATATCAAGAGTTCTCTTCAATGCACAACAGCATGTATTTCCGGTTGGAAATTAGAGTAAGGTTAATTTCTTTACGCACCTCATGCCTGTTTATAAATATTATTCCTGGGCATTTGTAATCCATCACTTCTTCATAGTTAATTTAGAAAATTACAAATAAAAATGTTAACATATTTTAATTTTTTCCCGCAAAGTAATGAAGAAAACACAATTGGCTTGTATTGTGAAATAAATCAAAATACAAATGGTTTTTAAATTTATTTTAAGTCCGAAAAGTAATAATTTACTTGTTTTTAAAACTCAACGAAAATTTCCTTGAGAAAATAGAGATGGAAATGTTCGAAAAAAACAGCACTTAAACTAGGGTGAAATATTTTCAGTCCTATAGAACAACAGTGCGCATGCGCTAGAGTTTATAGAGCCAGCGGTAACCAACAATCGAACCACATATCGATTATCATCCTCGATTACTATCCGTCGCTATGAAATTTAAATGACCAATATTTGCAATAAATCCGTAAACCCTATGTTAAAAAATATATCAATAATATTCAAATTACCAAACGTTTATTAAAAATGGATGTACACTTACTTATCACTCCTTAACGCTGATCCAACCAGCGATAACCCAAAACAGCGATAGGAAAATGTAGCGATTAATATGATAGGAGACATATAAACTAAGATACAACTCTAATATGCATGGAATTGAAAAAAAATGTTCCGAAATATATTAAATTGTTATTAAAATTAAATAAATCTATAAATAATGAAAATATAATATATTACTAATATCGCTATAAAATGTGTATGTGGAAAAGTAGAAATATATCCAGGTAAAAATTCCACGTACATTTGTCTAGAATAAAATACTGTAAAACGCTACCTAACTATACAAATAACAAATAATAGAATAAAGAGGTATTTTCAGAACTCTACTACTACACAAGTTACAAATAATATAGGAACACAAAAAGGGTATTGTCAAAAGAATATAACTAATTCCAATTAGCAGGCTATACAACTAATAAGAAATATTCATTCTTTAAGAAAAGATAACATTAGTTATCTATTAAAAATATTAAAAATCTATTGACCCAATTCTTAGAAACCAATTAACGTTACTAAGCAATTCCAAGAAATGAGGATAAAGAATTAATACCTGGCTAGTACAGACAACAAAAGACATTCATTCACCTTTAGAAAAGATAATCTCTTAATATTGACAGTTTACAAAGAAACTGAAAAATATTTATCTGTTAAATATCAAAGAACCAATTTACCCAGTTCTTAGAAACGTTATACATACTAGTAAATAAGATTATTGTAACATAAATATATATTCAATTGTAAGGAGTGGATTCCAGAGAAATAGGAGGAGCCACCGCCCTTATAAGCGAGAACTTATATCAAAATATTCTCACTCTCAGTGACTCTGTGTTCAGTGTTGGAACATCGTAGACCTGCAGACCGCGATCTCCGATTCAGTTCAAATATTATATTCGTCCAAGCAATAGTTAAGTTTAAAGTTATAGTCCGTTAAGCATTTGGACTTTGAAAATATTTGATTCAAGCACGTGGACCTCTAAGTATTTCATCGACTCCACTCTTAGATAAAACTTGTATCTGTATTAACAAAATTGTATTTCTCCGTAAATAAAGAGTTTCTTGGATTCGTTAAAATTGAGTGCGCATTTGTACGTTGTTCTTTTGCTTATAAAGAGTTCATAACCCTGAGATCTTTTGCCTACCACCCAGCTCCGGTACAAAAATCATAGACTAAGTAATATACTCTGTAGAAAAAAATAGCAGTTAGCATCACAATATTGTCTAACAGTGTCATAATATTGTGATTTGCATATTTAAATAAATACTTCAAAATTGTCTAATAATGTTATAATAATTGTATGAAAAAGTTTAAAGTATTAAATAATGTTATTAAATACAGAAGAAGAGCTATAGTTTACAACTGAAAAATGAAGCCCTAGTAAAAGTGCAGTTGAGCCAAATGTTCTATAAAGGACTACTAATCAAATTAATCTTCTGGTACATGTTCAGAACGACGCACCACGGTTATTTATTTTTCCCAGAAAAAAAAATTACCCTTGATTTTCAAATGATTATACTTTTTTCGCAGTTGCATACATTTGACTACAATACAAAATAACGTAACTTAACCTCACATATACTAATCAAACATAACCTATAGCTCACCTCAGTAACCTTGAGGATATAAAGACGCTGCACCTCTCCCTCGTGCTTTAAATCTTAAAAATAAGGCCTCACTTAGGACAGATGTTACACGCTTTCAACACACTATGTAACTAAAGTTTCATTTACTTCGTCTTCCGTCATCCGAGTTGATTAAAAAATATATAAACACTACACACCATTCTACATCAACTCAGATATCCAAATGAATGATTATTGAATTCCATGGTCCCTCAACGCAGTAACTTATAACCAATTACAAATAAACTCTATTACACGTCATCGCCACGTATAAGCAGTCACAAACGATCATTCAAATATCCACGGAAGGATGCACATAGTTTCGCATCAAAAAATCACATTTATTTCCGGTATATTTACTTAAAATATGAAAAATGAAAGTAAGGAAACCAATAATTCGAGAAAAATGTTCTTCGCGTTGAAATTATGAGAATTTAACACACATTAGTGTCATATCTTTGGAAATAATGGCTTCATTTTTTATATATATTTAATAAGCTTATTTTTTCTCGAGGTTGTTTAAACAAAGATATTTCATGAACAGTGCTCTAATATTTAACATAGAGCGATTGTTATATACATAAATAACCTAACAAGAAACATATTCTGTGAATATTCTGTATAAGATATTAACATTAGGACACATGGCTATCTATTTTTTTTTTTTCATGTATGCTACTGTACATCATACCTTGAACCGAAATACACCATTCTTAACTCAGAGTTCTCAATAATGTTTTTAGTACTTATTTTAGATCATTCTTTGTATTGCAAATTTTATGTTTTAAATTCATGTAACATACGAAGGATGGGGGAGAGAGAGAGAATATAACTTTCACCAATTGCTCTAATAATAATAATAATAATAATAATAATAATAATAATAATAATATAATATAATAATAATAATCGTGATAATGGTGATGATGATGATGATAATGGTGATAATTCTTCAGTTGATTTGGCTATCCTCCATCCTAGACAGTAATTTTCCACAGCTGTAATCTCGGGATGATGATGTTGCCTCGCACACAGAGAGACCGGTTCGATCCTGGATCAGGACATATTCCCTGGGTAATTTTTTTCAGGAATTTCCCTCACGTATTAGACAGCAATAATAATCATCCCATCATATTCGTATTTTTTAGTAATGAATGTGTGAGTGAATTGTGTGTCTTGTTTTAAAAGTTCATCGTGACTCCTAGGTGGGGCCACAATGTGTTAATCCCTCATTTGGGCAGTCCTTCTATATCCTTGTGTGGCAAAGTGTATGTGAGAGATTCAGGCTTTAAAGTCTTCTTCCGACAGGACTTGTCAATGTGAGGTTATGGGATGTAAAAGTACTAACAAATGGAGATATAACTAACAAAGAAATAATAATTAGAACCTAGTGAATAATTATAACATCATTTACTTAATATTAAATATAAAATAATAAATATATCCCTAGAACTACATGTTTTAGTGATTGTATCATTACATAGATTAGATTACCGAAACTTATTTATTTTATTTATATATTTTGCCCGATAGAGTTAAGACTGTAAGGTCTTCCACTTCACCAGGGTTAAATTATACATATAAGAGCAATTATGATGTATCTACATGTCGATTAATGACGTATAACAGGTATAGGCTACACAATATAAAGTTGACAAGGGAAATAAATAAAATATTAATTATTATTATATAGAGATTTTCAATGTCTCCTAATTTCAAAAGAATTCCAGCCAAAATTATTGAACCTCTTACCGGTGCCTCATCTTTCTGTGAAACGTTTTATTTTCCTTCTCCACTCGTCTTTGTCCATCCACTCCATGCTCTCCAGTCCTCTTGTTTTCATTCCAGTTCTTATTTCTTGCATCCACAAGTTTCGAGGTCTTCCTTTCCTTCTTCTTCCAGGTGGACACCATTTTAATGTTTTCTGGTAAACTATCTTCTTGCATTCGTCGTACATGCCCATACCAATTTAATTTCTTATATCTTATTACCTTATATAATCTACTATTGAACATATAATATTCATTTTTTCTCGTATGGCAGTATTTCTTATTTTTCTTAAAAAATCTATAATTTGATTAAGTAATTGACTTGGTAAAGAACGTTTAAAATATAAAGCAATAATAAAAGTATACCCAGGTTGTGAAGTCCAGTTATAACGGCTGGGGGACCCGACATTCTGACCAAACGTCACAACGTCACCCATACATTGGCTCGATGATCATGTACCTCTGTGATTAACACATGTGGATGTGAGGCCAGCAGCCGGCTGGTAGGCCAAGGACCTTCTAGGCCTGTCACGCTTGGCGTTTTTAACAAAAGTATACATGGAAACATGGTTATATAATACATTTCCTTAGGAAATATGCAGTGAGGGTTTTTAACTCTTTTTGAGTCGGGCAGTCCTTGACTAACGAGTGGAGGATGCCTATGAAAATGTGTTTGCAGCAGAAACATACTTTGTAATATTAGAGAAAGAAAAAATACACTTTTTTTTCTTCTCCATCGTGGATTCACCTCTCACCTTATAAGAACATTTACATCCCAGTGGTACGACCTGTCGGGAGAGGGATTTTAAACTCTGTATCACACATACTTTTTCGACCACACAAGCACACGGAGTTTCTCTCTAATGAGAATCAGCTCATTCCGAGACAACACGACATTAAGACGAAATACGCTACGGAGGGTTATTTCTGATCTCTGATAACAAATTATTTTTAAGTTTTACCTTACGAAAAGCCGTGTCACCACCATCGAGCATGCTCTATATGTGATGGCTCTTCACCCGAGGTATGGCTCGGCATCAGAGTTTCCACTGCAGAAGATTCTTACGCAGCACAGTCATGTCTAGAAGTTCCCACTCCTCTTTATATGCTTTCCAGAGACCATCTATTGTTCGAAGATGCCCGTTTCCCAGTGCCCTTTTGAAGGGTCCAAAGACACAAAGTCCATCGGCGATGCATCAGGAGACTTCACTGGGATGTTGCTGAATGGAATAGCATGTATTCCAGTTTCCTGCTCCATTTCTCCAGGAATGTCAGGGTTGAGCCCGAAGTGTGATGTGGAGGCCTTGTCTTGGTGCACCCAGAACGGATTTCAGTCCGTCAAATTTGGGTGAGAATTTCTTCCTGGTAGTACTGGGAGTTGATTTTGGCCTTTTTAGCTACTCTACGAATGGTCAGTTTTTTCATTTCCGGTAGCAACCTATGCCGCGATGACATAAACTTCTTCATTGCGAATAACTTTCTCTGCCGCATTCGGCATAACACCCTTTGAAAACCTTTGCCTTCACAACCCTTTCTCTACTAGTAAATTGCCTTCGTCGTCCTGTTTGTTGCACCAGTCTCCTAGATAAACATATGCTTCATCAAGTGGGATCAAACATTTTCATTTTTCTCCTGCCAGGTGCTTTTCATAGTTTCCTGCTGTTGGTGCGGCATTCGGCAATGTGACGTGGCAACAATTTATGAACCCTGCTTTTTTGGCACTTCTCCATGTTTAAATCTTTGTTTATTATGGTGTTTACAGTTTTAAAGGATATTCACAATCTGTTCGCAATCACCCTTTGTGTGGCAGGGTTACCACCAGAGATAAGGACCTTGACCTTTCTGATTACATCTGGGGTGCGGGTAGTAGCAGGTCGTGGATTTGCCAGTTTTTTTTCCCCTTTTGGAATTAATCCCAAGCGACCCTTTCCCTTTTTTATTAAGCACTGAGCTAATTCCACACTTTGACACCATAAAATTACGTTTTTTGCAAGCCTCAATAATCGCGGAATAACTATAATTAGCGTCGGAAAGGGCAGTAATGTACCCTTCCCAAAACGGGTCTATCTGATTAGGCATTATGAGAGCAATACGCATCCGAGTGTAACACAAGCAGCACACTGATTGGTTTGATCACCTCGCACACTCCTGTCCTGATGACGCACACTCCAACGTCACAATCTACTTAGCAAATCGTTCTCAGAGATCGAAAACAACCCTCCGTATTCACTCACAGGTTCATACTAAACACGACGAATATGTTAATGATTACTAATGATAGAAATATGATGTTCGGGAAAATTTGGTCCATAGCATTCTCTAACATTTGTCTTATGGGTAATAAAAAACCCCGTTTAAATAATCACTCAGGATTTTCTTTTCCAACGGGCATCGAATCCGGAGCTTCTGCTTACGAGGCAACGACGCTATCCTGAGACCACAGTGGTGTATTATATCAATTTCATTATAAAATTATTTAATTTTTTATTTTATTTGTTTAATGCCCCAGCTTGTCCTTTTGGACACATCTGGTATTCTCTCCTGTCATTGACGTAATTGTAACCCATTTCTAGGTTTGGGGCGCCTGGAAGATGGGGTTACGTTGCTTCGATGATAAGATGGGTGATGATGATAGTGGTGAGCCAAGAGAGTCCTTAATCCTAAGCTTAATCTAAGATGAATATGAATGATGATAATTGCGATGGCCCTATGGTATTCGGGGACCGTTTGGGCCTTAAACGTTCGAGACATTTGTCTCACAGGCGAGAAAAAACCCCGAAAAAAACCTCATCTAGGTAACTTTCCCGACCGGGGATTGAACCCGGGCCCGCTGCGTGTCAAGGCAGAACCCTACCTCGAGACCACAGCGGTGTTTTTTTTATTATTTTGTACTAAAAAGGTATCGTATTGCAGAGGATAAATTGAAACTTGTAAAACACAGATAAGCTAATATTATCCTTTTTTAATTTATGTGCCCACAAAATATAAATTTATAGAACAGGAACAGAGAACGAATTACATTAATAATAAATAATGGAACGAATCTTGCCTGACATTTGCTTGTTGGTATACCATTTACTGTTAAATTTATTCACTATTGAATATCATTGTTTAATTAATCCATAATAATTTAATTAGAGGACAGTGTAAGCGCTTCAAAATAAATCCACAAAACTCTCCACTACAGCTGTCTACCTGTGTTTATTGTAGGTGTAAATTATTTGCGCTACATGCGATAATCTGCTGAAATATTTCAATATGAGATTAGTCAAAAACACACAGCGTGCAATTTCAAATTACAAAAAAGAGGTAGAAACGGATTCGCTCTTTTGTAACGAACGTGGGAAATTCCAGGAACGTGATATTTAAACATTATATATAGTATAATACTTTTTCCAAACAGTAGTCTAATTAAAAAAAAGTAAAGCCTTTACAAAATTGACATTTTATATATTAACTCAGAGAGAATGAAAACAATCTGGAAAAAAATTGAAGGTTATATTTTAAATTTATTTTTTCTTTTTTTTTCCCAAATGCCCCAGGTTTGTCTTTTCAACATTCCTGGTTTCTCTCCTGGCATAGCGTACTTGCAACCCACTTTTGAGGTTGGGGCACCTGGAAGGCGGGGTTACGTTGCCCCGATGATGTGATGGGTGATGATGATGATGACGATAATGGTGCGCCAGGCGAGTCCCTAATCCTAAGCTTAACCTAAGATGAATATGAATGATCATGATTGCGATGGCCATATGATTTCGGGGACCGTTTGGGCCTTAAAGTTTTCCTGACATTTGTTTACAGGTGAGGAAAAACCCCGATAAAAACCTCACCCAGAAAAACTGTCTTATATTTAAAAAAGGCTATTCTTCAATTCCTCAGCAAGTTAAATTGAGAGTCCGATTTTGTAGGTTAGCGGAATATACGTTCAGATTGTTAATTACATCGCATGTGTCTAATTACGTCACTAGAAAATAAACACGGCAAACGCTAGAGCGATTTTCGAATTGCAGCTTTCAGGTAAACAACATTAATTCCTTGATTTCGCTGATTTGTTGACAATACATTTCGCGTTTTATTTAATTTGCATATACCGAGTTTCATTACTAAAAAATTGAAAATCGCAACAGCTAGAGCGATTTTTTAAATAATCGTTTTTACTTGAAACCCCATTCCTAATGCTGATTAATGAACACTATCTTACATTTTAAATTGATTTCTATATGACAAGTTTGATTTCCACAAAGAATTGAGTCCGCGAGAGCTATAATAGACACTCCATATATATAATTAATAAAGTTTATTTGGGTTTTCCGCGTCATGGATTCAAGATCGGCCACTGGCCACTGATTCCGGCATGATCCCACATGTCATTCCTTGATAATAGAGTGATAATTCCGAAACGTCGGAATCAGTGGCCAGAGGCCGATCTTGAATCCATGACTCGGAAACCCCAAGAATCATGTATTAATCATACTTATATCCACGAAAATGAACATAACATATCAGCTTTCAGGTAAATGTAATGGTCCGATTTTGCTGATTAACATTTCTTTATTCATATGTAATATCGAGCTAACATACATTGAGGCTCTCCGAGCGATTTTTCTCATTCAGCTTTGTGGTAAACCCCACGTTTAATGTTCAGATTTTAATGATGTTCAAGAATGCCCTTCTTGGTTTACTGTAATAGTATATCATAGAGTTTCATTTAAAAAAAATTAAAATTGCAGTTGCTAGAGTGATTTTTATATTTTAACTTCAAGTTAACCGGAATCCCTAATGGTATGATTTTGCTGGTTAACGAACTCAACCTTACGTTTCTTAATTTATTGGTACATGGTACATTCCAAAAATATAAATTTCTGCCACTAGAACATCAAGACACACACACACATAAAAAAAAATATACATATATGTGTGTGTGTTTAAGAAATGAGGAATCCCAAAAAATCTATCTTAATCAAACTTAATAATCGCGAAAATCTACTATATATATCCATTGATAGTAATTCTGCCCGAGGGCAGGTCCATCACTGTAATCATATCATTTTCATGCTATGCTTGCAGCTTTACTAGGGAATTGTAGGTGTGGTAGCTTCCCGTTCCTTTCCACACCGGTAAAGGATGATGATGATGGCCATATGATTTCGGGGACCGTTTGGGCCTCAAAGTTTTCCTGACATTTGTCTTACAGGTGAGGAAAAACGCCGATAAAAACCTCACTCAAAAAAACTACCCCGACCGGGGATCGAACCCGTGTCCGCTGCGTGACAAAGCAGCACGCTACCTCGAGACCACAGCGGTGGAATATATATAGCCCGCTGCGTGATATGGCAGCACGCTACCTCGAGACTACAGCGGTGGAAAAAAAAGAAAAGAAAATAAAAAATAAAAAATATATATATATATATACACACAGCGGGCCCTGGTTTGATTCCCGGTCGGGACAGGCTCCTGGGCGAGTTTTTTCGGGGCTTTTCCTCACCTGTAAGACAAATATCAGGAAGCTTAGGGTCCAGCGGTCCCCGAAAATCATCCGACATATCATTATCCTTATCATTATCATCATCCTTACCGGCGTGGAAAGCAACGGGAAGCTACCACACCTATAATTCTCTAGTAAAGCTGCAAAGCAGCAGAATTACTATGGACGAATGGATGGATGGATGGATGGATGGATGGATGGATGGAGATATATATAATACATATATAAGAAAAATAAATGCTTGAATTGGATTCGCCTGGTGGTGTAATGGATATCACACTGAGGTACAGACTTAGAGATCCTGGTTCGAATCCCGTCCAGGCATTTATTTTTCTTATCATACCATATATATATATAAGTCTTCTATACGTGCGTTTGTCACTGAACTCCTCTTAAACGACTGGATGCCATTTTTGTGTGTGTCTGATTGGCCCTTCGATGGTTCAGATTCACAATTGGACCATTTAATACCATTAGGTGTAGTAGGTCACCCGAAGTGAAAATTGAAAATCGCTCTAGGGGTCACATTTTGAGATGATTCACAACGAAACGCAGTATATGTGTTAAAATTAACCGAGATAGGCATTATCCAAAAATGAGCGAAATCGGACAAATAGAAGTGGAGGTCTACTTGAAACCCGACATTTAAAATTGCCTAAATTACTGGATCGATTTTGATTAAATTTTTTGTGTGTGTTTGAGCGAGCCCCTGGATGGTTTAGATTCACAATTAGACCCTTTGAAACCATTAGATGTAGGAGGTCACCTGAAGTGAAAGTTTAAAAATCCCTCTAGCGGTGACAATTTTCGATGTATCACAATGAAACTAGTTTTTTTCTGACATGCGATGAGCTGAAGCGTGATATGAAAAGTATGTTTGAGAAATGAAATGGTATAAAAGGGAGGGAAGGGGAATTGAGAGTGTTGCTGGGTGGAAATTCGGGATATGTGATAACTCGGGAAAAATTTTAAAATCTTGATATGTCACACCACCATACCTCTCTGGAACCGCCAGAATCCGTACCTAGGATCCCAGTCGCTCTTCCCATGCATGTACCGAGACGGAAAACATTTGTTAAAACACCAAATTAATTTACTAATTTTTAACATACAGGCATTAACAGAAAATTACTGACTAGATTAACGTAATTGTTTGTATCATGAGTGTATACCTTTGGTTAAGTGTACAGCAATCTTCAGTATTATGTGATTTATAATCATTTCACGTTTGCAGTATTGTGTTAAAGGCATAAAGCGTCACAGACAGTGGGACGAAAGATGTTTGAGTGTTCTGTTTCCATGGTATTTTCATGAATGAGTGTACATGTGCATTAATGTGTATGTAGTTGTGGACATAGATTTTATTTATATGTATTCATTGTTTTGATACACTTGTGTAGCCATCTAGGGATTTGTTTATATTACGATTTTTTTTCCTATGTTCATGGAAAATTAATGCACGTATGGCCAAGCAGGCCCGTGCATAATGTAAATACATATGTATCTCCTTTCTTTTGAGAAAGGCAATACAATCCATTCATTCATCCATTCATTGAAATAACCCGCACTATCGAGAGCATATTCCAAGAAGAAAATGTTAACACAAATTTAAAGAAGATGAAAACATATACATTTATTATTTATTCATGAACTTACAAATTTTACTCTTATTAGAAAATTTGAAATAAACTTTTTTGTGCTTTGGTAATTGATTTTATTCCACTGCTGTGTACTCTTGATAACACCTTTGCCAGGAAAGCAGAGTGACGGGGTTCGATCCCGGGTCGGAAGATGTTTTCTGGGTGAGAATTTTTCAGGGTTTACCTTACCTGTAAGACAAATTTAGACACATTTTAAGGGCAAGTTAGTACCCGAAAACATCTGGCCATCAAAAAGACCATTTCATAATTATCTTGTTTAGTACGAATGAGTGAATGGCGTGCCTTGTCTTAAATGTTTGTTTTGTCTCGGAAGTGGTTGAAGCAATTAGCTGATAAGTCATCCGGGGAAGCCTTTCATGTTCTGGCATGGCAAAAAAAGTATGCAGTACGTATATACGATCCAGAGCTTATGAATCCTCTCCTGTAGTCGTGCGAAATCAAGGAGGCGCGGGGACCTAAAAGTCCCTACAATGGGAGATGTTAAGCTACAGAACGGAAAGAAAGGGATTGAAAACAAATTTATATATTTTATCAAAGTTCAGTCAAATAAGTTTTATATATATTCTCATGTAGACAATATTTCTGGTAAATTTTTGTTTCGTTTTTCTAACAACAACAACAACAATAATAATAATAATAATAATAATAATAATAATAATAATAATAATAATAATAGTCGGCCGCGGTGGACTAGTGATTGTGTTCCTTGTTCTAGACCCGAGGGTTGTGGGTTAATACCAGGCCGGGTCGATGGATTTTTTAGGATGGAAAAATCCAAGGAGCAAGTCCTCCGGGAAGGACTTTAGGCCATTGGTCCCCAGTCTGAAGATTTTCAGGCTCGTAAAGAATCCTTAACCCTAAATTAAAAGGCCTCTAAGCAAAATTTACAAACTTTATCATTCTAGTAATAACTTAGTTGCCTGCTGGATGTTTCATTGGGTCGGTATGTTGACTGCACACCATCCATGACATCTGTCGGCAAATAACAGTAACTAAATTAACTTGGTCAAGCAACTCCTATCAAAGAAAATGGTAAGGCTCAACATTGGGCTGTTACGCCATTGTAGAGAGAGAGAGAGAGAGAGAGAGAGAGAGAGAGAGAGAGAGAGAGAGAGAGAGAGAGATAGATAGAGAGAGATAGATAGAGAGAGAGAGATAGATAGAGAGAGATAGATAGAGAGAGAGATAGAGAGAGAGAGAGATAGAGAGAGAGAGAGAGAGAGAGAGTAAAAATAAACAGCTGTTGATTTTTAAGAGCTAAGGCACTTAACTTTGAAAGTTCAAAATTTTATATTAATATGTCTAACTATAGAGCTTAGTTTTCGAATGTTAGGTTTCAATTCGTATATTACATATTAATTCAAATTATCAGAATGCAAATATTTGACATAGTCTTTTGTTAATGGATGCCTCTAGCATAAATCCTGATGAGAAGAAAAAAACAAACACGACTCTTCATTTTTTAATTCAGAGCATCATTACCAAAATGCAGAGTGGCTTCATTTAGTTCAGATAATGGTCTACAGTTCAAATATGCAGACATTATTATTTGATGGAATAATGTAAGCCATTTTTTCATTTATATTTCATATAGGCCAGCTTCCAGTTTCAAGGTTACTTATTTCACTCACTTCTAATGGACGGTACGCAAAATTCAAGAGCGGTTAATAAATTATCATCTGAAAGTAGCTGTCTATTCCATCGCCGGTAGGTTAGTATTTAATTATCGGAAAATAAAAGTCATTCAGATTTTGTGACTCCATTTAATAAAACATTTACACATCGTATTAAAATGTATATATTTATTCCGCAACGACTGAGCCTTAATAATGAAATAGCAAATGAAACTGGTATTGCTAATGCAACTGCGTTTTCAGAATTAGAAGTCCACTTTAGTGAAACTAAAATTTATGAGTCCACTTATTAAAATTGGTATAGGCTCATTTCTGGAAATACGTGCTATTACGCAATACAGGGACTCTTGATGTCCCAACTCCTTTCAAAAAACGTTAAACTGAAAATATATAAACTATTATTCTACCAGTTGTATAATATGGATGCGAAACATGGACTCTTACGTTAAGGGAGGAAAGGAGATTACGAGTATTTGAGAATAAAGTTCGTAGGATAATGTTTGTACCAAAGATAGATGAACAGACAGGTGAATGGAGAAGACTTCATAACGGTGAACTACATGGTCTTTATAGGAAGCCAGATATAATAATAAGAGTTAAGTTTCGAAGAATGCGATGGGCAGGACATGTTGCACGAATGGGGAATGAAATACAAGCATGGAAGCTTCTTGTAGGAAAACCAGAGGGAAAACGCCCAGTTGGTAGACCAAGAATGAGGTGGGACAATAATATTAACTATGATTTGAGAGAAGTAGATCATACAGGGAATGATTGAAAAATGTCTCAGGATAGGGATATATGGAGAGCTTATGACCGCGCGGCCTGAACCTACGAGTTCGATAGTGCCAGTGAGTATGTAAGTAAGTGTAGGAATATAAAGAAAATAATCCACCTCCGTGGTCTCTGTTAATGGCGTTACCTCAGACGAGAGTCTGGAGAGCTTATTTCGGGGTATTGCCTCACCTTAACGACAAAGTCAGAAACATTTAAGGTCCTAATAATCCCTGAACATTATCTGGCCATCAAAATCATCCATATTAAGCCTAAATTGGCTTTGCTTATTATGATATGTCATGTCTCGAGTTATCTTGGAGGTGTCCCTGCCATTAAGTGTATCACTCGTCTAACAAGCTCCACGTCCTTGTATGATAAAAAGAAGTATGTGTACTATCTAGAGTTCAAATATTCCTCCAACAAGTTGTGTCCTTGTGGGTCATCTATAAGTACATATAAAGGAGAGGTTAAACTAAGGTAAACAAAGAATAAAGAATATTTTATTCAAAGCTTAGCTGTATAATTTCTTCTTTTTCTTCTTCTCCTCCTCCTCCTCCTCCTCCTCCACTCACGGGCTAGGCAAAATTGCCTGTTCCGCCTCACAGTTGTTCTGTCCATCTTTTCACTGGCCTTCCTACATTCCTTGAACCTCTTGGCTTGTAGATGAATGCTGCTCTTGGTAATCTTGTTACATTCATTATTTCCACATGTGTAAATCATTTCTCTCTATATTCTCTGATTGTCTCATTCAATGGATATACGAGTATATTTAACTCTGTTCTTATCTTCATTCTTTATCCGATCCAATCTTGTGAAGCATTTTGTTCTTCTAAGAAAGTTTACTTCTGCGCTTTGTATTCTACTATGTAATTTTCTGGTCATTACCCAAGTTTCACTCCCATAAAGTAATGCAGGAGCTACCAATGTTTTATAAAACTTCACTCTAGTAGTCTATCTCTTCTTCTTTATTCTTTAATGTTTTATATATAGTTCCGCATATCATTTGAAAGGTCGGCAGTTTTATATAAATGTCTCTTTCAGTTTTTTTGTTTATAGTAAAATTACAACCCAAGTAATTAAAATATGTTACTTGTTCCAGTATAATTGTATAATTTTAATTGTTACCTTTATAGAGGTAGCGTGCTACCTTGTCCCGGTCGAGACAGGCTCCTGCGTGAGGTTTTTTCGGGTTCTTTTCCCCACTTATAAGACAAATATCAGGAAGCTTAGGGCCCAACGGTCCCCGAAAATCATTTGGCCATCATCATCATCATCATTATCCTTAACCGGTGCGGAAAGCAAGGGGAAGCTACCACACATATAATTATTTAGTAAAGCAGCAAAACATAGCATACAAATGCAATGATTGCAATGAAAGACCTGCCCTCGGGCAGAATTACTATTCATGGATGGATATTTAATAGTTTGTAGGTTTTTTAAAATGTTTTTACCTATTTGTTGTAGCATAAATGATAATATACCATTATATAATATAAAATGATTATCCTACAGGGCTTTAGATTAAGAGGAGGTTAAAGTTGACCTTTCTAGACAATAAGCGCAAGATGTCAGTCGAATGGCAGACGTTTGCGACGGCCGCCTTTATCCCCAGAACATACAATTAGTACCAATTTACATTAGATACTGAGTGTACCCCAGAATCATGGCGACCTAAGAAGATTAGGTTATGCTAAAAATTGTGATTCCATCAGGAATCTAAACCTAGACCTTCCGGCTTGTAGCTTCTTCTTATTATTATTATTCATAATTTGTAGGATTTTTCATCCTCATTGTTTCCATACCCACTATTCGGAATAGGATTTGATTCCATTGTCTATCCATCTCTTGACTGGTCATTATCTTATACTCCTCCCTTCCATTGGTCTATCTTCTTTAGCTCTTTTTGCAAGTCGGTTGTCTCCCTTTCTTCCTGCATGACCTTTCCAATATTTTCGTCTATCTATAATAAATTTGGTCATGTCTTGCAAGACAACCAGTCTAGGACCGACAATTCCGAAATAAAACGGGGCAGGCTGAGCTCTGGAGCTGGGTGAAGGCAATCGGCCTAGGGAGGAAACCTCGAATGATAAACCCGCCATGAAACCGGGTTAGCAACCCACTTCAAGGTGTATGTTACACATTGCTCGCAGTCCCAAGGATCAAGCCTCGGATCAAAGACGGCTTGTAGCATATTACTTAATTTACGATTTAATTTCTTTCTTTCTTTACGTATTTTACCTTTCCCCTCTGTAGCAAAAGGCTTGTCAGGAGAGCATTTCTAACTCTGGAACACACACTTACTTTTTTGATCGCACAAGACATGGAGAGTCTCCAAGGACCAATGATCAGTTCTATGCCAGAGCCACCCACGAGACAACATGGTCAATTAACACAAGACACAACATTAACACATACCGTACATTCATACGAAACAAGGTGAGTATGGTATTATGATGATCATATAGTGTTCGGGGATATTTGGGCTTAATGTTTTCGGTGTTTGTTTTATGGATTATGAGAAATCTCGAAAGGAAACCTTAATCAGGAAGGTTGTCATCTTGGATTGAAATTGGGGCTATTAAATTATACCAGTATACCACAGCACACCCTTCTGCTGAAGATGGAAGCCGGTGTCTGAAAGGCCGGCAGAAATAAAAAAAATAACCTAGTGAGTACGACGGCACTTACCAAGGCTATTTATTTATTTTAATATTTTAACTTATGAAAATTCTATTAGAGAATTTGGGTAAATCAGAACGAAATTTTGTGTGAATGGTAGAGCGTTAGGTTAAAAATTCATCCAATCCTCCTTCATATGATGATCGAAGACATTTTTCGATATTTGTCACGCGTCCTTTGTAATAAAAATAAATATCCTCAACTCGTGTCGTTCTCAGAGTCGGGTCGAGGGATGAGATGTGATGAAGCCCCCTATATAGAGGTCCTGTGAATGACAAGGGTGTCGGCCGACAATGCCTGACTCACCAACACTGGGGCAGATGAACGAAATGAATGAGATGAGAAATGGTGAAATAAAATTGTGGCAGGGAAAAAGAGAGAAAACCTGCCCAAGCTCCGTTTCCTCTATCACGAAATCCATATGGAGTGACCGAGACTCGATCTTGGGACCCCAGCAGTGAGAGGCGAGCGTCTAACCACTTGCGCCATGGAGCCGCCACGTTTTGTGTAATACTTGTATATTACTGTAACACTACTCTCACAAGTATTTTATAAACACATTTTAATAAGCGAATATTAAAATTAATTTCAGTTTTCATAACCAATTTTAAATATTACAAAATCAAGTTTCGTATGGAACAACTAGAACTATATTACCTTCGGTAATATGCTCTGGTTTAATCTACAGCTATTTGTTTACAGTAAGTATAAATCTGATACAGAATTCGAAATATGATACTGTAAATACGGTAACTGCAATATTAGAGGTTAATTAGATACGCTCGACTTTCTTGATATACAGTGTTACAGTAATTCAGCTATTTATGAGTTCTATCCATTGTTAAAGTGATCCCCCGTGAGGTACGGATATTGAATAAACACAATTATGGGTAAAATACAATTTCTTAAAAGGCAATTTACAATGTGTGTGTAAACAGTCTGTTCAGAGCCTCATAACAAGCTTCGTACCTTCACTGTAAGGACTGTCTAACTACAAAAAAAAAAGAAAGAGCGAACTCTTCATCACGAACATTTCGTTTTAACGCGCGATTCACATGAATAAACTAACTGCACAGTAGAGCTACAATACGTTCCCCTTCCTCCAATGAAGAGCATTATTTTATGCACAACAAGCCAGCGAACGCTTAGCTCAGTGCCTTATGGCTTGCTTCGTATGCGAGAGGTCACAGGTTCGATTCCCAACGAGATTAATTATTTTGATTGTTAGAATGTTTTCTATTTTATTCTGTCTGTCCACTGTTAAGAAAGGGAACTACTATTTGGAAGTATTACTATTTATCATTATTATTATTATTATTATTATTATTATTATTATTATTATTATTATTATTATTATTATTATTATTATTATTATTATTATTATTATTATTATTATTATTATTATTATTATTGTCCATCATCTATGGGCTCTTTTTAGACTGGACTTGACCTATATAAACTGAATATTTGAATTGAAATTAAAAATGTTTCCTCATAAATACGTAAGAGATAATATAGCTTGATATATTTAAGTATTTATTTATTATTTTATAAATGTACAGCATTGTTATTATTAAAACGTGGTACTGCACACACAATTACATTTATACCGGTAGCTAAATAGAGTTATATGTCCACCGCTGTGGTCTCGAGGTAGCGTGCTGCCTTGTCACGCAGCGGGCCCGAATTCAATCCCCGGTCGGGGCAGTTTTTCTGGGTAAGGTTTTATCGGGGTTTTCCTCACGTGTAAGACAAATGTCAGGAAAACTTTAAGGCCCAAACGGTCCCCAAAATCATATGGCCATCATCATCCTTCACCGGTGTGGAAAGCAACGGGAAGCTACCACACCTACAATTCCCTAGTAAAGCTGTAAGCATAGCATGAAAATTCTATGATTGCAGTGAAGGACCTGCCTTCGGACCGAATTACTATGGATGAATATAGTGTTATAGAGTTTACGAGGGTAGGAATATTACTTAAAATAGTTTAAAGAGGACGTAGATTATATATTTGGAATTATATATTACGCGATGTATTTTGCGGAAATACAAATTTATAAAAAATCATTGGCGACGTATTGAAGCCTGACTCTGGTATATATTTCATGTTTCGTAATTGGTTTTAACGATCTTCGTTAATCGAACGTCGGATACTAGTTGCCTTGTTTACTTTTACACTATGCACGAGAGTTTAATTTTATTCGAATGCCGCAATTTGTGTAATATTGTATACGTCGAACATTCGTAAATATCTACAAACATATCCCCTTCACAGTTCTTTCACTACATAAGGGTATTAAAACCAAACATAGCGCATTTAAAACATATAACAATGCGTTATCTCGTGAACCACAGCTTTAGCTCTTCGAGCATGCGCAGTGGGTCATAACAGGGACTCCGTGTTTTGAAGCCGCTCATTATTATTATTTTTTTTTTTTTGCTGAGTCTACAACATGGCAGGAATCTGTTTGATGTGGTAAAAGTGTAATTGATTCGGGCAGAAGTACAGATACATATCTGACTGATTCCGTGCAAGGAATTTCCACCACTATAATGTACAATTGAAACTTGATAGTTTAATGATAACATGAACCGCAGTACATTCAACTCCACGCGCAGGGAACACAACATCTTGTTCCTTCAAAGAGTGCACCTACAAGTAAACAGTACAGTCGTGTCTTAAGTCTGTAATTCTGTAAATCAGTTTCTTAAAGAGCTATGCCGCAAAATAAACCATATATACCAGACACACAATTCTGTTAATCCATTTCAAAATTTTCTTATCTTTATATTACATAACAATTTATGTGAGTATATTTGTTTGTTTGTTTGTTTGTTTGTTTGTGTCTGACCTTTATACCCTCTTTTTTTATTTCTTTCTTTCTCGTTTTCTTTCGTTTACACTGTTCTTCCTTTTTGTTTTACCTTTGTTAACCTTTTTATCTTATTCACACATAACAAGCACAAGACAGGACACACACCCAGACCCAAGGTGGAGATTTAAAATCCTCTACCCCGCCGGGAATTGAACCCGGGTCGCCGGAGTGGAAAGTAGGGACTCTACCGACTACGCCACGGCGACGGACAGCCCTCGAAAACTAACTGACCGATTTAAAAAGGGGTTTTCACCGTCATCAACTAGTTTTTCTGGTACAATTAACGTATGTAACATATGTACTACAGGGCGAGAGCTAAAAAAAAAAGTTAGTCGGTACACTAGAAAGTAGTTTTTTGGACGCATAACATGATTATGCTGCCTAAATCATAGAAAATAGTCAAATTACAGTACACAGATTTTAAGATCTGAAAAAAATTCAAAAAAATCCGCGACAGCATGTGTCTAAATTTTTCGGATAACTCATAGTAAACATCTCTGTCTTTTAGCTAATTCATTGCAACAAAGTCGGGATAAGTAGAATCCCGGGCAACGCCAGTTAATCATACCGGGTTTCTAAGAAAATAAGTTTATAATTGTATTTATTTTTACTTATTTAACAAAATATAAAATACTTTTTATTTAAGTGTAGCATTGCATGTCGGGTATTAGCTAGTAGAAAATAAAATGTTCTGAAACCATGTGGAATATTCTGAAGTGCGTTTGGTATAATTTGCTATGAATGCACTGTAAGCTACTCGTTCGTGTATGTGATATAGCTCTCCTGACAGTTAATAAACTATGCGAGTATGTACAATGTTCCACCCTACACCAAATCCCTTGTTCTCATAATTACAAAACTACTAGATATGACTTTTTTGTTTTGTTTTGCATTTGTCATTTCTGTAGAAATGAGTATTGTTATTTAATTTTAGGAAGTGATATTTTGAGGTTGTTTAATTATATTATTTTTAGTCTGATCATCTTACCTCAATATGAATGTTGATTTGTTCTTGGACATGTTTCAAAACAATTCTGTTTTATCGTCAGCTGACGAATTAATATTGAGGTAAGATGATCAGACTAAAAATAATATAATGAGTATTGTTATTCAGGAAAATAGCAATAATACAAAGTTAATATTTTCTTGTTTAATGCCACCTGTTTGTCATTCGACATTTCAGGTATTCTCTCCTGACATTGGCGTATTGTAACCCACTTCTGAGGTTGGGGTGCATGGAAGGTGGGGTTACGCTGCCCCAATGATATGATTGGTGATGACGATGGGTAATGATGCGCCAAGAGAGGCCTTAAAACTAAACTTAATCTAATGAGGTGAATATGATATTGATGGTAATGATGGCCAGATGATGTTCGGGGACCGTTTGGGCATGACATTCGTCTTACAGATGATAAAAAATCCGAAAAAACCTCATCCAGGAAACGTGTTCCGAGCGGGGACCGAACTCCGGCCCTCTGAGTGACAAGGCATCACGCTACGTCACAGCGGTGAACGCATAAAGTTAATACGTAGTTTGGTTTATTATAAGTGAACTGGTTCGATATTTTAATGACTCGTCCCATGTACATTTAATTTCAAGTCCATCACGAGCTCCATAAATGTATTTTAACCAAACCTTAAAGCTATTTGGCGATGGAGGGTCCCTCATTTACATTATCCCCAAGATTCTTTGAGTTTAGATTACTGATTTCGGCTTAATACGTTAAGCTGTATACAGCGAACTAATTTAATATTGGAGAAACTTCGTATACCGTCCTCGTGGAATTCTATTTTGTAACAAATGTACATTGTAAATAAAAATTACTTCCATTTAAATAAGAAAAGTATTTCTTTAAAAGAGAAATTATCCCATAAATTATTGTACATTTTCTCTTAAGAAATATAAAATTCACATTGGAAATGAAAAACATAACCGATATCACATAAAAATTAATAATGGGTCAACAGAAATAAAACGTTTTTTTCTTATAATACAAACGAAAAATTCCAGTATTTACTATGATATTATTCTGTCTCCAACTTTTTTATGTCAATTATTATTTTCTGGATATATGGACTGAGGATGTCAATACAAGTCCTTTTATCCTCCAGCCAATAGTTAGATCACTTTTTGTCTTCTTTGGTATTTTATGCTATCTTTTTTTTAATTAATGCAATATGATTTCCTATATGATTCAGATCTGGACATTGGGAACGTATTTCTATGAATTGAGGACTATTAAAACAGTTAAACTGCAATTAAATTTTTTTTTTTCTTCACGATTTATACTTTGGTCTTTGTGTAGGAAGAACTTGAAAATGTCTCTAATACCCAAGTTCTCAACACTAATAAATAGAGGGTTTTCAGGTTTGTAGATAATCCTCCTGCTTTATTTTAGAGTCAATGAAGACTATTTCACCTAATATTATTGATGAAATGCGCCCCCATACCAACATATTGCCCTCACCGTTTTTAACTGTAGGCTACAATTTTTTATTTTTCAATACTTGAATTGCTTTCATCCATAAAGTTACTTTCTCATTTTCATCATTATCATCAACACAATGGTTAAGACCTGTTGGCATGTTCCGACCTCAAAACATACCAAATTGCTATCTTAACCAAAAACCATAGCCTAATCGTGATTTCGTCACAAAAAACACTTCATTCGTCAAGGTTGTATACTTATTAACATATTCGTCTGCGATTTTAAATTCCTTGTATCCATTTCACTTATATGTAGTTCTTTTCTTTCAGCTCTGCCATTTTCTAAAAACATTTTTTATTTCTGGAATCGATATATTTCAGAACCTTTCTCTAAATTGGGAAGTATATTCTGGCATTTATTGTCCGATTTATTTTTAACCATCCGTATTGTGAATATATTTTCTCGCTAAGATAATTTTTCTGGTTACCTTTTTTTGCTGAATATATTTTGTTCTTTCCTCCTATAATGTTTCTTGTAGAGTCTGTACTAAAATATGCTATTTATATTCGTCTTCTTGCCTTTGAATAATAATATATAAAAGCTCTGGTAAAATTTACTGTAGCAAACTTTTCAGCCTTATACTTCTCTTGTTTATTTCAGCACATCTACACCGCATAAAGAATGAATACGTCATCATCTATGAATTAATTGAATCCCTTGATTGGATAAATAATTCAATGTGGCGAACATTAAAATGACGCATTCGTATGTTATTAGATAAAAACCATTTAATTAACACGTAGTTTGGATTAAATACTTAAAATGTTATATTGAGTATGTATTATACTCATGAAATGCTCTCATTTTGATAGCTTGTTTACTGAATTTGTTTTATAATTGTAAAATCATGTCATGAAAATAGGACAGATAAGAATTTTCTAACATTAAATTGATTCCCTGTATTAAGTTTGCGCTTTAAGTTTCATTTTTATGAATAAAACACATTCATGTTTCTATATTAACAACAAATGAATAAAACCTTTTGGGTCAACAATTGGATTATAGTAAACTTCAAGATACTATCTCTTGTAAATTTAAAATTGTTTATATTAAAATAAAAAGACGAAAGTGCTAAAATATTTTTTTTAATATAAAATAAATTGACGTAATAAAAATACTAGATCCACTTCATATCTGGATGTTACGTTGGCAGTATCAGGTAGTTTCAGTATTTGTTATTATAGCAACATTTATCTTACTTTCAATTAATCATTTTGACACTTTGCATCTTTCCACTTTAAGATATCCAATTCATAATAAATTAAATCAGATATTTTTATGTATACGTTACATTATTATTATTATTATTATTATTATATTATTATTTTTATTTTTATTATTATTTTTATTTTTATTATTATTATTATTATTATTATTTGTATTATTATTATTTTTATTATTATTACTTTTATATTATTATTATTTTTATTATTATTATTATCATCATCATCATCATTATTATCATAATCATCATAATCATAACCATCATCATCAGTGTACTATGATTTCTGTTACTACTGTAATTATGAATATTATTATTCATAATATTTTTTTTCACAAGTCATACAGTATTCTTATTTTCCACTGGGTGAGCCTACATGCCTATCTCTTCTAGTGGGTGACACATTACTTCAGATAGCTCTACGTAAATACAGAAGTGCCGATTCATAAAACATTTTGTTCAAGCTAAATTGTTTATAATATTATTTATACTTGTGCTGAATGATATAATATGCTATTTAACAGCGTTATCTGGTAGGCGTGTTTTTGGCAACTTATATAAGTAATTTCATTTCTGTCGTATCTATTTTCCTTCTCGTCCTTCTTCCAATTATTGTTTTTTTTCTATAAACCTATAAGGCATGATTAAAGAAAACTACTTTACTCTAAGTCTAACTACGCCTATGGTTCTCATTTCGTACCCTTAACTTTAAAAACATTTATAAACATATTGTCAATTTAATCATAGTTGACCGGAAGGAAAAAATACATAAATCAAGGTTGTGACTTCAACAGAAGCCTTAATTCTAATAATCTTCCTTAGAAATGAATTATAATGACAATATAATTATTATTACTATTGTTATTATTATTATTATTTTGATATGGAATTCGTGATAAAAAGGTTAAAAAAGACATGAATCAAGGAGTCTCACAGTAAATTTACAAAAAAACAGAATATTTGACAAGATATAGAAATGAAGGAGAAAATTTAAAATTGGAAGAAGGAATTCAAATATAGCAAGTGAAACTAACTAAATAACTGGAAATAATTGTGGATAACATTGAAGGTGTAGTGAAAGAGAACATAAAGCGTAGAACTGAATTGTGTAGCAAAATAATATAATCGTTGAATTCCATATGGTGGGATAAGCATATTTGGAAAGACACAAAAAATATATTGGTAAACCATTGGTGGAATCTGTTGCAGTGTATGGAAGTGAGGTATGGACAATCAATAAGTACTACAAGAATAGACTAATAGCTCTAGAAATTTATTATGTATTTACGCAGAAGTGCCAGAAAGTCAAAATTAGAACATGTCACAAAGATGGAAATTAGAAACACAATGGAAGCAGAAGAAAGCATAATTGAAAGATTTGAGAAGGAGTTAAAATGGTTAGGACATGTTTTAAGAATGGAAGATGAGCGATGGCAAAAACTACTATATCAATGGCAACCGACCAGAAAGAAAAGAGGAAGACCAAAGTTAACATGGAAGGAAAGCATGAAGATAGTAATGGAAGCAAGAGGGCTAAGCATTGAAGATGCCCAAGATCGTAGGCTTTGGAGGTTTGGCACGGGAAGACGGCAGCAGCTATAAAAACCCGAAGGTACGAGTATATATATATATATATATATATATATATATATAGATAAACATCATCAGAATCGACCTATCAAGATGGATAATTTTCATAAAGTAGCCTATATATTGTATTAACTCGTAATTAATAAAAGAAAAATCACAATTTTTTCACTTGTGCTTTATTGCGCCTATCACAGTTATTGTAGTTAGTTTGTAATTAATACAATTCATTAAATATATTTTTACCGCCTGCACATCGGGGGCTCAGCATGCTTTGTAAAATTTCAGCATTATTTATTTTCCAGCTACATTTCCCAGATTGTTTCATACTACATACTTTAAAATTATAAACTACATCGATCACATTTTTCAAAAAAAAAAAGAATATATATATATATATATATATTAAAGATTTATTAAATACACTGTATACATTAGGATACTATCATTGAAAGTGATTATCATCTGCGTAAAATTTTAGAGGCTTTCTTCTTGCTATACAGTCAATTAGGTGCATTGTTCACATTTTTGGTCACATAGCTTGCAAAGGCAATGGTTCGATGCGAGGTGGAACCCTTTTTTGGGTACATATTCTGTAGTGTAATCCATGTGTTGCGGTCCTCGTAAAACGTGTCTCAGGGAGAATTTAGATTCCTTCCATTCTTCAGTATTCATCGCTGGGGTCAGGAAGAATCCGCGGTCTATATCCTCTGTTTTTTCTGATCTCTCTCTTATGCGTGCTTTATAGGCTGGGGTGTTCGGCAGGTTGTATTTTGACACTATTTCTCTGACGAAGAAACCAGTCTTGGTTAGATGGTATATGAGTCGGGAGCTCGTTGACCTTGAAACTCTAAGTACTCTCCGGAGGTAGGTAATTTTGACCATTTCTAGTCTTTGCAGATTTGCTATGTTTAACCGAGTCCAGAATGTGATGATTGCGTAGCACGCTATTGGGGATATCTTGATGTGAAATAGTCGTACAGCTGTTTCGATTGACAGCTTTTCGACATTTCGAATGTCAAACGTGGCTTTCCTGGATGTGCGTGGTGAATGATTTTCCAGTGACTTGCAACGTTAGACCGAGATAATTATAGCAGTTGGCTAGTTCTAGTTGGGCATTTCCATACTTTAATTTGTCGTCCCTATTTACGTTTCCTCTTCGTCTAAATTTCATAACCTTAGTTTTGCTTCTGATTCGTTCCTGTGTGCCCAGTCGTGTAGTTTATCTAGGCTAGTCTGAATATCTACTTTATTTCTGGATAGAATGACCATATCATCTGCATAGAGGAGGACCGTGGTTTCAGGTGATGCTACTTCTTGGACTACGTCGTGGGTTATCAAGTTGAAGAGGAATAGGCTGAGAGGATCCCCTTGAAACACTCCGTTTGTTTGTGTTTTGTGGTCGGATTGGCTAACTTTGTCGTTTATTGTTAGTAGGTTGAAAGCCAGTATATTTTCGATTAATTTTAAGAATGGGTTCTGTTTTCCCAGTATTCTGGAGATTTTGTCCAATAATGTGTTTCTATTTACGCTATCAAACGCCTTGGAGAAGTGTATGAAAGCCGCGGTGGCCACCTGCGGTGCTTGTTGCTTCCCAGACGATGGATAACACTCTCTCGATGGCTTGTATTGTTGATTTTCCCGTCACGAATCTGTATTGTTCCTCGGGAATGTATGTGCTGGCTTGGGGAAGGATACGTTTTAGTATAATCTTCGTCAGAATTTTCAAAAGCGCACATTCCAGTGCAATGCCGCGGTAAGCGTCAAGTGAGTCTTTTGGTCCTTTCCCTTTATACAGCATTAGAAGGTCGGACTGTTTCCAACTCCCTGGTATGATGCTTAAGTCAATGCATTTGTTGATCATCGCCGTCCAGGTTTCGATAGTTACTGGTAGAGAATACATTAGGACTTCGTTTGTTAGGTTGTCGGGTCCTGCGGCTTTTCTTCGTTTGCATCCTTAGCAGGAGTGCCAGACTTCCTCCGTTGATATTGGTGTCCATGCTTCTTGCACTGTTTCCGTTATTCGTTCTTCGGATATTTGGGTCTTTTGTAATATCTTGGAAAAGTGTTCTTCTCATGTTTTCATTGGAATTTGAGAGTGTGACTTACATCTTCTTGGTTCTAGGATTTTGTGTGGGAACATCTCCGCTTCCGATATGGTTTCGAGTTCCTTCTTTTTGTCAAATTGTAACCTCTTTTCTCTTATTAGTTTTCTGTATCCTTTCCTCTCTTGTGTGTATGCTTTTAGTCTATCCTCTGTGTTAAGCTCTCTCCGTGAGTGTAGTTTAGCCAGTGCTGATTTCCTTTGTTTGAAGCATTCTGTGCCAAACCAGGGTTTGCTTTTCCTTTTCCAAGGTTTTCTTACGGTGGACGATAGGAAAGCAGTTATGATGAGATCTAGCGCTTCGTAAATGCGTTCTTGCTCGATTAGTAGTTTGGCGTCCTCTTTTTTTAATTTTCTGTGAAGAAGTTCAGTATTGATTCGGCGCGACATCCAACGAATTTCCGGGGCTTCCGCTTTTCGCTTATCTGTTGCGATAGTTGTCTTTACTGGGACATGTTTCCGTAGAGGTGCCCATGTGTTCCACCTGTTTTATTGTCATCTCTTGTCCTCTGTAGAAAATGAGGTCCATCATGCTGGATCCGTTATATGAGATATATGTTGGTACTATGTCGTTGTTGGCTAGATAGAATCCTTCTTCCTGAATTGTATCGAATACTTCTGTGGCTTTGCTGTCTGGCTTGTCTCTTCGGCAGTTGAAGTAACCAGCGAGTATTATTGGGGAGACAGATTTCGCGCGATGTATTGCCTGGAGGATAGTGTCTATTACAGCTTCTGTAGATGTGGAAGGTCTGATAAACATTCCGATGACTGAAGTTCTGGAACTCGGCGATCACTCTGTTTTCTTCTGTATACATATGGATCTCTTCCCCTAAGGTTGGTCTGTAGAAACCTGATACTCACCTGAGGGTCTGCCCTCCTGTCCGGGTTGTGCTAGTGCGTGGATTGCGTAGTAGCCATCTAGTTGAACAGGCTCTAGGAGGAAGGTTTCTGTAAGTACTAGTAAATCTTGATCCAGTAGGAACATTTCCCGGGTTTTTCTCGAGGTTTATTCTGCGATGAGACTAGGCGCGTACATACAAAACATAATAGTATAAGTGAATATATATGATACTTACACATTATTAATTTTTCAATTATTTTAAACATTTTGTTAAGACTTTTATTTCAACTATGATAGTCCAAAAATTCTCCCAAAAAAAGTTAAATTAAAATATTTATAAAACTATATCTATATAAATATACTAGTTATATGGATGAGAAACATGAACTCTCACTTTAAAGGAGGTGAAGAGATTACGAGTATTAGAGAATAAAGTTCTCAGGAAAACTTTTCGGAACAAAGATATACGAACAGGCAAGTGAATAGAGAAGAATATTTTACAGTAAGCTACATGATCTTTAAGGGAAATGATATTTATTAATAACAGTTATGACTCGTGTACTGCGATGGACAGGACGAGTGATACGAATGTCATGAAAACTTACCTAAAGGAAAGAACGGAGGAGTCAGGCAAAGGATAAGATGAAAGAACAATATTGACCATGATTTGATAGAGGTGAATTATACGACAATGATTGGAAAATATTAGTATAGGGATGTATGGAGAGCATAAGTTCTTGCTGGTATGAAATGAATCTGAGGATTCTATAAAGTAAGTGAGTTAGTTGATATTCTAGAGAAATGTAGACTCATCAAATATAAGCCTTGCCTGTAAACACAAGTAATGCATGATGGGAATCTACATAAATGTGTACATTATGCTATCTGTGATAATGCATCACTCACTACGTCAATGTGATGGAGAAGATAGCGAGGCTGGCGCGATTTGGAAAGGCAGAGCTCGTGCAGCACATCCGTCATCAGCTAGACAACTAATACTTCTCAAAATGGCACAGAGTTTAAAGGGGCGTTTAAACCGAATAAATGGAGACCGAGTAATATTGCAACCAAAAATGGTTCAGCAGATTTTTAGATAACCAATTTGTATTATCTGATGGTATTTTTAATAGAAGAACAGGTACACATATAGTGCCTACTACACAAATAAAATAGTTATTACTACATTAATAATTATTACAAAAGAATAATCCCTATTAAACTATTTCATTAGTACTAACGAAAAAGGAAATCTTCGGCCGCGCGGATATAAGCCCTCCATACATCCCTATTCTGATCCAATTTTTCCTCATCTCATGTAGAATTCACCTTCCTAAAATCATGTTTTCTTTTAAATACTATTTTTTTACACCTCGTTCTTGACCTAAAATTATCAGTACAATTGTGCAGAATTCACAAAACATTTTAATGTCTCCGAAAAGAAATGAAACAACAGAATAAGATATTAAAATTATTGTTCGCTACTTTGCGTTTTCTCTCTAGTTTTCCTTTATGGCGCTTACCCCTCTTTCATTCCCAATTCGCCCCACAATTCCTGATAATCGTAGTCTATGTGAGTTAACTAGTACTATATCTAGTTTCTCATATATATTATATAGTTAACTGTGTAGTTATGTCCTTCCATCTCTCCTTTCGTCTCTCCTTGATACTAACATTTTCCTAACAATTGTATTATCAAATACTCCTAAATCCTTCTCCTCCCTTAAAGTAAGAGTTCATGTTTCACATTGATATAAATAGGAAGGATAACACTTTTACACATTTTTGGTTTAACATTTTTTCAGAGAAGCTGGGATGGCAAGATTTTGTGTAATGCGTAACAACATGCACTTTCAGAATTGAGCCTATGTTTAATTTCTTTCTGCACCTTTCTATAATTATATACCTAGGTACTTTTGAATTCAGCCATTTTTTCAAAGATTTCCTCATTTTTCATTAGCTATCCATTTCCATCTTATACTGCATTTCTACGTAAGACCATTATTAACGTTTACTTCCAGTCCCCATTTCTTGGGGACATTCAGTAGAATGTGCGTGTATTATTAAAACAAAATTAGGACTAATATAGAACACACAAACTTCTAGGGATAATAGAAGAAAAGAGAATCAATGTTTGTTATTATTGCCATGGGTCTGAAATGAATAACGTTTTAATGGGAATTGTGAATATGTTTGTCACTAAAAATCTGACTCAAGAACTAGAAGAGAAATTTTAGTAATTAAGAGCAGGGACAGAATAGAGGCTGTAAAGACAAATGGATTTAAGGTTAATAGATATTTCATAAGCAGCGGATTGGCCAGGGTAGATCCCGTGAATGGCCTTGCTCGTTCTCCCGACTTCACCGCACAAGACTAAAATGAATATGAGGAATAGGTTTGGCGTTATCAACCGGTTATTCCCTACGGAACACGCATCATTTCATTGAACGTGTACAAGAGATAATGGTATTTCGTTGCGATTATCGTATTGGGGCAAGAGTGTGCAGTTTTGAACAGCATTTGTAAATAATTGCAATTTGAAGTTGTGTTGCAACATAAGTGTCATAAGTAACGTTGAAATATAATTTATAGTTTCTACCGTGATAAACGCAGACGCCAATTTCTCATTCACAATTCGTTTAATATTAAAATAAAATAAAAAGAATCCAGATAAAAGTTACTGATGCTGAAATTATTGAGAGAGCAAATAAGGATAAATCTACAATATAAAAATGAAATTATACTTTATGAGAACAGAATATAATATCTAAAAATAAACATTTTTAAAAACAATAAGAAGTACAATGATGTACAGTGCAGAAATGTGGGGATAAAATAAATACATTTAATTCCGTATAAATTTACTATTAGAGGCGTTCAGATGGTAAACAGTGTAACTAAACAAAATAAATTTCGAACTTATTATTTTTAATTTCATAAAAAACAAACAATTGTAATGGTATGACCATTTAAGAAGACTGACAGAATAGAGATTCCCAGAAAAAAACATGAAAATGGGAAGAGAATGGCCAAAAATAACGTGAATTGATGGTATTTATACTTGATATACCTGTTGCGGTTAGTACTGTGTACTATGTCATAACGTCTATGATGGAGGGGGAGGGTGCTCTATACTCATTTCTTACTCTTAAAATAATGGGTAAGCGTATCTATTTGTTTACTTCCATGGGTCATAAACAATAAGTTAGCGTGGACACTGCGTAGGCAGCGCGAGTTGATGACTCAATGCTTGCAGTCATTTTTCCCGCTATCGGCCGTATGTCGAGTGAAACTGACTGTAATATGGAAATGTAACAATTAACTATTTCTATATAGTAATTTTAAATGCACCATGAAACACATGAATAATATATTTGGTAATTATATTTATTAATTTTCAAAAGTATTTTGGACTTTAAATACATGATCACTCACTGTATAATGCCATGCTATACGCATATCGTATTTTAATTAATTTTATTGTAAACTAAGTAATAACATAAAGTTACAATACGCGAAAATACCATAATTTGCTTAATTTTATAAACTATTTTTTTATATTCCAACTCCATGGTGTCCTCGTCGCAGGAGTTAATATTTTTTAAGAAGGAATTGCCCGTTAGGTTTACGGTGTATTTTACGATGTCAGAGATGGCCCACAACAGGAACTATCGAAATTCGGCAATGACACACTTTAGACCTTTAGTCAACTGGGATGTCAAATGTTTTACTCATAGAATCAGAAAAAAAAATTCTGAAGTAAAACGGATTATTAGCCTAGATAGAAAAAAATATGAGAGATTCTTTTCAAATTATCACCCAAATTTACTTCCATGGAAAAAAATCTAGTATGACACACAAATCTCAGTATTACAGTTAATAACTCTCTCCATGGCACAAACACTTGTATTATTCAAGGGCTGGGGATGAGTACTATATTCAAGGATATGGGTCGCACGAGCAACACGCCGTATGTGCTATAGACATCCGTTTCAATAAAATAATATACGATATTGTTAATATAAAGTAAAACAAACACAATATATAACAATACAATTATATTATACATTAATTAAGCCACGTAAAATTATTTAGTGTTAATGATATTACAATGTTTACATATTTATTTATTTATTCACGAATTCTCATTTTCCGCGTTTTGTCCAGATATTTACCCACGTTTATCAAATTTTCTGGGTTTACCATCAACTCGTAGGATGCCAATCTACCACGATTTGAATTTAGAAATCTCTCCGATAACAACTAACACCTCCAATATTCTACATCGTTACATTTTCCTAATATATGATTTTCGTTTTCAAAGCTCCTGCACAGTGAACATATTCGCATATCGTTTTCATGGGTAATTTTTAGAAATGTCTATGCCCTCAATCTAAACCAAGCAAGCCCTGACCTCTCTTTAAATCTTAGATTGGACATATATATACACACACACACACACACGATTATTTTCTTCAGACTTAAAGGCATTCGCCGTTGTTTTACTTTGCATGACGGGAGACAATTCTCATAAGTAATGCCACGTGTGATTTCCAATTTATCTAGAGAATTTGGAAATCAAGAGTGGCATTTGATAGGAGAATTTAACGAATAAAATTAAGCTGTTTACTCACACATCATTATTTAAATATAGTTATTTTAAAATATGTATATATTTAATGTAAATGGCGATGTTGGAAAACAAATGAGAAACGTTTGTTATGTTTAATTTGTTCATCCACTGCAACCATATCACATTATTTATTGCCAAATAAATATTGTAAAAATACACCCTAGTGGAGAAAAAATGAAACACATCAAATTGTATATTATAACCAACATTATAGTTATTAATTAATTTGTGACATCCTATGATGTAATTTGTCAATTATATTTTTCTGGAACGTTAATACTTGAGAAATAAGACGTTTAAGAAAGTGCAAACAGTGGTTTCTTTTCTTTTTTATGGTATAATCAATTGCTACAAATGTTTTTCTATTATATCTCGCAAGCGGTACTCGCTTACATTCGTACACTATATATGCAATCTGGGAGCTACTTGCATGCTAGGATTCTTATATCTTAATATATAAACTGCTATATTCAACGTATTTCTTTAAGAGTCAGTCACCGCAAAATAATGATCTGACCTATTCAGAATGCTAAAAAGGAGAACTTTCTTTAATATGATAGACTTAGGTTGAAAAATTCGAGGTGAAACACGACTGTGATTGGTTGTAAATCAAAATTCATTGAAACGTGATTGGTCATTAACTCCAATTCGGGGCATGAATTAAATAGTCATTGTAATTGCATATGGAATAGGGATGACGTCACACGAATCCTCCGTTTATCAGTTCCCACCCCTGGTAAGCCTATTACGTCTTGGTCGTTTAATGCACATAGTATATGTATACCACACACATTATTTATTTATTCATTCCAATGCCTACTTAAAACTACATGGGTGTCGAAACACAAAGAAATACATCCAATTTGTCTTCACCTAAATACGGAATAGTTTATTGCTAGTGTATATGGAATTTCTAATTACAATATTTTGACAAGTATGCCATAAATTCCTCAAGATATCAGGGGTTGCCGCACACTTGGCACCTTTAAGTCACGCTTATACAGTTACCTGTTGTCTAATAATTATTTTTTCTCTATTTATTTAATTTTATACTATGTCATTAATCTTTTCCTCGTTTTTTTTATATATCTTGTACATATTATATATTTAATTCCTTAATGTTTTTTTAGTGTATAATGCCATTGTGTTATTACTTAATTGTAATATTATTGTGTTTTCTTTATGTAATTGTAATGTTAATGTTTTTAGTGTATAATGCTATTGTGTTATTATTTAATTGTAATATTATTATTGTGTTTTCTTTATGTAATTGTAATGTTATTGCTATTGTGTTATTACTTATTTGTAATATTATTGTGTTTTCTTTATGTAATTGTAATGTTAATGTTTTTAGTGTATAATGCTATTGTGTTATTATTTAATGGTAATATTTTTATTGTGTTTTCTTTATGTAATTAAAATGTTATTGCTGTTTTTGTTTATTTTTCTTTACACTAGTACCAATTATTACTTTATTGTAACGGACTGTCAACAGCACGTACGGCTTACTGCCCGTGCGACCCATATTTGTAAATATCTTACTTTTTGTCTAATAAAGTCCTACTAACAATTAATTCCTTAAATTTAGAGTAAATCAAAATACATTATAAATATTAATTGTATTGTATTCATAACTTGTAATCGTTTATATATATATATATATATATATATATTGTAATTTAGATTTAAGACTTTTCTTTTGTATTTTTTTAAACCTGGTTGAGTGGTAGACAAGGCCTTAAGGCCTTAACTCTGCCAGGTAAAATAGAGCTATTATTATTATTATAAATTAACCGAATGCATTTTCCACAAAAGTGTTAGGCCTTCCCCACTGCCTACATATCGTCATCATAATGGATTACATTACGCTACTATTAAAGAATTGTAATAAGTAAAAATGTAAAGTATTTCAAATTAAATAAACGGTATGTTTATCTAAACATACAGATCCGGCAAGTCTACAAGTTTGAACAAACATTTAGAGCATACAAAGTAATGTTCGGGATAAAATTACCAAAAAAGAATGTTAATAATTCACCAAACGTTTCATGAATAATAACGCAGTATACAGTGCATGACCGGGCAACTTCCTAAGTTTCGTATGGCCACTAGAAACATTCAATACGCGCAAGTCGTATCGTGCAGGCAAGTCATTTACTTTCAATTTGTGCACCAACTGGATTTTCGATGCACGAGGACGTAACATCTTATGAGCCACATCGCAAACATATCATTTTGGATTCCCTAGTTCCTTGCTGGCTCTGTTACCAGACTTAGTTGGGTACGCTGAAGGCTCTAGAATTGTGGTGAATTGTTGCTCTAACACTTTCTTTACTCTCTGTTTTTTTCTACTAGAGAACCGTTTGATACTTTTTTTTCAAAGCTGTTATCGTGTTGGTGTATATGGCGGTTGCTGCAGAGGCCATTGTTGTCTAAATCATCCCTGTACTGTCCCTGGCAACTTATATTCGACAAATTAATAACATTAATTTACTTCTTGTTGTATTCTTAAATGATTTTTATTATCCCCTTTTCAGCAACTACGATCCTACAATCATGTCAACGTACAAATTTTAAGGGTAGCCATAAGTTAATTTTGAAACTCAAACTAATAGAGATATTTCTTCCTAATTTTTATCACAGTTGTCTACCTGTATGAATAGCATTTATGATACATTTCAAGTGATTTGTTATATTAGTTCACACGTTACATTATTTATCCTTTTTTATTTTAATTAATTGTAAAAGTTCATTGCAGTACTTACTTACTCACTGGCACTATCGAACCCGAAGGTTCATGGCCGCGCGGACATAAGCTCTCCATACACCCCTATCCTGAGCTAATGCTTTCCAATCATTCCCTGTATAATCTACTTCCTCAAATCATAGTTAATGTTGTTCTCCCACCTCATTCTTGGTCTACCAACTGGGCGCTTTCCCTCTGGCTTTCCTACAAGAAGTTTCCATGAACGTCTTTCATTCCCCATACGCGTAAAATGTCCTGCCCATCGCAGTCTACGAGACATAACTGTTATTATATCTGGCTTCCTATAAAGACCATGTAGTTCATTGTTTACAATTTTTAATATTTTGTTACAATATTTTGTAGGATATTCATTAAACTCATTGTTTCTAAATTTGCATTGGATGTTTCTGTGCTGTTAATATTTGTGAGAGAAAATTAAGGTTTTTAACTGATTTTTTATGTTGGTGCAAATCGAGATAAATATGGCAATATAAAAAATCATAACTCATGAGCATTTTGAGTATGATTAAAATCCAATGCAACTTTGATTCTTTGTATTCTTACAGATAAGTCTGAAAATTTCAGTTGAATAAGGCAAAATTGCAGTGCAAGGAACTTTTTTAATGGGTATGCGCTGGAAAAATTCACTTTGAGAAAAAAAGTTACAAAGTTGTTCATGCTTCTGACTGCTTTAATAACACAGAGTTCCAATTTCCGTGTTGAAACTAATATTTCTTTGGATATTTGTGCCAAACTGTGTGGTAGAGACTCTCACTACCATTTTGGGTTTTTCCTTTTGTATCTCTCTCCAATAGTACAGCTGATGCCAATCTTTGATATATTGGTATCATTTTTGCCACTAGTTCTGGAGGAGTTTAAAAATGGCCGTCAGGGCTTTAATAATGACGAAATAGCGATAAGTTATATATTTTCTTGAACAGGAAGCATAGGAGAATTTTATGACAGATTAAACACAAAATGTGTGTTTTCGGTTAATTTTCACTCAACATTCACTCATGTCTACCCTTAAAGTTCTAAGATATTTGTAGTGCAAGTAATTTTCACACTTGCATTACTATTACTAATAATAGTAATAATGTTAATAATATAATAATAATGATATAATACTAGTAATAGTAACAATAAATTAGTAGTAGTAGTAATAATAATAATAATAATAATAATAATAATAATAATAATAATAATGTTTTATTTAAAGTGGTAGAGTTAAGGCCTTGTGGTTTTATCTTCCACTCAAGCAGTATAGTAAGTTATAAAAAATGAATGTATAGACTGTAATTAAATATCGAAACAATATTTAATACTACTAATATTAAATACAATTAAAAGTAAATAAAAAATTATAAAAACTATTACTGTCATAAAATATATCCGGACCTACATGAATTAAAATATATAGTGAAGACTGTAAACCGGGTAATGATGTGCTTAATAACTTCCATCCATAGTAATTCTGCCCGAAGGCAGGTCCTTCACTGCAATTTCCATGCTATGCTTGCAGCTTTACTAGGGAATTGTAAGTGTGGTAGCTTCCCGTTGCTTTCCACATTGGTGAAGGTTGATGATGATGGTCATATGATTTCGGGGACCGTTTAGGCCTTAAAGTTTTCCTGACATTTGTCTTATAGGTGAGGAAAAACCCTGATAAAAACCTCACCCAGAAAAACTGACCCGACCGGGGATTGAACCCGGGCCCGCTACGTGACAAGGCAGCACGCTACCTAGAGACCACAGCAGTGGACCTTAATAACTTGTTCACCCAAATACCATCATCGCCTTCTCGCAACTTGTTATATAGCTATTGATGCTCTGAGGACCGAGATACAGTGGTATAATCGTTCTATTGGACTGGAAGAAATGCTAGTCCGTTTAAGGAGTTCCTGAACGTGTCCAGAGACTGCTCTGACACTGGGCTAACTATTCCTCGCCCAGCAACCGATCTGCTGGACATTCACTGATTTCAAGTCTGCAAACAAGGCTTTAAGATCTTAACTTTCTACTTGGCACGACGATGATGACATTGTTAAACAGTGACACTATGGTAGAACTTTGACAAATGATGTACATTTTTGATTGAAAGTGATAGTGACCGGCAGTTCTTAATTTCTACATGTAGCGAATTCTAAAAATTGTTCCTGAGTCAATTACATAACTGATATATACAGGGTGTAAAAGGACCTCACCGACAAAATGATAGGGTTGATAGGCCATACAGAAAGGATATTTTTTTGCGAAGGAACATATAGTCTCAAACACGTCCTTTATGAGTTATGCATAGATGAATTCTAACAAAAGAGAGGAATACTTTCTTTATATATGGGGCTTAAATCCATTGCGTAAGGGTCGGAATTTAATACAAACAATAGTTCACGTTTCATTTTATTGAAAAATGCATGTTTTTACAATAAGTGTTCAAACAGACTACCCTGTGCCTCATTGTATGTTTTATATCATAGCAGCAACGATCAGCCAGCTCGGCCGATCATGGCAGGGCTCTATTTGACGCCGTGAAAACACTTATTGTTTGAAGACTTATTACAAAAACATGCCACTTTTCAATAAAATTATATGCGTTCAATTGTTTGTGATCAATTCCGACCCATACGCGGAACACCTTCATCTGTACATAACTAAAAAACGACGTGTTTGTGACTATATGTTCCTTCGCAAAAAATGGCTATATATATACCAACAAGAATTGAAAAATCATCTGACAAGAATTGAAAGAAATGGACTTCCAAATTTGGCATTCGAATATACTCCAACTGGACATAGGGACCGAGGAAGACCAAAACATCGGTGGAAAGATAAAGACCATCTTCCTTATGTATACCATCACAGGTCAAATGGCCTAAAACGGATTTGTTCATGATGATGATTATGATACATATAAATTGTCATTAAAATGTTTACCTTACAATAAAAAAGAAATATTAAGGTATGTTAATTTGTAATGTTAGGTTAGGGTTACAAGAAATCATCAAATTATTATGTTGAGTAAGTTTTTAAAACTTGATAGGCGCTCCAGAGAGGCTTCTGGAACACTTAGTACATTTTGTTGCTATATAAAACATAGTTTACGTTCCAAGCTTGTTTCCCACACCCCTGGTGCAGAAAGTGGAATTCAAATATGCAAGTAGTGAGAAGAGCAAATGGAAAGAATGGCGCCGCGGTGTGGTGTATCAGTAAGAGATATGGATGGTTGCACTCCACACACCGTGATGGAACACCGTGGCTTTTACGCCCTGACGTCACTCAGTTTCTGGAGCAATAACCGCATATTTACCACCTTGACAATCCCTGACTCGCAAAGTGTTGAATCAAGTGATGGATGATGGCACCTCGCCACGACAGATGTTGCTCATATTCCGCAACATACATTCCCCTGCTCATCGTCATTTTTCATTCACCCACACATACAAATATATTATAGCAGCAAGTCGTTCCAATTTTCATGTCATTTATACACAACAACGGATATTTATTAATAAATGTCTTCCTGGTACCCCTTTATAGAGTACAGACATACTCTTGACAAAATTCTTCCCCATTTATTATTACCTACTGCTGTTTATATCATAAAAGTTGTGGACGCAAAGTGGCCGTATACACAAATGTCCAAAGATTATTGATTTTAATTATTTGTTTATTTATTATTTGAATCGCTAGATTTAAAAATGGGAATTTTGCAATCTTGATAATTTTTTTTCGATTTGTTAAAGGTAAATAAATATAAGATTACCCACTACACCAATGACTAGTACGACAAGAGCAGAATGAATGACACCGGAAAAACTATTAAATGTATCCCACAAGCCCACCTGTTCTTTTGGCAAGATATTGAATCCTACCCACGAGGATTTTCAAATGAAGCTAAAAAAAATTCATTATTGTCACTTTTCTTTGAATATTTTTTTTTTAATCTGAAGATTACATGAAACCGAATATAGCTTTCGAATATGTTTTGATTTTATTTGAGTTTTTAAATTCGAATTTATATAAAATTAAATTAATATATTTTCAATTTCAAGTTTCATTGATCTCTCTACCTTCATCGTGTTTTTGTTACTGAAATTTCGTAAGATTTTTTTTGTTTGATATTAAACAAGATCACAAGACTCTTCTTTACTTTTGATACCACATCACAGGACATGTCTATACTCTGAATCTTACACAATATCTATGACTAGATCACGGAACTCACTTCCCAGTCATGTCAGGGACTGTCAATCGCTATCATTATTTAAATACAAATTAACTGATATCTCAAGTTCGACACAATGAAAACATTAACTGCATAACAACTGTATAGAGCATTCCATTAATAATCATCTAGTAAGATACTTACTTCATTTTATATAATTTTAATTTTATTATATTCTATGTTTTTGTTAGTATTAGCTAGTATTAGATCACATCATCATTGTATTTTGTTTAGTCTGTATTTTAATAATATCTTAAAATTGTAATATGTATGTAATTTTTGTATAATTCTACTATTCGCTGGTTGAGTGGAAGAGAAGGCCTTATGGCCTTAATTCTGCCAGCTAAAATAATTCATCATCATCATCATAGGTCACAAATTTGAATATTTCTAAAGTAAATCATTTAAATATTTTTGGCACTCATCAATGGGTTAGTTTGAACTGATAAATACGCTTGAGATATATTTTGGATGCACTTTACAGTTCATGGAATATTTCTCTCCTGCCAAATTTTAAAATTTTCAGAAGACCCTTTCGGAAACTAAGTTGTTTATTTATACATATTTCAACATGTAAGGTCATATAGCATATAAAATCTTTAGGCGCACCCATTAAGCTGTTTATTCCTATAGTTGTTTGTTATGTGTTTTCTGAAAAATGTTCATTAATCTCATTTTAATTATACTATGAAATTGTGTTTATGATAAAATAAATTCAAATAATGAAATTACAATTCAACAATTCCTTGCAGAGTGAAGAAAAGTAACAAAATCCTCAGCTAAGTTGATAGCCACAGATAAGTTATATTTATTGGTTCCCTTTTATTTATTTTTATTCTTGTTTTTTCACACATTTCTTTAATTACTGCTATCAAGAGCAGCGGAATTCATTTTTCATTTAGTATGTACAATAGCATTGGTCTATATACTTTATCAAAAGCTTTCTTGTAATCTATAAAGAGGATGTGAGTTTCTAAGTTGAATTCTCTTCGCTTCTCTATTATTTGTTTTAAAGTGAATACGTTGTCAGTACAGCTTCTTCCTTTCCTAAACTTCCTATATTTCAAAATATCATACACAACGGAAACAGATATAAATATCAAACTAAGTATGTTTAATTATACAGGGTGTCCACAGTGAGATTCCCTCACTTCAAACAAACATAACGCAAAGTAAATGTGTACTATAATTACTATACATGAAAATGATAATGTAACTCGTAAAGTTTTAATATAAGTTTTAATTTTGTGGTTGTGATAAACTCTAGTTCAGTGCACTTGGACATGTGCGCCTCGGGTGGCGCGCAGAATATCCAACCTATAGTCAATTTCACGCCATGTGTTGAACAGCATGTCTTCTGTCACAGAGTTTATAACATCTCTAATGCGTTGTTTTAAGTCCAGTACATCGTTCATTTTTGTGGCGTACACTCTATCTTTGACGTACCCCCACAAGAAGAAATCATGTGGGGTAATGTCGGGGGAACGCGGAGGCCAAGGAATAGGACCACTACGGCCTATCCAACGACCTGGGAATGTGTATTTTAAGAACTGTCGACAGTTTCATACCAAGTTCTCTCGCTGCTTGTCTTATCGATTTCCGTGGACTTCTTTCGAATGACCTCCGCACATTTTCTACTGTTTCTTCCTGGATTCTGGGTTCACCACCACCGTGTCCTTTCGAAACATTGCTGGTCGCCAAAAACTGTTTACACCAACTCCTTATATTCTTGTGTGACGGAGGATCTTTATTCTAAACACGACGAATGTTTCGTTGCACTTGAATAATGGATTTCGATTCAGCATACCACCAGACAACCTGGGCACGCTGGTTTGGAATCTCCATTTTAGAAACAATCGTTTGTTGCAGCATCACTACGGGTATTGTGCGTACTACAACATTACCACATAAACGTTTTGAGTTGCTGTTTCTGCTCTTTCAAGATTTACAGTTTCACAACCTTTAATAAGAAAATTACAGACTTTTAAAATGAGGACACACTTTATAACAGGAACACTAAAAAATTAAAAACAATTAAGCGAGAATATATTCTATAATGAGATTATACAAGACAATGGCAGCTCCTATTAATACTTACCACATTAGAAAAAATGTATGGAGCGATGGTCAGGCCAGTAATGCACTATAGTAGTGAGATTTGGGGTTTCCAAAGAACGGAAATACTAAATAAGGTATATACGCATTTTCTAAAGTATATTACAGGACTTAGTAAGGCCGTTTCTAACTGTGGAATTTTATATGAATTCGGGTCATTCCAGGACGACATTAACTGTAAAATTCGTGTACACAAATACTGGTTGCGAGTAATCCAAGGTGAACAAACAATGCTTAGAGCAATTTGTTACGACCACCAAATTAAAAACATAGATGTTAAATTTTGGGCAGACGAGGTTAGGAGAGAACTCCAACAGATTGGGATGGGCTGGATATGGGAAAAAGGGACTGAAAATCGTAAGAACGTGTGGAGAAAAATAAGGAGGAGGTACTTAGATGTAAACCAACAAGATACCTTCGCCGAATGTACAGGAAAACGCTCACTGTGTTTACAAAGAGACCTAAAACACGTCTGGGGAAAAGAATCGTATATACTCAACCTAGGATTTAAGGAGAGATCAGGGCTTGCTTGGTTTAGGCTAGGGGCATGGAAATTTCTAAAAATTAGCGACGATCACGATATGCGAATATGTCCAATGTGCGGGAACTTTGAAGATGAGATACATATATTAGGAAAATGTAATGATTTAGAATATTGGAGACGTCAGTTATTACCGGAAAGATTTCTAAATTCAAATCGGGAAAGATTGGCATGCTACGAGTTATTGGTAAATCCAGAAAATTGGATAAACCTCGGTAAATTTCTGGACAAAACGCGAAAAATAAGGACAACACTCATTCATGAATAAATATATGTTATCAAAATGAAATACCATTAAGTATTAACAATTATATATAAATTAATTAGTGTATAATGCTGTTGTGTTATTATTTAATTGTAATATTAATGTTTTCTTTACGTAATTGTAATGTTAATGTTTTTTTTAGTGTGTAATGCTATTGTGTTATTATCTAATAGTAATATTATTGTGTCTTCTTTATGTAATTGTAATGTTAATGTTTTTAGTGTATAATGCTATTGTGTTATTATTTAATTGTAATATTATTATTGTGTTTCCTTTATGTAATTGTAATGTTATTGCTATTGTGTTATTACTTAATTGTAATATTATTGTGTTTTCTTTATGTAATTGTAATGTTAATGTTTTTAATGTTTTTAGTGTATAATGCTATTGTGTTATTATTTAATTGTAATAATTGTAATATTATTATTGTGTTTCCTTTATTTAATTGTAATGTTATTGCTATTGTGTTATTACTTAATTGTAATATTATTGTGTTTTCTTTATGTAATTGTAATGTTTTTAATGTTTTTAGTGTATAATGCTATTGTGTTATTATTTAATTGTAATATTATTATTGTGTTTCCTTTATGTAATTGTAATGTTATTGCTATTGTGTTATTACTTAATTGTAATATTATTGTGTTTTCTTTATGTAATTGTAATGTTAATGTTTTTAGTGTATAATGCTATTGTGTTATTATTTAATTGTAATATTTTTATTGTGTTTTCTTTATGTAATTGTAATGTTATTGCTGTTTTTGTTTATTTTTCTTGACACTAGTACCAATTATTACTTTATTGTAACGGACTGTCAACAGCACGTACGGCTTACTGCCCGTGCGACCCATATTTGTAAATAATATTGTAAATATCTTACTTTTTTGTCTAATAAAGTCCTATTACTACTACTACTTATTACTTACGGATCCAAAAAATGGTCAGTGACAACACAACAATCTGCCAGAATTCAAGCTGCTGAAATGAAATTCCTCAGACCAATTACAGGATATCAAAAAACAGATTAGAATCATAACATATAAATAAATCAGCAACTAAAAGTAGGAGAATTAAACGCAACAATAGTGAAATACAGAACAAACTTGAAACAACACTTAACAAGGATGACTGAGAACAGAATACCAAAAGCAGCATACACTATTCACCAAGAGGAAGAAGAAGTTTGGGAATACCAATGAAAATATGGTAAGGGCAGCAATTTGGAGCCGGAACAGGTTAACAAAAAAACCTAAACCGTGACGAAGAAGAAGAAGAAGAAGAAGAGTTCAGACCCATGACCTTCATAATACGAGTCTCGTAAGCTAGTGCCCGAACCATCTCTCTCCGAAGTAGTCCCTCGTCTTTACAGTAATTACAGTTATTTTATGTGTATTTGGCTACGTCATGCTTTTAATTCAGTTATTGGATTACAACCAGTATATACTTAATCGTTTCCAGCTACAGAAGAAACACTTCCAGGCTTTCAGTTGCTTCACGGTTACTAATGGAGTACGTGTATAGTATGTATATATTTTTTAATACGAGTAGAATATATAAAGTATAATTTACGATAGTTCAAATGGCAGTTTGCATGTTTCTGAATGCACAATTTGTGAAGGGGTAGGATATTGATTTGTTCTAATAATTTACGACTTTTTAACTAGAAATAACTGGACCAATTTAAGAAATAGATGAGATTAAGAGAACTTCCGACAGATAAATATCTATCGAGAACTACGCTCACAGCTCATTGTTACTTTAAAATGTTATCTAAAATATTATTTATGATGGTGAAATAATCCTTTATATAAAGTCTATCCATTACTGTACTAAACTAATTATTTTAAAAAATGTATAGTGCCACTCATAGATTTTCGCACTATTGTCAAATTTCTCCCGCTTTCTACCTCTACAGTTAAACATTTAGATTAGATGACAGTAATCCATCCATAGTAATTCTGCCCGAGGGCAGGTCTTTCGCTACAATCATAGCATTTTCATGCTTAGCTTTACTAGGGAATTATAGTTTTGGTAGCTTCCCGTTGCTTTCCACACCGGTGAAGGATGATGATGATAATGATAAGGATGCTGTTGATGGCCGGATGATTTTCGGGGACCGTTGGGCCCTACGCTTTCTGACATTTGTCTTACAGGCGAGGAAAAACCCCGAAAAAGCCTCACCCAGGAGCCAGTCCCGAACGGGAATCGAACCCGGGCCCGCTGCGTGACAAGACAGCACGCTACCTCAAGACCACAGCGGTGTACATCACAGTAATATACTTTTTAAAAATATAACATTACTTTATATAAGTTAATATGATAGTTTTTATCTGAAGAAATTATCTTATTGTATAACCTACAGAACTCCTTTTGCAAAAGCCCATTTTAATTTTTTTTTAAATTAATAAAGTTGGAAACTATAGCACCTATATCATTGAACTTTCACGATTATGAAGGTAAAAACTAAGCTTTTCTCCAGAATAAATTTACGACACTCAATAGTATATAGGATTCCCTAGTTCTAAAAAACAAATGTACACTAGCTTGTTGCTATGTCCGAATTAAACAGCGTTAATCTGCGGAGGGGGGTGCTTCAACAATTTCGCTTTAACTGCTATAAATAATTCGTTCACTGTACAGCTGGACTTATAGGCAACATTGAAACAGAATCCAGTTGTTGAAGGTAAAGATCGTTGGGAGTTCTCTCATAAATTCATTTTTACTTATATTGTATTAAGTGGTAATATATAAACTATTTGCCTTTTTGAAAATTAGTAGTATAGCATATAGCAGACGTATAAAAATTTATTGCATAGGGAGACTATAATAACGATATGTGACATTATTTTGATTATACACATCCAAACATACCTGTCCTCTATTAGGCTATGAACCTGTTCATTAAAAATACTCCTGAAAATTTCGGCTTTCATTATTACAAATACGGGGCTGCCGGACATTGGCATCTTTTAAAAGAAATCTAAATATATATTTGCTCTAAACTCGACTTCATTATTATCCAGTGTAAGATATATATATTAATTGGTGTTTCCCGTATAATGTATCATATTTATATTATTATTATTATTATTATTATTATTATTATTATTATTATTATCGTATCATTATTGTTATTACACTATAAAATGTTGTTTGTACATGACATTTACATTGCTACATTTATTGTATCTTTAACTGTTTATAATTGGTATAGTGTATATCTATATTTGTCGAATATTTATTTGTATTTGTGCTGGTTGAGTGGAAGAGAGGGCCTTATGGCCTTAACTCTGCCAGAATAAATAAAGTATTATTATTATTATTATTATTATTATTATTATTATTATTATTATTAGTCGAAACATTCAATTGATTGTGAAAATATCAGAAGAACTTTCAATAATTTATTAATAATTATCTGGAACTCCACATTGATACATTTTACGATGAGAAACCGTTAAGGCCATAATGTGTTCTATAGTCTTGTCCGGAATGTTCAACAATGGAATGTATTAATAATGTTTAACATTTATTGATATAAAAAAGGTAAGGGGAACTCATTTTCTCATTTGACACATGATAAGTTTTTCCGCCACCTTATATTATTCCTAGCATGTGCTAAGTCACAGTATCTTCTTTTTATATTCTGTTATACAACTTCTAGTGTGCAGATATCTACGATACTCTATAGAATTACCAAGTTTTCGGGATATCCAATTAAATAATTTACTCATTTTTTTAATTGACTTCCTTGGGTCACTCATCCATGGTAACTACTTTCTATTAGGCAATTACATACCATGGGATCACTTTCAAATTTTCTGAAACTGATTTGTATTTATTTTGAAAATGAAGAATAATAAATTGTAGTTTTTTCTTCTGTTGTTTCTTTTGTTATCGCAGCCATTTAACTGTTGTTGTGTTATATGGCAAATGTAGTGGTTATACTGATGGGGTTGGTACCGTGTACGCTATTGGGTCTTTATAGGGAAGGAGGAGGCCACTGTCCACTCACTTCTTACTCCTAGAATAATATCTAAAATTTTATGTTTGTTTATTTTCATGGCTCACTTACTGTGACAATGTAGCTAATTTTGTATATTGATGTTAAAAATTAATCATATGAAAAATACAGTGCGGTCAGTATAGCACTGGATAGCAGAGGCGGGGATTTCACTATACACTACTGACGCACTTTTGGCGGGGAACAGACAGCGTAAGATCGCGGTGATACAACCACAAACATTTTCTTAACTATTTTACAAAGTGTCGTGCTTACCAACTTTATTGAAGTAGGTACTGGAACTCTTCACCTTCGTTGTCCATATATTTTTCACACCTATTTATAAAATGTGTTGTACAGATTATGGACTGTTGAACGTGACGGAATTTTTACACCTGGGAAACGTGTTTCAAAAAGTCTTCGTACTTGGCTGGCAGACTGAGTTAACAAATATTGATCATAAATAAATACACGTTGTTCAGTAGAAAAATCATTAGCCATTATATAGTTTACACTTTACACTTATACACGCGTCATTCAGATTACACTTATACACGCCTGTTTTGTAAGATAAAGATTTTAAAATTGAAATAACTGATACACACGCCATTTAGTACACAAGGAAAAGCGAGCGAGCACCTCATTCACTCGAAGCACACAATCTAACTGCGACCGTGAATGCGTGAGATGTGATTGCATACTACTGAATCTGCGCACATTTCAAGTCCCGTGTCTGCACATGTAAGCCTTCGTCACCTCACAGCACAAACCCCGCGTCTGCTATCCAATGCTATACTGATCGTGCCGTATATTTTACGCTAACTATACTTAAGATATTCATTATTTTAGACTTTTAGTAAAAGAACTGAAAGGTCCGGATGGCATGTGACATGTAAAAAGTACCTATAAAGTTAATTCAACTCCATGATAACCTTTTACTCTCAAAGTAAATGATGACTGCTCACCATATATATCGCTTCAATAGTTCCGCCATAAAAAGGTCAGATAAAACGAAATGGAACGAAACAGTTGATATGAGTGTGGATAAGTGTGGAACGACGTTTACAGAAGGGGAAAACGGGGGAAAAAAAGACATGAAACCTCCGCTTCATACAATTCATCAAATCACGTACCTTACATGGAATGTCCTAGGCGCGAACTCGGAATCCCATATAAGTAAGGTGAGAAGAAGCCGTAATGTTTGGATCACTAGGCCTATATTAAATTAATAAATGTCTTTTTATTATTTTGTAATAACATTAGAAGTCAAGTTTTAAAAATATCATTTTTACTTAATACAATTTCAGCATGATCTAAAGAAAAGACATACTTTCCTATGGTTTTAATTCTGAAGCTAAAACACCGTAGCATATGCAAAATAAATACGGTCACTTTCTCATTAGGAATATGAAAAGCCTGTCGTCAGGTTTGAAACTCTGTTAATTTGCTCAGTGAAGAGGGAGACTTTGACCATTAATCACGTAGCCAGAGATGATGGAAACCAGTGGGTATAGGAAGCCACAGAATTAACTCATCCAGCTACTCGCTTCTCCTTTTTTGATTTAATTCTCAGTAGTTTTATTTCTCTGGAAAGAGGAGCGTTGCAAGGCTTTGAAGTTGGCCTCATTAGTTCTCTCGTTTGGCTCTGCAATCGATATCTCGAATATTAGACACCGTACGAGATGAAGGGAAAAGACGGTTTACGTATTGGCTTTGTTACTTGTACCATGCTACTTCCTCGTTAAAATCGCGATAATTACTGCACTGCCTAAGCAATCTGCCTTACCTGCCTGTCTACATGAGCACTTCCAATTAAAACCAACCTTATAATGAGTCTCGCAACATTTTATTTATTAAATTTATTGTAAAAATAAAAACTAAATAAGCAATTGCAGTAATTAGTAATGCATACTAGGTCGGAGATTCTTATATTAATTGCTAGCTATTATCCGGCGTGCGGTACTACGTCAAATTCATTAAATTTATTTTTAAGATAAGTCGAATAAGTAAAAGAAAAATACATTTAAATGTATGTGGTAATTATTTTAGATACCCCATGCTAATTACCGGGAACCTACTAATCGCGATCTTCTTAGCGTCAACCAGCTGAAAGACAAAATTGTTATTCTGAGTTATCCGTATAAGATAGACATATGTTGTCGCAAACGTTTTGTAGAATTTTTTGAGATATTCAATTCTGTGTATATTAATTGGTGTATTTGTTATGGTTTAGCCAGCGTAAGTCATTTAAGCGTCCAAAAAGCGTCTTCTTTAGTGCACCAGTGCCTTTTTTTTTAACTCCGATCCTATAGTATATACGGCATTATGTTATTTGCGTTAATTGTCCCAGAAAAGTACTCTAAATGATGGTAAAGCCATTCAAAACGGTCAAATAGTTCTTGAGTCCATAAAGGACAGACAGAAAAATAACAGACTAACATTCATTTTTATACATAAAGACGACATGGAGTTGCGTCAAATAGCCACAAGACTTCAAATAAAAAAAATGCAGGATATATTAAAAATTATTATTATTTTCATAATTACCGTTATTATTGTAATTATCATCACTATCGCTATTATGTCCACCGCTGTGTTCTCGAGGTAGCGTGCTGCCTTGTCACGCAGCGAGCCCGGTTTTGATCCCCGGTCGGCAGTTTTTCTGGGTGAGGTTTTTATCGGGATTTTTCCTCACCTATAAGACAAATGTCAGGAAAACTTTAAGGTCCAAACGATCCCCGAAATCATATGACCATCATCATCCTTATCATTATCATCATCACCATCATCCTTCACCGGTGAGGAAAGCAACGGGAGGCTACCACACCTACAATTCCCCAGTAAAGCTGCAAGTATAGCATGAAAGTGCTATGAGTGCAGTGAAGGACCTGCCTTCGGGCAGAATTACTATGGATGGATGGATCGCTATTATAATTATCACAATCATTATCACATCACAATCAGTATCATCAGTTTATCATATTATTATTATTATTATTATTATTATTATTATTATTATTATTGTCATTATTACTATTATTATTACATCTATTGGAAGTAAGGATGCTGAAGTAGGCGATTATAAACCATTACAATTAAACGAACAAACTCCTCTCTTGTTCTCTTCCTTCTATCATATCAACCTCCTCCTTTATACTGGCTTGGGGTATGCTCCATTAGATACGAGTATCCTCAGCTACCTGTATGTTACAGGAAAACTAAATGAAACGTATACTTGTGTCAACTAGTTTTAACTATTAATAAAATAATGAGGTTACATAAGTTGAGAAGGGTAATGAAAATAAAAAAAGTCGCGAGATTCATGTGTTCTTGTGGTTATTTTGTGCCCTTTTACTAATATCTCTCTCCCTCCCTCTCTCTCTCTCTCTCTCTCTCTCTCTTCTATCTCTTCGCTCCCTATCTCACTTAATTGCTCTGGCCCTACCTCCCAATATAGAGTTATCCGAAAGCCAAACTTGGCAAGATCCCGCGTGATCGACTATTCCGATTGAGGTTTCAAGCGATTTCCCTCAATCCGAAGAGCAAATACTGGGATAGAACCCCGAAGGTCCGCTTCCGACTTCAATCTGCTAATTGACTTCAAATTTAAATTCATAATTTAAACCGGGGCTAATGTATTTTACAGGAACCCGGGGTTCTACCTATAAATGAGAACCAAAATGGTTCGCTCATCGCCAACACTTAATTGATGGCCGCATAGCTCTCCATCTATCTATCTATCTATCTATCTATCTATCTATCTATCTATCTATCTATCTATCTATCTATCTATCTATCTATCTATCTATCTATCTATCTATCTATCTATCTATCTATCTATCTATCTATCTATCTATCTATCTATCTATCTATCTATCTATCTATCTATCTATCTATCTATCTATCTATCTATCTATCTATCTATCTATCTATCTATCTATCTATCTATCTATCTATCTATCTATCCATCTATCCATCTATCCATCTATCCATCTATCCATCTATCCATCTATCCATCTATCCATCTATCCATCTATCCATCTATCCATCTATCCATCTATCCATCTATCCATCTATCCATCTATCCATCTATCCATCTATCTATCTATCTATTTCTGTAGCCCTATTTTTCTCTCTTTCTCGCATGCATGCATACAAAAAAAATAAAATTCTAAAGACATGCGGTTCTATCTTCTTCGGGCCTTGAACAGAATAAAAAATGTTCTGAAATGGGTATTCCTATAGGAGGAAAAGTACTGCATTCGTTGTTGTTTGCAGATGATCAAATAATTTTTGCAGGGGATGAAGATGATATGAAATATAAGATAAATAAATTAATGGAAGAATATAAAAAATGGGGACCGAATATAAATTTACAGAAAACAGAATATATGTGTTTGGGAAAGGGTGTGGATGACCTCATACTTGAAACAGGGAAAATAAAAAATGTGAATTTTTTAAATATCTTGGGTCAATAATTACAAGTTTAGGTACGTGTGAGAGAGATGTACAGGCTAAAATTGCAATGGCAAAAAATGCAACTAAGACATTACATGGAGTAATTTGGAACAAAAATATTACAAAGGAAACTAAAATGAAAATTTATAAGAGCATAATACAGAATATTTTGTCATATGGAAGCGAAACTTGGTCTTTGACGGAATTACAAAATAATAAAATTAGAACAGTTGAATTCGATTATTTTAGAAGAAGCCTCCAAAAAACAAGACAGGATAAAATAAGAAATTAATTCCTTTGGAGAGAAATGAAGGTCACCACATCTGTTGTTAAGAGGATTGAAAATCAAACGCTTAAATGGTATGGCCATGTACAAAGAATGGAACATGAAAGATGGCCAAAAAAATATATATCAATGGTCACCCCCTAGAAGATATAAACGTGGCAGACCAAGATGGAAATGGAAAACCTACGTCAGAACAATAATGGAGAATAGGAATTTGGAAGAGGGAGATTGGAATGATAGAGGTAAATGGAAACTGAAGACAGCAAACTATAAGTGGGGGAAAGCCGAAGAAGAAGATAGCTAGAGTTAAAGTCCACCACGCAGAAGCTGCGTTCTTTAACCGAATTCCTCAGCATGTTCAATTGATGGTTCAATTTTGTGAATTTTCCAGAATATATCTTCTGTTAATTAAATGTTATGTACACGGTTTTGTTGCGATACATTTTGGCGGCCTTTAGAAAGATTTTAAAATTGAGGTATTCAGGTAAATCCATACTCCTAACGATACTGGAGAATGCCTGTATCAGTTCATTTTATTGACATTTGCCGGATTTCGTTGTGAAAAATTAAAACCTTCCGGCCGCTAGAGTGATCTTTATACTTCCGCTTCAGAATAACATCCACTCCTAATGATTCGATATTGCTGGTGAACGTACTCGTCCTTAATGGATTGCTCTCTGACAAGTTTGGTTGGGACAAAAAAAATACGGTCGCTTAGAGCATTAACGCACATTCATACATATTGACATCGTCATTTTTAGTATTTAGTTCAGAATTTAAAACTTTAGACATGATCTCCCGAACACTACACGGATCACTAGGAAATGTTTCGCGGTGGCTAATTTGTGAACTGCTGTTCTACAGAAAGACAGACGTACTTTAACAATGCTAAAATTAACATATTTAAATGGGAGCACCTTGATAAAAGCAGTTCAAGAATGTACAAGATATGAATCATCCGCATACAAACTAACTAAACTCACTGGCACTACTGAACCCGTAGGTTCATGGCCGCGCGGACATAAGCTCTCCATACATCCGTATTCCTGAGCTAATATTTTCCAATCATCCCTGTATAATCTACTTCCCTCAAATTATGGTTAATATTATTGTCCCACCTCATTCTTGGTCTACCAACTGGGCGTTTTCCCACTGGTTTTCCAATAAGAAGCTTCCATGCACGTCTTTCATTCCCCATTCGTGCCACATGTCCTGCCCAACGCAGTCTACGAGACTTAATTGTTCTCATTATATCTGGCTTCGTATAAAGACCATGTAGTTCACTGTTATGTAAATCTTCTCCATTTACCTGTCTGTTCATCTCTCTTTGGTCAAAAAATTGTCCTAAGAACTTCATTCTCAAATACTCGTAATCTCCTTTCCTCCCATAAAATAAGAGTCCATGTTTCGCAACATATAATATAACTGGTAGAATAATAGTTTTATATATTTTCCGTTTAACGTTTTGTGAAAGGGGTTGGGATGTCAAGAATCTCTGTAATGCATAATAACACACATTTGCAGAATTGCGCCTATGTTTAATTTCTTTGTGCATCTCATTCCTATTTGTGTTTATTGTTCCTAACTATTTGAATTCAGCCACTTCCTCAAAATTTCCCTCATTTGCTATTAGCTGTCCATTTCCATTTGTGGCAAGTCATCCACACAGCCTCCTGTGTAAATCTAAATAAATCCCTACCGGTAATAATAAGCAGATAAAATTATAATATCATTTAATGAAGCAGTTACTGGACTTAGGTCATATTTAAATTCAAATTGATCAGGGAAGCGAGTGGAACCTGATTATGTAGGAGCAAAGGCCATATAAAATGATCCAAAGAAGTCAGCATCAATGTAATCAAATTATTAGTTATTAAAGAGGGTACTGACAACTCAGGTAATGTAACCCTTTCTTTTGTTAAGACGGAAGTGGCTGACACATCATAATAACTTACTAATGACAAAATCCTTTGCTCGACAGATTGAGTAGAAATATCTTCTAAGCCTCCAGTTAACTGATTTATCGTGATAACCATAACCCATTAGCTAAATGTACAAGCGGGGGTTTTACCCTGACACAAACAACGCTAGCAAAAAAAGTGTGGGAATATGGCAATTTTCTAGCGTCTGAAGCCTAGGAAAAAACCCAAGCCTAAGAAAAAAAACCCAAGCCTAGCTAATGTTTGTGACCCGACTGTACGTGAAGCCAGCACGGGAAAAAAGGTCCAACCTCTGAAGGCGTAAATCGCCAATAATAAATTTGTAACACCCCCGGGATCAAAATAGGAGGGCGCATTAACCAATTATATGTTTCGTTATATGTGCCTAAGCACTGACCTTAGGTCCACTAGATCGAGGTAGTGGGAGTAACTAATTTACTAAATAGGCGAGAGAGGCTTCTCCTCGTCACTTTTCTCGTATAAAATTACATCAAGTCACTTTTCTCGTATAAAAATTACATCAAGTCACTTCTCGTGGACGATCAAACAAAGTCACTTCTCAAAAAACACTTCGTTCTGAAAGTTAAATAAAGTCACTTCATATTTACAATTGCTTGCAGTTTATAAAAGATAAGAATAAACTACTTTTACCAGACATTCTTTACACATTAATTCTGCCCGACGAAGTCCTCGTGGAATCCCTAGATAAGAACCTCAACTCTACCGATTACCAACCTGAGCAACCTAAGTTCTCACACATGGAGAACTCCTTCAGTATTCCTAGTGTCACTAAATCCAATCTTTACCTCTTTACCCCAACAATAACCCTCCTCCACATTATATAATGTATTTCTATGTGTGACCATATATCTAGTTTTATTGATATCTACTTCCAGTCCTAATTTCTTAGTGTTACTCAATAGTGTGTGCGTGTTGGCCTTTAGTATCTTCTCGCTATCGCCCGTTAGTACTACATCATCTGCATGAACTAACAGCTTATTAATACCATTGAGTTGTAGACCTTCAGTATAAAAATTTGATTACACTATAGTAAACTGTTTCAGAGGTAAATGGAACATTGTTTTAGTTAATTCAACAGTAAATCAAAATTATTCCGTTTCAACTTCACCTATTTTGGTTTGACACGAGAGATCTGGGGCACGCTGTATGTTAAATTGTGGGATTAAAAGAAAAGGAAGTTCTTTGGAGATAGTTCTAAATTTAGAGGAGTTAGGTCTTTGCAAAGTATTAGTTAGCGCATTATCTGGCACAATCTGTCACCGGCGTATTATACTCGTAGCAAAAAGACGGCACGTCATAAAGCGCAGATGTAGCGCCGGAAAGAAATCTGACGAGAGAGAGAGAGACAGAGGGAGATAGAGAGAGAGTAGGACTCATAAAACAAAAGGAAGTCAAATAAAGTTCTCGTAGTGTATCTGGTTTGGTGCCCCTAGGGATTAATTTGGACGCAGACACCACCTCCTACTCCTTCTCACACCCACAATGAAGAAAAATGACCCCGACATGAGTTGGAGGTCGAGCAAGACCAGCCTTATCGCACCCCATAGTCAGGACAGCCGCATTTCTGCCGCAGAAAGACTCCTGTCACGTCTTTCTACTTCACCAGACAGCTGGATGTAAAAATATTAACTGTATCTGATGATGTACTCTGCCATTCCAAGTTTAAAAAAAATCAGTTAAGATCTTGAAAAAATAAAATTAATACTGCCACTTGATATTGCAATATTTTTTGTATGATATACTTTGGATTTTCAATTGATATACTTTCAATCCTCAATTCATATTTTATATCCAATATCTATGATTGATAAACGTTAATTATATTTTTGTTCCAAGTTTTTTCTCAGAATTATATACTCAGTATGACTAATTTTCTTTATAGGTAGGTCTACCTTGTCTTTAATAAAAATGTTTTTAAGGCATAATTTTTCTATGTGTGAAGTTATTTCCAAAAATATAATGTTAATTTTTTTTAATTTGTCTGATTTTCCGAAATAATATCGAGTTTTATGAAGTTGAGTTAAGAGATAGATTAGTTACATTATTAGAGATTAGAGAATACAGGTGTTCCTATATTAATTGGATAATTGTATTAGTATATTAACTCTTCTTTATTCTTGACTTTAATTATAACAGTTAAATGTATTAAAAGTGTTAATGAATCATTAGGAGAACTAAATTAATGAACAAATGCTTTATTCCTAACAAGTTACTATTATTAAATACCAGCTAATACCCGGCTTCCGCTGCTAGGCCTAAATAAATGAAAATTAATGTGATTTTTGTTTAGTTTAATAAGTAAGAGGAAAAATAATTATAAATTTATATTTTTAGATACCCCTTGCTGATTACCCGGCGTTACCCGGGAATCTACTTATCCCGATTTTCTTGACATACATGAACTAAAATACGAAAATTAATGTGTTCTTTGTTTAGCTAAATAAGTAGAGGGAACAATTTATATCGTAATTATTTTTAGATACCCCGTGCTGTTTACCCGGCGTTATCCGGAATCTACTCATCCCGATCGTCGTGGTATAAATAGGATTAAAGACCAAAATTAATGTACTTCTTATGATTAGTTGAATAAGTAAATTGAAAAATAATTATAAATGTATATCATAATTATTTGAAGATTCCCGGTGCTGATTACTCGGTGCTGCCCGGGAATCTACTTATCTCGATCTTCTTGGTATAAATGAGCTAAAATACAAAACCCATTATTGTGAGTTATCCGTAAAAGAAATATCCGTCATGTGCTGCTATGCTTGCACAGGAATCTACATACTTGTCCCGATCTTCTTGGCATCAATGAAATACAAAAATGGTTATTGTGTGTTATCCGTAGAGATAGACATATGCTGTCGCAGACTTTTTTGTAGAGCGTTTTGAGATATTCAATTGTGTGTACATTAATGTTGTGTATTTGTTATGGTTTAGGCAGCGTAAGCCATTTAAGTGTCGAAAGAGCTACTTTTTTCACGTTTTCAACTACAAAGGGCGATTTTAAGGGTTCAGGAGTTGTGTATCACAACTCTCGTATAGCCCATGTTCATCCCGGGAATATCCTGAACATTTTTCAAAAAAGCCCCATCACAATCGGATCAACGGTATGGCCGCACATAAAGTACATTCATTTTTATATGTTGGATATGTGGGAAATATCACTATGAGTTTTCTTTTACTATTATCTTATTCATTTTGTAGGAGTTTACATTTACGCATACTTTTTTTTTATCTTTTGTTAATTTCTCCCAAAATGTAATTTTTGAAGAGGTGGAAAAAGTGCAGAGAAAAACGATTTAATAACAAATAACTTTTAGATGAATAATAATGAATATAAATCTCATAGAACTCGTTAAAATACTTGTTAAACTAACTGAATTTGGAATTAGTGATTGTGGATGCAGAATATACTGTTAATCTATGTAGCGGCGAATCAATCATGTCAATTCGGTCAGTAAAACGTCTGTCCATCCAGTCGCTACTGTTCATGTCGAGCTGGGCGCCAGTCCCCTGTCTATTCCCTGCCAATCTTCACTATCCCCCACCCTCTTCTATCTCCCATATCCCCACTCTCGTTTTAGATCCGTTTCGTTTTACAACGATTTCAAACTCTGAATAAATTAGACTTCTATAAATATATTATCAGTTGTAGATGGTATTTTTAAAAGAATCTTACTTTTATAAAATCCAAACTTTGGTTATTGGTAAATTGTATTTCGAAGGACTTTTGGGCCTGTGTGAGGATTATAAATACCAGCCTATGTTTCGTTATTGACATGACAATTAGAGAAAATAATAACTGAAGTTAATGGATTACTCCATTATAAATAAGGTAGAACTGTTATCGATAGCTTCGATTGTAATTTAGTTAATACTAGCAAAAAACCGTTGTATAGGCCTACTCTTTCCTAGCTCCCGAAAACCTGTAAAATATTCTTTATCGGGAATGTGTTCTAGATAAAGAACTCGTTTTAAAAATTCGTAACAGTGAAAATTCCATGTTTGTAAGTACTACAGTTTCATTTTATATATTATCTAATTGAAAATAGTTTACTGGAATAAGCATATTGAATATGATATAGTAAAAGTGTGTATAGTTCAGGGCTGTTAATATGTGCTCACTAGGTGTGAAATGGCGGTCCCGCCCTCCTGCCCGCATACAGGTGTACTACCAATGTAACAACAACTGACAAATGAGTAGCAGTATTTATCGGTCGAAGGGCTGAATAGGAGAGGCGGGTCGTCTTTTCACACCTAGTGAGCACTTATTAACAGGCATGGTTGAGATGAATAAATTGTCGCAAGTAATGCCACGAGTGATTTCCGATTTATCTAGAAGATTTGGAAATACAAGAGTGGCATTTGTTATGACTATTTAACGAATAAAATTAAGCTGTTTGCTCACAAGTCATTATTTAAATATGATTATTTTAAAATATTTGCATATTTAATGTAAACGGCGATGTTTGAAAACAAATGAGAAATGTTTGGTTATGTTTCATTTTTTCATTACTGCAACGTGATCATACTAAGTTATTTATTACCAAATAGGATCACAATATTGTAAGAATACACCCTAATGGAGAAAACATGAAACACACCAAACTATATATTATAACCAACATTATATGTCACTAATTATTTTTTCGGAAACAATTCAGCAAAATAAGTATTTAAAACACAATTATTGAACACACAATTATTATCATATGTGTAGGTCGAAGGAGTCTGTTCATTATTTACTATATTCAACGTTTTTGTTAGATAGTGAGTCACTGCAAAATAATGCTCTGACCTGTTCAGAATATTAGCAAGGAAGAGCATTCTTTAATATGATAAAGAGAAGTAGATGCATATCGAGGTGAAACATGACTGTGATTGGTTGTCAAACAAAATTAATTGAAACGTGATTGATCATTGACTCACATTTGGGGCACGAGTTAAATAGTGGTATAAATTTACTATACAATTCAAATACATAAATACTGCAATTTAATATATGCAAGTATAAATAGTCAACTGTAGAGACAGAGTATCGGCGGAAATCTGACAATAGTGTGAGCATGTACAATTAGCTAGTAAATCATCTACTATTAGGCAATTCATTCACAGTAGACAATAGTAAAAACAGTAATTAGAATATTAATTATATCATCACTAACTGCAGTGACGATATAAAAGTAGAATTTATTCCAATAACACTTGTTCAACTGAAAAATTCAAATCTACTTTCACTTGGTTCATAATATTTTTTTTATTTACAATTCCTCTCTAAATACTTGCCGTTTTCATAGTACGTTTCTTCATAATTGCAGATACACTTGCCAACACAAACTTTGAAATCACTTCATCCTTCTCTCCCCAGTTCACAACTCATTGGACGCTTGCCGGACCACTGCTGACTCGGCTGCTCGGTTTCACTGGTTTATAAAGTCGGCATTTAAAGTTCTGGAAAGATGGCCTGTGAACAAGTTACGCCACCCGTGATCCTTTGAGAAACTTATTCTCCTCGAAACCAAGTTAACGAGAAGCAACGGCCAGATGCATCTAGAAAACTCCCAGTGGGCATTCTCGGTTCGTGAGTCTCTACTCACGAATCCCTATTAACTCATGAGGCTAGAGTCTCGCTGCAGCCCATGTAAATTCAAATGGAGAAATGCGGAGAGCATTTCTTCAAATGAGTCACAACATGTTTTCAGTTATATGGAGTACCATCATGTTGTAGAGTTGAGATGTACTGATGTTTCTGAACTCTTGCTTGCTCCTCCGACTGCAGTCTAGCGACAGTTCTAACAGTCAGCACATCTCAACACTAGGGGTCGTATGTTAGAACATTACTCTCTACTCAAATTACTTCCAATCACTAGTGTGCTGATTCACCGTGAGCAATTGCTGAGAACGAATTAACGGCCGACTTATCGGTCATGCACGAGCGTCGACGTTTTCGTAATATTGGCAACGAATTACCCAGAATTATCAGCGATAAAACCACTTCCGTTATTTTCGTCTGCTATAGAGGAATGCATTTATGCTTGCATCCCGCAAATAATACCGTATACAAACACGTCTGCGACACGCAATATCACGCCGATTCTCCTGTTCTTCCAGTTGAATTCTTTGGTAGACTCTATCAAATTCCTCTTCTCCGTGTATACCGAAAACATGATCGAAGTCTTCAAGGTCCGACATCTTGGATAAATGTTGGATAAAGCAGCAAAGTACATCGATTACCATCGGTTCCCGTTCGGTTCCCTTCGGGATTTTAATTTGAGTTGCTCATGTAAGGTACCTCCGTACAAATTTAACCAATTATTATCGCATGAACAGATTTCTGAGTAAGCAAAATCGTATTAGCATACAACTTGCTCAGCAGAGAAGGCATTTTACTGTCTAATGCGTCCAAACATGCGACCCTAGAAGAAGTTGATGTATCCAATAACCGACATCATATTATAGATTGTCGTGTAATCTTTTCATAATTGAAAGAGCATATTTTCCTACTTGATAATCCTTAGTCCCTTCTAGAAAAAAGCATAGATATAAAGTTAATACTGTATATCTAATATATAAAGATCAATGTTTGTTTGTTTGTTTGTTTGTTTTTGTTTGTTTGTTGGTTGGTTTGTTTGTTCGTATTTTATGCGCGGCCATACCGTTGATCCGATTTTGATGGTCTTTTTTTGGAAAATGTTCAGGTGATTCCCGGGATGAACATAGGCTATAAGAGAGTTGTAATATTCAACCCCTTCACCCCTAAAAACCAGCCTTTGTAGTGATAAACGTGGAATAAAGTCCCTATTTTGATGCTTAAATAGCGTAGGCTGCCTAAACCATAATAAATACACCAAATTAATGTTCACAGAGTTTAATATCTCAAACAACTCTACAAAAAAGTCCGCGACAGCATATGTTTATCTTTTACGGATAACTCACAATAACCATTTTTGTCTTTCATTGATGCCAAGAAGATCGGGATAAGTAAATTCCCGGACAAGCGTGCTTTGCCATGAGATGGGGCTTTTTGGAAAATATTCAAGAGATTCCGGGGATGAACATAGGCTATAAGAGAGTTGGAATACTGAACCCCTTCACCCCTAAAAATCACCCCTTGGAGTGAAAAGGTTAAACATCTTACGCTGCCTAAACCATAACAAATATATCAAATTAATGTACACAGAATTTAATATCTCAAAAAAACTCTATAAAAAAGTCCGCGACAGCATATGTTTATCTTCTACGGATATCTCACAATAACTAATGTTGTCTTTCATTGATGCCAAGAATATCGGGATAAGCAGATTCCGCACGGCTGGTGGTAAAAACACATTAACATTTATTTAGGAGTAGCAGCGCACGCCGGGTATTAGCTAGTAATTAATATTTCTTAGATTCGCCGTAACGCCTCGAGAAGTACGAAATTTCTGGGTCATGTCTTGCATAGATGACAATGTATTAAAATTCATAAATGTAAGCTGAAGATAAGTCAAGGCAATGGCTAAATTTTATATAGGTATTTTGTACTTAACTAAAATAAACACAGTTACGCCAAAACTGTGAAGTCTTTATTTTTAAATTTAGGTTTAAAAACCTATACCCTATATATTCAGACATAATTTAAGCATCTCAAATTCTTTCATTGGCAGGTTTGGTAATTTATGTAATCTTGTTTTTCTACATTAGAAGTAAATGGAAATTGGGAAATAAGAAACAAAGCCTCTTACAACTAACTGTAAATTGATAATAATAATAATAATAATAATAATAATAATAATAATATAAATTTATTCGAATTAAATAGAGGCGTGGAAAATTCTTGTTGATAAGTGGGAGAGCGCCTAGTAGGTAGGCCAAGAATGAGATATAACTTGAGCCATGATTTTAGGGATGTAAATTATACTGGTAAACATTAGTTCAGGATAGGGATTTACGGAGAGCATATGTCCGCGCTGCCTTGAACCTATGGGTTTGATAGTGCCAGTGAGTTATTTAGAAATATTGATAATTATGAGATATCGAGAATAACAGTATTAAAAACTAATGTAGCCTCGATTAGCTTAAAATAACAATAGAAAGTTACTGACTTTACAAAATACGAGTACTACGAACAATGTGACGTTACTTTCTATAAGTAGCTTCATAAGAGAAGAAAAATTGTTTATTACATGAAACGGAGAATATATTAAAGAGCTTTGAGAATTATACGTTGGATCGGACTGTTCACTTACCGTACCTAATGAAATGTTGAAAATTAATTTGTATGTCTAGAACATTTGCATATTTAGAACATGTTACTATCAACCCTTCGATAGCTATCCTTCATAGACGATGGCATTTTTGCACATTTAAATCTTGTCTGAACCGTATAAATCGTTCTGGGACCTCCAGGTACCGATAAAGGGCACTGAATTGGTAGATGCAGACCATCAAGCTCGCGTGAATTAGACTTCTAAACGCCTGTCAGGAGACTTGTTTCCTGTATTCGACTGTGGTACAAAATAAAGTACCTACCTGTGTATGCACTGCGACTGCTTTCCGCACACTTTAATGGCATGCCACGATTAAAGGTGTATGAAGTGGAGCTATATTGAAGGCGTTTCTTCAGGAAAGAAATTTACATACCAGAAATCACTACATTGGTGATGTTTGGTATGTGGAACGTTAAACAAAACACTTCCCAACGTTATTTTATGAAGAAACACCTTTCACAATAGTTTGCCTTACTGTGGCTTTAACCCTAAACTCAATCCATCATACAATCAGATCGTGGTCACTATGATTATGTAGTTTATACCATGGCATCTGAAAGATTTATTTTTATCGCAATCAATTTTTAACATTTGCACTTACACGAGAACATGTTTCATTACATTTTCTCTCTCTCCCTCTCTGTCTCTGTCTCTTTCTTTTCCTCTCTCTCTCTCTCTCTCTCTCTCTCTCTCTCTCTCTCTCTCTCTCTCTCTCTCTCTCTCTCTCTCTCTCTCTCTCTCTCTCTCTCTGTCTGTCTGCCTCTCTCTATAAGATGATTCTTTACCTGAAGACTTGCCATCGAATTTTTATGCTTCTTTTGAGGAAACAGAAAGTCCAATTTGAATTTAACTAAAAAATGAGAAATTAAACCGGAAGAAATTACACTGGAAGAGACGGAAGTTTTAAATTGCACTGAAGTCTTCTAATCTACAATGCAAATTGCATTGTACAATTGAAACTATGGAACGTAAATAACACTGTTCACTATCTTCATGCATTTAGTGAAAAGTAATGTCAAGACTGTACTGCATAGATGGTAATGTAAACAGAACAAGCAGCGCCACCACAAGGTAAGTAAACACGCGATAGCAGCGCTGAACATTCTTATACTATCGTAAGCTTGATAGACTAGTGTACATCACGAATTCACGATCTTATAAACGTATGTTTTATTCTAGATATGAACACAGAGTCATTTGAAACAAATTCGCATTACCTGTAACAAAATTGAGGAACAGTTACATAAGATATTTTAGCCCAAATATATAATTTCGGATTTAGAAACAACCTTCTGTTAAAATTTTAAAATTTACACCTGATAGAACAGTTCTCAACCATATTAAATTCTATTGTAAAACGTCGTTGCGAAGTTAATTTAGTTGAGAACGATTGTATTTATCAGGTACGGATTTTAAAATGTTAACACAATTTTAATCTCAACAGTGTTCTACCATGAATTTTAGAAGTTTAGAAAGAGCTATTTATAATGGTTTGCAAACCGTGTGACCGACTAATGAAATCATCCGTAGAACACTAACTAACTAACTGGCACTATCGAAACCACATATTCATGGCAACGCGGACATAAGCTCTCTACATATCCCTATCCTAAACTGATATTTTCCAATCATCCCCTATATAATATACTTCTCCCAAATCATGGTTAATTTTATTTCCCCATATAATTTTTATCTATCAATTGGGCGTTTTCCTTCTGGCTTTCCTATAAGAAGCTTCCATGTCCCTCTTTCATTACCCATTCATGTCATATGTCCTGCACATCGCAGTCTTCGAAACTTAACTGTTCTTATTATATCTGATTTCCTGTAAAGATCATGTAGTCCACTGTTGTGTAGCCTTCTATTCGCTAATTGTTCACGTCTCTTTGTTTCAAAAAATGTACTAAGAACTTTCTTTATTCTCAAATACTCGTAATTATTTCTCCTCCCTTAAAATACGAGCCCACGTTTCGCATCCATATAACAGGGAAAATGAATACCGGTTACATTATGTGTTCAGATACTTGGAATCATGTGAACCAAGATATTAATTTATTCATGATTACCACTTTAATCAGAGACAAATATTTAAATTAATGTAGGCATACTAAGGGCAGCTTCTAGCATGAAATACTTAATGCAAGTAAAGAAAAAATTGATAGCCTGGTTCGGGTTTTTAACCCAAGATTTCCAGCTTTATGCACTGGCCTACTAATCAGTTGCGCTAATCAGACAAACCAGGAGAAGACAAATATTTCTGTATTTGAAATTCCCGTGACTCATGGTAGTAAACTTCTATTCACATTACATCATGGATTCTTTCATTCAGAATACATTATAATGGGATTAATTCCGTGCCATATCAGATAATTAGGAACATGATATTTAAATTAATGCAGCAGAGGCCACGGGGTTTCGATTTGTGTCTGCTCCCTTGTTGTCTGCTTAGTACAAGTGATCCTCATCAAAAGAAAACTATGTGACCTGTTCAATTTCATTGGTTATGGATTCCGACGTACTATGTAGAAGCAATAAGTACGCGAAAAGGTAGTTCACATCGTTAAATTAAGAATATGTCATCTGAATATGCTCGTGAATGAAAATAATACTATTCAAAACAAAGAAAATATTCTAAAATATGCCTAATCAATAATTACAAATTAAAATAGTTTATTACATATGGTTGATGCATTTGAGTCATCCTTCAGTCGATTATGATGCAACAAAATGGCTGAAGGTGTCGAGTCTTCTTTTGTTGTATCGCCATCTAAATTTTTAAAACACAAGTGATAAAAAGACGGTTATTTTTAATGTATTTTACTAGTTCAGTAAAAAAAATATCACTAGCTTTTTTGGAATCTACCCCACTGAACGATCACATGTTTTATAAACTTCGCATGTACACCCTTTCAATGTGACAGTAATTGTGGCACGAATGGCGGAAGGATACAACTGACGTTTGTTTATGTTAGGATCTTTCTAAGAGCGGTTAAGATATAGTGCTGCAGCAGGTAGAGCTAGATATATTGGGATCAAATCCCGTATCAGTCAAACATTTTTACCTTTAATTGTAGGCTATTTAGCATTGCATGGGAAAAGCTTGCCTGAGTACATTAATTTCAATATTATGTTCTTAATTAGCTTAAATGGCGCGAAAAAAATCCCATTATGTATTCTTAATGGGAATAATCCTGTTGTAACGTGAATAGAAGTTCTCTACAAAATGAGTCACGAGGATTTCAAAATAAAGATTTCAGTCTGCTCCGGATTATCTAATAAAATAATTGGTTAGTGCGCCACTATGCTAAACTGGACATCTTGGGTGCAATTCCAAGATCAAGCAGAAACTTTTCTCGTTAATTGTACAAAACGAAAGCCAGAACATCATACAATTTTCATCTTACTTGATTGAAATTTATATTGGCGGAAGTGCTTTCATTCAAATTATTTCTTATTGCGAGCTTTTACGCGCCTCGGATGAATTATCAGGCGGAGCCACCTACGAAATGAAATAAAGTGTGACAACACGTTAATTACTGGCGCATTCACACTGAACAAAGCTGGTATAATAGGGATTTGAAAGGTTAAAATATTAAAATTCGTACTTGATATTTAACTCGTCTTCAAGTAATGAAATTTAAATTCAGAATCTTCGTCAATATCATTGTATTATCATCATCGTCATTAGCGCAAAAACCGTAGATGGGTTAAGTCTTCCTTCAGAATTTCTCTCAAGGCTTCTCTATTTCTGGCAACTGTCCACCAATTCTTGAGTTTTAAAGATTTGGCATCGTGTAGTACTCCATCTGACATTCAGTCTTCCAGTTCTTCGTCTTCCTTCTGTCTTACCATGCATACGTGGTCTAACTATTTAATTTTTAGTCATCCTCTTCGTATGTCCTGCTATCCTAGTGTATTTACTTCAATATATGTAGTGATATTCGATGATTTATACAACTAATATAATTCCTTGTTATATTTCATTCACTAATCTCATTTTTCCTTAATGGGTCCGTATATCCTTGCGAGTATCTTTCTTTTAAAAACATTCAATCGTGATTTGTGATATCCATTCAGATCCCAGGTTTCACTCCCGTAAGTTAGCACTGGTTTAATTAGTGTTTTATACAATCTGGTTTTTGTTCCGCGTGTCAGATATTTTGATTTGAAATATTGTATTATTCCAAATTTTCATTTATTAGCATCTTGTATTCTTTATTTATTTCTCCCTGATTATTGTTTTGTTTATTTATTAAAATTCGAATATATATAAAATCATTTACTTTCTCAAATATATTACTCTTTATCTAAATATGTTCAGTTTTTTTCTGCATTTACTACTTTCATTGGTGTTAGTAAATTTAGTTTTCTCTTGATTTACGTTTAGTCCCATTTATTATTTTGGCTAAGTTTTGTTACGCTAAGAATGTTTTTTTAAGTTAAATTCACTCCAACTGATTATATCAATATCGTCTGCTTACCGCTGTGAAACAAAGTAGCGTGCTACCTTGTCACGCAGTGGGACCGGGTTCGATTCTCGGTGGGGCTAGCTTCCTGGGGGAGGTTTTCACGGGGATTTTCCTCACCTGTAAGACAAATGTGAGGTAGCTTTGAGGTCCAAACGGTCCCCGAACATCATCTAGCCATCATCATCACCGACGGTGTGGAAAGCAACGGAAGCTACCACATCTATAATTCCCTGGTAAAGCTGCAAAGCATAGCATGAAAATGCTCTGATTGCAGTGAAGGACCTGCCCTAGGGCAGAACACTGTACATAAAATAATGTTAGTGTATTGTATAATAAAGCTTTTAGGAAACTGTTCCATCATCAGCATCTAAAATGGTAACACGTGATACGAATGACGAGTTATTTTTATCTGAAATGTGATATTGTTGAGAACGTCTGAAATATCAGCTATGAATTGTAAGACTTTAACCATTTGTGTAATAACTTCAAAGGTGGATTATAATGAATTTGAAAAGTATCGACTACATGCATGCTTATAATTACAACCGATGCAAATCGAGCTAGCTGCGTCTGAGAAAACGACTGTAGGCCTATATATAAACCAATGTGATGTACATATACAAATTCTAGTCATTATTTATATTTTGTAAATTAATACGGAATGTTATAATCAATGCCACCAGGTTGTCTTTACAAAACATTTCTGGTATTATTTCCTGGCATGGCATACTTGTAACCTATTTCTGAGGTTGGGTTAGGATGCCTGGAAAGCGGGGTTACGCTGCCCCAATGAAAAGGAAGTTGGTGGTGATGATAATGATAGGGCAGAAGCGGCCTTAAACTATTAAACTATAAGATAATAATGTTAATGGTAGCCAGATGATATTCGGGGAACGTTTGGGTCTCACGTTTCCTGACATTTGTCTTGCAGGTGAGGCAAAATATCTAAAAAAAAAACTGACCCAGGAAATTTGTCCAACCGGAGATCGAATTCGTGTCCGCTGCGTGACAAGGCAGCACGCTACCTCGAGACCACAGCGGTGGACATACAAAACTATTAAGAATCATTAAAATGTATATACACAAATATATTGATTTAATAAAACCGATTTTTCCGAAGTTTTAACATTTTTTTTCTGGTTTTCAAGATACATTTTAGACCTATGGCAACATTTTGACTGGTTAAAAGCCGGGACACTCAGGTTCTACACCAATCATGTTTAGGCTTGACCTACAACTTGTATGTAAAACATGCCGGAAATATTACGGGTATAAAGTCGAACGGAAGATAGAAGCCAGCTTACTCCTTCTTAAGCCATTATCTAAAATTCGTGGAACCTTGCGACCAAATTTCAATTACCTTACAACGGATGTTAACAGAAGACCATAACTATTTTATGATTGAAATGCTTGTTCATTAAAATGTTAACATATACGTGTCTAAATATCCAATCCTCTACCTTGAGAATCGTATTATGCTTCAGGATATAAAGTCTGTAACGTGTAATCGTAACAGTTGATTTTCTTGTACTTCATTTAAATCTAAATAAGAAAAGCCGCAGATTTTTAAGCAACTCAAAATTAATAGCGTTTTATGTTTAATTGGATATCACTTTACAATGTTCACCGTTACATTAAATATAAAGTAAAAAAAACGAACTGAGGCAAATGTAGTTAGAAACTTGGCAAGTATACGAATTTATGAAGGAAATATGATAAAGAAAAACCAAATACTTTAGAAAAAATCTGGACAATTGAATGCCACCATGCTCCCAGTGAATATTCTATTGGAGAACAAATGACTTAACGTCGTGTTGTCCAATGCGATAATATATGTTCCCGACATCTTTGCTCACACATAAGTGGATTCTATCCCAAGAGTCACCTTGAGCAAGTTAGAGTAAGGAAATGGGAAAGTTAATGTTAGATAGGCAAAATGGTGTTCGTTTGGGAAGTTAGTGTGCGAACAGGGCGAGGTAGGACACCATATTAGCTTAACGTTCACTTGTTTGTAAGCGGGTTTTAGTGATAAGTTGGCTACACTGTCTAAAAAATTACTAATACACATTTTACATTGCAAATATGCTGATTTTATGTTTCTTTGTGCTCAATTTCTCGCTTTATTTTAAGACAGTTTCCACTTTTTTAGGGGGACAACATATATATTTCCCTCATTTAATTTATTCACATACTGCAACAAAAAAAGTGTTTTTTTTCGCTTTTTTGAGTTGATGTTGGTGGCATGATCGCATAGAATCAGCATTATCTGTAAAAAAAAAATCAAGTTTTGTATTCATTGGCTATAAAAATTTTCAAACATTCAAATGCCATTAGTCCTCTTTAAGAAATCGGAAATATTATTTTCCGACTTAAGGACAGAGGTAACTATGAAGTTACCTACGCATGCATTGAATTGTACTATGTGAAATGATTTGCAATGTAAATCAATGTTTCTATATTGCAATCAGGTAACTGTGAAAACAATCTGAATGAAATAACAACTGAACTAAGTAACTCAGTAACATATGTTTCTACTGTAAGAGCATACTTAATTAGGCTTAAGTGAACTGTTAACATTGACAGCGTGCACTATGTCACAAATGGTCGAAGGAAAACCTAGCCATTGCCTTCCCATACCGCTCCCAAATCCTGATTATTGTTAATCCAATGGCAAATAATGAATGCAATCATTCTTTCTTTCTTTCTTTCTTTCTTTCTTTGTTTATCTCAGTTTAATCTCTCCCTATATACGTATTTTTTTAACCGCGCCGCAGCCGAGTGGTTAAGATAAGATGCCTTGGCGCAGAGCTACAAGATTTGCGCTGGTTAGAGTCTCTATGGGAGAAAAACATTTCTTGTGGAATGTCGGCCAATATGGGACCGGTGTCCACCCAGTATCGTGAGGATTTGGGTAGCTACAATACGTAACGGCTCTAGATTGAGAAACCTACCTACAGCGGCTGGGGGACCCGACATGCTGACCATATTTCACCCTTACATTGGAAAGATGATCTCTACCTCTGTAATAACACAATATAGATTTGAGACCAGCAGCCGTCTGTTAAGCCAAGCGCCTTCTAAGTCTGTCGCGCCTTGTAGTATTGGTATGTACATATGTTTAGATGATGCCCCACGCTTTTGCCTAACCATATATTTTGCTTTATTGATGTTTAGTTCCAGTCCCATTTTCTTAGTGTTACTCAAAAGTATGCGCGTTGGTCTTTAGTATGTCCTCGCTATCACCTAATAATACTACATCATCAGAATAAACAGCTTGTTAATACCATTGAGTTGTAGACCTACTTTATCCTCTAAAGATTTGATGGCATGATATAATGCAAAACTGAATAGTAAAGAAGACACTGTGTCTCCTTACTTTAACCCATTGTCAATTTACTTAGACACATTCGAATAAGTCTACATTTTTAGCAATTCCGAATTCCAGAAGGATACTATATAACTTTTTGCTTTTAATTTAATCGTGTGCCGTTTTTAAGTCTATATACAGTTTATGTAAAAGGCTATTTTATTTTCATTTCTTTTGTATTATGTTACATTTGATCTAACACGAGAGGATTATGTCAGATAGTTACAGTGTCATTGCAATAAACCTATTTCCTTTACAGAAAAAAAATTGTGATCTATTTCCATGATCATACGATGCTACTACAGAATCTGAAAATAAATTTTATTATTTGTATACATGTTTATATTTGTATTGCGAGACTATTGAAAATCTATGCAGTATGTAATTTAAAACAACATAAAGCATGTTTATAGCCGTTTAAAAATTATAGACTTAATTGTTTTATGATCCACATTCAAGGAGTGAAACTTCACTTGTAAAAGGAGATATTATATTTTTCGCCGAGATTTCAATATACCAAGATCTGGAGCGTGGGGAGTTTATAAGATTAGTATCTTTTGTTTTATTCAATCAGGTTAATTACACAATAATTAATAGAATATCTCTTAACGAAAAATATTACATTTTAATTAAATTTTTTAAAATGTATTTATGGCCAGCGTCATGGGCTAGTGGTCAGCGTTTCTGATTACTGTTGATGGGGTTTCGGATTCGATTCCCGGTCACCATAGGAATTTTTCCTTAAAATAAATTATTCCTGTGGTTACCCATGGTCTGGAATTTGGGTTAAGTTTAGGTTTACAACTCTTCTGGAGCTTCATTATCATTTATCACCCATCATATCAACGGGGTAATGTAACTCCGCCTTCTAAACGCCCCAACATCAGAAGATGGTTATAATTACGCCAATGCTTGGCAGAGAAAACCATAAATGTTATAAATGACAACCTGGTGACATTAGACAAAAAAAAAATTAAACTTTATCCCATGGTATGACGTTTCCATGGAATTATTGTAAATAAGAATTACAATTTTACGTTTTATATCTTTAAAAATTATCTTCTGGTGTGACATCTATAAGAAGTTCAGCACAAAGATGTGGTTGCTACCAATCACTAAAATATGACAGTCATGTGATCCATCAATTTAATTTCAATTTTTTTTAACTCAATTTTGAAACTTCCGATGATTATCCTAGTGTCCACTTTCGGCTAAGTACGTCCAGTACTAAACACTATTTGAATAAATTCAATGATGTAGCTAAATCAAACACGGACCCTAAAGCTGTTACATCGTAATTTCCATAAAATATTCTCTGTTAGATATAAATATTAGCGTTTACTTATAGAAATAAATAAATAGGAAAATTATTGTATAATACAAGCAAATTTGAAGAAAATACTCGATCTCTTTTACAACTAATGTCTACTGTTTCTGAAGTATCACCGTAAGAAATAATTATTTTCTTTGTGTAAGTCCAATCCCGTAACCGAAAGATTTAAGTCATGATGGCTTGGTGCAATGCTTCGGGGCGTTTGGTTGTTCAAGTGCTCAAGGATGATGAAACTTTCTCATGGAATTTTGGTCCGTATGTTGCCGGTGCCCACCCAGCATCTTGGAATTTGGGTAGCTGTAATAAGTAGAGGTTCAAGGATGAAAAAATCAGCTATAACGGCTGGGGAACCCCAAAAAATGACCACATGTTACCGCTATACTGACTGAATATTTATCAATCAATTTTATTCTTTCATTAGCACATGTATCAGGAGCCTGAGGGCCTTCTAGACCTGTCGCGCTGTGGAGTGTATTTATCTCAAATAATATGAACTGTATGTTATAAAACGATTTTTAATGGGATTTAAATATGGATACACATTTTGTTTTTTTTATTTAACACTAGCTAATATCCGGCGTGCGCTGCTACACCTAAAATAAAATGTATGTTTTTGCATTTAGATGAATAAGTAGAGGGAAAAAATAAATATTAATTTATATCGTTATTATTTTTAGATAACCCGTTCTGATTACCCGGCGTTGCCCGGGAATCTACGCATCCCGATGTACTTGGCATAAATGAGCTGAAAGACAAAATTCGTTATTTTGAGTTATCCATAAAAGAATACCTGCCGTGCGCTGCTATACTTGCCCGGGAATCTACTTATCCCGATCTTCTTGGTATCAGTGAAAGACAAAAATATTTATTGTAAGTTATCTTTAAAAGATAAACATATGCTGTCGCGGACTTTATTGTAGAGCTTTTTGAGATATTCAATTCTGTGTACATTAATTTGTATATTTGTTAGCGTTTAAGCAGCGTAAGCCATTTAAGGTTAAAAAAAGTAATTTGTTACGTTTTTCACTACAAAGGGTGTTTTATGGGTGTAGGAGTTGAGTATCTCAACTCTCTTATAGCCTGTGTTCATCCCGGGAATCTCCTGAACATTTTGAAAACCCCATCACAATCGGATCAACGGTATGGCCGCGCATAAAGTAAGGAAAAATAAACACATAAACAAACAGACATTTTTATATATTAGACATTTCTGCAGGAACACTAATCGGAGACAAACATTTAAGTTACATAGTAGGAAATTGTGTAAATATACTTTTTTTTTCACATCCGAGTTTTATTTAATGCAAAATACATCTGGATGATATATAATTTTTTTTTTCACTCTGAAGGAAGTCACATTAAAAAAGTTTTGTCTACAAAATACAATCTATTTAATCTAGCGATCATTTCCTCGAATGTCAAGTCCCAAAGAAGATGCTCTAGTCCAAATCTAACCAAGACTAACAAATGAATACAGTTTATTAATGATAATAGATTGCAAAAAATATATTTTGAAATAAGGGTGTGCGGAACTGGGGTAGATCAATGTGCAGAAGAATGGAATATTTCAGAAAGAGCGTTCAAATAAAAGATAATATATAGAATATAATTGCAATGGGGAAAAAATTATGGAAGAATCGTGACAGTTCCAGATTTTTATTTAAAAACTTCAACCCTTGAAAAAGACATCAATCAGGCGAATAAGAAAAAGGAAAAATATATTCATAAATATTCTGATTATGTTTTTATTATACGAAATAATTAAAATTTCTCCTTATTAGGCTACAAAACACAAGACTCGATACCATTTAAATTCTTCCGTACACAAAGGAATTTCACGTCTTATACATATATTGTGTTATGGAAGGCAAGCTAAGGCGTCAACGAAGGAAGGGATTTCTTGTATTTTCTCTGTTCATTATACCTTACTGTGCGCAATTTAAACCGATATTTATTGCTACAATATACTAATTATACCCATTCATTTAAATGGTTATATTTCACCCTCCAATTTAATTAAATTAAACTCATTTCCCCTTTCCTTGCTTTCTTGTTTTTTTTCTTGGTTATATAAAACTTTTCAGTATTTGGATCCTGTTAATTTTATACAGACTAACTTTCACCATCAAACTTCCAGAATATTGTGTAACTTTTTTTTCTCCCTTTCTCCCTTTCCCAAAGTTTGTCTGAATCCAAGTGATGATCGATACAACTTAGAGTTCAAAAACAAGAGACATCTTTAAGTGAGGACAACGAACTGATCTGTTTTGTTTAAGACGGATATTACCGCCATTATTAAAAGGAAGATCCTTATTAAATAACATAAATTCTAGACAGATATATAAAATTACGATTTCTCTATCCAACCTTTTCATACTATTTGATACCTATTACAAAGCATTGCGCATTATTTTTAATGAATTACAATTGCTTTCATTTCAATCTGAACATCTACAAATCTTTGTATTCATTTCTATAATGGTTTTTATCGTCGCCATTTCTATAACGACGATAACTGCGATCTCACCAGATTACCGCTAACATTTATATCTTATTATTTTTATTATTTTGCATTATTTGTATCTCATTTAAATTATTTCCTTTTCTCATTTAGGAACATTTATACTGATATAATGCATTATAAAATTCCAATTAATTATTGCACACAATATAGTAACATAATACTGTGATGATGGAATTCGATTCCGATAGGCCTTCAAGTAAAAACAATTAAGTTGAAAATGAAGGCACATCCTAGGTATTATTTTTATAATTTAATATTATGAATTATAATATAGTTTGAGTTAGGATTTTAATTGGATTTTAATTTATAATAAGTAAATGGGAACTAATACCTTATTGTTAATTATTAATACAGTATAAATTTCACATTGATTCATTTTACCATACAAAAGCGTTTAAATAACGTTAAGATGAGAATTAACTATATAAAACTCCTGATAAAACTTATTTGATTGCGACCTGCGTCTTGTAAATATGAAGAAACACAAAAATAACTAAAGGAGAATAAGTTTTCAAAATAAAAGTCTTTAGTTTAATAAGCTGTAATAACAGAAAACAGCGACACATTATATTACTGTACACAATCACAAGTAAGTTCAAAACACAAGGAATGCAATAGGCAGCATTTTGCTTCATAAGGAATAATACTACCTTACCTTACATCGGTCTCTCCTCGGGAGTGCAAGTTCTGAGTGTTATGGTCAATTCTTAGATACATAAACGCCAGTAATAAAACACATATATGCATGACATACGACTGTTTCTATGTTTGGTACTATGACGCTTGCATTTTCCCTGCTCTCCTCATGCTGCATTTATAGTCTTTCTATCTGCGGACTGAAGTTATCAACTGAAATGTGTAGATTATATAAAGAATAAAATAACGAAGAAGAAAAGGAAGAAGATGCTTGAATAATATTTTCGATAAACATAGTATACATGTAGAAATCCATGCACTACAAAAAAATTGATAGGCCAAACAAATTGATTATTTTGTAAATAATCTGAACGCATATTTAGAAAAAATGAAACTCTGACTTTGGACAAACTTTAACAAGTATCGCAAATACGGTCAACATTGGTGTGTTGATCCAATTGGATAATACTGATGACTTTCATTTGTAACAATTAATTTTACTATATATGCCTACAGTAAAACCTGTCTATGAAGGAACATGACGGTTCCTTAAAGATATTTCCGTCTTGGCAGTTTTCCTTCTTAAAATGAATTCCAAATTACAAGCTTCAATTTTCTCACGCAGTGTAAGGGTTTTACATGTACACTTTAAAGACATACCGTACTGAACTGAAATACAGACAAAGTAGTGTATGTAACACAGCACAGTTTGCACGGCAATACAAAAAACTCAATTACACAAAAACGAGAAGAGACTCAACTACAGGAGGACTGAAGATTTTCCGAACTCGCTCGCAGGTTATGTAAGTAAGGAAAAGCGAGGGATACCCCACTGTCACACATAAGCAAGAGTATCTCCGGAATACAATGGCAACACAAGAAGGTAAAACGATATAATGCAGTAGCGTCACATGCAGAATTTTCACGTGTGGTCATTAATACAGTAATTATAACGTGTTTAAGAATAATTTTCCGTCTTACTGAGGTAAAAATTAACTATTGGTACTTTAAATCCATTTCGTTTCCGCGTTATGAAGGTTTCCGGCTCATACAGGCCGATTTTACATATAAAATCATACCGTTCTGGAGATTTATTTCCGTTTCCACAGGTTTCCTTCTGATAAAGGTTCCGGCTAAGACAGGTTTCACTGTATTACAATTTTGTGTGTTACGGTACTAATAGTTTCAACATTTTACTTTTCTAAAATGAGTGAATCGGAAGTTTCCTGTTGTGAAAAGACATTGAAATTTGTTGAAATCGAACCTCCAAGTCTCGGAACTACAGCATTTCGTTGCATAATGTAGGCCGATCATGGAATAATCTCTATCAATATACCAAAATGAGAAGTACTATGTTATTTTTATTTACAGTGTTCTGCCGTAGGAAAAATCTTTCATTGCAATCATAACATTTTCATGCTGCTTTGCAGCTTTACTTTGAAAATATTTATAGGTGTGGTACTTTCCCGTTGCTTTCCACACCATGGATTATTATAATGATGATGATTGCCAGATTAGGTTCGGAGACCGTTTGGGCCTCAAATCGTCCTGACATTTATCTTAGTTGAGGAAAAACCACGGAAAAACCTGACCCAGGAAGCTTGTCCCTACCGGGAATCGAACCCTGGCCCGCTGCATAACAAGGAGGCACGGTACCGCGAGACAAACAGCAGTGGACTATGAAGCAATCTTTCATTTACTCTTTAACTTCGGAGGTCGTTAATTTTCTGTTTTGTATCTAGGTGGGAAATGAGGACAAATTTAGTTTAGATGCCCTCTTATTAAATACCTGAGCCACTTTTACACGCCATAAATACACGATACGAATATCTGGAATAATAAAATAATTCAAAATTGACCCTCAGGCTTGTCACTTATTGACAGCACAAACTAAGTTACGACGTGATCCTATTCTTATATATTCATAATTGAGTCTTCTACGGTATTTGCCATTTATTATTATTAGTATTATTATATTTCTAGAAATGCCACTTTGAACCTGGAGAATCATAGTTAATGACCACACACAAAAATAAAACGCATCTAGTTTAAAAATCCCTGATTTACTGATTGATTGGTTAATACGAGGGTTATATTACATCTTGTGATGAGTGTACTTAAAAGTTATTCGTATAGCAGGAGATGTTACAATATTTTCCACGTCACAGTTAGAGAAACATTTCTCTACAAACTCATCCACTCAAATTAGTAAATGAAAGCGCATAAGATAATGTTATCAAGTGCTTCGTTAAGGTGGTGCTTTGAGCACATCTACTCGTCATCATGCTTGAGGTAAGAAACACAATTCTAGATGGATGGAAAGTGGCCCGTAACTGAATTCTACGGCATACTCTATGAGGTCTGACCGCGCGGACTTGATGGTCAGAGCCAACTAAAAGGCAAAGTTGCAAAACTCATTTTATGTAACTCTCTTTAGGGGAGGGAACAAGCAAAACCCAAAGCTCACAAATTTATTCCACCGACAACTCCTACGACTTTTAGTAACTGAGAGCGGGGTTCGTTGCCATGGAATATGGGTTTCATTATCCAGGACTCATGATATTAAATATGTTATCTAACATGGATGTGAAGTTCTCCAACTTTCATGAAATCAATTTCAACTTTTGTAAAGTATATGCTACGTCATTTCAGCCTTTGGTTAATTCCGGATTTATTATATAAGTAACGATCTGTCTGTTTCACCCGAGACTTAACATCAAATGTAAATTTTTTGTCCATTGTCTTACTGACCCAGAATGGTATTTTTGTGGGATTAGAATAAGTAAACAGAGTTGATTATTTTGATTATAATTTATCATACAATTGTTAAAATCATCATTACTTATGGAGCATAACTTTGGCCATTAACAACATAACAAATAAGTATCTTTTGGCAACGGAAATTGTTTTTATACGAAGGGCAGCAAACATTTCAGAAAGATAAAAAATTAGGAACTCAGTTATAAGGGAGAAAGTGAAGATTGTAGACACTATTTTAGATTATATTAAAACTCAGCAATTAAGATGGTACGGACATGTCCAGCGAATGGAAGAGGATCGACTACCAGAATCTGTTTTGGAATGAAAACCTGAGGGAAGAAGAGGCAGAGGAAGATCTAAATCCTCCTGGAGTCAGAGAATATGTTTATACACGAAGGAGAAACATCTACAACCAGGAGATTGGATGGACCGACAAAATTGGCTATTGGGAATCGGACGATGTCAAAGACATTAATCAACCAATGATCTGTCTCTTTAACATTTCAAGATTAAGTTCATATATCAAAGATATTCTGATTCTGTACAATGGCAGAAATACCACATAAAATGTTCGTATCCATTGGGATTCAAATCAGTACATGCTCAATAGATCTTCGCTAAAATATGATTCTATACTTCGCTCGACTACGCTAGGAGCAAAAGAGTCTATATTTTAATCATAATCGACATCAAGGTTTAGCCTTTTGGCCTGTTCCGGCTTACAATTGGGCACGATATCTCTTCATAGGTCGGTCAACACTTTTTCCCCCTGTATGATTATAATTGAGAAAGGTTTTTGCTATTCTAGTTGGTGACACGCGATGAAAATGATCTCTCCAATATATCCTATATATTTCGATCATTGCCGTAATTGGTTGTATATTTTGTTAATTCCTGATATCTGTGCTTCCCCTATAATCTAATAAGGTACAACCTGCCACAAATCGAATAAATCTCATTTCCGAAGATTCTATTTGTTTTGACTCACTGCCATATAGAAGTAGAACTTCAGTAATGTTCTTTTTTTGTAATTTATATTTAAAAACTTTCTATATTCTTCCACTAAATTGTCAAATGTATTTATTTAAATAAAAACCAAAATATAACCGATAATATTATAGCCAATTTAGAGTTTAATATGCTTTACAACAACGATAAACATATAATGATACCGGGTGATTATAGTTAAAGTGATGCTCCTCCATTATGGGTTGTAATGAGAGCGTGATGTTTGGTAGATGTCCTAATAAGAGAATGCGGAAGCTATTTGGAACACGTGCTGCATGGTCAGCTCTAGCCACAGAAACTTTGTAAACATCTTCTATAGAGATGCGCCGTTTTGCTTTCCTCGTACCATACCCAAATCACCTGTGTCCTCGAATTACATTGTCACCTGACCTATTTATTAACATGGATTTTCTTCTCATTCCTTTCAGACTACTATAATTTGTCAGTACAAAACTGCTATTTCTACCTTAGTAATTAAATAAGTTAATTAATGGTAATAATACAGATAAAATATTTATATATTGATCCTCCAGGCGCATACTGATTGCGAATTTGACATAACCCTGACAACATTTCCCTGTAAAAACATATACATGTTGAAAATCCCAAGGAAATAATTGTATTTATTTAATGCAGAGGCATTGATATAAATATAATTGGCCTTAAAATGACAGAATTACAAAAAGAAAACACACAAAAAAGAACAGATGTAACACAATATCGGCGGTATTTAACCACTCATATTTTATCTTGCTTTCCCAAGGAAATAAAATCGCACTGGTTAGGCATACACTAAACATTAAATAAAAAAGTAGGCTACTAATGTATGAAAGGGAGACGTGAATACTTGTTCAAATATATATATATATATATATATATATATATATATATGTATGTATAAACTTAAAGACGGAATCCCTAAACATATATGGACCAGTCAAAGATAAAGGTGTTTAGAGAATAAAATGTTAAACTGCCCATAGTTTATAAATCACCTCCATTTGAAAACAAGTTTTATGACGGTTTGGTTGCAATATAAGAATGAATGAAAATAGGTACACAAACCAGAGCATGATGCTAAACCTTACGATATTCGAGGAAGATGGCATCTTAAAAAGGAATGAATTTTGTATATTACAGAGGTAACAGAAAAGAAGGAAAAGACATTGCAAGTCAGGCACTTCGCGCGAAATAGAAATGAATATAGAGACTGGTTTTCAAACCCGACGCAGGGTCATAAGAGTTAGTTAAAAAAAGTATATATATTTATACATATATAAACACCTCATGTAAAATCGAAATATATAGACTGAAATATTGAGCCATCCACAAAGAGTGAATGTTGAATGATCTGATTAAAGGAATTACGAACTCTAAACTAAAAGATAACAAAAAATTGTAAGATCAAGACTGATATGTTATAATCGAATACTTAATGACGCAATGAATCTGGATATAAGAATTGGTGGTGAACTACCATAAACAAAGACTTTGGAAAAAGATCGTACGGGAGATTTTGAACGAAATTATAGAGCCAAACGTTACGAATGATTGAATATATATATATAATAAATAACTATATTCATAATTTCTGTGTTATACATCAAATGACGAATGTCATTTAATTCTATAACAACGTCAAATTTTCATCCGGTGGTGTAATTTGTATTTGCATGAAAGCACGAACTATATTAAGAAGCTTATTTCTTGTAACTGGAAATGCAAAATTACACTTCAGTTACGACTCGCGGCAAAACATGTGTAGAAGATACTAAATGCAGAAACGTTAAACACAGAATGCTCTATGGCAAATATTGGGTTATCTAAATTTCCACTTCAAACCTTGAGGGCTAATAAAGGGAACCACGAATGTTTCGTATTATACTGGAGCTCATATACAGGGGGTTTCAGAAGTGATGGTCAATAATTCACCCATGGAAAGTACAGGCCACAAGTAGTTGAATAGCTCCAATAAACATGGGTCCGCAAATCAACCGTTGTCGAGATAGAACACGTTTTCTCTTGTGGTTCATCAGTGTCTAGAAACACATGTAATGTCTAAACTTTAAAGTAGGTGTTCAAAAGGTTGCCTTTGTGTTTAAATGCAACATCGAACTCGTCTCTGAAATGAGTTGCGAATCCTGTCAGTCAGTCCTGGAGAATTCAGTAAATTCTGGAATGCTGCTTCAATCCTCAAGAGACTTGACCTTGATAACGTAGATCAGGCTTCTGGCATGATCCGACACACAAAAATCCATGGGATTTAAATCCGGTGACCTTGGAGGCACTCCTCTGCCTATCCAATGTTGACCATACCTTCGAGTTAGAAGCTGGCGCACACGTAATTGAAAATGTGCTGGAGCACTGTCATGCATGAACCACTTGTTCTGGCGTTGGTTCGTGAAACATCATGATCATGAAGGAGATCAGGAAGTGCAGTCTGTAGAAATCGTCCGTACCACTCTCCGGTTATTCTGTGTGGTAGGTAGTGTGGTCCAATTATGTGGCATCCGAGCAGTCCTGCCCAGTCGTTCAACGAAAAATGCTTGACATCGGCCCAAATGTGACTTTTATGGAAACCCAGCTTCATCAGTGAACAGAATACTGCTTACAATCAGGGGGTTCACGGTACACTGTTGTTGCATCCATTGGCAGAAATTCTCTCTAGGAGGGAAGCCTGCATTGTTGAGAGCTTGGACTCACTGGAGATGACACGGATACAGTAATTCCCTATTTAAAATCCTCCACACACCACTATGACTCAAGACACGCTACGGGGTAGCAATTCTCCATGTTGAAGTGCTCGTACGTGCGTGTACACTGCATAACACTCTGTCCTCAACATCAGGTGTTATGGAACTTGTACATAGTACGCGATACTCCCAGCTGATGTAACCTGATAAATGTACGCCTGTGGGGTACCTGCGGCGAGGTAAAGCTTCTTCATACAATCGTGCAGCCTCAAGTGCATTACCATTCGCTTTGCCATACATGAAGTACATGTAAGCATACTCTTCATTCGTGTAACATCTGTCCATGGTGCCTTTACTTTCGTAACTGATTGTAAGGCCTGCAAGTACACTGCACGTAGGGAGAAAGGGAACTAGTTGCGCATTCGTCAACAAACTGGTAGTCGTTGCCAAACCTTGAGATACCAGCGTAATAATACAGGGGCGTTAATGTTGGTTACCAACTCGAATTATTGCGATATCTCGACAATGGTTGCTTTGCGAAACCATGTTTATTGCAGCTTTTTAGTGACTTTTGGCTTGTACATGTGTGAATTATTGACCATCTCTTCTGAAACACCCTGTATATAAAGTATATTTCCCCGCTACTACCATAGCATAATCAGAACACATGATGAACTTCACCACTTCTGCAGCAAACAGTGCACTGTTTTACATAGTTTCTACATACACATAAAATTGAAGCAAAATCTTTCACTCAAACTCCTAGATTAATCAATTGAAATAATAAATTAATTAATTAGGACGTACATTATATATCATGTAAATGCTTATTGGGCGAAATAATCATCCCAGATATATGAAACCTACATGAAATCAAACCGTGAGAACACGAGGATTTTTATTTTCATATAATTAAATTAAAATAAATAGAATCAAACGAAGTTGATAGAATTAGGAATAAACGATCAGTTAGTTAATAACTATTTCATTTAACAAGTACATGGTACCGCTTTTGTTAAGTGACAGGTTCTTGACGCGGCTACAAAAAAGTTACCATTTAGAAAACTTATTGTACTAGCGGATTACTGGACATTTCTTTGTGGAGCAGTAATCCAAGATTTTAACCGAGCTTCGCTGACAGGTCATTAACAAAGCATTGATGTATGGCTTGGGAACTACAGCGTCCAGTAAACAACCCATTATAACGAACTCAACAAACCGCGAGGACGCGAAGTCTAGCATACAGGCGGGAAAAGGCCACTGACCCAAAGGAGTGTCCATACAGGGAACATGGTGGATCCTTGCCCAATGGAAAGACGGCGATTCCTTCTTTTGTACTAAGGAATCGTGGTCAGCCAATATAAGAAAGTGTTGTATCGCGACAAGGTAATGACCTCATGACGACACGATGACAGAGAGAGGGTAACGAAGTTTACCTTGTATCTAACAATAATTATATTAAGTTAGTTCTGCATTCTGAGTTCAGCGTTTTGGAGTTCAGCGTTCGAAGTCCTGAGTCCGGCGGAACTCACCGAGGCGGGAGTCGGGACAGACTCACCGGCATGGCCATCGATTAACAGACTACAAAAATAACTTCACTTACAATTTATTCATCCGTGATAGATTATTCGAGATTACATCTGGATTCTAAATGCGTTACTGCGGTCAATACCTCGTCCGACATCAAATGTGTCAACAATCTTACTTGTGTATCCAGTCCCATTATATTAATAAAGCCTAGTTATTAAAAATTCATCTCGCATAGTCTAGCGCCGGCCAGCTCCTTGCTTATCCCTAGAGAAAGAACCTCAACTCTACCGACTTCCAACCTGAGCAACCTAAGGTCTCATACATGGAGATATCATTTCGGTACTCCTGGCGCCCAACATCCTTCATCACCTATCTACCCACATTAAATCCCTTTCAAAATAAGACTCGATGCGGCGATCTTCAACAATACAAACACCTTTTCCATATAGATCTAGCATATTTTAGTACACTCAAGCACCAAACTTATCCTAGTCTAACAACACCTCTATCAAAACTTTGTCTTTTTGTGAATCCACCAGATCTCCTAAATCAGAATGTTTACATTAGCACACAGGCAATAATTAAACATTGAAGTCCGACGAACGGGCGGGCCAAGGAACTGGGCCACCGCGCCTAAATAGTTCATCCAGATGATTTCCAACCGCAATATAAAAATGAGGCTGTGCACCGTTATGTCCTTACCACATCGTACTGATGAATGTCCGATGGCACATCTCCAGAGTACCTGCAGTTCTGTTGATGAAAACTCAAGTATGCAGTTACCCAAAGGTTTAGGAGTAAGGAATAGTACATTTAAAAAATCTGTCACGTGACGATTCCGTAAAATTCGTGAAAACCATTGGGGAACGTTGGTTGTAGTGGGAAAACGGAAAAATTGCAATTATGAGTAAATATGCAAAACTTAATCCCCTTGTTCGCCAATACAAGCCTTCAACATATGTGATGACAATTAAGATGCACCTTGTATATTATAACTTAAATCGCTTCCACAATATTTTATTACTATAATTATAAAGTACTTATTTATATGTCACTCTTACACGCTTAATACGGTCTGCACGGGTCATTGCGTGTAGTGTCGTTTTAATTGTAGCCAAAAAATCTTTTGTACTTTTCAAAAATATGGTAGTAGATGAGGAAGTGATGTCATGTGTGTGTAGTATATAGAATTGCATCATAATCACTTTCTCTGTCACTACCATTGTCACTGTTACAGCGTATAAATTAAATATGACATGAATAATATAAACGGTAAAGTCCATGAAATTATAGCAGTGAAAATTAATGTTTGTCAAATGTGTAATATAACAGTTTATAGCAACTCTCAAATCGCAGAACATTAGTTTATTTATTATCATGTTAGTATCTGCTTACAGAAAAACCAATTTCCTGCAAAGTCACGATATTAACCTGAATTAGAACATCAATTTGATGTTAGACAACTTCCAATTGGCTTGTGTTAATATCTAAGTAGTTGTTCGATTCTAAACGGTAGTTTATATCTACTGTTTTACAACTTTCCTAAGTTGTTCCCTTTGGTAATGACTCCGTTCGTAAATATGATAACGTTTAAATGATATTTACTCTATTGAAGTTTATTTGTCTGACAGAGAAATGGAAGAACTTTTCAGTAGAGCTGTAGTGATTAAATATAGCATTATGAAATGAATAATTACATAAATACAGACCATTACAAAATTTGGTTCACAACTTGAAAGGAATGATAAAAATGTATTCTTCTCTCCATGTTCTCAGTTTAATCTCTCCCTATTAGGTAATTTTATGTGTCCCAAATCTACAGTAATATAATGCATCACGACCTTTCGAGAGAGATTGTTTAAATTTTGAACTTTTGGACCATACAAGGGCATCGAAGCCTCCCCAAATAAGAGACTTTCGGAAGCAGAACGAAAACTTAAGACAAAACACAATACATATTTACACTTTCGTACTAAACAAGGTGAATATAATTATTTTAAACAAAATGGTACTCGTCGACTATTTGGGCCTTAAAATTTACAGACACTTATCTTACAAGCGAAGAAACACAATTTTCATGATCATAACAATAATAATAATAATAACTAACTCACTGGCACTATCGAACCCGTAGGTTCATGGTCGCACGGACGTAAGCTCTCAATACATCCCTATCCTGAGCTAATTTTCTCCAAATCATTCCCTGTATAATGTACTTCCCCCAAATCATAGTTAATGTTATTCTCCCACCTCATTCTTGGTCTACCAACTAGGCGTTTTTCCTCTGGTTTTCCTACATGAAGCTTCCATGCATCTCAGGTGCAGTGACAGTGATTATTATCCGTCAGTCGTGTATAGTCGGATATTAGTGACAATGTCAAGTGCGAAAATTAGATCTTATATTCACAGTATATGAACATTTAAGTCTGACAGACAGTAAATGGAAATCAGTGCTGCTTTAATTTCTCTGTACGTAACATTATCCAGAAACCCGCAGGCATACAAACTCCGACGACCTTTCGTTAACTTTGTCTCCTATTTCAAGTAGGTCTACCCTATACTTTGCCACTTATTATACCATCTGCTTGGTAATTTGATTGTATTAACGGTGGAAGGAGTCACTTTCCCCATCTTCACCGCTAGCGCCATTGCTTCCCCTCACCAGCTAAAAAGTTAATGCGATCGAGTTATACTACTACGTCTATTGGTCCAAGTGTACAGCTGAAAACTGTTACTATTACAGCTGAATATAACCAAAATTTGCAATTTACATCGCTCTAGTCCACCGCTGTGGTCTCGAGGTAACGTGCTGCCTTGTCACGAAGCGGGCCCGGGTTCAATTCCCGGTAGGGACAAGCATCCTGGGTGAGGTTCTTTTTCCGGGGTTTTTCCTCACCTGTAAGAAAAATGTTAGGTAGCTTTGAGGCCCAAACGGTCCCCGAATACCATCTGACCATCATCATCATCTTTATCATTCCTCGATGTGGAAAGCAATGGGAAGCTACCACACCTATAATTCCCTAGTAAAGCTGCAAAGCATAGGGTGAAAAGGCTATGATTGCAGTAAAGGACCTGCCCTCGGGCACAACACTGTAAATAAAAAAAAACAAGTTGAGTGTTAAGTATAAGGTCTAAACGCACGAATCATAATTTATTAGACCAAATATTTCGCCGGGCGGAACTATACATGGTCTAATATTTTCTCTTACTTAAAGCATGGTTGCTTATATGTTTATTAAAATAAACTCACGAACACCTTAGCATTATATAAAATAGCCGACTCTTAAAGGAACACGAATGTGAACATAAACTATACATTAGCCTTTCTTAATCTCATCCTTTGAAACATTCTTCAAAATAGCAATAGAAAATACTCGTCACAAAGATAATATTCGTTTGTAATATAAATTAATATATAATTGAATAATCGCCCACAACAAGAACTTCGTATTCTTCTTCTTCTTCGTCAAATGGTCTTTTTCTTTATTTACTTCTAACTCATTAAGAATTAAAACAATCTTGTAACACTTTTTTTTTCCTCAAAAGCTGATTTTTACATGGAGAAACGTCCAACTTGTCATTAAGAACCTTTTTTCGATGTAAAACAACTTTAAAAAATAGTTTTAAACTTTTGTCTCGGGAGCTATGTAAAGAAAGCTATGTGGAAAGCAACGGGAAGCTATCACACATATAATTTCCTAGTAAAGCTGTAAAGCATAGCATGAAAATGCTATGATTACAGTAAAAGACCTACCCTTGGGCAGAATTACTATGGATGGATGGATGAATGTAATGATAGCTTCAGTTGGTGATCTCAATAGGCTATATGTACTGTACACAATGATATATCACCCAGTTGTATATGACTATTGAACTCATGCCCCAAATGGGAGTCAATGACCAATCACATTTCAATGATTTTTTATTTATAATCAATCACAGTCGTGTTACGCCTCGAATTTATCAATGGAAGTATATCATAGTAAAGAAAGCTCCTCCTTTTTAACATTCTGAATAGGTCATAGCATTATTTTGCAGTGACTGACTCTCTAAGAAATATGGCTACCAGATTGTATATATAGTGCATGAATGTCAGTAGTTAGCGCATGCGGGAGATAATATAAAACATTTGTAGGAATTGATTACAGCAAAAAACAAAGAAAAAGAAAACCACTGTTTACACTTTCTTAAACGAATTATTTTCCAGAAAATGATGTTGCAGAAAAATATAATTGACATTTTTACATCATAGGACATCAGAAATTAATTAATACCTATATCGTTGGTTATAAATGTCTTCACTAGGGTGCATTCTTACAATATTGCGATCGTTTGGCAATAAATAATATTATGATCTGGTTGCAGTGATGAACAAATGAAGCAAATGAAGCGTAACAATCATTTCTTATTTGTTTTCAAACATCGCCGTTTACATTAAATATATAAATATTTAAAAATAACTATAGTTAAATAATGAGTTGTGAGTAAACAGCTTAATTTTATTCGTTAAATAGTCCTAACAAATGCCACTCTTGATTGCCAAATTCTCTAGATAAATTCACTCCTCACGAAGTGAGTCGTGAATTTTGGAAATTACTCGTGGCATTACTTATGATAATTGCTGTATTTAGTCTACTTAGAAGGTTTCCTTTTGTATAAATGTTGGTTAAATACGCAGAACGATATTAACATAGCCCGAATCTCTTTTGCTTTCGAATAGGATATAGTCAAGAAAATTGACGAGATGGAGTAATCTGTGAATACAATCCACAAGTCTGAGTAAAACTGCGTAAATTGTATGATTACTGATCGTCATTTTCTCATTAATGAGCTGGATCACTAATTACCATCAATATCAGTCGAGGATCCATACGGCTCCACGTTCAATAAAATACAAATATTTTTTACAAATTAGTTTCTCTCCAGACATAATCTATAACATATGTATTTTTCAATTAAAGGAAATTATTCCTATGGTCGACCATTTTCTGGAATTTTGGTTGAGTTTATTTTTAAGAAGTTATAATTCGTTATATTTTTTTTCAAATGCCCCAGGTTGTCTTTGGACATTCCTGATGTCCTCTCCTCTGGCATGGCGTATATTTTACCCACTTCTGAGATTGGGGCGCCTGGAAGGCGGGGTTACGTTGCCCCGATGATATGATGGGTGATGATGCCCTAAGCTTAATCTAAGATGAATATGAATGATGATGATTGCGATGGTCATATGATTTCGGGGACCGTTTGTGCCTTAAACGTTTCCTGACATTTGTCTTACAGGTGAGGAAATATCCCGATAAAAACCTCATCCAGAAAAAAGTGTCCCGACCGGAGATCGTACGCGGGCCCGCTGCGTGACAAGGCAGCACGCTACCTCGAGACCACATCAGTGGACTTATCATAAAATATATAATCTATGATATCATAGAGGAATGAACCATGATCCTAATTTTTTCTCATGCTTGCACTTGCATTCACCAACCCCTATAAATATAAGACGAGGATACGGTAACTCTGCCTTCCAGGTAACCCAACTTCTGACGTTGAGGCACCAAGGCCAGGAGATAATGCATTTTTTTAACAATTGTAATTTCCTAACCTCAATGCCGCTAGATTAATAGACCTCCTCTTTCAGTTGTTCTTCTATAGTACTCATGTTCAGTTATGTGTAGCAGAATTCAAATGTTTACTTTTCATACGTAATGCCACGAGTGATTTCCAATTTATCTAGAGAATTTGGAAATCAAGAGTGGGATTTGTTAGGACTATTTAACGAATAAAATTAAACTGTTTACTCACAAATCATTACTTAACTATAGTTATTTTAAAATATTTATATACTTAATGTAAACGGCGATGTTTGAAAACAAATCAGAAATGTGAGGTTATGTTCTTTCACTGCTGCTTGATCATATTATTTATTGCCAAATAAGATCGCAATATTGTAAGAGTGCACCCAAGTGGAGAAATAATGAACACATCAAACTATATATCATAATCAACATTACGGGTTATTCATTTATTTTTTTAGTAAACAACTCAGTAAAATCAAGGAATATTTTCATTATTCGTTATATTCAATGTATTTGTTTGAGAAAAATAATGCTTTGACTTGTTCAGAACATTAAAAAGGAGGAGCTTCCTTTATCACAAAAGCAGGAGCTGATAAAGAGAAATCGATAAATAGCGAGGTGAAGCACGACTGTCATTGGTTGTAAAACAACATTCATTGAAACGTGATTGGTCATTTACTAGCATTTGTGGCATGAGTTAAATAGTCATTATAATTGGATACTTGACAATGATCATCATTCTCATCTGGACCGAGAAGCTGGCTTGAAGAAATTTGCTGAATGAAGAACTCTGCTGAAAAGCAAGACATGGATGAAGAAGGATTCTCTCACCCGCCTGCACGTCGCACTGCCAGAAAGAACTACAATATTGAACAATCCACGCCAATTGAAACAAGAAACATGTTTGATCAACTAAACGCAGACAAGGAATAAACTCCACCTCCCATAGTGGTCTACACTAAAGATATAACTCCACTAAAACTGGAAAGCATCACTGCAGGAAACAAAGAAGATGTATCAATGAAGTACAATCAAGGAATACTTACCATCAGAACTTCAACAAAAACTGCTTATAGGCGTGCCTACAAGGCAGACCTCCTATCTTCAAAATAGTAATGAAAGGGATAACTCTCTCAATCACAGTTTATGAAATCTGTGAAGAAATTGAACATACGAAGCTGCCAATAAATGAAGAAAGGAGCATTGAAAAACGAGTCACAATAAATGGCGAAAAGAAGAAGATTGAACTACCAATTTTTATTCTAACTTTTCGCAAAACAGAAGATCTCAAATCAAGAATAGAAAATGCTCTTGAAGAACTGTTCAACATTCGTATCAGACTGGAACCATACAGGAAACCAACTGGAGGCACTCAGTGCTTCAATTGTCAGGGCTTCGGCCACATAGCAGAGTTCTACTTTAGAGGTACAAAATGTGCAAGATGTTCTGGCGATCATAAGTTATCTGAATGTACTCAGAAAACAACTAGGTTCACAAACTGCAATCAGGAACATGCAGCAAGTCATCGGAAATGCCTCATCTTCCAGAAATATCTGAAAAATGAGACAACAAACACGACGAGAAACAAAACAATCTACAACACCAACAAAAACAGAAACTGCAACTAGAAAACCAGAAAATATTGAAGACAAGTTTCCTCTATTATTGACCAATGATCCTAAACCTTAGAATTTACTCCAACAAATCCTTTTGCTCCTGACCACCATCCTACAGAAACCTCAAATCCTCCAATCCACTTTATCCTATGTAAAGTCTCAAGTATCTTCAAGTAAATAGACTACAAAGAAGAAATCTTCAAGGAAGAAACCGCTAAGCTTAAGCCAAACTCCAGCAAAATTAATGAAGACACCAAAAGACATCATATTCAAATAGAAAAAGCTACGAGAGGAGCACTCTCATTAGGAAACATTTAAATTGCAAATGCACCTACCTACAAGCACATCAATGATTGGGTTAGGGCCGTAAAAAGGCCGGTACCAGAACACCAAATGACTGACAGTGCTTGACAATGATAAAGGCAATTTAATGTGACATTGAGATTTCTGCATAAAATCATATTCTAGAACTCCTAATTGAACTCTTGCCTGAATATACGAACTAAAATAGTACATAATTAGGGAACAAGGTGGCTCTCCATTTTATAATTTTCCAGTTTTTTTTTTTTTTTTTGTGGAATGAGATAAATGGATAAAGACAGGACTTATATTCTCACTTTTCTTCTATACTCGTGTACGCGTGATGACAGATTGGGGGATATTATTAAACGTCTGTGATTTACTATATGACTGACCTATCCTGCCTTTTACCAACATAGCGGCAGATGTATTTCAATGGACAAGTAGAATTTAAGAGAGGTAGTAGAGTAATGTTTTTTGGCAGTGGAAAACGCCAGTATTCCCTTCCAGGACCTGCCCCGACTTCCATTCTATCACCACGAAACATAAATGGAGTGACAGAGGCACTAACTATGAGCCACAATATGGATGACAATTACATAATCAGTTCTAAAATAGTCTAATATTACAGTGTCAAATAACTGTTTATTATTGTTAAATTATTCAAACATCGCTCCGAGAAAAATGAAGCGGGAAGATTACTTGCTATAAAGTATCCTCATTTTTCAAGCGTATTTTAAATAATAATGGCTGGAGAAATGACTTGTTTCGAATTAAAACATACCGCATGCACACAACACGCCACTTTTACTAATTACTTTGGCATAGAGTTGGCGTGTGCAACCTTAAGGTCGGGACTTAACTAACTCACTAGCAGTGCCGAACCCGTAGGTTCATGTCGCAAGGACATAAGCTCTCCACACATCCCTATCCTCAGCTAATGTTTTCCAATCATTCCTTGTAAAATCTACTTCCCTCAAATAATAGTTAATGTTACTATTGGTCTACAAACTAGGCGTTTTCCCTCTGGTTTTCCTACAAGAAGCTTCCATGCACGTCTTTCATTCCCCATTCGTGCCACATGTTCTGCCCATCGCAGTCTACGAGACTTAACTGTTCTTATTCATCTGGCTCCCCATAAAGAGCACGTAGTTCACTGTTTTGTAGTCTCCTCCATTCACCTGCCAGTCCATCTCTCTTTGGTCCAAACATTTTCCTAAGAATTTTATTCTCAAATACTCGTAATCTCCTTTCCCCCCTTAAAGTAAGAGTCCATGTTTCGTATCCATATAATATAACTGGTAGAATAACAGTTTTATATATTTTCAGTTTAATATTTTCATTTTTTTAAAGGAGTTGGGACATCACGAGTACCTGTAATGCATAAGAGCATGTATTTCCAGAATTGTGCGTATGTTTAATTTTTTGTGCATCTCATTCTTATTTGTGATTATTGTTCCTAGGTATTTGAGTTCAGCCACTTCCTTAAAATTCCCCTTATTTGTCATTAGCTATCCATTTCCGTTATATAATGTATAAGGCCGGAACTTACGGGCGAAAACTTACCTGTCAACAAAGTTCGCATGTGAAATTTACTGTTTTACAATGAGTAGTGCTGCCGTCTAGCGATCTTCGCTGCGCAAAGGCGCATTTAGAATGTTAAAAAAGAGGTGCTTTCTTTATTATGATAAACTTTAGTTGGTAAATTCTAGGCGAAACATAACTGTGATTGGTTGTAAATCAAAAATCATTGTAACGTGATTGGTCATTGACTCCCATTTGGGGCATAAGTTAAATAGTCATATCTAATACATAAAAATGAATGTTTGTTGGTTCGTACTTTATGCGGGCCATACCGTTGATCCTATTGTGATGGGTTTTTTTTTGCAAAATGTTCAGGAGATTCCCGGGATGAACATAGACTAAAAGAGAGTTGAAATACTCAACTCCTACACCCTTAAAAAACATCCTTCGTTGTGAAAAACATGAAAAAGTCTCCTCTTTACCCTTAAATGGCTTATGCCGCCTAAACCATTACAAATACACAAAATTAATGTTCACAGAAATTGAATATCTCAAAAACACTACAAAACATTCCACGACAGTATTGTTTTATCTTTTACAGATAACACACAATAGCCATTTTTTTCATTAATTGATGCCAAGGAGAACGGGGTATGTAGATTCCCAGGCAAGCATCCAATTATCATGGGGCTTTTTGCTAAATGTTCAGGATTTTCCCGGGAAGATTATAGGTTATAAGATAGTTTTAATGCACAAGCCCTTCACCCTTAAAATTACTTTCTGTAGTGAAAAAACGTGAAAAAATGTCTTTTTAAGCTTAAATGGCTTACGCTGCCTAAATCATAACAAATACAAAAATTATTGTACACAGAATTGAATATCTAAAGAGAGTAAAGTAAAGAGATCCCACGACAGGCCTCGGGAGGCCCTTGGGGTAGTAGGAGGTTAAGGCTCCCACTTTTTCTAGACAATCGGCACTTGTCAGCCCTGCGTGATGGCCGTCTTTACCCCCAAAACAAGTGTCTGGTATTCATTTGCGTTAGAGGCTGAGTCGACCCCAGAACCATAATGCCGCCAGAGCGTTTGGGTCAGTTTACAAATCCTGACCCCCACAGGGCTCGAACCCTCGACCTTCCGGTTTGTAGCGCAGTGCCTTAACCACTACTCTACGGCGTATATCTAAAAAAAACTACAGAAAATTCCGCGACCGCATATGTTTATCTTTTAAGGATAACTCACAATAACCATTTTTGTCTTTCATTTATGCCAAGAAGATCGGGATATGTAGATTCCCGGGCAAGCATAGCAGCGCACGGCGGGTATTCTTTTATGGATAACTCAAAATAACAAATTTTCTCTTTCAACTCATTTATGCCAAGTACATCGGGATGCGTAGATTCTCGGGCATCGCCGGGTAATCAGCACGGGGTATCTAAAAATAATAACGATATATTTTTTTCCCCCTTTTACTTCTTCAACAAAATGCAAAAACACATTATCATTTATTTAAGCGTAGCAGCGCACGCCGAGTATTAGCTAGTAATTAAATAATTTACGAGAGGCGTGTAGATGAATGAAACCAACATGAGGGACTTAGCCTTTCACAGCCAACCACCATTATGTGTCTAAACTTGTATATACGAAAATTGTTCGATAAAGAGGGATCATAATTTTTACTTCATAATTTCTCGCACATAAATTAATTGTAGTGTAACTGCTATTTTAATGAGTATTTTTTGTATTACGTGCGACCACGTTGTAGTTTCGACATTCTAGTATTCTCTCCTGGGAAGGCATTATTTTAACCAATTTCTGAGGTTGGGGCACCTGGAAGGTGTAGTTACGCTGCCCCGATTATATATAATAGGTGATGATTGTAATGATGCGCCAGGACAGGCCTTAATCCTGAACTTAATGAATATGCTGATGATAATGATGGCTAGATTATATTCGGATACCGTTTGGGCCTTAAAGTTTCCTGTCATGTGTCTTATGGATGAGGAAAAATCTAGAAAAAAATCATTACCTGGGAAACTTGTCGCGACCGGAGATCGAACCCGGGCTCGCTGCGTGATAAGGCAGCATGCTTCTTCGAGACCACAGCGGTGGACTTTAATGAATAATATATACATAATATATAGTTACTATATTGAATTTAGAAGGGAAAAGTATAGACAGGTAATGAAATTCAAATATTTAGGAACAGAAATTAATAGCAGCAACAGAATAACAGATGAAATCCTCCATCAAGCAAATAATGCAAACAAAACATTGGGATGTTTTAAAGAATACTGATTTGAAAAATACAAATTTAAGAATAAATACAAAAGTAATAATTTACAATTCTATCACAAGACCAGTTCTAACATATGGTCGTGAATGCCGAACAGAAACTAAAAAAAAAATAATGAAACAACCGAAATGAAAGTTTTAAAGAAAATCGTAGAAAATCGCCGAGTGAGAAAATTCGCAGCTCTGTTATTAGAGAAGAATGTGTAATTGAATCTATAAACCTCAGGATAAATGATACAAGACTAAATTGGAACGATCACATAGATGGAATGGAGAACAGTACATTAGTGAAGAAAGTACGTGACTGGACACCTCAGCAGAAAAGGTCTTCGATGGAAGAACGTCATTATACACGGACCTGAAGTGAATAAACACGCAACAAGCTGCCAGCTTTCATGCGTAGAGGAAGAAGAAGAATATTGAACTCCCAGTTCCTGTATGTGACAACTGTGCATGTTCAGAAATGTTTATTTTTCCATGTCAGCAACACGCGATAGACAGTACAGTGCCCTGAAATTCTTTCCTCTTAATTAGTTCTTAATGGTTTATAAAATATTACAGAATGTCAGAGCCATCGTAGGAAACAGTACAGTATGTGGGACAGACACCCAGACACAGAATGGAAATTTAAAAATGCTTATTGTTCTAGGAATTTATCCCGGCTGTCGGAATGAACTCTATGAAGGATGCGGCGGCCATGATGCAATATCTAACCAGTTTGAAGATATGTATTTTCTTATACATGTGAAAATCTTTGACTATTTCCTTAAACTTGTTTTCAGTATAAACACCTGACTACAAAATATATTATTTTAATTAACATTTTCGTCCTCGGTGGTATAGGGAATAAATTCCTTGCCACTGGTCCAGAGGATCGGGGGAACAAACCCGGCCGCGGGTTAAGAATCTGAAGATCTTCGGGTTTTAAAAGAATCTCAAGACAATATTAGAGTTTCTGGGAAAAAAATAATCGGTCTTTCTCAACCTAGTTACCTGCTAGATATCTCATTAAACGATGAGCAAATCACTTGTCACACGTTCACAACTGTAGGAAAATATGAGTAACTAAATTGGCGTTTTAAGTAACTCTCGCAATGGAGCACTCTTGCCCCACATGGGTAAATAAGGGTATAGAAACAAATTATTATTATGATTTTTTTTATAAATAAAGTGTCTTAAACAAATATAAAATTAAATACAGAGCAATAACAATGAATTGAAGTGCTTAGGGCTATAACATGATAGGCCACATTCTGTTCAGAAATTAGATATCTTCATATAAATACAAATAAAAATATTGAAATATCCATAAAATCATTTGTAAGTGCACCAGTGATGAGGTAAAACATATAGACACACAATGTATTAACAACAATACTGCGCAATTAGTATTTATATATTTTTTAAACATTAAAATCCTTACATTTCAGAAATAACAATATGTGGCTTATCATGTTATTGCCCTAAGCCCTTCAATTCTGAACTTAGTAATGTTACCAACTAATGTACAGCTTTTGAAAAAAAAAATGGCGCAACTCTTGATGGTGGAAAGTTAAAAGTTTTGAAGAGCGATTCACACGAGTAAGTTCTTACATGTGCTGTCTCCTTTGAGGTCAAATCCGGCGGCATAAGGAGTGAATCATAGATTCATACCAAACGTTATTGAAAGAATTTCAAAAAATAGATTTATTAATTGAATTTCTAAGTTAAGAGAGTTATCAGACGATTGAAAGCAAGTAATGGTCTCTTAAACCAATCAAAAGTAAATTAGCGCTTACTTCTGATGCAGTATTTATATCGTTCGCTTCAGTAGAGCAGTCGGTAAGATGCTTTCTTGCGATGACGCAGGCCGAGGTTCGATTCTGATCAGGAATTTTTTTTATTTCGTTATTTTGTATAATGCCCATATGTTATATGAATCAATGTGTATATATAGGAAAATTAATTAATTTAAGGAAACGGCTCAATATATATATATATATATATATAATAAATAACGATTGTAAAATCTCGTTACTTTGTTTAAAAAACACAAGGCATAACAAGATTGTTTATTTCCACTAATAATGTAAAATGCGTCTGATTAATTTAAATTAAGACAAGTTAAAATATCATTTCATTATACAAGTAAGTCCTGGAGTATAGCATCGCTTCATACAGACAGTTCCTAGCAGGGAACGGTTTTGGTCTAGTGGAAGGAGCTTCTATTTCCCATACAGGAGTTTGCGTGTTCGATCCCGCTGTCATGCTTTTTTTTTCTTCCTCTCGTCCTTATCTCAATTAATTTTCTTTGTTTTATTTTATTTTTTTGCTTTGTTTTATTTATAGTATTTACCACACTACTTATATACGCGAAATTACTTTCCATTGCACGACACACAACGAAATAGAACGGATTATAGTTTCTCAAATGGTTGTATACTTGTGAACCAAACAACTGACCTCTGGTCATGCGCAGTGGCTTCGTACTGGGACTTGAAAATTACCTGTGCGCCAACAATTATTTCAAAGCCTGTACCTTATTTGAAGGAATTAGTTAAAGTCTAAAAAAATAAGAATTTTTAAAATTAGTAAATAACACATTCCTTTCTTGTAGAAAGAATTGGTTTATGGGTAATAAAAAGAGAAAATGAAATCTTGTGAGATTGTTGAATCCGTTTATACAGAAAGAAATAAATGGATATCTCTATATAGGATCCTATATTTAGCAATATAAAGTGAAAGATCCTTTATAGCACATGTTGTTTACAGTTCTCGTATAAGTAAATCCGGATGGAGGAAGGAACAAGATGTGTTGGTGGAGGAGCCGGAAAGATGTATACTTGAGTATACCAGCACACGTGGCGAGAGAAGCTGTTCTTACATTATTACACATATCCTTTACTTGGGGGGCCCATTACACCCCTCAACCACACCTGACGTAGCTGGAGGGGGACCAAGCACAACGGAATAATAAAACACACAGCCAAAGTGAAACAAAATAAACTTGAAGCGAGATTCGTAATATTAAATGTATCACAAAATCAATACTAGCAACAATAAAAAAAAACAAAGTGAATAAGGAAAGTAATAAAGTAGGAATATACAATGCGGGTGTAACACTTTTCTTTCTATATGTGACTTTTATCTTTAGAAGTTTTATAATATGAAACTAACGGAATGAGGTTTTATAACATTGGCTATATCATAGAACGTAACGTGAGATATTTTGAGGTTAGCGGTAAATTTACGATCATACTAGCCGTGACTAAATCCTTACAGGTAACTAAATATCTCTACACGACTACATTTCACTAACGAAAAGAGAAAACATAGAGTGAAGTTATATAAAATAGATCATAAAATGGGACGAAAACATCACGTACAAGGGCTGTAAGGTTAAACACTTCGGAATATTCTATCTTCCTTCATCTTAGAAAATTGTTATTTAAACGTAATTTATATTAGCCACTAAATTTAATAACACATTACTTAGAGTTGATTAATCTATATATAATAGTTCAATAATTAGATAACGTTAAAGTTATTGAAATTATAAAATTATAACTAAACATCTGATAAAAAATCACACTAATAAACGTAGGATTATGCACTTCCGTATGATTTGAGTGGTTTTATATAAGGAACCCATAGTTTCCAGTGACTTATTACAGAGTAATGTATTGTTGTGTTGGTGATATAAGGAACCGATAGTTTCCAGTGACTTATTACAGAGTAAAGTATTGTTGTGTTGGTGATGTGTACTTTAGAAGTGACTATTTAACTCATGCCACAAATGGGAGTCAATGACCAATCACATTTCAATATATTTTAATTTACAACCAATCACAGTCTTTTTCACCTCGATTTTATCAGTTTAATTTTATTACATTAAAATCAAGCTCCTCCTATTTAACATTCTGAATAGGTCAGAGCATTATTTTGAAGTGACTTACTCTCAAAGTAATACGGCTACCAAATTGTAGGTATATTGCACGAATGTAAAATGATACTGTTTGCGGTGATATAATAGAAACAAACATTGGTAGTAATTGATTATACCACAATAAAAAGAAACCACTGTTTGCACTTTCTTAAACTATTTTCCCATGAAATTATGTTCCAGAAAAATATAATTTACATCATAGGACATCAGAAATTAATTAATAGCCTATGATGTTGGTTATAAACAGTTTGACGTGTTTCATTTTTTCTCCACTAGGGTGCATTCTTACAATATTGCGGTCCTTTGGCAATAAATAATATGATCTGATTGCAGTGACTATTTAACTCATGCCCCAAATGGGAGTCAATGACCAATCACGTTTCAATGATTCCTGTTTTACAACCAATCAGAGTCGTGTTTCACGAAATATTTATCAGTGTTAGGATTATCATATATTAAACAAAGCTCCTCCTTTTTAATATTCTGAACAGGTCTGACCGTTATTTTGCAGTGACTGAGCCTATAACAAATACGGCTACCAGATTGTATATAATAGTGCTTACATGTCAACATTTGTAGCAATTGATTATACCACCAAAAAAAGAAACCACTGTTTGCACTTTCTTAAATGTATTTTTTCCCAGGTAATAATCGAGAAAAATATAATTGTCATATTTACATCATACGACATCAAAAATGAATTAATATACAGATTGATGTGTTTCATTTTTTCTCCACTAGAGAGCATTCTTACAATATTGCGTTCCTTTGGCAATAAATAGTATGATCTGGTTGCAGTGATAAACAAAAGAAGCAGTAGAAGCGTACCTATCGTTTCTCATTTGTTTTCAAACATCGCCGTTTACATTAAATATATAAATATTTTAAAATAACTATAGTTAAATAATGATTTGTGAGTAAACAGCTTAATTTTATTCGTTAAATAGTCCTAACAAATGCCACTCTTGATTTCCAAATTCTCTAGATAAATTCACTCCTCACTTCGTGAGTCGTGAATTTATCGATAATTTGGAAATCACTCGTGGCATTACTTATGATAAACAAATGAAGCGTAACAAACGTTTCACATTTGTTTTCAAACATCGCCGTTTACATTAAATATATAAATATTTTAAAATAACTATATAAAAATAATGATTTGCGAGTAAACAGCTTAATATTCTTCGTTAAATAGATAAATTTACTCCTCACTTCGTGAGTCGTGAACTTATCGATAATTTGGAAATCACTAGTGGCATTACTTATGATAAACTAAATATAGGCCCCTAATAGAATAATTCTTCATCGGCTGGGTGTCTCGTATGAACAATTGCGATACATGAACTATTCAGAATCAGGAGAATTATGAGTAACGGCTGAGTATACAGACTGGGGGAATGACGTAAGATGCTAACAACAATGAATACGACATAGTGAAGTATTCACTCACAAATTCGCATGTTTGTATTTATTATAAATACAATTTTTATTTGTAAATTATCAGAACAAATTTTATGACGGTTCAAAGGGCATGATAACTGTCTTACAGTTATATTGTTCGGTAATAAGACACCGAAAGTTTACAAGTACCTTATATTGAAACAAAAGCCAACATCCCTGAGTAATCTCTAATAGTTTGTCATTAGATTTCTGCTCCACGTGCTAGCGTAAAGAAGCCTATTTCATGATATCCCTAATACCGTAAGAAAATTTATATTCGTTGTCACGGAATTAAATATTCTAAAACGTAGTAGAACCTATGTTACTCCAGATATGGTATAACCTTTCTTCTTTCCATTTTATTGCTTTGCCCATCTTTTGATAACTAATATAAAGCCTCAAAAGACATTATGTTCATAGTGGTTGAAGAAGCAAAATGTTTTCCCTCTCTCTCGTGACTGTCCTTAAAGAAATGTTATATACTTTGGGTGTTTATTTAAATAGTTAAAAAAACATTCTAATATTGTACTCAAGTATAAACTAAACCAATTGATACACGAGTCATCTAATATATAAAAATGAATGTTTGTTTGTTCGTTCGTACTTTATCCGCGGGATGCCATTGATCCGATTATAATGGGGCTTTTTGCAAAATGTTCATGAAATTCCCGGGATGAGCATAGGCTATAAGGGAATTGTGATAGCTCAACTCCTAACCCTTAAAAATCATCCTGTTTCAGAGGAAAACGTAAAACAAAAGTAGCTCTTTGGACGCTTAAATGGCTTACGCTGCCTAAACCATTACAAATACTCAAAATTAATGTAGACAGAATTTAATATCTCAAAAAGCTCTACAAAAATGTTCATGAAATTCCAGGGATGAACGTAGGCTATAAGGGAGTTGCGACAGCATATGTTTATATCTTATGGATAACTCACAATAACCATTTTTGTCTTTCATTGACGCGAAGAAGATCGAGACAAGTACGTAGATTCCTGTGCACGCATAGCAGCACATGGCGGGTATTCTTTTACGGATAACTACCAATAACGAATTTTGTCTTTTAGCTAATTTATGCCAAGAAGATCGAGTAAGTAGATTCCTGGGCAACACCGGGTAATCAGCACGGGCAATCTTAAAAGAATTACGATATACATTTATAATTATGTTTTATTTTATTTATTCAGCTAATCATAAGAAGTACATTAATTTTTGTCTTTCAGCTCATTTATGCCAAGAAGATGGGGGTGAGAAGATTCCCGGACAACGCCGGGTAAACAGCACAGGGTTTCTAATAATAATCACGGTATATATTTTTTTACTTATTTAACTAAACATAAAAGACAATTATCGTATTTCAGCTTATTAATGTCAAGAAGATCGGGATAAGTAGATTCCCGGGGAATGCAGGTTAATCAGCACGGGGTGTCTAAAAAGTATAAATTTATAATTTTTTCTCCTATACTTATTCAACTAAACATAAAAGCACATTAATTTTCATTTAATTAGGCGTAGCAGCGCACGCCGGGCATTACCTAGTAACAATATAAAAATAATATAATAATGATACGGCATCTTCCGCTTTTAAGATTTTTCGAGTCGTATTTTTCTTATGATATGGCTGTATCTCTCATATTTAACAGTAATGAATGTAGACAGTATGAAGTAAATTCTTAAGAACATTAATAAGCTTTCATATTAGTTACATGACGAAGAAATCAGTTACATTAAAAGTACATATTTTATTCACTAACAGGGTTGTAATAATTAAACATATATCAGCTAAGCAGGCATTTGATTGAAACAATTTTCCTAAAACAATGTCTTTATTATTCGTAAAATTATAGTTTTTTTCGTATGTACAATTTACCTTATTTCTCCAAATAATAAATATGATGATAATAATAATAATAAATATAATAATAATAATGATTATTATTATTATTATTAATATTATTATTATTTTCTTTTTATTTCATGCCTAAGTTCACAGAGGACAATATTTTTCTAGAAAGTATGACTAGAATATTTTGCGAGCATTTTATCACCTTGTGTATTCTTAATATTAGTTTAATATTTAATGTTATGTTTACTTTTAGAGGGAAATAGGCCTAAATATTAAATTCAGATTGATATCACTTATAAAATTTGTGCAAATTTAGCTTCTAATATTTATTATCAATTTTAAGAAACGGCGAACTCTGTTTTAATTTTAAATTAAAAGTTTCTATTTTAATATCACGGAATAAGGATAGCACTATCGCGGATTTTGGAATCCTTGTCTTGGAAACAATAACGAGGCATTTCGGACAACTCTACATCGTTTTGTAGTGAATTTGATAAATAATCTCTTGGAATGACATAAGAAAAATGAATGCTTGGACAGGATTTAAACTCGGACCTCTGGGTTGATACTCCAATACGCTACCAAGCAAATCTAGTACAAACATTTATTTTTCTTTATATATATATATAAATCTCGTCCAAGCATTTATGTTTCTTAGGTCATATCAAGCTTGCATTGTTCCATGACAAAAATGTAATTATAATATCTCTTGGAATGTTCATACTATTTCCTGTATTCATATTTCGTCACCTTTATCTAAAATGCTACGTTTGCAGAAAACAGTAAAAACTATCACATACTTGTAATTAGGCAACCTTTACCCTATATATAGAGGAATACACAATTTATATAAGATACTTTAAAAAGTAAACAAGAAAAGAGAAAAAATTAGAAGCAAAGAAGACAGACGTTATCTTGACTAGCGAAAGAACAACTTTGTCTTTTGGGCTAATTTAAAGTACAGTTTCCTGACAGAAAGGTAATTCCATTAGTACAAGTGAAACATCTTGCGAATAGAGTAGGTTAACGACAAAGTCACTACGTCCACTATACACTGTACAACTTCTTATATTTTATTTAACACGAGGAAATCATGTAATTGGATTAGCAATTGCTTCTCATTGCAAGCATTACATTAAAAAAATACATTACGCCGAGCCGGGAGAAAATAATATGCTCTGGCTACATTTATAATTAAAATGTTTTCTCCCATATTGATGAACCACTATTGGTATTTTTTTCTCATTTCGAAGTAAATGATGGAAATTACTTTTTACACGCTTTATATTAGCTTGACCTTTATCTATCTATCTATCTATGTAACGAAATCTTTCAATGCGATTTTCACCCATTTATAATCATTGGATCGACTTGAAACTTCGTATACTTGTAGAGGACCCGTGACAATACAATAATTTCATAATTATTATATAAGACTAGCTAATACCTGACATGTGCTGCTAAACCTAAATAAATGAAAATTAATGTGCTATTATATTTAGTTGAATAAGTAGAGGAAAAATAATTATAAATTTATATTTTTTAGATGCCCGGGAATCTACTTATCCTGATTATCTTGACATAAATGAACTGAAATACGAAAATTAGTGTGTTTTATGTTTAGTTAAATAAGTGAGATGAAAAATGCATATCATAATTATTTTTAGATACCCCGTGCTGTTTATCCGGCGTTGTCCGGGAATCTACTCATCCCGATGATCTTGGCATAAATGAGCTGAAAGACAAAAATTAATGTATTTCTTACGATTAGTTGAATAAGTAAAATGAAAAATAATTATAAATGTATATCGTAATTATTTTAAGATTCCCCGTGTTGATTACCCGGTGCTGCCTGGGAATCTATTTATCTAGATTTTCTTGGCATAAATGAGCTAAAAGACAAAATTCGTTATTGTGAATTATCCGTAAAAGTATACCTGCCATGCACAGGAATCTACGTACTTGTCTCGATCTTCTTGGCATCAATGAAAGACAAAAGTGAGTTATCCGTAAGAGATAAACATATGCTTTCGCGGACCTTTATGTAGAGCTTTTAGATATATTCATTTCTGTGCTCATTAATTTTTTGTATTTGTTTTGGTTTAGGCAGCGTAAGCCATTTAAGTATCCGAATAGCTATTTTTCACGTTTTTCGCTACAAAGGGCGATTTTTAAGGATGCAGGATTGAGTATCACAACTCTCTTATAGCCTATGCTCATCCCGAGAATCTCCTGAACATTTTGTAAAAGGCCCCATCACAATCGGGCATAAAGTACAAACAAACTATATATATATATATACAAGACAAGTTCGTTTTATTAAAAAGTGATGTGACAGGTAGTTTATCATTGTTGGAGTATGTGATAAATTCAGAACAAATGAAACACGCATGTCACAGTAAGGGGTTCACAAACATTCGCATCTATACAGAGTCTACCTACCTTTGACGAAAATGCAGGCGTGTATTCTCAATTGCAAACAAGCTGCATGATTATCTACATCTACAAGGCGAATATTTCTTCAATTTATATCATGATGTGTGCCGAATAGCATCCTGCAATAGATTTTCCCAACAATCTTTCACTTAGTGTCTAAATTCGACAATGGTTAATGCAGGCTCTGGAGAAAGAATAAGTTCCCGTATCGAGCCCTTTGTGTGTCTCATTGGCGAGAAATCTGGGGATCTATCTGGTCAGGGAATTTTGTTGTACACTACAAAGAGAATGTTACGTAGCAGCAACCGTATGTGGATGTTAACTGTCCTGCTGAAAAATCACATCACCTTCCGGTCGAATAAATGACAGCATCACGTGGTTAACACTTGTGCAATGTAGCGGTAGCGGGCACTGTTTACTTTACCCTGCAGTAACATCTAATGTGACTGCGCGTTGCAGCACATTGAAGTCTGTGTTGAGGCCTTTTGTTTAAAGGGTGAATATACTCCAGACGATAATGCTTACCAGGTCTAAGCCGTGTACATGTACCTCCATCGCTCAGACACAGACAGAATCTACACTCAACACTGAAGAAAACAGAGCACCATTCAACTCTCCAGTAGACGAGAATAGCCGTGACTGGCGGTGTCGTGGTGTAAATGGTAGCTTGGCCAGAAGTACACCTGTCCTTAGTCCTACTAAAGTAGACGACCCCCAAAGGTTCTGGTGACACAGCAGCAGAAACATGTGCCCAGATGTCTTCCCTGGATGATGTTTGGGCGGCCACAGCTGCTCGCACAATGCGTCGATCTCGAAGTGCGTCCGTGCAACGCATCCGCTCTGAACCTAGTCTATGAGCGCGATAATGTTCCACAGATTACTGCTAAAAGCAGCAACACACTATCCATACATTATACCCAACATGAACAGCAGTACATTGATATGTCCACCTGGCTTCCCGCAGATCTGCAATGCAACCCCGTCCAAATGGCTGATATTGTAGTACAGGAGTACGTATTCGTCGGCAGTGCATGGTTGTACCATAGAGTGAATCTTGGAAACACCGTTCCCCTCTAAAATGACCACAGTTACTGCCTGCAGAGTCAAAAGAGAGAGCGAACAAACAGGCCGCCTGAGCGCCATCTAATCGCCGATGACCGTGACAAATTAATCACTAGCACAAAAAATCTTTCAGTATCCACTTATTAAACTCTGGTCCCAATGAACAATGAGGATGTTGGATTTTTCCCGCAGTGTATTTAGCTTAGGCCTTACAGTATTCTACTCCACTCAACAATGACAAACATATTAACTTTAAAATATTAGAATGAAGTGCAGTACAATTTTAGACAAAATATAAATGACAGAATAGCCATCGTCCCATCTTCTTCTAGGTCGTCCATCAGTTCTATTTCATCTTGGCCCATACTGTAATAATAATTGCAAGGCATATGTAACTTTCCTTCCTTTTAATATGATTCTTGTATGCTGTTCTATGTTTTCAATTATGTAAAAAATGGTTTATTCTTCCTAATGGTGGAATATTTCATTCGTCTGTAAATGTGTACCAGCTCTTCCTCTTAAAAGTTTTATCTCTATAGTTTCTACGATTATTTACTTCTCTTTGTCTTGTTAACATTTATACATTTTCACTGCTATATATCACTGTCATCAACTGATAAAATTTTATCTGAATCCCTATTTTAATTTTTGGGTTTTAATAATCCCTCATATGGCACCACACATAATTTGTACATAGTAAGTTTCCAATATACGTTAAGTTCTGATGATCTTGTAGAAGATTTTCGGGCTGTTAGCCGTGGTCTTGAGGATTGTATTTCCCCGACGTTTCGCCAGAGACAGCGTCCGGCATCCTCAAGGTTGCCTTGAGACTGGCAATTTTGTCGACTACTTGCCATATTTATACATTTTTCCGCGATGTGTTCTCTTCGCGGGCCGTTACTTCGTAAATTATATCTGCCTTCTGATTGGTTAGCATTAGAGACTTCCATTGCACCAATGAGGTTGCTGTCTGATGTTCTAGTAGATTGTTCTTGTACATTTTGTAAGACTGGTATCCATACTTTAACTTTTAACGATTTTTCCTTTCGATGTTAACTATTTGTTAATATTTCAGTGGCTTCTCGTTGCAGACGAGTAAAATAGTGTGTGCAGTTATATAATATATCTGTGTTGTTGTACTGTACTGTATGACCTTCAAGTAGGGAGTGTTCTGTTACAGCCGACTTTTCCACTTGTTTAAGACGGCTGTATCTTTCGTGTTCTTCAAGTCTGGTTGTGATGCTGCGTTTGGTGGTGCCTTTATATACTTGGCCGTCTTAAAGAAGTGGAAAAGTCGGCAGTAGCACAACAGGCTCTATTTGAAGGTCATACAATACAACAACAGAGATATATACTATCTAACTGCACACACTACTTTATTCGTCTTCAACGAGAAGCAATTTAAATATTCAAATATCAAAATAGTTACAATAGAAAGGAACAATCGTTAAAAGTCAACAAAGTATGGATACCGATTTAAAATGCCAGATGTAAACCCCTACAAGAACAATCTACTATAACAACAGACAGCAATCTCATTGGTGCAGTGGAAGTCCCTAGTGCTAAGCAATCAGAAAGCAGATATAATTTACGAAGTAACGGACCGCGCAGAGAACACATACGGAAAAATATATAAATAGGGCAGGTAGTCGACAAAATTGCCGGGATTCGCGGATGGCCAGCAGTGGAAGAGGAAGGACCTCCTGATCGTCTAGTAGCTCTCCAGCTTAATGGCAAGCGAAGCCTCATCCGGCGGTATCCGGGATCGACTCCCTCGCACCTAATCGTGCTAGCGGCAGCGTTCAGCGCAGTCAGCGTAGTCCTGCGGCATAGCAAAGTTTGTCTACAGCAGAGAGCATTTCTCTTTCAACCGAGGGTTCTACAACCTATATATTTACCCTGGTTAGTACCTATACCTCAAACGGCAATAGGCCTTATCCTGTCCGGCCCCAGGCTCGGCCCCTATCCCAGGGTATTTGACAGGGCAACTCCCTACCGGTGTACCAATATATTTTCCTATCCTAATTCAAGAACCCTCCAACATGGGAAAGCCCAACAAGAAGTAATCGAGCCACAGCTTGGCTCCCACTCCAATCGCGCATCGGACGCGTAATAAATCTCACGCGGAGAAAAAGCCATCGTCCCCAACACCTGCAGTACCGATTGCCGGTAAAGACGGGTCCCGTCTTAGAGTCGTCCTACCCCCGGAGTCCTCACCGTCCATCGATGGAGGGACCACTAGGGGTTCGGGGACTCAGGACTCGCACCCTATCGAATCGAAACCCCCTCCTCTGCTGATACGTCGGGAATTCACCGCCGAGTTAGCAGCTGCGAACAGGGTTTTCGCACAAAACGAGCGGCACGCATTCATTTACGAACCAACGCCGCTCGGAACGAGGGTTAGGCTGACTTCATTGTCGGCCTATTATAAATACCGACAGCTGCTGCTGCAGCGTAAATTTCCTGCTGCGAAGGGGACAAGAAACCGCGAGCTACCGCGCGTAAATTCGTAGTAAAAAGAATCGACTCTGGCGTGGATCCAACCGAGATCCAGGACAACCTAAAAGGTCATGGCTTCGAGGTCTTTAAGGCAGTCAACATGTCTTCTGGGAAGACCAAGAAGCCGCTGCCAATCTTCATCGCAGTCCTGGCGGAAGGTTCCATCGTCGAGGAGGTCCTAAAAATTAATCATCTTTGCCACTACAAAGTAAAAGTGGAAGCGTACCGCCGCGCTAAGTCCCCCAAGTCTGCTGCGCGTCCCAAATTAGTAGTACAGGGCACTTCTACTACTGAAACACAGGCAGTCCCAGTCGAGCTCGCTCCTGCTGCCTCTCCCACTAGCTCAGGTTCAGAGGAGCCCATCGCTCTTCGACCTGAGCTCCCTGGATGAGTGATCGTCACCGCCAATTCAGCTGCCCTAAACGGCACTGAAAAGAACAAGAAAAGATCTGGACCAAGGAAGACCCAGACAACAAAGCCTCACAGACACAGGATCCAGGCTTGGCCACACCCAAGCCTAAAACAAAACGAACCGCGGGCACTCAAACTGTCCCGGATCCGTACGAAACTACGGCCCTTCAGGACGTAGTACAAAGGCCTGTCCTACAAGACAGAGGCGTGGATGCACCACGAGTTTGCCTGCCCAACATATAATGGTACACGGATGATGATCTTCCACATAAAATCTTTGCAGCTCTAGAGGAACCTATCTCTCAACTCAACCGATATGCTTTCCTTCAAATTACCTTCGAATGGGAAGGAGATAGAATAATCGGCAGTGACGTTGCACCTCTCTAGGTCTTTCCTCCCAGACGCTAACGCACCAACCTAACATGATGGATCATTCCATCGCAAATAGGTGATTTACCGGCTATTCACCTTAAGAACCGGACAGCTCTTATCGATTTTGGCCATTTTTCGAAACGCAAATGTATTCTCAATTCAAAAGTTTTATGGGCAAATTATCAAAATTAATCTCCCATACCTAAAATTATATACTTTTCGACATACTCATAACTAAACTCTATTTTATTAAGCTACTCTGCTAATGGTTTCGGTGGTTTCCATAGCGCTAAGGCGAATGCCGGGGTAGTCCCCTAGTTCCCACCAGTAACTTCATTCTTTCACTATCGAGCCGGGAACGCGGATGTGATTGGAACTTCATTTCTGGGGCTGGAAAAACTGCCTTCGGCGACTTCTTCTGGATGCGCGGACTTCAAATGACCGAATACACTCCAACGTACAATAACAAATCGGATGCACGCTACGAACACTTACACACCTCTGCCATGGTCCTACACTCTGTTACACTCAATTATACTCAATATATTCACTTTCGGCTCAAACTTCAAAATTAATGGGGCGAAAGCCTTGATACCCGTGAATGGCTTCGGCCATCCTAAAGGGATGTCGGTAGCCGCATCAGCACATTGTTGCTGCTGCCGCATTCAGCAATTCCCGATGTTCTCATCCGGCCTCAAAACTGCCAGTCTCAAGACAACCCTTGAGGATGCCGGACGCAGTCTCTGGCGAAACATCGGGGATCTACAACCCTCAAGACTACGGCCAATAGCCCGGAAATCTTCTACAAGATCGTGGCAATAACTTCGGCTGTGAAAGCCTAAGTCAATATATATTACGTTCGTTTTCAAAGCTTACATGCAGACTTGATAAGTAAATTTATTTACTTGTCAATAATATCATCATGTAAGCCTATTACTATTTTGGATCATACATGGAGCTTTCCTTGGAAATCTATTGTTTTCGTGTAAGTTGTAAACATTTCTGAAATATTATTTGCAATAAACAAAAACTTAACACTAATAATGATACAAACAATAATAATAATAATAATAATAATAATAATAATAATAATAAATATTTGATCACGTTTATATAGGTGAGGTACTATTCTATACAAAGTTTATTTAATCTTACAGTATATTATCAAATGTTAGCTTGTAAGTTTTAATTTACGAAACTTAAATTATTACGAAATGATTGCTTCCTAACAAGTAGTATGTTGGATGGAATTAATATATTGTTTTAAGGTGTACAGATTATGAAGAGTGGTAAAACGTGACTACTAATCGAAGAGTTACATTTCTCATTCTACTTATCACACATTATATACATACACATATCCATCGAAGATAATTTAATTTTAATAATATATTGTATATTCTCAGGTACCTTAAACTATTCAGTCTAAATTAAATATTTTAACTGATATACGTTATCCATGGCATTACATAACATTAAACCTGTAATACATCAATGAATACAATTTAATTTCAACTTCCAGAAATATTTATTTCTTCATATGAAATATTAATGAAGGTAATGTTTTTGGAGAACTGCTTCAGTAAATCTGACAAAAGAACGTCAATAATTGAGCGGGTTAATGATACAGTGAGACCAAAAAGTTGTGATTTTATCATAGGTGTATCACCAAGATCCGGATTTAACATAGAGGTTAGAATTGAATTAAATTTTAAAATAGAAAGTAATTGTCGCAAATTTACTGCTAATGAAAATGACTTTCACCACTGTAACTTCAACCCGTCTATAGAGTGAGTAAAGTGTTCTGAAAATTTCATAGACCTACCTTCAGAACGTCTAATGAAAATTAGTACAGATAGAGTGTTTTTTAAGATTATTTTATGAATTAATTCATTCGAAGTGAGCGACTTCCATGTAATTGTGACACAACACATGAAAATTAAAGTTTCTTTCCTGCTTCTCAGAGTGGTATATGGACTATTAAAAATATTATCAAGTGTCTATGTCCCAAAATATTGTATTCTATGAATTGACTCATACCTAACAAAGAATTGATTATTTTAATTAAAACTCTCACGCTGTACAGCAATGTTGGTTTCCTTTATTTAGTGTAATTAGTGACTGAAATTTATTAGAACATAAAACTCAAAACAATTATTATATTACACCTCATACTGTATATAATATCCTAAATTGCATGTTGAAAACTTCACAGAGATTATTATTCTACTCTCACTCTGTAAAACATGATGTCACTCAATGCCCTTTAAGTAGAATAAGAAATTGAAACTCAATTTGATGTTAAAGAGATTTCATCTTTTATCTATCCATAGTAATTCTGCCCGAGGGCAGGTCTTTTACTGCAATCATAGCATTTTCATGCTATGCTTTGCAGCTTTACTTAGGGAATTGTAGGTGTGGTAGCTTCCCGTTGCTTTCCACACCGGTGAAGGATGATGATAAGGATATGATGATGATGGCCTATGATTTCGGGGACCGTTTGGGCCTTAACGTTTTTCTGACATTTGTCTTGCAGATGAGGAAAATGAGGAAAACCCCGATAAAAACCTCACCCAGAAAAACTGTCCCGACCGGGGATCGAACACGGGCCCGCTGCGTGACAAGGCAGCATGCTACCTCGAGACCACAGCGGTGGACTCATCTTTATATATATATGTGTGTGTGTGTGTGTGTGTGTGTGTGTGTGTGTGTGCGTGTGTGTGCGTGCGTGCTTGTGTGCTTGTGTGCTTTTAAGGAAAAAATTAGTGTCCTACTATCTGAAAGCTAAAAAATAAAATAAAATAAATACTAATAAAATACGCTATTTTGTGGTAATTGTTCACGCCGTTTACAATAGAATTCACCTTCTAATAATATAGCTAAAAAAACACACACATACTATATACAAAATATTTGGAAATTCCCATTACAAACTTCTAGGGATTTTGGAGGGACAGAGTAGATAACGTTTTGATTAGGTACCTCACCGGAAATATAGAGCTTCCGTGCAGCAGGTCCACAAGGTTGGCATTAAGAGTTCAAATATTCTGCGTCTGCGGGGGGATAAATCGATAGTAATTTAGTGATTTACGACTCTATTAATTACATTACAGAATCCAAAATCCCATAAATTCGGACAATGTTCAATGTCAAGAAAAATGAAGAATATTCACCTTGCCATATGCAAACTAACCAAATTCTCAACTGTCTTGGTTAGTATATATCCACTATTACTTGTGGCAACCACCAGGCTCGTTTCACGCATTGTACCTAGGAATCATAGTCGTATACTCGCTCCATCATATTTTTACAGTGACAAAGTGAAGTTTCTTTATTTTTCTCTTGATATTGTACATTGTCATGTAATCAATGAATGTTGGGTCGTGTAAATGTAATGATGAATTGAGTCACAAATAGTTAAATTACGACGGGTTTAACCCTACCATACGAGGGAGATTTATATGCGAACTTCTTGTATAATAATAATAATAATAATAATAATAATAATAATAATAATAATAGCTTTATTTTACCTGGCAGAGTTAAGGCCTTAAGGCCTTGTCTACCACTCAACCAGGTTTAAAAAAAATACAAAAGAAAAGTCTTAAATCTAAATTACAATATATATATATATATATATATATATATATATAAACGATTACAAGTTATGAATACAATACAATTAATATTTATAATGTATTTTGATTTACTCTAAATTTAACGAATTAAATATATAATATGTACAAGATATATAAAAAAACGAGGAAAAGATTAATGACATAGTATAAAATTAAATAAATAGAGAAAAATTAATTATTAGACAACAGGTAACTGTATAAGCGTGACTTAAAGGTGCCAAGTGTGCGGCAACCCCTGATATCTTGAGGAAGGAGATTCCAAGAGCGGGCGGAGGCTACTGTGAAGGAAGTAGAATAGGAGGAAGTGCTATGAAGAGGAATTGTTAGCAGACTGCTATCTTGTGACCTAGTGTCAATATTGTGGTAGGAGGATAACTTCTCAAATCTGGACGCCAGGTAAGTAGGAATGTAGGAATTCAGAAGCTTGAAAAGTAGCGAAAGAGAGTGCAATTTACGTCTGTCAGTAAGACGGAGCCAAGAGAGGTTATTAAAGTGTTCGGAAATATGGTCATAACGCCGGATATTGAAAATGAATCGAACGCAAGCATTATGAACACGCTGCAGTCTCTGCGACAAGGCATAGTTTAGATCATTATATATAATGTCACAATAATCGAAGTGTGGTAACACAAGATTCTGCACTAGGATTTGTTTTAACGAAACTGGGAGAAAATTCTTTAAACGTCTAAGATAATGTAAGATGGAGAAAGTCTTTTTACATATGTGTTTCACTTGTGTTTGCCAGGTTATTATCGCCTCACTATGATGGTTGTCCATTTTTATAAAAGTGGGTGCCGCGCGACAATGCTTGACAATTATTAACATGTGGAATTATTAAAGTGGCGGTAGTCGGCATCTTTGAATTTAATTATTTATAAGAGCTGCGCGAAATATAGCGAGCCGCTGGACAACCATCATAGTGAGGCTACTATACCTGCAATACGAAAACTGTACATTTCTGGACAAAGTTTACCTATACAAAACATTATTTACGAGGTTTCCTCTACAGACCCTAGAGTTTGTAATGGAAATTTCCGAACATCTTATTATGTATCCATATTTAACACAAAGATTACGATGTTATTATATTATAATTATTAGAAGCAGATATATAATTTTTGGATTGCGAGTAACTGTTTACTCCTGAACACGGTCAACAGTCCTTAAAATAAAAATTCAGATCTGACCCTTTGTCTCTAGGTTTTCATTATGTTAGTAGTTTAACATTTCCAGCTTCTTTTATTTTTTGCTAAGTTTTTGAAAACTCTTTCTCTACGTATATTCGTACAGAGCTAAATCTTCGTAAACACGGATCTATGGTTCCTTATTCTCTGACACTCAATATAGTAATTTTGTGCGTCTTATAATAATTTTGTACGACTGAAATATTATTCTGATAAAATCATTTTTTTTCCATCGTTTTATAAAAATTCCGATTTATGAGCGGAAAATAATTTTTTCCCCCATATGTTAGTATCGAATTAATGTTTGTAATACCACAAGAAGATGAGAAATGATGCACTATTGCATACATTCTATATTGTAGACTGTAGAGGAAAGATAGGTTGATATATTTTCTACATAAAACGAATAAATACAGGAAATTGTTTATGTTACTGTGGATTTCATGCGTAATGGGTTCTAATAAAAAATAACGTTTCTGTAACAACTCTAATAGCTGGTAAATTAATTAATGTATTTCAGCAATCAAAACCTAAACAATTATAAAACCAATTACAATTTGAAGTATATGAAAATATATTACCAGGCCAATGTGGTATATAATGATACATTTATACTGCAGAATAAATCATAATAAACTTTTGCAGTAAAATAAGTATTAAAACTAGCAAAGGTTGTAAATTTGAAAATTATTTATAAAATAATCAAATTTCAGGAGCACATAAATATTAAAAATAATTTAACGTTACTATTATTTATAATTTCTAAGCCAACGATATTTTAATATCAATACCTTTTCGGATTATGTACACCGTGAAACGAGCTCTACTCTTGTACTGTGTGCAGAGATAGGTGTAGTATATTTGTGTAGTGAAACGTGTGCTGTGTGAGAGATGAAGTGGAGGGACAAGATGAAACCCAGTGCCGGAACGTAGCCTACTCTTGTCGAAAAGTACAAAGGAGGCCGCCAGACTTTACGTATACATCCGACGGACGAATCACTATCACCAGTACCACATGCACTTTCCACATATGTACTCCGGAGGGATTTGCAATTTATCGCAGGAATCTGGTGCATAATCTATCTAAAACTATTATATATCACCACCCGTCCTGGTCCCGAAATTGAAAATTTTACAATAAAATTAATCGAGTCTACGACAAGGGAACATCACCTGGAAGCTCTCGCCACTGAAGATGCCCGCCAGTTGAGGGAGAAACGTCTGGAAGAAACACCAGTTATAGACCCAGGGCCACATAGCCCGGAATCTTGTAACATTATGATTACCGGCCATGAAAGTATGTATTACACAATTATATTAATTAATTTAAGAAGACAAGAAAGTTGTACCTTAATATCGGTCTGCGATTGCCTCATTTCAATTGTTCAGGCCTATATATTTTTAAAACTGAATGTATTCTTACGTAACACAAAACATTAATAAATTATAGAGTAATATTATCAGAGTGAAACTTTTTAAGTGGTTAGTCATTCGCCCTCCAGCTCTGGGTATCGAGGTCGTGTCTGGGTCAGTCAATGCGGGGTTCGTGGTGGACGAATCGGAACCAGGGCAGGTCTTCTTGGGATTTTTCCAATCTTCCTATGCCAAAACATAATTCCACCACGTCACCAGACTGATATCAACCATTTTGTTTCATTTAATTATCTCCTGTGTTGGTGCAATAGCGTGAACTGTTCTTGTATATCACCGACCTTCAATAAATAGGAGCATCATCTCATCTCAACCCTCGTTAAGGCATTAAAACGTACAAGAGTAGAGGAGTTTCATTACGAGTTACGCTTAACTGCTCCTCAAACCGACGTCCCTTATCATCAACATGATCATTTGTATTACATTTTTATATGTATGTTTGTGTGTATGTATTGTGTATACAGTGTACTTTTAACAAGAGGTATTTGATATGGATGATTGTGGTGGCGAGATGATATTCAGACTTCTTGGGCCTTGATGTTTGTTCACATTTATCTTGCTAGTGAGGAAAAACCTTAAAAAACCTCACTCAAGAAACGTTTCCCAGGCGGGATCGAAATCAGGATCACTGCATCTGAGGCAATGATATTGCCCCTAGACTACAGGGGTGGACCCTACTGTTGTTTGCAAAAAACGGGACTTAAGATACATATGTCGGCAGCATTGGACTAGTGGTGATATCCCTTCCTCTGGTCCGGGGTCGCGGGATCAAAAACGGCCGGGGTCGATGGATTTTTTGGAATGGACAAATCCAAGGATAAAGTCCTTCGGGAGGGTCCTTAAGCGGTGGAACCCGAGTCTGAAGATTTTCAGGCATGTAAAAGATTCTTAAGCTCGAATAGAAAGGCTTCTAAGCAAAATTTGCCGATCTCATCATCCTAGCAATACCTTAGTTGTTTAACATTTTCCAATACTATTATTTTAACACAGTTCCAATAATGAATCATATTATAATATTATAATAATATTGTGAAAAGAAAAATTAATGTCTGAACCAGGAATCGAACCGTGGACCTCTAGTTCTCCAGACTAGTGTGCAGCCCACTACACCATTCCAGGCTAGGCACAACCATTAATAATTCTTTCCACATATACAAATCTATAGTTCTCGTTTCGTCCGCTGTCCGGTAGGTATCACAATCATCGCCAACGGCCGGCTTCGTTTTGAAGTATCTATATTTGAGAATTTTACACCACCACTTTTATAAGCCGTAAACGATGTTATTTAACATTTTCCAATACTGTTATTTTAACACAGTTCCAATAATGGATCATATTATAATATTATAATAATATTGTGAAAAGAAAAAATTAATGTCTGAACCAGGAATCGCACCGTGGACCTCTAGTTCTCCAGACTAGTGTGCAGCCCACTACACCAGTCCAGACCTGGCACAACCATTAACAATTCTTTCTAAACGAAGCCGGCCGTTGGCGATGGTTGTGACACCTACCTGACAGCGGACGAAACGAGAATTATAGATTTGTATATGTGGAAAGAATTGTTAATGGTTATGCCTGGTCTGGAATGGTGTAGTGGGCTGCACACTACTCTCGAGAACTAGAGGTCCGCGGTTCGATTCCTGGTTCAGACATTCATTTTCCTTTTCAAAATATGATTATAATATTATAATACCTTAGTTACCTGCAAGGTGTCTCATTGGTCGGTATGTTCACCGGAAACCAATCTTGACATTTTTGGGCAAATAAGCGTAACTAATTAACTTGAGATATGTATATATATAAATTTACTTTAGGTCTTACTTGTTTGTAAGGAGATGCTTTGTTCAGTGATAAGTATCTTGTTTAAATATGGTCCATGTGTAATAAAGGGATGCAAACATTTTAGTAAGTTTTTGTTCTATTATTATTAGTTATTATTAATTACTATTATTAATTGTTATTACTTATTATTATTCATTATTACTATTATATTGTATTATATTATGAGGCGGCACCGTGGCGCAAGCAGATAGACGCTCGCCTCACACCGCTGGGATCCCGAGGTAGAGTCTCTGTCACTTCATGTTGATTTCGTGGTGGACGAAACGCAGCTTGAACAAGTTTTTCTGGGCGTTTTCCCCCGTTTTTCCCTGCCACAATTTCATTCCACCATTTCTCCATATTCATGTCTTCAATTTCGTTTCATTTCTTTCGCCTACCTCTGTGACGGTGCGTCAGGCGTGGTCAGCCGGCACCCTCTTCATTCATAGATCTCTATAGTCTCTGTATGTAGGAACTTCATGTCACTCCTCGACCCGACCCGACCCGACCCGACCCTGACTTGGATGCGAGGTGAGGATATTTATATTTATTATTGTTATTATTATTATTATTATTATTATTATTATTATTATTATTATTATTATTTCGGTTCTTTTTTTCAGAATATGTCTCGTTACTATAAATAGTTTGGGGCACGCCGTAGCGTAGAGGTTAAGACACTGCGCTACAATCCGGAAGGTCGAGGGTACGAGTCCCGGTGGGGTCAGGATTTTTAAACTGGCCCAAACCTACACTGACACTATGACCCTAGAGTCGACTCAGCTTCTAACGAAAATGAGTACCAGACACTTGTCCTGGGAGTAAAGGCGGCCGACACGCAGGGCTGACAACCCGTCTGATTGTCCAGAAAAAGTGGGAGCCTTAACCTCCCACTACCCCTAGGGCCTCCTGAAGCCTGTAGTGGGATCACTTTACTTTTACTATAAATAGTTTCTAATTTATAGCATTATTTACATTTTTATCAAATCTAGATGAGGCAAACTTTTCTCAAACAACTAATTAAATTTATTTCTTCATACCGTCATATGGGCTACTTTTCGAACTAGTAATTTAGCAGTGCAGATCACTTTTTTATTTTAATTCTTTGTGTATATAAGCTTCCATTATTCAGTTATTCTTTAATAAAATGAATGAAACATTGGAAACTTTATATTTATTCAATTTATATGTAGTGAAATGCGCTATCGGAAACAGTGGATGCAAAATCAGTCAGTCTTGGCATATTTGAAATGTATGTGTGGATTAGACGTATATCCATGGGGCTAACCGACTGTATGACAACATTCTCTTTCGGTTACTTCATATGAATACAAAATCAGCGAATAAAAATATGTACGGTGGGACTGAAATTCAGCGAGGTGAACATAAATGCGTACAGTGTTCAATCAATACCCCCGCTGATTTTGCTCTTTCTTGCTTAAATATTACATAGAACAACGGAGGATACCAGGCTTTTCCCTCAGCTTGGCAATGCGCCCTATACCGATAAACAGGACACAAAGTTCCATCAATCACACTCAATGTTAAAAAAACACTCGTCCAAGGTGTTCATTGTTGTCAATAGTAGATTTTAGTCCTGATACTGGACTCGATAATATAAATTGACAACATGAAGCAACTACTCTACATCGAGATAAAACTAAGTCTCTGGCAATAAGAAGCCCGGAGTTTCATGGTCGTATGGACATAATCTCTCCATACAGCCCTATTTTCAGCTAATATTTTCTAATCATTTCTGTATAATTCATCTACCTCAAGATTCTTTACTCCCGGCCGTAGCCGAGTGGTTAAGGGAAGATGCCTTGGCGCAGAGCTACGCACTTGCGCTGGTTCGAGTCCTCATGGGGAAGAAAGTTTTCAGTATGGAACCGGTGCCCACCCAGCATCATGAAGCATTAGGGTAGGTACAATAATTAACGATTCCAGGTTGAGAAAATCAGCTTAGGAGTAAATAAATCCATGACTAAACTGTATCGTTTAGTGTTTCACACTTCTAAATTATAATTATGGCCACATGTCACCCCTAAACTGGGTTAAGATCGTCTATCTCTGTGATTAACACATGTGGACGCGAGGCCAGCAGCCGGCTGGTAGGCCAATGGCCTTCTAGGCCTGTCGCGCTTGGAGAAAAAAAAGATCCCTAAAGGTAAGTTGACTAAATTTAATCCGCCGCCCTATATCAAATAGTAGCATGTCTACTTTCTAATTAGTAGGATCAGTACTCGGAGAAGCTGAAATTTTTAATTATAAAGTTCTCAATCACGGGGTTAGGAGGAATGGGTGGTGAAGAATGATTAGGCCTAATCGTTAGATTGTTCATCAGATGCCTGGAATAAAAACCAAACTTATCTGTAGTAAATAAGTCGAAAAGGCATGCAGTACTGTCGATAGGGTACTATCGAATGGTGACCTTAAGCCAGACGCACCCTTTGCGCTTTTTGACAAGAGTAGGCTACACTTCGTATCAGGTTTCACCTTCTCCCTTATCTTCACCATCCTTCATGTAACAAACTCACGCTACTCACAAACACTTAAGACACTCATACACATTTGCCTCTGATCGCAACGTAAGTACACATTATATATTTTTAAACATTAGCGACGATGACGATATACAAATATGTCCAACGTGCGGGAGCTTTGAAGACGAGATACATATATTAGGAAAATATAACGATTTAGAATATTGGAAGCGTCAGTTATTATCGTAATGGTTTCTAAATTCAATTCGTGAAAGATTGGCATGCTATAAGTTAATGGTAAATCAAAAAATTAGGTAAACGTGGATAAATTTCTGGACAAAACGCGGAAAATAAGAACAACACTCATTCATGAATAAATAAATATGTTAGCAAAATGTAGTATCATTAATTCTTAATAATTCTACATAACCTAATTAATGTATAATGTAATTATTGTATTGTTATCTAATTGTAATATTGTTTTCTTTTTTATTTTACGTTATATTATTATCAAACATTATTTTATTCTAACGGACTGTCAACAGCACTTGCGGCTTACTGCCCGTGCGACCCATATTTGTAAATAGCATTGTATGTAGGCTATCTTACTTTTAGTTTAATGAAGTCCTACTATTTAAAGTGATCAACTTAACAAGAGAACTGTAAAATTTGCATGCCGAAACCTTATTCAAATTCCTCCTAGAGAAATGTTCTAAATTACCAAAGCAATGAAAAAAGCACAGAAATTGAAGCCAGAACCACGCGATATCAACCCACTGTATGGAGCTGATGTCCTCCCTGCATGAGTAAGATATGAGTGAAATGAGGCGGGACGCGACAAGGACGGCAGGTAGTCAACTTTATCTAATCTACCAATTCAGGTGTTGTGTTACTTGCCCATAGTTTAAATGAGAGATTTGGCGTTGAATTTTAGTGCTTTTCAGTTAAAAAGACAGTTTTCTTTTGGACACGGCGTTTGTATATCACAAAGCTTTTCTGGAAGAAATTCCAAGGTAGGTTTCGGCATGGAATAGTTGATAGTTCTTGTTAGTACTGTCAAAACTGAAACTAAACCATATTAACGCTATCTACTTCCATTGTGGTACCCGAAGCATGGAAAGTGCAATGAGTTCAAAGGGAACTTACACTACATTTTCAAAATGATATTACAATATTTATTGATTTTGTTCATGACAGTGATTACATATTTAAGGGATTTTAGTTATTTAGTTAGTAAGTGGACATTTAATGATGAATAACTCCTTCTTCTTCTTCTTCTTCACTTCACCGGTTAGGCAAACATTGCCTGTTCCGCCTCAGAGTTGTTCTGTCCATCTTTTCACTGGTCTTCCTACATTCCTTGAACCTCTAGGCTTTTAGTTGAGTGCTCTTGGTAATCTTGCTACATTCATTCTTTCCACACGTGTAAACAATTTCTCTCTATATTCTCTGATTTGCTCATTCAATGGATATATATTTAACTCTGTTCATACATCTTAATTCTTTATCCGATCCAATATTGTGCAGCCTTTTGTTCTTCTAAGGAAGTTCATATCTGCGCTTTGTATTCTACTTTGCAATTTTTTGGTCATTACTCAAGTTTCGCTCCCATAAAAAATGATGAATAACAATATTTAAAATGTTCTAAACTCAAAAATTTCATTTGAATAAAAGTAAGAGTTCTATAAAAATAATAGCTCTATAATGGAGCAGAGATAAAAGCACGTTTATAAGTTATAAAACACTAAAATAACTTTCAAAACAAATTAAATTATAGTAAATTCACTTCTGTTTGGTGAACTACAACTTAAAATTTCATAAATGTTACAATCTACCATGAACATGACCAAACACACAATCATTCAATACACAAATACTTTAATATCTGGAATAATAAAAAAGGGCTCAAAAGAAGCTTGCTCAAATTCAAAGGGGTTTTATATTATGCATAGCTAGAGCATATCGTTCAGTATCTAATGATGTTGCTTACATGGTAACTGGTATTGAACGCTTATACTTGTCTTGCATATACAGAGCCAGACTAACTAATATTAAGAAAGGTCGTGAACATCTGAACCAAATCCTCATCTCTGAAATCTTATGACAGGAACATTTCTTGTCATCTGGTCATCCTAGCACTTATCGGAGGCGATTTATGCTAAATGATTGCAGCAACAGTCATCATGATTATTCCATTTATACCGATGGCTCTCGTATCTCTGGAATGGAGGACCTTAACTACCTAGTTTGTACCGATATTAGGTATAGGCATTGTTTCCCTGTATCTAATAATAAAAAGGTATTTTATTCAAACGTAATATTAGGCCTAAATATAAAAAGGGTAATAACAATCCAAATTATGCCGAGTTTAGATTCAAATTAATCAGGGAACAATTTTTAGTATAATAGAAATAGAAATAAATTGATAACTAGAACAATAGACGATTTTGATATATAGCTTAATAAAAGTGAGAAAAGAGAAAGCTATATATCAAAATCGTCTATTGTTCTAGTTATCAATTTATTTCTATTTCTATTATACTAAAAATTGTTCCCTGATTAATTTGAATCTAAACTCGGCATAATTTGGATTGTTATTACCCTTTTTATATTTAGGCCTAATATTACGTTTGAATAAAATACCTTTTTATTATTAGATACAGGCAAACAATGCCTAGACCTAATATCGGTACAAGTTGGATGTGCTTTCGCGGTATATGATAATGAATTTTAGATCTTTCATCAAGGATATAATCTTGCTTCCAGATGTACGATTTTTCAAGCAGAGCTTTTAGCTCTACTGCAAGCTGTGGAATGGGTTATAACCTCCAACAAGTCTTCTCGTATCTATAGTGACTCCCAGGAAGCACTTTCCGCTGCCTATGACAGATTCAACCGTCACACGATTGCAACCTCCATAAGAACATTAAACCAACATCTTGGACATATTTGCCTAGGCTGGATTAAAGGACATGCTGGAACTACAGGAAAGGAACGTGCAGATTTTCTTGCTGCTAACTCAAAGATGGATTACTTTTACTCCTTCTGTCCTCTTTCATATATTAAAGAGATATTAAGAAAAGATCTTATACAAAATTGGAATGCTGAGTGGTTAAACAGTATTAATGGTGCTTTGACAAGAACATTATTTTTCCCAACTGTGTTTGACCGAATAAAGTGCAAATACGTAGAACCAAATTTTGTATTAACACAATGTATGACAGGACACGGTAGATTTGGACATTATTTGAAAGGATTTAAAATAGGTGCAGATACCTGTATTTGCAAGAACTCCAGCCAGAATGTATCACATCTGTTACTTGAGTGTCCCGCATTTGATTCCAACTGCCTTTGTCAAATATTTTATATACGAAGTGTTGCTATAGGAAGCTGTTTGACTTTATCTATCAAATTTTTAAGAGACTTTGAATTAGTTTTGGTTTGTTAAATTATTTATTTATTTATTTGTTCTTTTTTCCATGGTATCTTTACCTTGTCATGGCGAAATGGCGTGCGTGCTTAAATGATCCCGAGAGCTATGCCGGCGGTAGCATTGCTGCCGACAAGGTTACTCATGCCGGACTGGTCGAAGGTGATAAGCCAGATGAAAAAAAAGTACCTTGGTCGAAAGAGTGACGATCTTTCACCGTAAAAAATACAACCGTCAAGAATTGCGGGCATGGTTTCAACTGGGGTAAAATTTTCCGGAGAAAAATATATAAAGCTATTATTCTACCAGTTATATGGATGCGAAACATGGACTCTTACTTTAAGGGAGGAAAAAAATATTACGAGTATTTGAGAATAAAGTTCTTAGGAAAAGTTTTGGAACAAAGAGAGATGAACAGACAGGTGAATGGAGAAGACTGCATAACAGTGGATTAAATGGTGTTTATAGGAAGCCAGATATAATAAGAGTTAAGTCTCGTAGACTGCGATAGGCAGGACAAGTGGCTCGAATGGGGAATGAAAGACGTGCATGGAAGCTTCTTGTAGGAAAACCAGAGGGAAAATGTCCAGTTGGTAGACCAAGAACGAGATGAGAGAATAATATTAACTATGATTTGAGGGAAGTAGATTATACAGGGAATGATTGGAAAGCGTTTGCTCAGGAAAGGGATGTACGGAGAGCTTATGTCCGATCGGGGATGAACCTATGGGTTAGATAGTGCCAGTGAGTTAGTTACTTAGTTATTTTACATTACATTATTATTTATATGTAACGCTAGAAATTAGTCATATTCTAAATTAATGAAAATAAATTAATTTTATTGTAACTAAAACCCTGACATACCGGATGGTGAAATAGGGTTCGCATTATTGGAGATTCAATAATAATATCTGGAATGACAAGTTTTCTGCAGATATTCATTCTTTGTTTTTTTAAATATAATTAGCCCGCTATTTCTAGCGGTTAACTTGTATGAAATAAATAAAACGTACATAAAATAAACATAATTTTCTTATTTCATGTTATTTACACAGGTATCCTCGATCGAAATGTACAATTTTTTTCTTTCACACTTCCCGGATTTGTGTGTCTGCTTCTGTCATAATTATCTTCTTCATGTTGTCTTGAATTCCCTTTATCCACGTTTGCTTTGGTCCACGACGTTTCCCTTTTCCAGGAGATATCCACTTCAAGACTTCTTTGTTTGTTCCTGTGTTCCTTCTTCTCATATGTCCATACCATCTTAGCTGGATTTCTTCAATCTTTTTGTACATTAATTATTTCTCTTAAAATGAACATAGTTAAATAATATAAAATGATAGCATATTTTAGTTGGTGATATTTTCTGTTTATCATCTATTACAAGTATCTCATCTCACCCTGAGTTCAAAAGTTATTTAGTAGATTGTGACTATACTAACAGACAAATACTTTATTTTTAGAACAGAAAACAAAGCACCGCCAACTTATTTCCCTGTCACTAAATAAGTTTCTGTGTCCTGCTTTATTTCAGAGAATTTATCTCTGGATTTTTTCCCCGTTTGACAAAGAGCGCTTTCAATCTCACGTTAGAAAATAAAATCGTCAAACCAACAACAATGTATAAAGCCCAAACGGTTTTAGGTAAACAAACATTCCCTTACATAACATCAAAAACACATGCTGACACATATTTCAGAGTAATCCGCGAATAACAAAGGCTTCTTTTCTAGATGAACGGGGATTTAGAATAAAATCCAACCAACATAAAACAAAGATATCCTCTTATTCATATCTCAATTTGTTGTGTAACAGAAAAAAAAGTGGGCTGTGGAAATGTCCATGAAACGACATCATTTCCCATTTTCATGCACGAAGCTTTATTAAAAGGGATTATATCTGCTTTTATGTTACACGCGACGACCGTATCTTAAGTACACATTCCTTTCATAGCCTTGCAGCTAACAGTTTCTTGGCTTTCGTACGAGTGACCCACAATCGAAGATCAAGGTTCATGATAGGGGAAAGTATAGGTAAGCGTTAGCTGCATGATACAAAGCAACCCGCAATTTTTCCTACATCAAACTTTTTGCTGTAAAATGTATATATCAATACAGGTTCAAATAATGACCTACAGGCTCACACATGGGTCATAATTTAAATATATATATATATATATATATATATATATATGTATATACTGCATATATCACTCCATGTCATATACTATTTTCTATTCTCGCAAATGGAATTCGCTACCACAAGAAATAAGAAGTTGCCGGACATTGGCATCTTTTAAAAGAAATCTAAATATATATTTGCTCTAACCTCGACTTCATCATTACCCAGTGTAAGGTACATATATTAACTGGTGTTTCCCGTATAATTTATCATATTTATACTATTATTATTATTATTATTATTATTATTATTATTATTATTATCATCAACATCATAAGTATTATTGTTATTATTATCATCGTATAAAATGTTGTTGTACATGAAATTACCACTGCAACATTTAATATGTTTTTAATTCTTTATAATTACTAGAATATATATATATATATATATATATATATATGTATAATCTATATTGTCAAATATATATTTGTGCTGGTTGAGTGGAAGAGAAGGCCTTATGGCCTCAACTCTGCCAGAATAAATAAATAATAATGATAATAATAATGATATTATTATTATTATTATTATTATTATTATTATTATTATTATTATTATTATTATTATATTATATGCATAATGTTATTCTGTAAGTAATTTGAAGACAAACACAGTACCTTATTTTAAGTGAGGATAAAATATTACGAATATTTAAGAATAAAGTTCTTAGAAAAAGTATTGATTCAAAGAGAGAGACAGACAGGTGAATAGAGAAAATGATATAATAGTAAACTACATGATCATTGTGGGGAAACTAGAAATAATAAGAAGAGTTAGTAGCCTATCTTTTGTATATAGAGATGGGCAGGGCTTATGGCATGAACGGGCAATGAAAGGACAAACTTAATGTAGGAAAATCAGAGGGAAAGCAGTAGATAGACCAGAATTGAGAAAACAACCTAAACATGATTTGAGATAGGTTATGTGAATTTTATTGGATTTGAAAACATTACTTCAGGATAAAGATGCATGTAATGTATGTGTACGTGTGTCCATGAATCTCCGAGTTCGATAGTGCCAGTGAGTTAGTTTGGATGTTAAATTAGTTATCAGGGCTGGCATAACTGATTTTTTAATAAATTCTATTGTATTTACTCACTTATAACGAGGCTTGGAGAACGGGATGACTTATGACGATATGTGACGTCAATGCATCCAAATCAATTTCTCACCTTGTTATTTACATTATAATTCTGTTTTCATAGTGCTCATCAAAGACGATCCAGAATTAGAGTAGGTAACATAGTTAACTCATTCTTGTCACTATTCCTGGTTATGTTGTTAAATCATTTTTCTCGACAACTAAATGTATCCTATGTCATTAATAGTTTTTTATCTGACTTTTCTATCTTGTGCATTTTATAGTTCAATCGTGAACTCTAGGTTAAAATATTTTGTAAATAATAATTATATTTTAGACGTACCATGTATATTTACGTTTATTGTAAGAATAACTTTGCATTTTTTTTTAACCTGGTTGAGTGGTAGACAAGGCCTTAAGGTTAAGTCCTTAACTCTGCCAGGTAAAATAAAGCATTTGCTATTATGAAAATCGAAGCATCTCCATGCGAACCTCATCCAATTCATAAATTATTCATTATAATACAACATGTTCCTCTTAATATTATAATAACCAGTCTTAATTTGAAAACTATGTAGCCTGTCATAAATGGCGAAGGTTATAGTATTTGAAAGAAGAAGTTATAACGTTTTAATTCAATTTTGTTAATTTTAAAAGCGACACGCTTGCAAAATATGTTACATATTTGCATGATAATAGTATGTTGTTTCATTTTTTCGCAACTCGCTAAAAAAACGTGCAAAAATACTTTTTGGAAGGTCATCATTTATCTTTATAACCCAAGAGAGGTAAATAGATTTTTGAACGGAGAAGATTACATAACGGTGACCTATAACAAACTAACTCACTGACTATCGAACCCGTAGGTTTATGGCCGCGCGGACATGAGCTTATCATACTTCCCTAGCACGAGACAATTTTTCCAATCATTTCCTGTATAATCTACAGCCCCTAAATCATGGTTAATGATATTCTCCTAGCGTATTCTTGATCTACAAACTGGACGTTTTTCTCTGGTTTTCCTACAAGAAGCTTACACGCCCTTCTTTTATTCCCCATTCATGCAACATATCCTGCCCATCGCAGTCTACGAAATTTAACTGTTATTATATCCGACTTCCTATAAAGACCATGCAACTAAAAATTACACAGTTTTCTCCATTCACCTGTCTATCTGTCTTAGATCCAAAAAAATTTCCTAAGAATTGTATTCTCAAATACTCGTAATTTTCGTTCCTCCCTTAAAATAAGAGTCCATGTTTCGCATCCAATATATCTGGGAGAATAAAAGTTTTATATATTTTTCAGTTTAATGTTTTTCTTAAAGGAATTGGGACGACAAGAGTCCCTGTAATGCATAATAGCATGCATTTCAAGAATTGAGCCTATGTTTAATTTCCACGTGCATCTCATTCCTATTTGTAATTATTGTTCCTCCATCTATAGTAATTCTGCCCGAAGGCAGGTCCTTCACTGCAATCATAGCATTTTCATGCTATGCTTGCAGCTTTACTAGGGAATTGTAGGTGTGGTATCTTCCCGTTGGATGATGATGATGATAAAGATGATTATGATGATGATGGTCATATGATTTCGGGGACCGTTTGGGCCTTCATGTTTTCCTGACATTTATCTTACAGGTGAGGAAAATCCCCGATAAAAACCTCACCCAGGAAAACTGCCCCGACCTGGGATCGAACCCGGGCCCGCTGCGTGACAAGGCAGCACTTATTGTTCCTAAGTATTTGAATTCAGTCACTTCTTCTAAATTGTTCTCATTTGACGTCAGCTGTCCATTTCCATTGTATAATGTATTTCTATGTGTGAAAATGTATTTAGTTTTATTAATATTTACTTTCAGTCCCAATTTGCTAGTGTTACTGAATAGAGTGTGCGTGTTGGCCCTTAGTATCTATCGCCCGATAATACTACATTATCAGCATAAACTAACAGCTTGTTAATGCCTTTGAGTTGTAGGTCTTCTTCATCCTCTAAAGATTTGATGGTATGCTCTCATACAAAATTGAATAGTAAAGTAGATAATGCATCTCCTTGCTTTAACACATTGTGAATTTTTAATGTATCCGAAAAATGTTTGCCTACACGCACCTACTCTTTGTGCCATTTAAACACATTCGTATAAGTTTAACAATCTTTTTAGGAATTCCGAATTTAACAGTGACCTATATGATCACAAATGTTCTATCGTGATACTTGACATTCGCGTCACAGATCAAGACAATAATCATCATCAACAACAAGGATTAAGCCCAATGGCCTGTTCCGATCTCATAGGCCGAATTGGTCCTTCCATCGCTTCAATGGTCTTCCCAACAATTTTCTCCCTTTTGGTTTATAATTATTCATTCTTCTTGGTATGCGCTGTTCATTCATTAGTAATACGTGCTGAAGGTAAGCATTTTCATAGTATTTTATTCTTTCATAGAGATTAAATATGGTTCCGTTCTTATATCTTCGTTTTTCTTTTATCGGTCCCACGAAATGATCCCTGCAAGATTGATTGAAATAACACAATCGTACATCTCACGGTCTGCCAGATCACCATACCTAACTCCACCTGACTTTTTTTTTCTTGTGGAAATTTGTTAAGGACTATGTCTGCAGGAAACCAGTACACGTGATTAGAAATACTTACAAACAGGAGTTTATGCTCCTGGCAACAGACCTCCTTAACAAATCTGTCGAGGTTGAATATCGTAAGGACATTTCCTGTGCCACTAATGGATGCAACACTGAGTTTGATGGAACATAAGAAACACAATTCCCAGTTTTTACACTTTGAAGTACCTGGTTTTATTTATAGATTCATATTATCTTTCTTTTATTATACATATTATCTGAACACGGTGTAAGTCAACTATAAATTAACTGTCGTTTACCACTGTGATCTCGAGGTAGCGTGCTGCCTTATCACGCAGCGGGCCCGGATTCGGTCCTCGGTCGGGACACGTTTCCTGGGTGAGATTTTAATGGGGTTCTTCCTCACCTGTAAGACAAATATCAGGAAACGGTAGGGCCCAAATGATCTCCGAACACCATCTGGCCATCATTATCATAAGTAATTTATAATTTATCTAGAGGATTTGGAAATCAAGATTGGCATTAGTTAGGACTATTTAACGAATAAAATTAAGGTGTTTATTCAAAAATCATTATTCAAATATAGTTACCGGTATTTTAAAAAATACTTATATATTTAATGTAAACGGCGATGTTTGAAAACAGATCAGAATCATGTCGCTATGTTTCATTTGTCATCCACTGCAACTTGACTACATAATATTTATTGCCATCTAACGTGGGAAACGTGAAATAGGATCGCAATATTGTAAGAATGTACCTTAGCGGAGAAAAAATGAAGCACATCAAAGTGTATAGTATAACCAAAATTATAGGTTATTAATTTTTTAGTAAACAACTCAGTAAAATCATAATTTAAAAACACAATTATTGAACACATAATTATCAAACTTTTAGTTTGAAGTAATCTGTTCATTATTAAATATTTAATACAGTTGATGAATAAATATAATGGCTTTATTGGAGACTCAGTCACTGCAAAATAATGCTCTGACCTGTTCAAAATATTAAAAAGGAGGCGCTTTCTTTATTATGATTAACAGAAATCGATAATTATGGAAGTGAAACACGACTGTGATTGGTTGTAAAGCAAAATTCATTGAAATGTGATTGGCCATCGACTCCCATTTGGGACACGAATTAAATAGTCATTATGATGATATTCGCCTCGTTGGATTATGTTTAGTGCATCATCACTATAATAATCACTCTCTCATTTCATCGTGGCAGCGCGACCCCATCTTTGAGGTATCCCAATCTCAAATATGGGTTAGAGGTACGCCATGCCAGGAGAGAAAACCACAAATGTCACAATACAACCTGGTGGCAGTGATAAAAAATATTTAATTGTGATTCTTAATTTAATTTTGTGAAAAAATGTTTAAAGTTTCTCAACTTTTTGCCATAAAATATAACCGACACAGCGACAACTTCTGAGGGTCGGTTTCATCACAGAGGTAACTGTATTACGCCAGTTTTCCCCATTTATAATACATAGCTTAAACTGGCGTAATAAAGTTACCTCTGTTGGTAAAACCGATCCTAAATTGTGAACGAACACTATTTCCTACAGAAACACCTAAAGTCTTACAAGTTATGCTTTATCAGCATGTGCTTTATCTGTACCCTAATCTGACCACTGTGTGAATAAGCAGAGATGGACGTCGCCTTCCTAAGTAAAAGCAAAGCAATGGGAAATATTCTGGTCGACACACTGCGTCGGAGTAAATGAAACAACTACAATAAAGGCAAATCTATATTGGAAAGCACTCAGGATAATGGCTGTCAAATCCTTGTTGATGGAAAAAAAACAACTTCTGCTGCCATAAAATATCTATGAATCGTTACGCGTAATACAACATAGGGATATGATAATTCGTCATTTTGTCGCTCAAGGCACGGCACTGACTACATTTTATACATATTTGCATTCAAATATGCAATTATGGATACAAAATGTTTAAATATTGTTTGTTATATTAACATTTTGAGGACTTACTGTTTTAAATAAACGAAATAATACATTTTCTGTCGTAAGATATGACATTTTTCTGTGAATTCAGTTCACAAATATTTTAAGTGTAGCAACATTAATGAGACCAGTATGCGCGATAGGCCTATCATGTTTCTCGAACTTATAATTTCACACCGGCTGATTCGTTTTCAAGCTTATTACAGGTATATATATATATATATATATATATGCATGCTTCCTATTCTTCTACAAGAGCTGAACTCCAATTGGATAATGTCTTGGCCTTCCCAACAATTACTTTCCATAATTTCGTATTCTTACTAACACTCAACTAGTTTTTCAACGTTTATATTCTATAGAACCTTTGATATTTCTTCCTCTCATGCGTTCTTCCATCTTCCTGTGGATTTTGTAGCAACTGGCTTCCATTTAAATAGCTTCTTTGCCAGTCTCTGGTCTCACATTCTGTTAGTATGCCAAAGCTGTAATTTAATATAATTATAATAATAATAATAATAATAATAATAATAATGCTTTATTTTAGCTGGCAGAGTTAAGGCCATAAGGCCTTCTCTTCCACTCAACCAGCGAATAGTAGAATTATACAAAAATTACATACTTATTACAATTTTAAGATATTATTAAAATACAGACTAAACAAAATACATTGATGATGTGATCTAATACTAGCTAATACTAATAAAAACAGAATATAATAAAATTAAAATGATATAAAATAAAGTAAGTAGCTTCCTAGATGATTATTAATGAATGCTCTAAATAGTTGTTATGCAGTTAATGTTTTCATTGTGTCGAACTTAAGATATCAGTTAATTTGGATTTAAATAATGATAGCGATTGACAGTCCCTGATATGACTGGGAAGTGAGTTCCATGCTCTTAGTCATAGATATTGTGTAAGATTCAGAGTGTAGACATGTCCTGTGTTGTGGTATCAAAAGTAAAGAAGAGTCTTGTGATCTTGTTCCTAAATTGTGATGAGCCGATAAATTTTGAAAACGTGTTGTTAAATAACTTGGTAAATATGTGTGCAGAATTTGGAATAGTAAGGTATGTGAATGTAAATTTCTTCTGTCATTTAGGCGTAGCCATGATAAGGCCTGAAATGAAGGAGACACGTGGTCATAACGACGGAGATTGAATATAAATCGAATGCACGCATTATGAGCACGCTGTAGTCTGTCAGATAGATCAGTTGTCAGATTAGTCAGTAATATGTCGTAGTAGTCGAAGTGTGGCATTATAAGAGTCTGTACAAGTATTTGTTTTAATTTTGTAGGAAGGAAGTTTTTAAAACTATTTAGGGAGTGAAGAATTGAGAACACTTTCTTGCAGGTATTATTCACCTGGATTTTCCAGTCTACGTGTTGGTCCATGTAGATACCCAGATTTTTTACTACTGAGCTGTAGGGGATGTTTTTGTCATTTAGGAGAATGGTAGAGATATTTTCATAATTTATAATGCTTTAGATTCGCCAATGTCCTATAATTATACACTGTGTCTTGTCAACATTTAGATTAAGTCCATGTTTCCTCGACCATTGGGAAATTGAGTCTAGGTCACTATTTAGTTTGTCTAGTGTGTCATGTACATCGTCAGGATGGGAGTGAATGTAAATTTGCAAATCGTCAGCGTATAGGTGATGTCGACAATAGGTAAGTCTAGTGGATATATCGTTAATATAGATAGAGAACAGAAGTGGTCCTAACACTGAACCTTGTTGGACGCTACCCTTCAGTGATAGCCAGGATGAGGAAAGTTCTGCATTGGATACATATTGCTGGCGATCATGAAGATAGGATCCAAGCCAGTTAACAGCATTGTCCGAAAGATTCAGAGCGCATACTTTTACTATTAATATGTCAGTGTCGAAAAATTGACTGAAGTCCAAGAGTGTAAATATTATCATGTGACCACTGTCCATTGCCTCGCGCGCAGCTTCGGTAACTTTAAGAAGTGCGTTGCCGTACTATGGCCTGTCCTAAAACCTGATTGGTGTGGGTCGAGTATGTTATGTGTGTTAAGGTAATCAGTTTAAGTGCTCTAATTCAAGGAGGTGTTACATTAAAATGTGAGGAATACACCTCTCTCATCTTGTGATTAACCCTATGGTTAACAAAATAATAAATTAAGACTAAACTTTAGATAATTGCAACAGTGCACAGAAGATTCGCGTGATACTTATGACCAGACAAATGGATGTTCTAAGATCAATGATTCAAGATGAACTCTTACTTATAGTTCGATGTTGGAATATCTCTCGTTTTTAATTCCAAAATTACAGACTTTTCACTTAATTTGCACGAAAGTTATCTATTTTATTTCAAAATTACAATGGAGCAAAACAATTTTATTCTTCGCCTTTAATTATCTGAATAAATATTATACCTTTACGCAAATACGTATCGAGTTAGGCGGCATTTAACATATATATATATATATAATATATATATATATATATATATATATATAACATATATATATATAACATATATATATAACATATATATATATATATATATATATATATATATCCATCCATTGTAATTCTGCCCGAAGGCAGGTCCTTCACTGCAATCATAGCATTTTCATGCTATGCTTGCAGCTTTACTAGGGAATTGTATAGGTGTGGTAGCTTCCCGTTGCTTTCCACACCGGTGAAGGATGATGATGATGATAATGATAAGGATGATCATGAATATATATATATATATATATATATATCCATCCATAGTAATTCTGTCCGAGGGCAGGTCTTTCACTAATGATGGCCGGATGATTTTCGGGGACCGTTGGGTCCTAAGCATCCTGACATTTGTCTTACATGTGAAGGAAAACCTTGAAACAAGACCTCAGCCAGGAGCCTATCCCGACAGGGAATCGAACTCTGGCCCACTGCGTGACAAGGCAGCACGCTACCTCGAGACCACAGCGGTGGACTATATATAGTAAGTAACAATTATATTTGTACAGTTGGATTTTTAATAAAATATAGCATGTTTACAATTAAATATAATATTTTTTTCGGTTTTCTTTCTTAATAAGTATTCATTAATGTAACAGAAACATAAACTAAAGGCTAAATTCACAAATTTTCAAACAACTACAAAATTAATCAATTATAAAACAAAACGTTTACTATTTTGTGCAACATTGTTATTTGTAGACTTGAAATAAATTAACAAAAAATTATAAACTTATTTACATACTTAATGGTTCGTGCAATGTCCTTTGGCCTTAATAATAGCATTACATCTTTTTCCCATGAATTGTACTAATTTGAAACAAGTTCCTGTGGTAATTTTTCCCCTTTCTTGCAAAATATATGAGTTTTAACGCATAACCGGCCGCAGTTTTTGTTTTCTTCGAACCAAATTAGGTATATAGCAACAAATGAAGGAATGTAAGATCATGTTCGGTAACCAGAAAGAATCAGCCTATTAGAAGTGCGAGATTAAACTGAAGCGAGCATTTAAAAATAGTTATATATGCCACAGTTTATTTTCCGCTATTAAATATGGTATTTAAATAAATAGAGAAAGATGTTTTCAAAAAATTAGCGGAAATCCGATCATTAAGGGAGAAGCTTTATCTGAAAAACAACATTTAAAATTCACTCTAGAGATCGCCATGTTTGTTTCGCAAATAAACTTTATATTCACGATTTAATTAACAAAATGAATATATTTTCCGTAAACCATCGAATTCAGACTATAATTTCGATTTATGGAAGAAGTCGCTTATTTTACACAGTTACTACGTGATGGAGTCCGTTATTTTAACTCATTTCGATACCTTAGGTCATACACTCGGGGATGATAATGTTTCACCATACTACTAAATTGAACAACCCGCTCTAGGGGCAGTAAAGTCAGATGTCGTACAGAAGTACTGTACATTTTCAAAACATACTACTTACGTTATTAAGGATCAAATTCAAAGATTGCTATTATAGGTCCGACGAATGAGGGGTCGCTGTCATCTTGTGGATTAATTATAATTTTTTCCATTTTAACAGGCAAAATATTGTCCTTTTCCCAATTTTCTGCGTGCTTATAATACTTCCACCAGTCAACTGGTGTGACCATATTAACATATTTCACTGATAGCTCTCGCAATGTGTTTAATGAACAAGTACCAGTAACATCATTTGATAAAATTCAAATCACACATATAAGGTGGAAGGCGAATAAAGGAATTTACTACTAATCTTAAATATGCGTATGCGTATGTGTAAATTTTGAAGATTTTCTCTGATTGTTTAATTTCCAATATTACTGCATACATATCTCTTACTCCCATATTTTGTCTATCTGGTCGCCTTTCCTTTCTAACTAAGTAATCATTGTTAATTTAAGGTCACTATGGGCAGGTGGCTTGTCCATCTGAACGGAACGATATGGAGCCGTTATCCACTGCAACAACTGATAAGGGGGGGGGGAGATTAGGCATTTTTTTTCGCGAACACACTTTTCAAAATTAATAGCATTCATCTGCCCATGATACTCACAGTGGAAAATCGCCTTTATACATGAGAAGAGCATTATTTACAAATCCAGTACCAGCATGTGCAACTATTAATCTGTTGGCAGTATTTAGGCCTATGCCTGTTACAGTTCCTAACATATTATCAATTTCCCAACATTTTTTAAAAAATTAAATTTTTATCTATCCAAATATGATCAATATAAAAAATTTTCTGTCCATTTTGTTCTAATTTATTCCTCTTTTGTAAGGTCCAGTCAATGATATATGGTTCTTAAGTTTTCACATTTTTGGCACATAAAATCTATGGCTTTCATCACATGCAAAAGTGAAGATTCTCCCCAAGGAAAGTCAATACTTTCTTTCACAATGGACAAAACTTTTCAGTGTTGGTAAACGTTTTTCATTTGTATAAAATTGTTTACAATACATCTTATTATCTTATTTATATTCTTATCGAATTCGTCTATATGCACAGTTGTATGATTAGGTCTTGTGTTTTTACTTTTACTTGCCTGATAATGAAATGTTCTTCTCTCTGATTCAGCAACTTCGTCTTTGGCTTTCTTGAAATATTTGCAGTTGAACCATTGTTTCTGAACTTGTTAACAATATAATTCACAGTGGGGTTTATAAATCATTGATCCTCCTTTTCTTTATGAGTAGCCCCTCAATGCAAGATTAATTATTGTTGCTTTAAATTGGCTCTCTAGCTCCTTTCCTTTATTCATATTGAACTCTAGTGCATAAAGGAATAAACAAATGACTGGATTTAACCATCTCTTACGTCACTAACACCGTAAGTACTGTGTTTGTTATAGTTGATACTTTTAAAATTCATGACGGAACACCCTTGAGGCCACTATATATATATATATATATATATATATATATATATATATATATATATTGAGGAATTAAAACCAATGGGTACAACTAGGATACGACATACACCCAGTCCCAAGGTTGAGATTACTATGTAATATTTATAATATAAAAGTAGAGTACCTGAGATCTCAGTCTTCCTCAACATTGGATGTGGGGTGTGAAGCACTTTCGAAGCATATGCTTCATCTTCAGCTTGTGAATTGGTACTGGTTATAATTCTGATAATTCTGTGGAGTGGGTTGTCATAGATACAGGTCACCAATTCAGTACCATCGACAACACTTTATCCGTCATCCATAGAGAAAACAACAAACTCAAAATCAACATTCTCGAAGAATTCGAGATACTAAGAGAAACCAAAAACGCTCACCTGCTGAATGAGAACTCACCCAGTGACGTCTACCCACTCTATAGAATTCTCACGAACAAGCAATACCAATTCATAAGCTGAAGATGAAGCATATGCTTCGAAAGTACTTCACACCCCACATCCAATGTTTGCTACAGTGTACAAATAAAACTGTTGCGGTATTATAAACATTTTAATTTTAATAAGAATATGAGGTATAATATTGCACCAATATACTATGTATTTGATTGCAGGCTTTCACGGCCGGTAATCGTAATGTTGAGTGATTCCGGGTTATGTGGCCGTGGTCCATAGTTGGTGTTGATACCAGACGTTTCGCCCTCAACTGCGGAGGGCATCTTCAGTGGCGAGTGCTTCTATGCGTGTTTCCTGGTCGGAAGATCTACTTAGAATGAGCGCTGTGGACGTAGAGGACGTTGTATTAGTGGGGGGTGCAGGGTGAGTGGGCGTGGCTCTTGCTGATTGGCTAATAGTCGTCTCCTTGTTGTCACTGGTGTTAATGCATTTATTTTCTAGTGTATGAAACAGGCCTTAGACAGTTTGATACCTTCTTCTTTTCTGTTAATATTTCCCTTATGCTTGTGTATTTCTATAGCCTCTCGGTATAATCTAGGGAAATAGTAGGAAGTTGTGGCTAAAACTTGTGTATCGTCGAATAGAATCTGGTGTCCATTCGTAATGGCATGTTCTGCTACAGCTGATTTATCCATTTCTCCTTGTCTGCAGTTTCTTTTATGTTCTGATAAACGGGTGGCTATACTTCTTTTCGTGGTCCCTATATATGATTTACCACACGAACAAGGAAGTCGATATACGCCGCAAGTGGAGAGAGGTGGCCGAGGATCCTTAGCTGAGCGAAGGCAGTCTTCTATTTTTCTTGTAGGTCTGTAAACTGTTTTTATGTTGTATTTTCGTAGGAGTTTTCCGATACGATCTGTGACTCTTTGTACATATGGTAAGTAGGCTATGCTGGTTGAGGGTGTGTTATCCATTCTGACGTGCTGTCTTCGTGGATGTATGGTTTGTCTTATTTCCTTGGATGTGTAGCCATTTTTCTGGAAACAATTGAACAGATGGTGTTGTTCTTGTTTAAGGTGTTGTGGTTGGCATAACTTAGTCGCTCTGTCGAACAGTGTCTTAATGACACCTCGCTTTTGTCTTGGATGGTGGTTAGAGTCTTTCTGCAGATATCGGTCTGTGTGTGTAGGTTTTCTGTAAACTGTATGTTGAATTTCCCATTGCCAGTCCTTATTATTTGAACATCCAGGAAAGGAAGTCTTCCATTATCTTCTTTTTCCATTGTGAATTGTATTTTGTTGTGTCTGCTGTTAAGGTGTTGAAGGAAACGTTCCAATTCTTCACTGCCATGTCTCCATACTACGAATGTGTCATCAACATAGCGAAACCAATGTTCTGGAGACTTGGGAGCTGTTTTTAGTGCTTCTTCTTCGAATTTCTCCATGAAAAAATTCGCTACTACTGGGCTTAGAGGACTGCCCATGGCTACTCCGTCGGTCTGTTCATAGTAGCTGTTGTTCCATTGGAAGTAAGTAGTAGTTAGTACATGCCTGAATAAATTGGATATTTCTTCTGTGAAAGTCTGTCTAATGTAGTCCATGGTCTCATTTACCGGCACCATGGTGAAAAGGGAAACCACATCGAAGCTAACCAGTATATCTTGAGATGTTACGTTTATATTCCGTAGTCTCTCAATGAAATGTGTCGAGTCTCTGATGTAGCTGTCCGTTTTTCCAAGGAGTGGTTTCAGAAGTCCTGTAAGATGCTTTGCCAGTAAGTAGGTCGGGGAACCGATGGCACTGACAATTGGCCGGAGTGGAATGTTGTTTTTGTGTATTTTTGGAAGACCATAGAGTCTTGGAGGTTGAGCTTCGGATACGCGTAATTTCTTCTTAATTTCTTCTGGCAAGGACGATTGCTTGATAAGATTGTTGGTTTTTCGAAGAATGCCGGATGTAGGGTCTCGCTTGATAGGTTTGTATGTTTCTGGTGTCAGAATCTCTATTATTTTCTCTTTGTATTCGTGTGTATATAACAACTGTAGAGTTTCCTTTATCGGCTGGTAAAATGGTGATATTATTATCATTATTTAAAGTTTTTAGCGCTAGTCTCTCCTTCTTAGTAAATTGCTTTCGGTGGTTGGGCGCGACGGAGTATTCTTGCAGCTTCAAACGAATTTCATCAGTTGTTTGCAAGGGGAGATTCTTGATGCTTGCCTCGATGTTAGAGATAATATCCTCTACAGGTATTGATGTAGGTGTGATGGCGTAGTTGCCTCCTTTTGATAGTACAGATGTTTCTTCAGTTGACAGCGAGCGTGATGACAGGTTTGTTACGGTATGTTGTAGACCGACTGATTGCTGTAAGGGTCGCGATTGCATTTTTAGAAAGTCGAATTTCTTCATCTGCGTTCTAGTAGACTTTAACAACTCAAGTGAAGCAACCATGTTAAAGTCTACTAGAACGCAGATGAAGAAATTCGACTTTCTAAAAATGCAATCGCGACCCTTACAGCAATCAGTCGGTCTACAACATACCGTAACAAACCTGTCATCACGCTCGCTGTCAACTGAAGAAACATCTGTACTATCAAAAGGAGGCAACTACGCCATCACACCTACATCAATACCTGTAGAGGATATTATCTCTAACATCGAGGCAAGCATCAAGAATCTCCCCTTGCAAACAACTGATGAAATTCGTTATGAAGCTGCAAGAATACTCCGTCGCGCCCAACCACCGAAAAGCAATTTAACTAAGAAGGAGAGACTAGCGCTAAAAACTTTAAATAATGATAATAATATCACCATTTTACCAGCCGATAAAGGAAACTCTACAGTTGTTATGAATACACACGAATACAAAGAGAAAATAATAGAGATTCTGACACCAGAAACATACAAACCTATCAAGCGAGACCCTACATCCGGCATTCTTCGAAAAACCAACAATCTTATCAAGCAATCGTCCTTGCCAGAAGAAATTAAGAAGAAATTACGCGTATCCGAAGCTCAACCTCCAAGACTCTATGGTCTTCCAAAAATACACAAAAACAACATTCCACTCCGGCCAATTGTCAGTGCCATCGGTTCCCCGACCTACTTACTGGCAAAGCATCTTACAGGACTTCTGAAACCACTCCTTGGAAAAACGGACAGCTACATCAGAGACTCGACACATTTCATTGAGAGACTACGGAATATAAACGTAACATCTCAAGATATACTGGTTAGCTTCGATGTGGTTTCCCTTTTCACCATGGTGCCGGTAAATGAGACCATGGACTACATTAGACAGACTTTCACAGAAGAAATATCCAATTTATTCAGGCATGTACTAACTACTACTTACTTCCAATGGAACAACAGCTACTATGAACAGACCGACGGAGTAGCCATGGGCAGTCCTCTAAGCCCAGTAGTAGCGAATTTTTTCATGGAGAAATTCGAAGAAGAAGCACTAAAAACAGCTCCCAAGTCTCCAGAACATTGGTTTCGCTATGTTGATGACACATTCGTAGTATGGAGACATGGCAGTGAAGAATTGGAACGTTTCCTTCAACACCTTAACAGCAGACACAACAAAATACAATTCACAATGGAAAAGAAGATAATGGAAGACTTCCTTTCCTGGATGTTCAAATAATAAGGACTGGCAATGGGGAAATTCAACATACAGTTTACAGAAAACCTACACACACAGACCGATATCTGCAGAAAGACTCTAACCACCATCCAAGACAAAAGCGAGGTGTCATTAAGACACTGTTCGACAGAGCGACTAAGTTATGCCAACCACAACACCTTAAACAAGAACAACACCATCTGTTCAATTGTTTCCAGAAAAATGGCTACACATCCAAGGAAATAGACAAACCATACATCCACGAAGACAGCACGTCAGAATGGATAACACACCCTCAACCAGCATAGCCTACTTACCATATGTACAAAGAGTCACAGATCGTATCGGAAAACTCCTACGAAAATACAACATAAAAAACAGTTTACAGACCTACAAGAAAAATAGAAGACTGCCTTCGCTCAGCTAAGGATCCTCGGCCACCTCTCTCCACTTGCGGCGTATATCGACTTCCTTGTTCGTGTGGTAATCATATAGGGACCACGAAAAGAAGTATAGCCACCCGTTTATCAGAACATAAAAGAAACTGCAGACAAGGAGAAATGGATAAATCAGCTGTAGCAGAACATGCCATTACGAATGGACACCAGATTCTATTCGACGATACACAAGTTTTAGCCACAACTTCCTACTATTTCCCTAGATTATACCGAGAGGCTATAGAAATACACAAGCATAAGGGAAATATTAACAGAAAAGAAGAAGGTATCAAACTGTCTAAGGCCTGGTTTCATACACTAGAAAATAAATGCATTAACACCAGTGACAACAAGGAGACGACTATTAGCCAATCAGCAAGAGCCACGCCCACTCACCCTGCACCCCCCACTAATACAACGTCCTCTACGTCCACAGCGCTCATTCTAAGTAGATCTTCCGACCAGGAAACACGCATAGAAGCACTCGCCACTGAAGATGCCCTCCGCAGTTGAGGGCGAAACGTCTGGTATCAACACCAACTATGGACCACGGCCACATAACCCGGAATCACTCAACATTATACTATGTATTTCTCTAGTAATAGATAATACGTAAGTAAACAAATCAGATTTAACGGTATCGGCTTCTTCATAATCTGTATTAAAGAAATATGAATTATTGTTTATAAAATGTCGATTGTACAAATAAGAATATACTTATATATATAAAAGGAAAGGAAATTAATGTTTGCACTGGGATGTCTGGATAGCGTGGTCGGTAACGCACTAATGATAGAGTTAGAGATCCTGGATTCAAACCCCGGTTCAGGATTTTTTTTCTTTCCATGGCATATATATATATATATATATATATATACATGGGCTTATAGTTATAGTAATTTTGGGTGTATATTAAATAATGTCGCTGAAATTTGTAAACATTTATCTGAAATACTTTCATGAATATAACCTCAAATGTCTGTATTTCTTCAGAATTCGCAGTCACAAGTCAATGGATTTGTACAAAATAGTTTCAATTATCTAACCATAAAAATATTCAAGAGAAACACAAAGATAATAAATGAAGATTGGTGGACTGTTTTAATTCAATACAGTACCACTGTGAAGCAGTTTATTCGTCTGGGAAATTAATGAGACACTTCTTTTGTTACGGGGGAGGACGAGGGTAAAACCGGAGTTAAAATAAGAAGGAATAGACTGCGTTTTACATGTGATTCTCTTGTTAATGAAACACACGGCTTGGTAATTATTCTTGTCCAACTCCGCAAAGAGGATGTGGCGTTCTTCCTAATTCCGATGAAAAGAGTATGTAGCATGTTCTGCCCCAAGGTTCAAAGAAAAAAAAAGTTAAATTAAATTTAGCCGAGAGTTCTCTAGTAGATTTTTATTATAAGGCAAATATTTTAATTTAAATTAGAAATTTGTTTTTGTTTTGTTTATAACCGAGATCAAAATCCCAGCTTAAGGCTGTTAATAGAATAGAAAATATAAATTGAAAAGACAATGTTCGTTGAAGTAACTACATATAAGATAAAGTAAAAACACGATAAGAAATATCAAATATATTTATAGAATAAAATATTAATTGAAACATAGATATTAAAAATATTTTATATTTTATTTTGAGTCTTTCAACATCTAAATTTAAACATATAATATGGTACTTATATATTATATTTCTATTATGCAATGTACTCATGTGTTCTATAATTATTTAATTATATTAAAGTTTAGTTAATTGTTAGCATAATAGTTTATCGTTGTTGCCTTAAGTATCATCGTCGTCTCGATCCCCGGTAGGGAGAAGTATCCTGGGTAATGTTTTTTTTCATGGTTTTTCCTCATCAGTAAGACAAATGCCAGGAAACGATAGGGCCTAAATTTTCCCCGAACATCATCTGGTCATCATTAGCCATCTCATCATATTCATCATATTTATTATGAATGTTTGGGAAAATGTTGTTGTGTCTCAGAAAAGGCTCTCAATCGAGCTGATCACTCATTCAGGAGGACCTCCATGTCCTTTTCTGGCCGAAAGAGTATTTTTGAGATTCAAATGTTAAAATCCCTCTTCCAACAGGTCGTGCCCTGTGAGGCCCGGGTGGCGTAGGATATTTAAAAGTGCCTTAACTATGATTGAGAAGCAGAAGAAAATTGCCACGGTAGCTACAATTCGACCAGCTTTGGTCATAATTGAGAGAATCCACAAGAAAACGGATATATTAGTCGACATAGATATTTAAACGAATAATAACGCCAAGCGTTGCTCTTTGAGAGAAATAAATACTATTTTTTTTCGTTCGAGTTTTACCATTTTTTGGTGTTCGTGTGTCACCAATATTAGATGATCTTTTCCTGGGCTTACAAAAGCATTGCCCTGGCATTCGTAAGATTAACCTTCTATCTTATACATACCTTAAGGTTTACGATACCTTCTGATTATGGATTTTCATTCGTTAAAGTAAAATCGCCGAACAATGGGCACTCTTGTTTTTCCAGTCAGTCTAATATCTATAAGAACTCAGAAAGGGAATGACTAGGTTTAAAAGGAAAACAATATAACTATAAAGTAATTAATGGATCTTTGGACTTCTGGCAGCTACAACTTGTATCTAGAAAAGTGTTACAATGATGCCGCTTGTATTTGGAGTGACAGCAGTTACCTAGAATTTGTAATTCAGACATCTCGCCATGAATAGAAATAACTTATTCGTCACGCAAAAAATGTATAAACTAAGTGAATTCCTCAAAACGTCGAACTTATAATCCGATAATCCTGGTTTGTGGGAAATATATTTATTTTGAAACGACTGCTGTTACTCTTAAGCAGAAGATATTACAAAAACAAAAGTGGAGATGATGCAATCCTTTAATCTGAATAATAATAAGAAAATAATAAACCTTATATCTGAATAATAATAAGAAAATAATAAACCTTATATCTGAATAATAATAAGAAAATAATAAACCTTATATCTGAATAATAATAAGAAAATAATAAACCTTATATAGTTATGTTTTGTACATAGATAAAACTACTGGTACAGTAAATTTAATGTATAATGGGATGTAGTAAATACTCTGAAAAATTATAATAAAAAAGTCTGTAATATAAACATTGAGAGTTTCAGTTACTTTATGGGAGTGAAACTTGGGTAATGACCAAAAAAATTACGAAGTAGAATACTAAGCGTATAAATTAACTTAGAAGAACAAAAGTTACACAAGATTGTATCGGATAAAGAATGAAGATATAACAACAGAGTTAAATATATATCCACTGAATGATAAAATCAGGGAATATAGAGATAAATGGTTTAGACATGTAGAACGAATGAATGTAACAATATTACCAAATGCAGCATTTAACTACAATGCCAAGGGGTTCAAGGAATGTAGGAAGGCAGTGAAAAGATGGACAGAACAACTGTGAGGCAGAACAGGCAATTTGCCTAGCCCGTGAAGTGAAGGAGAAGAAGAAGAAGAAGAAGAAGAAGAAGAAGAATTTAATTCCTATACAAGTACTTTAAAATGACATAATTATAATATATATTATGGTTCGCTATTATTAGATTTTAATGTGTTGTGTGTTTAGCAATGCACACCACTGATATCACATTGAAGCTCTCTACCAACGACCAGGAAGAGCAGAGCTCGATCGACAAAATATTCCGGCTACTGTTCTATATCATGCACTGGCACCAGTGAACCTAGAGTTTCATGGCCGCATGGGCATAATTTCTCCATACATACATATCCTGAGCTAATGTTTTCCAATCATTCTCTACGTAATTTACCTTTTCAAATCAGGGTTAATTTCATTCTCCCATCTCATTACTGGTTTACCTAATGATATCTTCCCCTCTGGTTTTCCTATAAGCAGTTTCTACGCTCCTCTTTCATTTCCAATTTGTGCTACTTCTCCTGTCCATTACAGTCAATGAGACTTTAGTTCCTCTTTCAGCTTGGGAAGTCACTACTGCTTTTGAATTTGGAAAACGCCTCCCGCTAAGGTGTTCATCAGATTAGGAGCTATCACCTTGACGTGGTGGGGGGGCTTAGTACCCGATGAACCAGACGACTCTACTGGGGAAGATTGACTTAGGTTAATCTTGCTGGTGGGTAAGAGGCGAGGGGAACTAAGTATAGCTCACAACGAAGGAATGGCGTCTGTATCCATATTGGGCGGCCACATCTTCGTCAAGTCAAGTCTTCAACGGTCAACAGGGCGACAAGGAATAGCACAGCTAAACTTGTAGGGCTTGAAGAGCGGAAGAAGCAGCCCTCTCTTGGGGGTGGATACCCAGAGGAGCATGTTTGGAGGCTCAGAGGAAGCAGCCCTTCCACCATCCTTGTCCTGCGAAGCGCTCGTAACGCTTCCAGGAGACATTTATCTTACTGAGAAGCTTCATGGAAATCAGCCGGATTGTCATAAAAGGAACCGACCCAAGCAAGATAAAAGGATACGATTTGGAATAAAGGACATTTTGAAATTAGGAAATTGGAACGTAAGGGGAATAAATACAAAAGAAGAAGAATTAGAAAGAGAATTAAAGAAAAAAGAAATAAATATAGCAACAATAACAGAAACAAAAAAGAAACTAAAAGGAACAAAGGACTTACAACACTATACTATGTTGTATAGCGGAGTAGAACAGACAACAAGAGCGCAGTGTGGAGTAGCAATTTTAATAGATGAAAAATGGAAGAACAAATTGAATAGCTATGAGTTTATAAATGAAAGGATCCTGATAGCCAGATTTAAAATTGAAAGAGGATATATGATGATAATTGCTGTGTATGCCCCAGAGGAAGGCAAGAAAGAAGAAACAAAAAAATTTTATAAAACATTACAAACATTAGTTGATAAATATACAAAAGATCATCATTTAATAATAAGTGGAGACTTAAATGCCAGAGTAGGCAATGTCCCTATACCTAATGTAATAGGAAATAATGGAGAAATAACAATAAATGATAATGGACAGGATTTGAGACAGTTTTCAGCCTATAATCAATTAAAAATAATGAATACCTATTTCCGAAAAAAGGACATACATAAATATACAAGAAGTGGATATAACTCAAGATCAATAATTGACTATTTAATCGTAAACAACAAGCTAGGAGCCTTGGTAAAAGATGTGAGAGTACATAGAGGCAGCGATATATACTCTGATCACTATCTCGTGATAAGCAAAATAAACATAATAGCTAAATGGCGGAAAAATAACATAAAGAACAAAAGAAACCAAGAAGAAGTATATAAAATATATTTATTACAAGATCAAAGTATTAGACAACATTATGAAAGCAGAATGAATAAATATATATCAGAGATAGCGACGTCAGAAGATATAAATATTGAATGGGAAAATATATCAAATGTAATACATAAAACAGCAAATGAGATATTAGGAAAGAAAAATAGAATAAGGAATAGGAAGGGCTTGAGAACTTGGAATGCGAATATACAAAATGCAGTGAATGAAAAACAAAAAGCATATCATACATACTTACGACTGAAAACAGAAGAATCTTATGAAGAATATAAAATGAAAAGGAGAATTGCTAAAAGCATTATAAGAAAATCCCATCAGGAGTCATGGGATAAATTTATAAGCTCAGTAGAACATGATATGTATGGAAGACAAGAAATAGGTTATAAATTAGTGAAACATCTAAATCAGACTGAGAAAGATTCTGCCAGATTGAATATAATCCCAGAACAAGAATGGATCCAGCATTATGAAAAACTTTGGAAAAAGGAGGAAATAGAAGGAAAAGAGAACAATGAGGAAGAAATAAAAGTGGAAAATATTGATGTAATAGACATAAATGAATTAGAAATGGCTTTGAAAACCATAAGAATAGGAAAGCAACAGGATTAGATAATATAAATATGGAATTAATCAAATATAGTGGAATATTGTGTAAACTACGAATACTTCATCTAATTAATATATGTTGGCAGACCTATGGGATTCCAACCACTTGGAAAACAGCAATTGTCAAGAATATATTCAAAAGAGGAGACCGGAGAAATTGCGAGAATTACAGAGGGATTAGCTTAATGAATACTGGCTACAAAATATATACGAAAATAATAAATAATAGATTGAGAAACATAACAGAAGTAATAATAAGTGAAAATCAAAGTGGATTCAGAGAAAGGGAAGGTCATGTATAGACAATGTCTTTACACTGAAACAACTCATAGAAAAGAGAAGAGAACATAACTTAGAAACTCACATAGGATTTATAGATTTGGATAAGGCCTTCGATCGAGTAAACAGACAAAAATTATGGGAAATATTACGAATGAAAGGATACCCGCTGTGCCTTGTAGAAACAATAAAGACATTATATGAAGACACAAATATAATTATAGATACCGGATTCAAAAGAACAGATGCAATCAAAACAAATACTGGATTACGACAAGGATGTAGTTTATCACCCACTTTGTTTAATATATATATAGACGATATTTTTAATAAATGGAAAGTTTTAGTAAATCCAGGAATAAGAATGGATAATAAAATGTGCATAAATAATCTTTTATTTGCTGACGATGTAATCATAATACAGAAAAATGAAGACGACTTACAGAAATCAATGCATGCATTAAATGAAATATGTAAATTATACGATCTAAAAATTTCTGTAAGGAAAACGAAGACCATGGCTTTTAGAGGAAGAGATCCAGTGAGAACCAAAATTATTTTAGAAAATCAAAGTATAGAACAGGTGTCTAGTTTCAAATATTTGGGCTGTGATGTTGGCTACAATGTGGAAAGAGATATTGACTCCAAAATAAATAAATTTCAGACGGTGTGTGGAACAATACAGAGAACATTCAAAAAATAAATTAGAAAAGAAACCAAGATAAAAATGTATAATGTTATGGCGGTTCCCACAATATTGTATGGATGTGAAACTTGGGCTCCAGTGAAAAGACAGAAGGATTAGAATACAGACGGCAGAGATGCGGTTCCTAAGACAAGTAAAAGGATGTACAAGACTTGATAGAATAAGAAATGAGGATATAAGAGAAGAATTGAAAGTACAGCCTTTGTTGGATAAAGTCACGAATTACAGACAGAAATGGATTGATCACATGGATGGAATGAGCAAGGAGAGATATCCATTTTTAGCCAGAAATTATCAAGCAAGAGGAAGGCGTGATGTTGGAAGACCTAGAAGACGTTGGGCTGATGCAATATGAAGTCGGAACGGGCAATTGCCTAATCCTTGGAGTGATGATGATGATGATGATAGTTTTAAAAAACTAAAAGAACACGCTTTAGTAGAAAACTAAAAAATGAAAAATAATTTTAATTTCCAATACGCTTGGGATAAAATAAAGTGGTCAACAAAAAAATCATCTCCAACACATATAGAATAAAATTAGAGTTATCAACAAAAAGAAAATAATTTTACTATCAAAAGCGTGGGGTGCTCTATATCAATTAATATATTTGATAATAAACAGATATTGGTAAAAGTAAGCTCACTAAGAAGAAAATGTAAAAATCATAAAAATCACCCCACGCTTTTGATGGTAAAATTATTTTACTTTTGTTGGTAACTCTAATTTTATTCTATATGTGTTGGAGATGATTTTTTTGTTGACCACTTTATTTTATCCCAAGCGTATTGGAAATTAAAATTATTTTTCATTTTTTAGTTTTCTAATAAAGCGTGTTCTTTTAGTTTTTTAAAACTATTATTTATTTTTTATTTTTTAGTTTTAATATTTTACATAATAAGATAAAAATGTAAATATCTTTAAATTCGATACTATTGTAGTATGAGCTAATAGTAATACTCTTCTATAAAAAACCCTCCTATTCGGATTTGAACCAGCGACATATGGATTACTGAAATTATATACCACTAAGAGTTCACTGATCTACCAACTGAGCTCTTACAATGATTGACTAAAAACTCGACAAGTCCGCAACCTATTATACCAGGTTTCATTCTTTTCATTTTCGGATGATTCTGGCCAGGATTTTAGAAACAAAATATGAAATTATTGTATTGTCACGGGTCCTCTACACGTATACAAAGTTTCAAGTCGATCCAATGTTTCTAAGTGGGTGAAAATCGCGTTGAAAGATTCCGTTACATTGATACAAAAACACGTTTTTTGATTTTCTGATGATTATGGCCAGGATTTTAGAAAATAAATTTGACATTATTATATTGTCATGGGTCCTCTACAAGTATACAAAGTTTCAAGTCGATCCAATGTTTCTAAGTTGGTGAAAATCGCGTTGAAAGATTCCGTTACATAGATACAAAAACACATTTTTTTTATTTTCTGATGATTATGGCCAGGATTTTAGAAAATAAATCTGAAATTATTGTATTGTCACGGGTCCTCTACAGGTATACACAGTTTCAAGTCAATCCAATGTTTCTAAGTGGGTGAAAATCGCGTTGAAAGATTCCGTTACATTGATACAAAAACACGTTTTTTTTATTTTCTGATGATTATGGCTAGGATTTTAGAAAATAAATATGACATTGTTATATTGGCATGGGTCCTCTACAAGTATACAAAGTTTTAAGTCGATCCAATGTTTCTAAGTTGGTGAAAATCGCGTTGAAAGATTCCGTTACATAGATACAAAAACAATTTTTTTTTTTATTTTCTGATGATTATGGCCAGGATTTTAGAAAATCAATATGAAATTATTGTATTGTCATGGGTCCTCTATAGGTATACACAGTTTCAAGTCAATCCAATGTTTCTAAGTGGGTGAAAATCGCGTTGAAAGATTCCGTTACATTGATACAAAAACACGTTTTTTGATTTTCTGATGATTATGACCAGGATTTTAGAAAATAAATATGAAATTATTGTATTGTCACGGGTCTTCTACAAGTATACAGAGTTTCAAGTCGATCTGATGATTTTAAGTGGGTGAAAATCGCGTTGAAAGATTCTGTTACATAGATAGATAGATAGATAGATACAGGTCAAGCTAATATAAAGCGTGTATAAACGAAGTCTCGTGGGGTTAAATCTGGACTATGGGGAGGGTAAAACTCGCACTTAAGTTTAATTTTTGTAAGATATTCTGCAACAACATTTGCGTTATGCGGTCTTGCATTATCGTGGTGCCACATCCAACTTTTTCTCTGTCAGCAAAATATGGGTGAAATTTCCAAGATTCCAGAAAGTAATCTTAAAGTTATCCGTCTATCCTCTTTCACTATGTGCCGATATTTACTTCTGTAAGAGTAGTAACTGTAGCGCCAGGTCCACGTTATTTTTTAAAGTAATTGGATATTTTTCCTCTTTAAACAATTTATCTTCGAGCTGTGCTGAAGAGAAGAACAAACTATATGTGATAACGAAAGCGGAATTTCATGCAGGATATTGTTCACGTATATTGTGGCCATAGGCGTTCCTGAACATGTCTTCACTTTCACTAACAGAAAGGATCCAGGAGGGATGATCTTGTATCTTGTACTTCGTATATACGAATCATTAAATTATGAAATATCGTAAAAGCAAATTTATGCGTGATAAATTATTATGCTTGAAGAAATTGATTCTTTATTGAACTGTCCTCGTATTTATTTTTGTTTATATTTATTTCGAGCTACAATTCTTAGTTTTACTCAATACAATATATGTGTTGGCCCTTATTATCACCTAGCTACCTTCTATCATCACCACATACCAACTTATTAATACTAGGTACAGGGGGACCAAATATATTAATTGTTCATTAGAGTAATGTGTTGTCCAATTCACTTGTCTTATGTAAATTCGTGAAAAGGATTAAACTGCCGTCCTTTCACAAAATTACTTATCTAAACTTTTTTTAAAATTAATCCACCGCTGCGGTCTCGAGGTAGCGTGCTGCCTTGTCACGCAGCCGGCCCAGGTTCGATTCCCGGTCGGGACAGTTTCCTGGGTGAAGTTTTTATCGGAGTGTTTCCTCACCTGTAAGACAAATGTCAGGAAAAGTCAAGGACTAAACGGTCCCCGAACATCATATGGCCATCGCAATCATCATCATACATATTCATCTTAGATTAAGCTTAAGATTAAGGACTCTTCTGGCACACCACTATCACCATCATCACACATCATATCATCGGGGGCAACGTAATCCCGCCTTCCAGGCGCACCAACCTCAGAAGTGAGTTACAATTACGCCACTGCCAGGAGAAATCACCAGAAATGTTCAAAACGAGAAACCTGGGGCATTAAAAAAACTTTATATTTTTTTCAGTTTTTTTTTCCATAGTAATATTTAGTGACCATTCTATCTATTTACTAGGCTACATAATCATATACCGGTATCGTATACAAAGTCACGAAAAATACTAATCAATTACAAATAAAATTGTATTAAAACCCCAAGTAAAATATCAGTATCAATGTTTCCTAAGCTTATTAATATCATGGAAAACATTTCAACTCTAGTTAAAAATATATTATTTATAACATTATGTATCATAAAACAATATTATGATAAACAAATTGGTGCGAATTGCGATTTTACAAATTTTCTCATTTGCCATAATTAAACTTCTGGTTTAATTATTTTTTATATTGCTGAAGTGCGATCGATTAAAATTTATTTTGCATTCAATATTGAAATACAACATTTTATGTGCAATAAAACCGCATTTTTCCTCCCTCATAACTCTTGAAAAAAATTACATGTTAAAGTTTGAAGTTTTCGCCATCAAAGGGAGTTAATATTTATTATTACAACTCGTTTAAAAGTTTATGAATGGCTTGTAACAGTCAAGCAACTTGTTTGGAATTTAAAGTAGAATTATTGGCTTCAGAAAGGTCGTTGCTACGTGGCAAAGGAAGTCTAACATGGTCCATGTTCATTTTCACAAGCTTGCCTCTCTCAACAACATCCTACGCTATTATTAATATGCTCTACTCACACCATCAATCCCTGAGGTTTAACTTATGAATATTACACAATGTGAACAGAACCATAGTGATGTTCAAACAAAAGTATGGCGCATCCAACTAATTTAACTACAACTACTTTTTTTCCACGTCTTTCGATCAATGTTTATCATAACAAATATTAGATACTTACAAGCTAATGATCCGTAACTTCTCGATATATCTTATTGACGTCCAAAATTTAAATCACAATACATAGAAATTTTAAATAATACTTTGCTACATTATATATATACATAACACGAAAAGATTGATAAGCGCCCAACAGACGATTGAAAACCAAGCCTTCTACTAACTTGACTTGACACGTCGTGCTCTACTAGGTATTTCCCTAACACAAACAATTTATTTTTCCTTTATATATATCTCTCTATATATATATATATATATATATATATATATATATACGTTATAATTAAATGTTTAACATTGAGCAATGCAAGCTTAATATGGTATGATAAGAAAAATAAATGCCGGGTTCGAATCCCGTCCAGGCATTTATTTTTATCATACCATATATATATACAGGTTTACAATGTAAAAAAACATATTCCTGTATCCAAAGTGTTTTCAATGTTTATCTTCTTTCTCTATCCTTGCCTACCTTCCCATTCCAATTCTTCCAGACCTATCTCCCTCATACCTCTTCTGATCATCCATCCACTTAAATCTAGGTCGATCTCTCTTTGCTTTCCGAGGTGGAATCCATTCCAAAACTTTTCTGGGTAATCTTGTCTCGGGCATTCTACGGATATGACCATATATATTTATGTGTGTGTGTGTGTGTGTGTGTGTTTCCATACATTCAAGGATGTACCCTTAGCGGAATCAATCATACTTACTTAATACTTAATGCAGGCTTTCCACTTTACAGCAGTTTGCCTTGAATCCTGCTTCCCAGAGATTTCTATCTTCCCATTGTCCTTCTTCCATACCCCTCTTCATCATGGCATCATATATTCCCTCATACCATGCTCTTCTACTTCTCCCCCTCTTCCTTCTGCCTGGTACCATCCAATCCAACACCTGTTTAGGCCACTGGTCTTCCGACATCCGTTGTACATATCCATATCACTGTAGAGCTCTCTTTGTTATCCTATCGATAACAGTTTCTTGTGCATCCATTTCTTGTCAGATATATGTATTTTGAATATGTTGTAGCCTGGATAATCTCATACTTCTCCGTAATCCATCCATTTCTTTTAAACGTTGTCCATTTTCATTCTCAATATCTTCTCCATATGGAACAACTATGTCACCTGTCCCCTTTCCAACTCTGCTATTCAAATCTCCCATAATTATTAATTCGTTCTTTTGAGAAATATTTTCTACCAATCCAGTAAATTTTTCAAAGTATTGTTCCTTTATTACTTGTGATGCATCGTTTGTTGGGGCATATGTACCTATTATTACTAATTCTTTCCCATACATTGTTATTTCCATAACTATAAATCTTTCATCTATTTCTTCTATTTGTTTTATTGAGGATTTCCATTTCTTCTTAATTTAACTTGATAACCCTCCTTTATCTCTCTCCGATTTTTCCACCCCACTCCATACATTCATGTATTCACCAATCATCTTGACCTTTCCTTTCCTTCTCGTTTTTGTTAGAACTGCTATATCCATCCCCTTCTTTGTAATCTCGTTAAGTACTTCATTATTCTAAGTATTCCAACCTTGTATGTTCCAAGTTGCCAAAATAATTGTCCCTTTTCTTAGCCAAAGTCTATGCCTATTGATCTGTCCGGATTTATCTTTCTTTGCAGAAAACGTAACAATTTATTTTTTATGGAACGGGTTGTCAGCCCTTCCCCAACCCCCGCATTAGGGGGACCTAACCAGAGCCTCATTTGCCGGTTTTCGGGATTCTTATTGGGCCTTCTCAGCTACCGTAGCGGTCACGGGGAAACTAGTCCCCACCGTACATCACCTCAATAGGCTATTCTGTACTTCCCGTTGCCCACCCCTCGGGACATGGACCACTGAGGTTGGATTTTTAAGGGTGGGAATCATACTAATTTAATTACGCTTATTTCCTTACAAAAAGTGGCAAGTGGTTAGTTAATCGCCTTACATAGACACCTAAATTGCAAGTAAGATGTTATATGGATGGGAAAGGCCGATTACATTTTTCTCAGAGGCTCTAATGTAAGTTTGAGGTACTTTCACGAACCCAAAAAACTTCAGATTCGGGACTCATAGCTTAGAATCCCCCCCACTTTGAACTCTCCATTCTAAAAACCCACTGATCCCGGCCAGCTATGAATTTACCAATGTCAGAATCAGAGGCAAATATATTATATGTTGCAATTTGATACCTCCTTAACGTCTACAATTTAAAACATATTCCCGTGATTAGGCTACCTGTAAAACCCATAGTAGTGGGCAAGACTAGAAAATTTAGAGGGGTAGGTCATGTAGAGCGGAATGTGATGCTAGTTGGACTTTTTGTAGTTTATACTGGAAAACTCTTGGGGGGGGGCGGGGGGAGACATTAATTGCTTCTTCGTAGGTGGGAGAATACTATTATGATTGATATGTATTTTAGGGAACTGTAGCCTATATCTAAACATGTGAACTGGCTCGATTTAGCTTTGCAGATAGGGAACACTAGAGAGCCTCAGTGAAGCCAGCATTGAGATTAGGGTTCCATAAGTTCACTCAGTTGCTCAAAACTGTCTTTCCACAAATTAGGCATATGTTTCTTATCTCTGTATTGGCACTTATCTATGGGCATCTTTCCCTCTGGTTTTCTTATAGATTTTTACGCCCCTCTCTCTTTCCCAATTATTGTCATATATCCTAATGATTTCACTCTACGAGACTTAATTGTTCTTATCACATCTCGATCCAATTAATATCAAGTATCTTACACGTATGGAGATTTCCCCGTTTACTATTACTCACAATTATTGTATAGGACGATCCACAACAGATAATGTATTCATTTTACAACAGTTGTTTGAGAAAAGGAAAGAATTGAATTTAGAAACACATATTGCCTTCATTGATTTTGAAAAAAACATTTGATGCACTAAATATAAGTAAATTACTGCTCATAATGGAAATACATGGATACCCACAACACCTAATGCAAATAATAAAAAGCATATACCACAAAACTAAAATTATAATCAACACAGGATAGAAGAAAACAGAAGAAATTTTAACAAATACAGTATTCGATAAGGGTGTAGTATCTCACCCAGCCTTTTTAATAAACATATATATTAATGACTTAGTACAAAGCTGGAAAACAAAATTGTTAAGAAAGGAATAAGAACAAATTATCAACAAATGTTAATATTTTACCATATGCTGACGATGTCATTATAATGCAAAATACATCAAACGATTTACAATTCTCTCTACACTGATTATATGAAATAAGCAAAGGGTACGATTTTAAAAATCTATAGAGAAGACAAAATAATGACTTTTTTAGGAAGGTCGCCCATAAGGTCGGAAATAATAATAGAAAATAAACCTCTATTATAAGTGTTAAATTTTAATTATCTAGGTTGTGAGTTGTCTTCTGGATATGGAACAAGAAATTAAATAGAAAATAAATTATAATTTCAAATACGTGGCACCATTCATAGAACACAAAAACATAAAACAAGGAAGATGCAATATTGAAGTTCTACAAAACAATGGCGGTGCCGGTACTTTTATACGGTAGTGAGTTCCGGGTAATGAATAAGAGGAGTTCGAGTAGAATACAAAGTGCAGAAATTAACTTTCTAAGAAGGACCAAAGGATGCACGGAATTGGACCACATAAGAAATGAACAAATAAGAAGTTAATTAGAAATATATTCAATAAATGATAGAATTCAACAACACCGCGTCAGCTGGAAAGAGCATGTTCAGAGAATGGAAGAAACAAGATTGCTCATTATAGCATACAATTATAAACCAAAGGGATTAAGGGAAGTAGGTAGATCTAGGAAGAGATGGAAGGAATCATTGTGAATTCGGAACAGGAGAATCGCCTATAGTAAAGATGATGACGATTATCTGTGAATTGGATTTTTTTAAAAGTACGAATGAATGAACAGCGCATACCAAGAAGAATGAATAATTACAAAAGGGAGGAGAATGTTTGGAAGACCATTGAAGAGATGGAAGGACCAATTCGATCTATAATGAGATAGGAACAGGCCATTGGGCTTAATCCTTATTGTTAATGATGATGATGAAATTGTATAATTTGCTCCAATTTCACATTCACAACCTTTTATAGGCCTATGTTCTATCCTATTTACGTTTCTTATCTTTTCTCATTTGGCATTGCTATTTTTCTATGGATAATAGCAGCCTATAATTTACACTATTTACAATTCTAGGTCTGTAAATTTGTGTAAGTATATATTTTCATTAAAATGATTAAATATTGATTGCAAACTTTTGATAAAATTGAAGTATCACTCCTTGCACTAATTTAATTCTTTCCAGCTTTAATCCATCTTCTAAGCCCATGTTTCCCTTAACAGAGATTTAGACGCTCTCCCCCTACAGGAAAGAATATTAACCATACTAATTTAGTTACACTTGTTTTCTTATAGATATCCCTTGAGGGGTCCATGGTCAGCGTTCCGCCTCGTATTAATATCTAGGAAACCAAGGTAGTACTAGGACGGGAAAATTGGTAAATTTTGCTTAGAGGCCTTTTTATTCAGGCTTAAGGATTTTTTACGAGCCTGAAAATCTTCAGACTCGGGACCCACGGCTTAAAGTCCCTCCCGGAGGACTTGCTCCTTGGTTTTTTCCATCCTAAAAAATCCATCGACCCCGGCCGGGTTTGAACCCGAGACCCTCGGGACCAGAGGCAAAGAGCATAGCCACTAGTCTACAGCGGCCGGTTCTAGCTTTAATACAATTTATAAAAATATATTTCTGTCACAAAAGATAGTTTTAAAATATTTTGTTAGATCTGTTTTATTAGTATTTATATCCCTCCGGTTAATCTAATGCTAGCGTTGAATGTATACCTGAACTATATTATTATGTATAAAAATTCGGCCTATAATATAATGACATGCAGTATGTAGTACGCCTGTCGGTTTTATTTAGTTTTATTTCAAATGAAGGAATTCATAAAATCCAGTTTGCAAAACAAATGCACCAACTTGAAATGCAGAAATACAAGTGTAATATAAACCTCTTTCCCAGAGGTGAAGTAAAAACACTATACACGATGTGAAAGGATGAAAATTATTAGCACGTATTATTCTCGGGTACATTGCAGGCGAGGTGAATAATCAGCTTAACAGAGACTGTCTGCCTCTTGGATTGAGCCGGTAATCTCAACCACCACGTAGCAGTATCATTTTCCTTGCTACATAAACTTTCCTTGATATCCCATACGACCTTTTCTGACCTTTCATACATGAAACATAGTGAAATATATCCCCAAATGGCGACCTATGTGATATCACAAATCCCCATTTCCTTTGCTTTATCTTGAGACACTTAAAAACAGTGCATTATCAAGACTCCAAGATTCACATTTTCAAGTTCTACTAACTAAATCTTGGGGGATTTTCTATTCAGTAGTCAAGTAACACCACGCGATTACTACTCAAAATTCTCCCTCTTTTCCTCTTATATCTAAGACTGTAAAGATTAACACATAAAACGATATTATTGCTCGTTAAGTACCGCACAGGAAACGTCTATGCTGACCTTCTAACAAAAGATACTGGCAGTCCCATATCGAATTGTTTGTTTTCGTAAGCGATATTGTAGAAGTAAAAGCAGTTCCAAAAAAATGAAGCATCAAACATTATGACTAAAGATAAATATTGCTGTATTTTTAAGTTTCGATTAATTGCAAATTATTTTATTGTTCAGTATGTGCAATCAAAAAAATTCAATTACGAAAGTATATAGGTGTCCCGAGTCATAGCTGAGTGGTCAAGGTAAGATGCCTTGACGCAGAGATACGGGACTTGCACTGGTTCGAGTCCCAATGTGGGAAGAATTTTTTCATGGAATTTCGGCCAGTTTGAGAACGGTGCCCACCCAGCATCGCGAAATTTGGTTACCTACAATAAGTAGAGGCTCCAGGTTGAGAAAGCCAGCGATAATGGCTGGGGGACCCTACATGCTGACATGTCACCCCTACACTGGCTGGATGATTGTCTACCTCTGATCATCACATGTGGATGTAAGGCTACGGGACAACATGATAAGATCATGGAAGCAAATGACGACTGGGGGAAATAACTTAGGAAATATGGTAGTAAAAACAGTAACCTTTACAGATGACCAGATTTTAATAGCAAAAACAGAGGACGAACTACAGAGAATGCTATGTAAACTAAATGAAACATAAAAAAATACAACATGGAAATATCATCAGAAAAATAAAAAAACAATGGCCTTCAAGGGCGCTCATCCAGTTCGGACAAAGATAATATTAGAAAATAAACCAATAAAACAAATGGTAAGATATAACTTCCTAGGTTGCGAAATATCATACACAGCGGAAACAGATATAAGTAACTAACTAAATAAGTTTAATTATATAACAGGAACACTAAAAAGAACTTTGAAAAATAAAGCCAGGAAAGACTCTATAATGAAATTATACAAGTCAATGGCCAATTATTACTTATGGATCCGAAATATGGGCAGTGACAACACAACAATCTGCCAGAATGCAAGCTGCTGAAATTAAATTCCTCATACCAATAGCAGGATATCAAAGAACAGACAAAAAAACATAACACAGAAATAAGACAACTAAAACTATAGGAATTAAACACAACAATAGAGAAATACAGAACAAACTGGAAAGAACATTTGGCAAGGATGACTGAGAATAGAATACCAAGAGTAGCAAACAGCTATTCGCCACGAGGAAGAAGAAGTCTGGGAATACCAAGGAAAAGATGGAAAGAGCAGCAATTTGGAGCCGGAACAGGCTAGTAAAAGAGCCTAAACCGCGAAGAAGAAGAAGAAGGATGTAAGGCCAGCAGCTGGCTGGTAGGCCAAGGATCTTCTAGGCTTGTGGCACCGTGGAGTAAGTAGGCTATATTTATTTATGTATTTTACCTGATGGAGTTAAGGTCATCTCTTCCACTTCACCAGAGTTAAATTATACATGCAATAATAATTATTAATCGTCTACATATTGAATTAATGATGCATTATAGATATAGACTTCACCATATAACATTTACAAGGGAAAGGAAGAATAACAGTAAAGAGTAGAGGGTAAGTGTTTCAGTAGGTAATTTCGTGACTGTTAATTTCGAAAGTTCGTCACTGTCAACCGTGCTAACAAACAAGAACATTGTCAGTCATTGCATAGCTAAATCTGCATGAAATTTCTTCCAGAGAAGTGTACTGATGTGCCAAGGTCGTGTCCAAAAAAATATCTGCCATTTTTAACTGTAAGGCTCTAAAATCTAGCGCCAACTCTGTTATTTAAATTATAAGGAAGCAATTCAATTCATGAGTTGGTAAATTGGATAACTCTCACTACCTGCCGTCAGCGCCGCGTCCCGCTTCACTCCACTCTGGGCATAACTGATGCAGGGAGATAACCTTTCCCTTACACTAAGTTGTCACTGCTGGATTCTGGCTTCTATTTCTAGTTAAAAACGGCAGATTGTTTTATGACACGGCCTTTGTACATCACAACTCTTCTCTGGGAGAAATATCTTGGTAGGTTTCGGCATGTGATGATTGACACTTCCCTTGTAAGTAGAATATTGAAGAAATGGCGTGTAACTACAATATTGTGCCTCGCATCATAACACCATGCCAATCTTAAAATTAACTATCATATCTCTTCTTCTTCTTCTTCTTAAACTTAATTTGTAGGATTTCATCCTGTTTATTTCCAAAATCACTCCTCGGAGGAAGACGTATTGAATGTGCATTCACTGTCTATCCATCTCTTGGCTGGTCTTCCTCTTGTTCTTCTCCCGTCCATTGGTCTATCTTCTTTAGCTCTTTTTGCTAGCCGGTTTTCTTCCATTCTTTCTATATGACCCTTCCAATATTTTCGTCTATCTATAATAAATTTGGTTATGTCTTGAATATGGCATTTGTCCCTAATTTAACTATCATATGTATAATGAAATTACCTTCCTTTAACCTACATGGTCCCGAGAATTAATGGCATTGTTTCACGAGATGAATTACTGTGTCTGAAGGATTAAATGTACAACATTTAATTATCTCAGAAACTCAATACGACTCTTCAACTAACATTAACAATTTTCAATATAGACACCATTAACTTCACCAAAGACATATAACTCTAATACAATTTCAATCCACAGTTTGACAAAAACATCTGCAGTGATGCATTTCAACATAAAATTTACACAATACACCGAACTCTATATGATAAAATCAGGTAAGATACACAATTAAAATCATATATTTCATAAATAAAATTTCAACATAAAAATTACACAATACAACCGAACTCTATATAATAAAATCAGGTAAGATACACAAATAAAATCATATAAAGTAATTATTTACTTACTCACTGGCACAATCGAACCCGTAGTTTCATGCCCGCGTGGACATAAGCTCTCCATACATCCCTATCCCGAGTTAATGCTTTCTAATCATTCCCTCATAAACTACTTCCTTCAAATCATAGTTAATTTTATTCTCCCACCTCATTCTTGGTCTACCAACTGGGCGTTTTCCCTTCTGGTTTTCCTACAAGAAGCTTCCATTCACGTCTTTCATTTCCCCATAACTTGCCACATGTCCTGGCCTTTGCAGTCTACGAGACTTAACTGTTCTCATAATAATCTGGCTTTCTATAAAGACAATGTAATTCATTGTGTTTGTAGTCTTCCTTCCATTCATTCACCTGTCTGTTCATCTGTCTTTGGTCCCATTTTTTTTTTTTCTAATTAACTTTATTCTCAAATACGTGTATCTCCCCTTTTCTCTTCCCTTAAGGTAAGAGTCCATGTTTTCCGCATCCAGATAATATAACTGGTAGAATAATAGTTTTATATATTTTCAGTTTAGTCCAACACCGCTGCGGTCTCGGGGTAGCGTGTTGCCTTTGTCATGCAGGCGGGCCCGGGTTTCGATCCCCGGACTTGTTCAGTTATTCTGGTGAGTATTTTTTAAATTTAAATCGGGTTTTTTTTTCCCTCACCTGTAAGACAACATGTCAGGAAAACTTAAGGCCCAAACGGTCCCCGAAATCATATGGCCAATCACACTCATCATCATTAATATTCATCTTAGGTTAAGCTTAGGATTAGAGAACCTCTCCTTGCGCACCATTATCATCATCATCACTCATCATATCATCGGGGGGCACGTACAACCCCCGCCTTCCAGGCGCCCCAATATCAGAAGTGGGTTACATGTACGCCACGTCAGTAGAGAAGCCAGGAATGTCGTATAGTCAAATCAGGGGCCATTTGAAAAAAAAAATATAATATTTTCCGTTTAATGTTTTTTACAGGAGTTGGTACATCAAACTTCCTCTGTACTGCGTGAATAAACGCAAATCATTTTCCAGATTTAAGCTTATGTGTTTATTTCTTTGTGTATCTCATTCCTATTTGTGATTAATGTTCCTAGGTATTTGAATTTAGCAACTTCCTCCTCAAAATTTCCCTCATTTGTCATTAGCTGTCCATTACCATTAATAATGTATTTCGATGTGTGACCATATATTTAATTTTATTGATGTGTTCCAATTTTAATGAATGGTTCAAAAGATTGGGCACCATGTAGGTCAAACAGAAGGAAAATATAACTGAAATGAGGTTGCTAAGAAAAATTGTCTTTTCTTTGTTTGATCAAGTAAATACAACAGTAATAAAATATTTAATAAAACTAACCCAAAAAAGTATACTAAAAAATACACTCATTAAAATTTCCCGGAGGTAAGATTCCTTTCATTATAAAATGGTACGGATAAACAAAACACATTCTGTTCGTTAACCGCTACTTAACAAAGGAAAGCACTAAGGAGAAAACTCACCTTAAAACTTTCCTTTGAGATAAGCTTAGTTGAATCTATACCTACATGTATAGAATTTAGACTCGTCTTTAAACACGGTCACATGGAAATTCATGAAACGAAACCCTTTATCTGCCTTTCAAAGTAAACAACAAGGAAGAAAACAAATTAACTGTTTTCATCATAAAGGAACCTTGTAACTTCATTGAATCAGATTCTATACCTATGTAAATAAATTAGATGTTCCTATATACATGCATCCTTAATTATATAGGACCATTTAAAATTAATGGGACTAAAAACAAACATTTATATTACTGTTATGTTATATGGGTGCGAAACGTGGACTCTTACTTTAAGGGAGGAAATGAGAATAAAGTTCTTAGGAAAATTTTTGGACCAAAGAGAGATGGACAGGTGAATGGAGAAGACTGCATAACAATGAACTACATGGTCTTTATAGGAAGTCAGATATAATAAGAACAATTAAGTCTCGTAGATTGCGTTGGGCAGGACATGTTGCGCGTATGGGGAATGAAAGACGTGCATGGAAGCTTCTTGTAGGAAAGCCAGAGGGAAAACGCCCAGTAGGTAGACCAAGAATGAGGTGGGAGAACAACATTAACTATGATTTGAGGGAAGTACATTATACAAGGAATGATTGGAAGGCATTAGCTCAGGTTAGGGATATATGGAGAGCTTATGTCCGCGCAGTCATGAACCTACGGATTCGATAGTGCCAGTGAGTGAGTAAGTAAGTAAGTAAGTAAGTAAATACGTAAGTAAGTAAGTAAGTAAGTAAGTAAGTAAGTAAGTTGTATTGAATTCGTTTTAAAATTACATAAATATAGCATATGTTGTTAACTATTTCCGTTTACAACAATTAAAACAAATATCGCCGATACTCATTATAGGAGCTACAGTATTAATCTAAATGGCGATTTTCACGATAGAAAATTCCGCCAGTTGACAGATCTAACAGACTTAATTTTTCAGAAAGACGGCTTCACGCTATATTGGCATAAACTCTTACGAAGTTATCTCAATGGACATCTTGCTCAACGCTTGATTGGGCAGTGGTGAGTTGAATGACGTGACATTCATGATGTGGCCCACCAAGTCACCCAAGAAGTATAGAAAAATGAATCATGCAACAAGGCGAAAGGAAAAATATTGAATTACCAATCTTTGTCCTAACGTTCAAGAAAACAAAAGATCTAAAATCAAGACTGGAAAAAATACATCACAGAACTATTTAACATCAAAATTCGACTAGAACCATACAAGAAACCAACTGGAGGCACACAGTGCTTCAACTGCCAGGACTTCGGGCACATCGCGGAGTTCTGCTTTAGAACGACAAGATGTGTACGGTGCTCCGGAGAACATAAAGTATCTGAGTGCACCCAGAAGACACCAAAATATTCAAACTGCAACCAGGAGCACGCAGCGAGTTATCGAAATTGCTCCGTTTTCCAAGAACACCTGAAACTGAGACAACAGACAACAGACACGACAAGAAACAAACCAAACTACAAAACGAAAACTAGAAACTACAGCAAGAAAACCAGAGACTACAAGCACATCAAAAAATACAGAAAACAACAACTTTCCTCCATTATCGGCCTCCAAAATTACTGATCCTAAGCCTGAAAACCTACTTCAACAAATCCTACAACTCCTGACCACAATCCTACAGACCCCACAACTTCTACAAACCACTCTATCATTTATATGTACTATAACAGCTTCAAGTCAGTAAACGACAAAAGAAGAGAACTCAAGGAAAAATTTTAGACCGTAAAGCTTAAGTTCAACATCAGAAAACTTCAGATGGCAAAGAGACTGCAAGATACTACCAAGGAAAGCAAAGAGAGGAATACTTTCTTTAGCAAAATGTAAATTACAAACACACCTCACATATAAGCACAAGAACAAAGGGTCATGACTTGAAAAGGTCGATACCAAACACACACATAAATTATTAATTAAATAAAAATAAAACGTAGTTTTATTTGATTTTCATATTTATTATATAATTCAGTGACAGCTGTTTCGGTACACTCTACCTTCTTCAGACATGTTAACAAATTATGAATTGTGTTCCAACTGATCTAAGCAACAATACAACAATATTTATTTAAATTTTTAAATTTAACAAAGGGAATTCATTCAAATCAAATTGAGAATTTAACAGTTTTTTACTACTTTTAAACTTATTAATTTCTACAGCCTCCAAAAGATCTAACTTCTTACCTTATCACAAATATGTAAAATTTCAAAATTTGGATCGAAACAATGATTAAATTGGAATAGGTGGTTAGCATAGTTTGAATTTTCTAAATTTCTGTTATATGCTCTCATGTGTTCCTTTATCCGAGATATAAAAGGTCTACCAGTTTATCCTATATAGACATTGTCACATGTGCCACACTTCAATTTATATACACCTGATAATTTTTCTTTTTTTGTTTTGGTTTTATTGTTTTTTATTATATTTTGTAGAGTTTTATTAGTTTTAAATGCCACATTAATGTTCAACTTTTTGAAGTGTTTAGATATTTTATTTGAAAGCGGGCCTATGTATGACATTACGACATATTTCTTATTGTTTTCTTTGGGTACAGGAAAAACGTTGTTAATTGCTTTTTTGTAATTAATCTTCTTAATTAAACATTCTATAATTTCAGGGTCGTATCCATTATTAACAGCCAATTGTTTAATAATATTCAATTCATTATTATATTCCAAGGGTGAAAGAGGGATATTTAAAAGTCTATGAATGTAACTATTAAAGGCTGCCATCTTATGAGTATATGGGTGAAGAGAAGAACTATGGATAGTGGTATCAGTATGAGATGGTTTGTGAAAGATACCAAACTCAAATTATTATCAATGTGTTTTATTGATAAATCCAAGAAATTTATACTATTATTTGTTTCTAATTCCATTGTGAAATGGATTACACACATAAATGACACGACAGTACAACCTTACACTAATGGAGTTTTGCTTTCGAAAGTTAGTGAAGTACATGGTGCACGTACCCCAACTTTTTCAGGTTTTACACTAAATGAACGGGTGGTCTACGCAGTTAATAATTCAATTGATCAGGCTATCTAGGAACAGAACTGACATATTCATACCCCTTGTCACAAATTGAACCAATACTCAACATCTGTGAATATCCATGGAAACGTGGAGAGTTAACATTTCACGTTTTAATTGTATTTATAAAATAAAGTAAATTCACTGGAAGTGACCTTCTTTTTACCATCTATTTCGAATTGCCCTGTAATTTACTTGCCTAGACTTATACTATTTACTATAACTTAGTAAAATTCTTGAATATTATTTTTATCACGCTATTTCCCAGTGGCCTATTGGTTACTGTGCTCTCCTTTGGTTACGAGGTTTGCGGATTGAACCAGGGGAAAGCAACGGGAAGCTACCACACCTACAATTCCCTAGTAAAGCTGCAAGCATAGCATGAAAGTGCAGTGAAGAACCTGCCTTCGGGCAGAACTACTGTGGATGGATGGTCGATAGAATTTTAAAAAGTGCGCAAAAAATATTGTATGGCTGCATTCGGAAGAGTAATTAAGCTAAGAGTCAGTTCGTAGATTTACAGAACGTAAAAAATCTTAATTCCGAAATATTGCCTCTGAGAACAAACACTTATTTGAATTGGCATCCTTATTACCCGAGATAATAAAAAGCGTCGTTACATATATAAACATAAACATAAATATATATATTTTAACTGAGAAGAGTAAAAATAAAATGTTATCAAATAAGTTAATCGATATTTCAAATAATATAACGATAAATAGACCAAGATGAGGAAGAGTAGCATTTACCTACATTTTACGAATACATATTTGAGGAAGGCAATCGTTTAAACCTTATATTTGTGAAAGGCTATTTCCCGTACCAGTTATTCAAATCTGTCAGACGGAAGCGAAAACAAAATCATGTATAACTGTACGTTATTACTGTATAAGGCAAGTTCAAATGGATAGAATTAGTTTACATATAAATTTTGAAGATACTATTTTATGATAGAAAAACTTATGAGCCAAAATTTAATAGGAACCCTGAATTAAAACTGCATATAATAGTCAAAATCGAATCAAAAGATGTTAACATGTTAGACAGAATATGGCAACAACTCTATCGCTTGGACATTGACGAGCGATAGGCGGTTCCCATATCGCATGTTTGTGAATCTTTTTGTTATAGCCTATGTAAACTTTGAGAGTACTTCTCTCATGTGTTGCCTCATGTTTTTCTATCGTAAATAGTGACTTCATAATACGTACGTAAACTAGTTACATTCATTTGTACTTAGATATATATTACATAATACGACAAAAAGTTAAGTAATTTTTACTTATTTCTTCAATTGTTCCAATAATAAAATTGAATAAATTAAAACTAACGTGTCTTACAGGATAAATTGTCAATTTAAGAGCTATAAATATGTTTATCTCAACATGAACATCAGCGAGGTTATAGGTATTTCAAACATTTAACACTCGATCATTGATTTTTATTAGTTTTACATTTTGGTTTGAAGAATTAAAATTTCAGATAAATTTTCCAAATCAATTTATCTACAAATTTGATGCCTTTATCTCACTATTTCAACAAATGTCCATTCTATTCCATGCAACCATTAAGTAATCAGCCTATATAAATTCCCAGGGTTACCCGTTTCCAGTTATATTTAATAATTAACGTCGCTCTTTGTCATCACAAGTCATTAGGCCACCATTTAAATCAACGTATGAATTGACGAAAACAATTGCACAGTGCCCTCTTCATACAGTCTGTAAATCTATGACATAGGTCCCATGGATTTAGTTCCTTTCCGAACGACACCAAATTACGAGTTTTACGCCCTTAAATATCAAACCACGCTGGATAGGTTTGAAGTCTCGAATATCTAAACAGAGACGAACATGGCAACCATTAATCCATTATGACGAAACCTCCGTTCAATTTAGTGTTATATCACAAACTTGTTTCTTTGTGTACAGACACTAAAACGGAGTCATTTCAGTCTGATGGAGGTGTTACTTGATGAAAGAAATAGAGAAATCTGTTTAATAATTTGAAATTCATATCGAATGATTGTATCAATAAAAATTAATTAGGACTTTATTAGACTAAAAGTAACAATATTATTTACAAATATGGGTCGCATAGGCAGTAAGCCATACGTGCTGTTGACAGTCCGTTACAATAAGTTAATATTTGGTAACAATACAACTTAAAAACAAAAAGCAAACACACAAAAATATTACAATTACATAACAATACATTTACATTATACATTAATTTGGTTATGTAGAATTATTATAAATTAATGGTATTGCAATTTAACATATTTATTTATTCATAAGCTAACAGCATTACTCCTTACACTGACTTCTGCCTGTCCGCGACAGCAACCAATTGAGTTGCTTTGGCTTTTCGGGGTTGACATGCCACGACTTAATTATTTATTGTAGAAGTGATGGAGTTTATTAATGTTTATCGATAAAAATACATTTTTGCGCGATAGTGCGTTTTTTCTTACTTACAGTAATGGCGGACCTGATTGAAAGTTCAACTTCCTACATTTCGGGGTTGCAAACCTAAATAACTATACTGTAATAAAACAACTATAATGTAATATTATATATTAAAAACCATGTTTGGGAAGTAAAAAACACTGCCCTCTGTGTATACTACGTACAATGTATATACAAAAACTATCCAAAAGGTAGTGTTTAGTATACATTATACGAAACAAATCACAGTATTTTAAATGAATATGAAACAATGCAAAACAATAAATACGTACTTTGCCGCCATTTTATCAGAAAATTGTTCTCAAGCCTCCTGTTGCTTCAACTAATAAACATTGCCCACACTGTTGACGTTAGTCAGTTGTTTAAAATGAACGCAAATATTTCAAACAAAGATTTTATTATTTTACTATTATTTATTATTTTGAAAACACCATCACGCAAAAATAATGCACAACGCACGTTAGTGAAGTGTTTTACAGAATCTCGGAAATTAAAAACTTGGCTGTCGCTCAGTTTTTAAACATTTTCCTCGCTTCTGTAAAAGCCACTTCCCAACCTCACATCGTAATATACTATTACGGTAAGTGCACACGAGGCTGTATGGTCGTCCATGGTAATTTCCTTTCTACTATTAAAGTACATTATTAATACTCATTTGGTAATTCATAATAACTTTTTATTTTGATTTTCTTCTTCTTTTCTTATTTTGACCTCTTTCTTATATGTGTCCACCGCTGTGGTCTCGAGGTAGCGTACTACCTTGTCACGCAGCGGGCCCGGGTTCGATCCACGCTCGGGACAGTTTTTCTGGGTGAGGTTTTTATCGGGGTTTTTCCTCACCTGTAAGACAAATGTCAGGAAAACTTTAAGGCCCAAACGGTCCCCGAAATCATATGGCCATCGCAATCATCATCATTCATATTCGTCTTATCATCATCATCATCCTTCATCGGTGTGGAAAGCAACGGGAAGCTACCACACCTACAATTCCCTAGTAAAGCTGCAAAGCATAGCATGAAAATGCTATGATTGCAGTGAAAGACCTACCTTCGGGCACAATTACTATGGATGGATGGATCTTATATGTACTTTTCATGCTTGACGTCACTAGGACCATCCAGTGGTACGACCTGTCGAGAAAGGAATTTAAAATCGAATAATACGCGTAGTTTTTTGAGCACGCAATGACATTGAGGGCCTTCTTGAATGAGCGATTTGTTAAATCCAGGGCCTCCTCCGAGACAAAATAACTTTAGGACGAAACACACCATTCACAGACACATATTCATAACAAACATAACGAATATCATGATAATGATTGAGGTGGCCAGATGATGTTGAGGGACCATTTGAAACATAAGTTTCCAGACATTTGTCTTAGAGATGAGGAAAATCCGCAAAGAAAACAATCACCCAGGAAACGTACGAGAAAGAGATGCTACCCTGTGGACCTCATTTGATGAATTTTATTTAAATTTTCCTAATCAATTTACCCATACGTTATGGTCCAGCACTTATATACAGGGAGAGTCTAAATTCCCCCTACAGACTTTGAGGATTTGTAGTAGGGACCAAGACAATTAAGCTCAGCATAGGAACTCGTGTCCGGAAACGTACCGTTTTTTCGCTGCACGCAAAATCACTTCACACGTGATCTTGAAGATTTCCGGGTTGTAGACCGTGGTATCGAGGCTTGACGTTCCCCGACGTTTCGCCAGAGACAACCCTTGAGGATGCCAGACGCAGTCTCTGGTGAAACGTCGGGGAACTTCAAGCCTCAAGACCACTGCCTACAACCCGGAAGTCTTCTTCAAGATCATCATATCAACTCCGGCCGTGAAAGCCTAAGTCAATACATCATTTCATACGGTTTATCGGCGCAACTTACTAGGATAGTCTTGACTTGGGTAGTCCATACACCATTCCCGCTCACCTGATGTTCCGTTTACGTACTATTCAGTTGAGTTTGTGATCCACCCAGATACCTGCACAGTACAGAAGTAATCCTTCACAACAGTACAAGATAAACGCACTTCATTAGTACTGTGTTGCTGCCATCCATGGCATACACGTTTGCAGAAAACGCGGACTTGATATTGTACGGCGAAGCTCGGCGCAATGGCTGGTCCGATTGCTTGACCTGCATGTTCTTCCGACTTGACCCAGCTAGACAACTACTTGTGAGGTCACAAGAAAACCATTATTTACGATACCCCTGTAGAATCCGAGGAAGATCTATTAGCACGAGCTATGGCTGCGGTGGATGTTGGAGGACCAAGAATCGGTGATCGGATGTACGAGAACATGATACGGAGGTACCGCATCTGTATTGAAGTCGGTGGTCGTCACATCGAGCCCTTCTTGTAAGTGGTTCCAGACGACAGGTAGGAGGAGTCGGAGAGATCAGCATGTGTTGCAGTGGTATTTTGTGTGTAACGGAAAAACGGTACGTTTCCGGACATAGGTTCATATGTTAAATTCAATTGTCTTGGTCCTCAAAATACTATAAGGGGAATTTAGACTGGCCTGTATATACATCACAGCACGTTTACATCCATATATAAAAACTGGCATATATATATATATATATATATATATATATATATATATTTTCTCTTATCCATGCACCCATCTGCAGTATATAATCTCTGATTGCAATGTTACTCCGTCCGTTGTATAGTTAAAATTTGGCTTAGCATATACATTAGTCTTTAGTGTGTTAGAGTCTGAAAGCAATAATTGGGATACGCCCACATTATGTAAGCTGCATGAACACGAAAAATGTATGAATTTTACAAAAAATAAAAGAACAAAACTTAAAAGTATAGACAAGTGATTAGAAAAGAAGATATGACTGGAACTGACTGTTAAATTGCGTAGCAGCAGGTGTTGCAATTAACTCGCGTTCAATGGTTTCTCTTCATTGTTCGCAAAGATTATAGGAGGCGTGACGTCATGGGGAGGGTTGGTAATGGGTTCTCACGCCAGGAGGGGCTAGTTTCCACCCGCCACTTTGTGGTAATGTTATTAATTCTCCTGCAAATCGACCTGTTCTATCAAATGGTGAAGATTGCCCCTCATTTCTAAACATTTGAATATCTGACACCTGTAGATTTGAATCTCTCACTGACAAAAGAGTTGTGTGCTACCCCCCTTTGAGAACGTATATTTGAAAAATATATATATTTCCGTCAATGGAAGTACAGTATTCATTATTCTCAACATCTGCAATGGACATCTTCAGAACCCTATGTCATTCTACTACGTGTAAAAATACGATGACGTGCGAAGAGTCCAAGTGAAAAAGGGAGGTAAGCCAGTAGATGATATAAAATGAGTCGCTGAAAATTTCAATAGATTCTCCAAGATTGTAGCGCAGATGGACCTTACCGTAATTTTAATAAAATATGGGAGAATAAGTCAAAAGTTATATTAGTAATACATTCGTGGGAAGGAGAAGAAAGGACGAATTGTTCACATAGATGTAATTAACGATCTGAGGAATGTAGTATTTGGTCAGAAGAAAGTGTGAAAAATAGCGAAAAAAATTACAAATAGAGGTAGAAATAATGTTATATAAACTAAATGTATAATGCAATGTTAGGCATAATATGGTGAGAATATAATTACCAACTTAAGTAATGTTGATTCGTACATGCCAACTCTTCTGACTCAATTGTTATCGACGTCTTGTATTCTTGGATTCCACCAGGATAGATGATTACGATTTTCTGTATTATTCGAAATGTAAGGTAATTTTCGTGACGTAACAAAACAAAATGTAATCTAACTACCTAACCTAAGATAAATCAGCCAATTTAACGATATTTTAGTCGATGACGAATATGTATATTTGAGAACAAAAATTAATGCAGGTGGAAGTCACGATGCTGAAATTAATGAGAGGATAAATAAGGGAAAACCTGGAATATAAAATTAAGTAGTCTTTATTGGGATACGAATGTAAGTTTCAAAACAAAAACAAACATTTTAATAGAATAATGAGTACATACTATACAGGAACGTGGGAATTACAATCTATAACAATAAGTAAAATAAATTCTGCAGTAATGGGTTTTTGGAGGCGTTAGCTGGAATTTCCACAATAAAATAAGAAATAGTGTAATTAAACAAAATATGAATGTAACTTCAATTGTGGATTTCATAGAAATACAAAAAAATGTTAATTTCATGTAAAAAGAATTACAGAAGACAGATTTCCTTCTTCTTCTTCATCACGGTTTATGCTTATTTACTAGCCTGTCCCGGTTCCAAATTGCTGCTGTTTCCATATTTTCTTTGGTCTTCAAAACTTTTTCTTCCTCGTGGTGAAGAGCTGTATGCTGCTTTTGGTATTCTATTGTCAGTCATCCTTGGCAAGTGTTCTTTCCAGTTTCTTCTGCATTTCACTACTGTTGTGTTTAATTCCTCTACTTTTAGTTGTCTTATTTCTGTGTTGTGTTTCTGTCTGTTCTTTGATATCCTGCGATTGGTCTGAGGAATAAAACAGATTCCCAATAAAATAATACTAGAATCGGTGGCACTTGGAACGAAAGAAGTAGAGGACGGCCAACATAACGAGGATTGATGGTGTTTTGAGAAGCATGATGGAAAAAGGATTCGATGATGCAGATTGGAATGAGAGAGAGAGAATGAGAGAGTGAGAGAGAGAGAGAAGAGAGAGAGAGATGAGGAAGAGAATGGCAGTAGATTAATTGGACGCAAGAAGATGTGAAACGTAATTTAACCTACTAACTAAATAAATAAATAATAAAATTAGTCTGAATATTAATTGAATCACTGGCACTATTGAACCCAAAGTTTTATGATCGTGCGGACATTTGCTCTCCATATATTACTATCCTGAGCTGATATTTTTTCTTTATAAATACCTCCCACTAAACGTGGTTAATATTATTCTCCCATCGCATTCACGGCTTACTTAATGGGCGCTTTCCTTCTAGTTTCCCTACAGGAGTTCCCATGTCCCTCTTTTCTTCTCAATTCGTACCACATGTCCTTCCCAACTCAGTGTACGAGACTTAACTGTTCAGGTTTCCCATAAAGATTACATAGCTCACTGTTAAGTAACATTCCCCATTCCTCTCTCTGTTCTTCTCTTTGGTCCTAATATTTTCATAAACACTTCATTCTCAAATACTATTTTCTCCTCCTTAAAGTAACAGATCAATCTTCCCATCCACATAATGTAACAGAGAATAGCGTTTTTTTTTTAAGAAATCGGTATGTCAATAAGTCCATGTTAGTTATAGAATAATATCATGCGTTTTCATAGTTGATCTTACTCTTACATTTACATCCTTTCTGCGCTTCATTCCTGTTTGTAATTATTGCTTCTAAATAATTTAATTCTACCCTTCTCCTAGATTTTCCTCATTTGTTATTAACTGTCGATTTCTCTTATGTATTTCTACGTGTGACCATAATATTTAGTTTAATGTTAATATCTGAAATTTGTTCCCACAGTCACGTAACATAACGATGAAGGATATAGGAGATGCCAGTAGATGTGGCAACAGATGGAAAACTGTTCGCAGCATGAGAATAAATATTTGTAATGTAAATAATCGATAAGCAACGAAATAGTTTGTAACCCGTGGCACCTTATAACATGAATATGTACTCATTGGTGATACAGTAGTCGATTTCCAGCTTAGGAAAATGTTATTTTGTTTCAAACTTTAATTTTTTACCCTTTTAAAGAAATAAAAAATGGTACTTACAGGTGATTATTCACGAGAAGACTTAGCGGATGAACGTTGCCTGAAGCATACTAACAATGCACTAATAGTCGTGTTACTATTCACGCTAACTATATTTAACAATTAGTGCAGGGACAAGCTGTCAAAGGAAACATTTATAAAGAAGGATGTTTTCTTCTGTGATTATACTTTTAATTGCATTTATTTATAACATAGTAAATAGTCTATGGATCCACTACATATTTTATAAACTTTTACACTATACCAAAGGAACATTTATACATACGAAAACCATAGATACTCCATTTGCATGTAAAGTTCGAAGAAGTCATCCATAATTTACCTCTCGGCAGACATCCCTCATACTCCCTTTTTAGTCCCCGCTATTCTTCTCGTGAGTAACCAACTGTACATCCTTTTTTCTGTTGGAGTCTTCAATGAAAGACAGCGCATTATTTTGCCGTGCACAATCGTCATAGAGAGGTGAACGTGTTCCGGCGTAAGCGATCCTTGTAATACATTATTTATTTTAAAATTTATGGCAAATTAAAATCTTGTCGCTTTAAAGCTGCCCCAGTCTGGACAGTGTTTAATTTTTAAGGTGTGGAGAAGTAAGAATAAGCGTTGATCGATTTAAAAACTAACCTAAAATCTCATTGCTCACATTAGGATCCTACAGAAAAGTCCTTGGAAGGCCTTTCAAAGACATTATTGATGGCGCAACTCACAAAGGTGAAGAATTGAGTTTGGAAGCTCGATTCACACTAGTATACCTCGCGCATTCGAAACTGCCGAGTCAGTGACGTCATTGTTGTACTTCGAGAAACAAGTTGTCGATTTACTACTATCTGATTTATAAATTCTGGCTCGTCTGTTATGGCTGAAAAGGGATTTCAAATATGGATTTGTACTTAGAAGTATTCTAAGTTAACCAAAGTAAGGTATAACTGATTGGAAAATTATCGCGTGTAGCATACGACAGGAACTATTGTAACAGTAATACAAACAACAGAGACAGCGTTTTATTTCAGGTCTACAGTAGTGGTTGGGATGTAGAGTGAGAGGTTACATTTAGCGTATAAGACGTCAAATGACGGTCTGCACCCACCAGCTAATAATGCGCGAAGTATAATTTGAATGTTTTATTGTCTCCTCATGTTTTATATAAGAACCCCAAGGTCTTCGGTGGTCCATTACCCAGCAATTCCATTGCTTTCGTTTAGTATAATTCAACCACATTTCCATCTGTTAATTCAAAATATGATTGTTTCTAAATTGTACTGATACACTGTTTAAAGAATTTTCTCAAAATTCCCACCACCTCGATCACGACAAATTTACAGCAATGCCTCATAGACTGTTGCACACGATCTTGTTTCGCAGGAGGTTGGCACACATTGTCTGCGGTTGCTACAGTCCTATGTTCAACATCAGAAGCTAAAAATAATTATAATGTTTAATATTTACCAAATGTGAGGTTATGTATTCCGATCTTATTTCCGGGCGATTTCTAAGTCGTCTGTATAGTTATAAATACCATATATTTACTGTTAAATGTCTTTGGGCTTGAGAAAATCAATAACAGACGATTGTATGAAAAATAACGATTAATAATAATGCAGACTCATTATACAACATATCGATCGTAAATTTTTGAATGGATATCCTTGTCAACGAAGTTAATTTATGATGATATCTCTCATTATTAACAGGAAGAGGCAATTTTATCAACAGGAAGAGGCAAAATTATATGTCAATGTTTACATAGTCAGGACCAATACATCTTCGTCCGAATTGCTCTACAACAGCAGTAAAATGTTTTGTTTAAGAAAATTATATTCCGAGTTATGCCCTGACATGAGAGATAAGTTGAATTTTTAACAATGCTAATTTTGACAGCTAAGGTCATTAGTGTCGTAACTCAAATTTGTGTGTGAAATGAGTGACAAATTTAACCCAGAGACCTCTTACTTCAGGCTTCTTGTTCTTTTACGTGCCTAAATCTATTAGTCAGGACCAGTATTTCACTTCCAAAAATATTTGTTACGTCTTAAAAATACATCTTTCCGGACGGATTCTAAACCCGCGAATTTTCGAACCAGAGGAGAGTATGTTAACCACTAGTTCACTGGGACCGAACCCACCTCAGAAATTTCTTAAGGGAAACTATCTTAAACAACTATCCCAATACAGAAATGACATTTGGTTAATAAATATGAAAAACTAGGGTTGCGTCAGGTAAAATACGTGACTCTCTGCACTAAAATTTGATAGATCTGATAAAAGCTTAAGTTTGGATGTCGTATAACTTATTTATTTTATATTAATCACTAGCTAATACACGGCGTGCGCTGATAGGCCAAAATAAATGAAAATTAATGTGCTTTTATGTTTAGTTGAGAGAGTAAAAGCAAAATAATTATAAATTTACATTTTTTTAGATACCCCTTGCTGATTATCCGGCGTTGCCCGGGAATCTACATATCCCGATCTTCTTGACATAAATCAGCTGAAATACGAAAATTAATGTGTTTTATGTTTACATAAATAAGTATGAGGAAAAATTTATATCGTAATTATTTTTTAATTCCCCGCGCTTTTTACCCGACGTTGTCCGAGAATCTGTTCATCCCGACCTTCTTGGCATAAATGAGCTGAAAGACAAAAATTAATGCAATTATTATTCGTTGAATAAGTAAAATAAAATATTATTATAATTGTATATCGTAATTATTTTGAAATTCACCGTGCTGATTACCCAGTATTGCCCGAGAATCTACTTACCTCGATCTTTTTGGCATAAATGAGCTAAAAGACAAAAATCCTTATTGTGAGTTATCCGTAAAAGAATACCCGCCATGTGCTGCTACGCTTGCACGAGAATCTACGTACTTGTCTCGATCTCCTTGGCATCAATGAAAGACAAAAATGATTATTGTGAGTTATCCGTAAGAGATAAACATATGCTGTCGCGGACCTTTTTGTAGAGCGTTTCGAGATGTTCAATTATGTGTACATTAACTTTGTGTATTTGTTATGGTTTAGGCAGCGTAAGCCATTTAAGCGTCCAAAAAGCTACTTGTTTCACTGCAAAGGGCGATTTTTAAGGGTGTAGGAATTGAGCATCACAACTCTGTTATACTTGTTTCACTGCAAAGGGCGATTTTTAAGGGTGTAGGAATTGAGCATCACAACTCTGTTTGTAGTTCATGTTCATCCCGGGAATCTCCTGAACATTTTGCAAAAAGCCCCATCATAATCAGATCAACTATATGGCCGCGTATAAAGTACAAACAAACAAACAAACAAATATTTATTTTTGTATTAGATTACTTTAGTAATATATTTAATAATATAAGGAACTTACAATTTGGTAAGTTCAAATTGCAATACATAATGAATATTCATAATAATCAATGTAAATATTGTAGAACGAGAATGGAGTGGATCGCGTGTAATGTCGAGTTTTTTCACAGTAAATTATCTAATATACGAGGACATTAAGCACCATCTCATTAGCTTAAGTCATGCTTGCGCGGAAATGTCGGACAACGTTCGCACTAATTTATTACCATTACTCACAAACGTTATATTTTATTCCTGAAATTGAGAACTTTCTTGTCAGCTTTATATTTATCACCCACTAAAGCTCGAGAAGTCACTACTTCCATAGCAATAACTACAGGGGCACAATAAAACCATACTCTTTTTTTCAAAGGGAGCGTTTTTTGCTGCTCATTTCTGTTGCACGTCTTATGAAAGCAATGTTCGTTTATTAATAAGTGAATGAAGAACAATAGTGCAAGCTATGATGAGATTAAAATTTCCTCTTTATAAATGTTGAGGCTATTCTTTTAGCGTCTTAACTAACGACAGAAAACCTTGATAATTAGAATAAGATTTCCAGAAGGAAAATCAAAGTATAGAACAGGTGTCTAGTTTCAAATATTTGGGCTGTGATGTTGGCTACAATGTGGAAAGAGATATTGACTCCAAAATAAATAAATTTCAGACGGTGTGTGGAACAATACAGAGAACATTCAAAAATAAAATTAGAAAAGAAACCAAGATAAAAATGTATAATGTTATGGCGGTTCCCACAATATTGTATGGATGTGAAACTTGGGCTCCAGTGAAAAGACAGAAGGATAGAATACAGACGGCAGAGATGCGGTTCCTAAGACAAGTAAAAGGATGTACAAGACTTGATAGAATAAGAAATGAGGATATAAGAGAAGAATTGAAAGTACAGCCTTTATTGGATAAAGTCACGAATTACAGACAGAAATGGATTGATCACATGGATGGAATGAGCAAGGAGAGATATCCATTGTTAGCCAGAAATTATCAAGCAAGAGGAAGGCGTGATGTTGGAAGACCTAGAAGACGTTGGGCTGATGCAATATGAAGTCGGAACGGGCAATTGCCTAATCCTTGGAGTGATGATGATGATGATGATTTCCAGAAGAAAGTATTAGAAATGAAGCATGTATGACCAGCATATACTGGCATGAAAAAAACACATGATTGCACACAATAACAAACAATAATAGCTTACTGCCATGAAAGTCTTCAAAATAGAAATGGAAATAGAATACGTCACCTGAACTACATTCTAACATTTTTATTTGTGCAGCAGTGGGTAACGTTAGGGCATGTTTTTCTTGGAATAGGACAGAAATTAAACATTTCGTAAGTTTTCAGGAATTCCATGATGACATCATGGGTACTCTAATGTATAAGCGCAATTATATTAATTATTTTAAAAAATGAAATTATGAAGAGGAAATGTTTTAGATGAGGAATATTTCTATCGATATTTGACACAAACCGTGTATTTCAGATATGTTCAATTGACATTTTATTTTTAAACCCATTAATCTCAACATTTAAAAAGTATTTACAACACTCAGATTTATACAAAATAGCGGGTAGAAATATTGCGGAATTTCATTTCAAATAAATTTTAAAAATATAAATTACTGATTTTTTATGATATAACATTTTGGTTAACTATACATTACATGATCTCTAAAGGGATGTCATGATCATAATAGCTGCCATTAAAGACTTAAGTATACAATTTGGTATAAAATTACTACAAATACAGAATTACAGCTGTCAGTGTGAATACTAAATCGCAAAAGTCTAGAGAATGAAAATACCTCGGACAAACTAAGAAATATTGATAAAATCATCATTCAATGTAGCGCGGATTAATAAGCCAAAACACCATTTAAGAAATTCAACGATAATGGGGATGATATTTCTGAACTACTGTTTGTGGAAATATACTTTTATGTAGATATTTTAAGTATATTCGTTCATTCGATCAATTGACATTGAATATTTATAGATATTTTTGTATAATTCGACCTAAATCTTCTATAAACAACACGGCTTAAAATATTTGCTACCTTTCCCGTAGTATATTAATGATAAAGGAAAAGTTTTTTTTTTTCATTTAAGATACAGTTCAAATGTTATTGTTGAATCAAATATTTTGATATTCATAGACTACAGAGTAACAGGCACATTTTGATGATTTCCCTGACAAGAAGAGGAAATTACAGATATTAATTTTATTAAGAATAAGTAGGCCCTAACTGATTTTTATTGTAGATGCACCATTATTAAAATAATTCATCAACAGATTTTGTCAGTAACTTGTACCGTGCTTAAATTAGAGAAGTAAGATTTTATTTAATGTATTTTACCCTAGTATCATTTTACACGATTAATTATAATTTCTTATTTGCTAATCTCAAATTTTGCTTAATCAAAATTGGATTACATTTATAGATTGGAGAGTAATTTCATAATGGACATGTCTGGTACAAAATATTCTCTCTTTACAGTTTTAATGTATTTTCATTGTATGATGTGATCTAATCTATATAATACTGCCAAGTTATACATTTCCTATATTAGTAATAACATATGCATTGGTATTGAATCAATTTAATATTTATTATCCATTTCGGTTATCTTCAAGATTGTATATGTTACATTGAAAGCCGAAGTGTTTTTAATATTAACTTAATTAAATGTATGTACCGGAGAATAAATTTTCGGGATAGGAAATACATACGTTCTGGTTCACTAAGTAGGCTACTCCAAAGGTTTCTGAAAATTACTAGCTACATAGTTCAATCTACAGTACAACTTATTTTTCTTCTCTTCCTTTACAGGGTTAGGTCAATGCGGTCTCAAGTCAATCGTTTCCTTTTATTTAATACACAATTGATCTTCTTGGTGATACAATATTAAAATATATATACAGTCAATATGCCCATTTCACCAATAAATGTTTAAAATGGTCAACAAGTTTCTACAGCCAAGCTGTCATTCTCAAGACCAGATATCTGGTCTTGAGAATGACAGCTTGGCTGTAGAAACTTGTTGACCATTTTAAACATTTATTGGTGAAATGGGCATATTGACTGTATATATATTTTAATCGTTTCCTTGTCAGTCCCAATGATCTAAATCCATGCGGTTTGTGGATGTTGATCGTTTGGGTAATCTTGTATTGTCCATTGCGTCTAAATGTCCCTTCCTTCCATATTTGTGCTCTTCTAATTTATCGAATATTGAAAATATATCCAGTTAATTTCTTATTGATTCATTGTGTAATCTATCCATGCGTGTACATCCTTTGATGGATCTTAAAAATGTAATTTCAGTTGCTTGAAGGTGTGAAATATATTTTTTGTAAGTATCCAAGATTCAGATCCATATAAAAGAACAGAAAGAGCCATAATTTTATAAAATCTGAACTGAGTTCCTGTTCGAATTTTTCGAAGGGTTCTTCTTATGGTGTCGCATATCATTTGATATCGGTTTAATTTATTATGTATATCTTAATCATAGCAATATGTTACATCTGAACCAAGATAGTTAAAAATGCCATCTTGTTCTATTATTTCATTATTGATTGTATGCTTTGAAGGTTCGGCACGGGGAGACGGCAGCAGCTGTAAAAACCCAAAGATAAATAGATTACCATTTCTGCTCTGATTGTCAGTTTGCCCTGGAAAGCCATACCTTTAGTTTCTTTAAGTTTAAACTTTAAGACTATAATAGAGTCCTAATTGATTAAACGTGTAAATGGCTCTTTGTAAATTATCCTCTGACGTCTATAAATGTCGTTATTAATTTTTATTCCTATTGGACTTGATTTTTTCCCTTTTCGTATAACCTCATCAAAGTATATGTTGAATAATGTAGATGATATGTACACTCTTGTCGAACTCCGTGCAGTACCATAATAAGTAAAACCTGGGCTCAAGATATCCAAAGAACCAAGGTCATTGAATAAATATTCATTTCAGCCCCTATCAGATCATTCTATTTATTAGTCATTTTACACTAACTACAGAAAAATAAACTACAATAATGATTGTTCTCGCTGTCAATACATGACAATACAAGGCATCAATACAAATATTAGCTTCTTTATTGTATTAACCAGATTTATGTACTTATCTTTCTCCGAATGTTATTCACTTTCCGTTAGGAGGATAAGTGTTCGATTTAAGAACCCACACACAAAGAAACATTTCCTTGAAATAACCGAGAATTTAACCCACATTCTGAAAGCCAGACAGACAAGTTAACAATTACACCACAGACGCAGACGGTCTACAGTATACCATATAAACATTATGATATTGATCAAATATCAAAAAAATACAACATGAAAATGTCCTCAAAAAAATAAAAACAATGGCCTTCAAGGGCGCTCATCCAGTTTGGACAAAGATAATATTAGAAAATAAACCAATAGAACAAGTGGTAAGATATAACTTCCTAGGTTGGGAAATATCATACACAGCAGAAACAGATAAATAACAAACCAAATAAGTTTAATTATATAACAGGAACACTAAAAAGAACAATAAAGCCAGGAAAGACTCTATAATGAAATTATACAAGACAATGGCGGTGCCTATTATTACTTATGGATCCGAAACATGGACAGTGACAACACAACAATCAGACAGAATACAAGCTGCTAAAATGAAATTCCTCAGACCAATAGCAGGATATCAAAGAACAGACAAAAAAAAAATAACACAGAAATAAGACAGCAACTGAAAGAGAGGAATTAAACACAGTAATATAAAAATACAGAACAAACTGGAAAGAACACTTAGCAAGGATGACTGAGAATAGAATACCAAAAGCAGCATACAGTTATTCACCACGAGGAAGAAGAAGTTTGGGAAGACCAAAGAAAAGATGGAAAGAGCAGCAATTTGGAGCCGGAACAGGCTAGTATAGAAGCCTTAAACCGCGAAGAAGAAGAAGAAGAAGAAGACATTGATCGTATGATATTAATGTTTAAGAATATCAGAAAATACTAAATGAAACAACCTATTGTTTGCAGATGACCAAGTAATAATTGCAAATTCAGAAGATAATTTGCAGTAAGTTCTGTATGAACTTATCAAAATTACAGAAAAATGTGGATTGAAGATATCTATAAAGAAAACGAAAATTATGGAATTTCAAGGTGTAGATCCTGTCAGAAGCAAAATTGTACTTGACAGAATTTTGGAGTAGGTGAATAATTTTACATATCTAGGATGCAATACCTCATATGAAGAAGAAAATGATGTAAACGTAAAAATATCAACAATTTTGACTTTTAGGGTTAATAAATGATTTCTTCAAGCCACAGTTGGTCCAAAAACATTGAAGACTAAAAGTGTATAAAACATTGGCTCTTCGAAGTCATTTGTATGGTAGCGAAATATGGACAATGAAACAGGATATACAGAGACTTAGATCTGCTGAAATGAGATACCTTCGGAGGACTGCAGGGTACACACTACTAGATCACACAAAAAATGAAGAAATCTAAATTACACATGGATCCTTTAGAAAACAACATTTCTGATTATAAGTCAAGATGGATGCAACATGTTCATCGAATGGAAGATCACAGAATACCCAAACAAATGTTAAGATATCAACCTGCAGGAAGAAGACCAGGACGTCCACTCAAAATACTTCTGGATGGTGTTTCCCTTGAGGCCAAAACAGGTCAACAAATGGCCTAAATTCGTGGATGTACTATGATGATGGTATTAATGTTAAATTAGTCTTATATACTGAAAGGTAACAGAATTCGGGGCTACATTCCATTAATTAATTATTAGTAACATTGGGAGTTATTCCCTTCCACAACCACCCTTGTTCAAACGACATTACTCCAAATCACCTTATCGTCCTTCGTAGGTCATATATATTTTTAAGATTATTAAATATTAGTAAATTTCCTGTATAAATTACACTTTAATACGAAAGCTGTAAGTTATCTAGTATTAAATTATATTATTTTATTTAATATGAATTATTCTTTTATTAGAATAAGTAGCCACATACCTTATAATATACCAAGAGGTAAAATAAGATTGTTGGGATAATAGAATAACACAAATTTTTGGTAAATTCAATAATAAAGCCTCCTTTATAAAACAAGTTACTAATATTGACAAAATGCTACACAGGACAGATAATTTATATTGACCAATATGAGTTTAGAATATCTTATATATAAAATTGTTTGTTTGTTTGTTTGTATATTTGTTTGTTTGTTCGTACTTTATGCACGGCCATACCGTTGATCCGATTGTGATGGGTTTTTTTGCAAAATGTTCAGACGATTCCCGGGATGAACATAGGCTATAAGAGAGTTGTGATACTCAACTCCTACACCCTTAAAAATCACCCTTTGTAGTGGAAAACGTGAAAAAAGTAGCTCTTTGGAGGCTTAAATGGCTTACGCTGCCTAAACCATAAGAAATACACAAAATTAATATACACAGAATTGAATATCTCAAAAAGCTCTACAAAAATGTCCGCGACAGCATATGTTTATCTCTTACGGATAACTCACAAAAACCATTTTTGTCTTTCATTGATACCAAGAGTCTCGCTCCGTAGCCGAGTGGTTAAGGCAAGAAGTCTTGGCGCAAAACTACGGGACTTACGCTGGTACGAGTCTCTATGGGGAAGACATTTTTCTCATGGAATGTCGGCCAGTATGGGACCGGTGCACAGTGAGTCAGAAATGAAATCTAGCTGAAAAAAATCTGTTTTGACTCACTCTCATCAATTTATCTTTTTTTTTCACTCTAATATAATTGTTATATGACGGTTCTTAACTTATCTGCAAAGGAGGGTACAATTCTAATATTCATGACTGTGTGACGTCATCATTCACACTTCTTGAGCCACAACAGAAAGCTGTAAGAGCTGTATTATTCAATAATATCTAATTATATCCTAATTGCTGAATTTGATGGTAAAAAAAGTAACATTTTTATCGTCCGCCCATGACATGAGAATTAAACGTTCGGGCAGGACAAATTCTGCCGGGTACGCTAGTATGCTATAAAAACAAAATTACATTAAAGGAACAACAAAATAGAAACTACAAAACTAATGACTGTATGGAGATAAAAATATAATAAAACAGGAAATATTTTTTTTTTAATTATCAAATGTTGTCGTTTAGTTACAGATGATTTCGTACAACTTGAATAGAATCTGTTAATGTCCTGAAAGCTATTTCAATAAGAATGTTATTATGTGGTCCTATTATTTTACATGTGTTGGTATGAGTGGGATTATGTATGATTATTCAATCTCCCACTGTCAGAAATATTACCTTTATGTTGAAAGTGTAGGCCACTTTTCTTCACAATATAGTGCTGTAGGTGTATATACCGAATGTATATACACTACTGCTTAGTAATGTATCAGATTATATTGTGAGGGTCCCGTATTCAAACCCCAATTTCAACCTATCTGATGTTTTTCTTTGCAACTAGTGGTTAATTGGCATATGCTTCACCCTGCATATATATATTGTCGTTAACTTATTTCGGTTGTTCTGCAAGCATTTCGAATCTAATGGTAGTGTCCAGAATATAGAATGAGTTTTTTTATCTATACGTCGAACGCTATCTTCTGTAGATCGTCTTTGAAATTCTAGGCGAACTTTCATCAGAGCTCCTTCAGTGCTTCGGCCTACATAGAATGGAGAGTATGGTGGCGAATGTTGCAAAGGTACTCACTTTAGGGACAGAAACCAAGGGTATGAGGGAAAGTGTCTATCTCGCTGATGCAACGCATGTAGCGATTATTATCCAAAACACAGTTTGAACATTTTTAAAAATATCAAGGACAAACATTATTTACATGTTTATATTTACTTATGACAAATTTAAGAAAAAACTTATTTTTATAAAAATGTATTCACGGATACTTTGTGTTAAATATATCATATTATTGTTTCTCTTAATAATCAAGGATTTAGCTAAATAAACGAGATTATCCTTCTCTTTAAAGTACCTATTAATAATGAACTTCATATAATGTGAAGTTCAAACATAGCTTTTTTCTTTCAGATTACATTTTGTACCATACATAATTTAAAAATTCGCTAAATAAAATTATAGCGTTTAATTGGTGCTGACATTCACGGTCCTCTTCCATCATGATTATTAAAATGTAGTTAACAAGGGGAGAAGAAGGCCGTTTCTGTAAAATAAAATATAACAAGGTTCTAAGCTGATTAAAGTATCAAAGATTAATAGTTAAGTAGACTATTTCAAGTTTGTAAGTTTGAGACGCTTGTTAATGAGCAAAACATAGCAAGTTAAAGTTGTGTTGACTGTTACAATCTTAAATATAATCTGCTTGTGGAGTAGGTGAACACCTAGCTTCAAGTTGCAATGTTCGGCTAATAAATTGCGGTAGAAGCTAACAAAGATGGAGAGAAGTACGTAATTATTCCCAGAAATTATGCAAATGGTTTATTTTCCAGAAGATTTTAATTACGCTGGTATACAAGAATAAAAATTTCCTTTTGCAGATATGAAATAAAATTAAAGTAAATAAATACAAAATTAAATAGCGTATTTTCAATCAATTAATGATAACCATAGATGAATTAAATTCTATATAATAATACATATTATTATTAATAACAGTGTTATGTCACTACTTTATATATATATATATATATATATATAAACATTATAGAAGTCATAGTACATTTATATAGTTTAAAGAAATAATGTAATTAATATTTAAATAGATTGTTTTAATCGTATATTACGATGCGAGGTTGGGAAGTGGTTTTTACAGAATGGAGCAAAATTTTAAAAACCGGGCGATAGCGAGGTTTATTTATCCGAGATTCTGTAAAACACTTCACAAACGTGCGTTGTATATATATTTTTTCGCGATGGTGTTTTAAAAATAATAAATAATAGTAAAATAATAACATATTTGTTGGAAATATTTGTGTACATTATAAACAATTGACTAACGTTAACAGTGTTATTAATGTTAATCAGTTAAACAACAGGAGGCCTTGAGAACAATTATTGATAACATGGCCGCAAGTACGTATTTATTATTTCATATTGTTTCAAATAAAGTTCGGTTCATTTAAAATGCAGTGATTTGTTTCGTATAATGTATATTAACACTACCTGTTAGATATTTTTTGTATATACTGTACATTGTACGTAGTAAACATAGATGGCAGTGGTTTTACTTCTCGCACGTGGGTGTAAATATAATATTACAGTATAGTTATTTAGGTTGGCAACCCCGAATGTAGGAAGTTGAACTTTCAATCATGGTCGCCATTGCTGTAAGTACGACAAAACGCACTATCGCACAAAAATTAATATTCCTCCAACATATTAAATCCAATTTCTAATAGCCTGTAAGATACTCCTTTCTTACTTATGCAATATACATTAGGCCCAATATAATACATGACTTAATATAAGAGTAGGAATTGTTTCTTCTCAAAAATTAATTTTTGATATAGAAGACCTATATATTTATACAGTCCACCGCTGTAGTCTAGTTGTAGGGTGCTACCTTGTCACCTTGTCGGGTTCGATTCCCTGTCGGGACAGCTTCCTGGGTGAGTTTTTTTCGGGGTTTTTCCTCACCTGTAAGACAAATGTCAGAAAGCTTTGAGGTCCAAAAGGTTCCCGAATATCATCAGCTATCATCACTATCATCCGCCGGTGCGGAAAGCAACGGGAAGCTACCACACCTATAATTCCCTAATACATCTGCAAAGCATAGCATGAAAATGCTATAGCATGAAAATGCTATAGCATGAAAATGCTATGATTGCAGTGAAAAATCTGCCCTAGAGCTGAGCACTATAGAATACTTATACAAGATGACTGACACGTTTATGGTACAATAACTGTAATTATGTTTGTATGTATATGTACGTTCCCAGCATTGTAAGAAATTTGGGTATCACAATAAGCAGCGGCTGCAGATTGAGAAAATCTGTAATGGCTGAGGACTCAACATGTTAACCACATGCCACCCCTATACTGACTGGAAGACCGTCTACCCCTGTGATTAACACATGTGGATGTGAGGCCTGCAGCCGGTGATAGGCCAAGGACGTCCTAGACCTGTCGCGCCGTGGAGAGTGTCTATGCATGTCCGCGTCATAGCAGAACTGTTTTAGGCATGATAACTTGGTTGCAGAGCTTTGGGGCTTGTTCTGGTTCGAGTCCCAATGGGGGATGATATTTTCTCTTGGATTTCGGCCAGGATCAGAACCAGTGCCCACACAACATCGTAAAGAATTTGAGTAGGTAAAGTAAGTAGCGGCTTCTCGTTGAGAAAGTTATCTATAACAGCTTGAGTCCCGACATGTTGCCAACAGTTCATCCCTATGCTGACTGGCTGAGAGTTCATTTCTGTGATTAATATTTCAGTCGGGTAGTGGCCAAGGATTTTCTATGCTTTTCACGCCTCGGACAGAGAAAATATATTATTTATATTATTCAGAACAGATACCGTAATCTGAGGCGACTTATTTTTTAAATATTTTGAACAACAATGCGGCAGTCTGATAGAACGAATTAGCGATTGTTATTTCCAGTTATCTTCACATTTCCGTACAGTTGACATTAAAACCTCTCTGTGTGCAAGTGGAAACGTAACTTTAGCTATTGGTGGGTATTAAAATAAAATCACTTATATTTCGTCTACATTTACACTACATCACTTCCAAAGAAACGTGTAATATTAAGCGAGTTATAGGCCTATTACATTTTTCTTGTTTTCAGCGAACTGTCGGGTGTCTTCGGACTTGTTTCGAACATACAATAAAAGTTGTAGGAAGGCGTTCATATGAACATTATAGCACTAATAATTTAGAAAAAGCGATACGTGCAATTTCGTTGTGTAGAATTTCGATAAGATAAGTTTCCCTGCACTAACAAGTTAAAGAACAAACATCCGGGTCATCATGGAGGCCAAAAATATTTAACAACTAAAGAGGAAAAATCTTGCTCGTGGACTTACTAAATGTGCAGAATGCGATTTCCCATATAAAATTTCAGATGTTCAACTCACCGTTCAGAGATATCTAAACAGAAGCGGTAGAGTCGAGAGGAGGTTCAACAATAATTATCCGGGAACTGAATGGTGCACGCTTTTTCGTCATCACCCTCAGCGTACACACAGATTTGGGGAAAGTATTAAAAGGGGTCGCGCTGCTGTTGCCTGGGAGTTACAGAATAATTACTTTGATTGATTACTATAGAAGAAGTACTGCAAGGACTCCCGCAGTCGAACATAATAAACTATGACGAGACGAACTACACGGACGACCCCGGCTAGTCCAAGGTCATTGTGAAGAGAGGATTCAGGCATCCAGGACTCGTAAAAGACAAAATCTATTATGTTTGCGTCACTTTTACCGCCTTATATTTTATACAAAGCCACTTATATTTATCCAACATGGATTGAAAATGGTCCAGATGGAGCCAGATATAATTTCTAACTAGTCCTGATGGTTTGACATGAAAGTCTTTGAGAACGGGTTTTACAGTTTGTGCGCGCCATACCTACAGCGTTTGCAAGGTCCAAATGTCTTAATAGGAGACAATCTTCCCAGCCATGTGTCACATCACGTCACAAAGAAATGTGAAGAACTCGACGTCAAGTTTATACTCCCCCCATCAAATTCCACGCACCTCACCCAACCACAGGACACTGCCTTCTTCCACCTCTTAAGGTGTCATGGCATAAATGTCTTGATGGATGGAAAATGAGAAACCGTTGTTGCCTTCCTAAGTCTGAATTCCCTGAACTTCTGAAGAAGGCCTTAGAAGAAATCGGTATGTCCTCAGAACAAAACATCTGTTCTGGATTTCGTGGTGCTGGCATTGTACCGTGTGATCGAGAACAAGTTCTAAAGAGAGTTCCCAATCTGAATCCAACAGCAGAAGACGGACACGAGCAAGAAAGATATTGGACCGACTCATTCGTCGAGATGCTACGTGACACTCGATCTGCTCCTCCTATCACATCTCGAGGGAAACGCATGAATATCGTAGCAGGAGAAAGTGTTGGACTCCAGGATCTACTGCAGAAGGGATCACAATCAAAAGAGATTTCCGATTCACCATCTCTATCTTCTACATCTGAAGAAGATGGTGATTCAAATGATGCTGTTTGTTTGGTTCGCAAAAAACTTTGGTCAAGAAGCAAGAGTGGAGAGGACTGAGTCCAATGCCAGATTTGGAAAGCATGGGCACATGAAAGATGTGTAGGATACCCCAAGAAACAATACAAGTGTGTTAACTGTACAAAAAAGTGAGACTCTGGAGATGAAAGAATATTTGAATTAGTTCTTGTTTTGAATTGTGTGTTTAATTAGTACCTATCTGTATTTTTGCTTCTGCGTGTAATTTTTCTGTAATAAAATTTGAATTTAGGGTAAAAAAGTTGACAAGATCTAATATATATATATATATATATATATATATATTAATCACTTGATATAGGGCACTGAATACAGACCTATAATGAATGAAATTCGTATATGATAATGTGTCCAAAGACATCCTTGTTACTCAATATAAATCGGAACATGTGGAAAATGCATTACGTCCGAGGCCGCCCCACAGTGTGGGGTAACACCGAACAGTGTTTATATGTATTTATATATTGTTGAGAATTGATTAGTTTTGGTTACACATCTTGAACTAACAGAAAGGGTATTTATAGATATAATTACCATGCCTTGTGTCATTGCTACTAATACAAATAGAGATAAATAAATTTGTTTCCAAAAATGTCCGAAATCACCCCAGATTACGGTACTTAAATGATATTTACCTTTGTTCTTTCTTTCTTTGTAGGCCTATATTCCTCTTAGGACCCTAATGGTGCTCTCTTAGCGGCAGGTTTTCGACCTAGCTTCATTTAGTTTCACTTATTTCCCCACCGATGCCAATGAGTGACATGTGGTCAACACACTGCCTCAATATGATATCTAATAGGCAACTAATATATTACTGGGATGTGAAGGCCAGATAAACTTGGCGCAGAGGCACTAATTTAGGCTTCAGGTTTATTTATAAGCCCGGAAATATTCTGACTAGGTACCCACGGCCTAGAGTCCGTCCCGGAATATTCGTACCTTGGATTTTTCATTCATTCCATCGATCCCTGCCGTGTTTAAACTCGAGGCGAGGGGTATAACCAATATCATCACCGTCTACTTAGTTTAACATAATGTATTCACTCGTAGGTACGTTACATTTCCGGTAGTACCGGATGTATGCTTTAAAATAAAAGTTCTAATTAATAACATTTTAAAATAGGATTCCTGAAGTTAGATAATAAATAATTCAAATGTAACACTAATTAATTATTATTGTCATTTCCTTCAGAATTATAGTGATTATTATTATTATTATTATTGTGAATTAATATTATTCCTCTGCCCATATCAGAGGTGTGATATTAAGAAAATATTAATAGTCAATCATAATGTAACTATGTAGGCCTATGTTTATATTAATATAAAATTATGATAAAGCTAAGTTTAAAAAAAATAATTCAGAATGATTTATGTCAAAGAGTCTGTAAATTAGAATTGAATAAAAAATAATATTTATTTGTTCTTTGTTCTGGAATGTGTCTACCTTTTCGGTATATAGGGTCTCTATATTGGTCTCTGCGAATGATCCAGTGATAATAGCACAAGAATACGATTATGTTTAGGAAATGTTTAGAAAATTGATGTTAAATGGAATTTAAAAATTAATTTTGAAAAGACGTTCTATATGAGATGCGCTGAAACACAAGAGATTTAATTTTGCAAGATGTAAAAGAAACCCCTAAAGGTGAAACAAATTTAAATATGTAGGCGTCAAAATTAATAAATATTCTACGTAAGATGACATTATTAAAACAGAGTAAAAAAAGGAACTCCAGCAACAGTAAACTAAATGGAATGTCATGAAACTTTAAGGCCCAAACGGTCCCTGAACATTATCTGGCCATCATTATCATCGTTAACATATTCATCAAGTTTTGGATTAAGTCCTCTCATCCTGGCGCTTCATTGCCGCTATCATCACGTATCATATACCATCGGGTCAGCGTAACTCCACAATCTCAGAAGTGGGTTACAATAACGTCTGCAGAGAATAGCAGAATGTCGAAATGACAAGTGGTGACATTGAAAAACAATACATATCTAATATATATAATGTTTGTTTGTTTGTTTGTTTGTTGATCCGATTGTGAGGGGCTTTTTGCAAAATGTTCAGGAGATTCCCGGGATGGACATAGGCTACTTTGATTTGCATTCAAAAAGTATTGCGTAAACAATCTATCTTACCAGAATTAGAAACAACAATGTAATTAGTTTCGACCTAATCCTTTGGTATTAACTTACCCTCATTCTAATTACCAAATATAAGAGAGTTGTGATACTCAATTCCTATACCCTTAAAAATCGCCTTTTGTAGTGGAAAAGGTGAAAGAAGTAGCTCTTTGGACGCTTAAATTAATGTACACAGAATTGAATATCTCAAAACGCTCTACAAAAAAGTCCGCGACAGCATATGTTTATCTCTTACGGATAACTCACAATAATCATTTTTGTCTTTCATTGATGCCAAGCAGATCGAGACAAGTATGTATATTCCTGTGTAAGCATAGCAGCACGTAGCGGGTATTCTTTTACAGATAACTACCAATAACGAGTTTTGTCTTTTAGCTCATTTATGCCAAGAAGATTGAGATAAGTACATTCGCGGGAAACACCGGGAAATCAGCACGGGGTATCTAAAAATAATTACGATATGCATTTTTCCCTTGACTTATTTAACTAAACATAAAACACATTAATTTTCGTATTTAAGCTCATTTATGTCAAGAAGAACGGGATAAGTAAATTCCCGGGCAACGCCAGGTAATTAGCACGGGATATCTAAAAAGTATACATTTATAATTATTTTCCTCTTACTTATTCAACTAAACATAACAGCACATCGATTTTCATGTATTTAGGCGTAGCAGCGCACGCCGGGTATTAGCTAGTGTATATATATATATATATATATATATATATATATATATATACACATCGGTATGTAGTCTGATGTTTGGCTACATATGGAGTGAAAACCTGATAACTACGTCGAAATTTTCAGTAAAAATTATAAGCAATGATAATAAATTTATAACAACGTTCAGTCAAACATTCTACAACTGGACAGAAAAAGAAACGAAGTGATTAGGCAACATAATAAAGAAAATTAAATTATAGAATTTGTAAAATACAGACAATTTCAGCGGAATTCGTACGGATATGTATATCGAATAGATGATGAAAGATTGCAAAGAAGAGTTTTGGATTTGATTCCAGCGAGAAGAAGAGGCAGAGATAGATCAAAACACACTTAGCTGCAGAACATAAAAAAAGCGATGAATGAAAAAAAAATTGAGGTGTGACTGTTTCGTGGACACGGCCGTGTGTTTTACGTGTATACGTGACGTAGACGATCTCACACATCACACTTATGTTCGAATGTATTGTTGACAAACGTAGTAGTAACACATGCACTAGCTTCTGCCCAGATCGTCGTTGATCCGCTCGGACGCTGCGTTCTTCTACATTCCCTGCACCACCGCTTCACTCTGTCATGGTGTTTTATGGGTACCATTGGATTGCTCTTGAGAATCCCTTTCCAACCGTACACGATCTCTATATTTTGATTTGGCTTTTCTTAGGAGTATAGGCAGATATTGCATTATTATTTAATTGTTTTAATTTAATACCATATACGTTCACTATATCTATTTCACGCTATTGTTTTATATAAGCAATCGAAAGATCTTGGCGAGAGCTGACGATTGAATCTCAAACGAACGTCGTAACGTCTCTCAGTCAAAATGTAAGCTAAACGAAAATTATATGACGCAGGGAAACGACCTGAAAATGGAGGCGCTTCCCCTCCATCTCGCACTATGCGTCACAGTCCACAGTCAACGTTAACGAAATCTTTAATCCTTCATTTATCCAATGATTTAATTAAATTTTGGATGTAGATAGATATGTAGCTGCAACATCAAACTGTATCCCCCGATTTTGTTATAAGTTTTTTGAATTGCCTCCTACTATGGGCGCAAATTTAAAGACGTATTCACGTCAAAAGGATTATAAGATCGGGACTGGGAAGATAGATTTTGTGCGAAAAGATAATAGTGTAGAATATTGGTCATAGGGGGATGAGATAATATATCGTAAACCTATTCATTAATGAACTCTTTATTTAGTCTGTAAAATGGCAAAGCAGTAGATAAATCTGCCTCAGAGACACAACATAATTTCATTTTAAATATTGTTTTATATACAGTAGCTTCGCCATTTCTGTCACCAACAGTTCCAATTGAAACCAGTATAACTGTTCTTATAGTCCAAACCAATTTGTATTTTGTCACTGGAATAATTTAGGGTTGGTTCTTGAAATGAATATTGTCTTGGCCGTGTCAAAAACAAGTTTAAACTCTATTAATTACTAATTTCAAATAACCCTCTGCAATCTACACGTACGCATGGGTTGGTTCTATAATTGCAAAGCAAACTCCACCCCTCGTCCTCTCTCTCATCTAGATTCGACCTGGAATGTTAATGGAACGGGACCAGTTGGATGGACACACACATACACACGCCACTCTCATACTTTTTGCATGTAGTAAATTAAAACCGAGACTTGCCTTTCTACCCCCTTCTCCTACCCCCGACCCATTAAATAAATGTCCGCACACAACGTTAGCTCTCCGGATAGGCACTTTGTTCGTCTGACAGAATAAACCAGGCACGCACCTAGGGAGGCTCTAGCGATAAAACTGTGAATTTTATTCCATTGCAGCTAATGTCAGTTAAAATGAGAAATACAATAAATACTCTATTTGGAAACTGAGTGGTTTCAATGTTCTAACTGCACAAATTCCACTGACTTGTACTTACGTTGTACTGACGTTAATGATACAAAACCTGTATGTTTCTATTTTAATTACTTTGCATTAATTTTGTTACTTTTACACAGTAAGTGATCTGATGACATGTTTCAAGGTGCTATGGAAATTAAAATTTTCCACATAAGCCATCAATGGACCACAGTTAACAAAACGTATAAAGAAATTCTACTATGCCTTAGTACACCCTGGTTACTTAAATGGCATGGAAAGTGCCAATCAGCCTAAAGACCCCGAAAACTATGGATTTGACACAACGTTCGATCATTGTCATTTTATTTTTCACCGTTTCTCACCACTTCACCTCTCTTAGCGGTGCTAGATCAAACACGGTCTTAAATATCATCGGAACTCTCACCAATGTGGTTAATGACGCCGAACCTTATGAATTAGATATTAATATCGGTCGTTCTCCATATTTTATGTCATACTTTCTAACCCCCTCCCTCACTTGTACTAGAGTCTCTTTAGCACCCACAAACCCTTTTACAGGTTGTACGTTGTATATGCACAGAGATTAATTGAAATTGCTCCAACGTTATGCTGAAAATTAATATTTGGGGAATTAAGGATCTCTTTCCCCTTACAACAACCTTTACGGATTGTAAATCTTATGGGGCGGTTAGAAGTGAAGAGGTGCGAGTGATTTTTTTCGCAAAAAATAATTAAATTGCATGATTACATTCTTGAAGCGTAACTTTATTTAGCGGAAAAATGATATAACTGTATGCGTTAGGAATAGATAAAGAATGGTTGTCATCTGTAATTACCTATAATTTTCTTATACCACTCAGCTTCAAACTTGTTATTCTCAATACTGTAAAACATGGACTTGCATCTCTTTGCTTCTAACCGCCTCATATGTGCTCTAGGCGTTCGACAGTTAAGCTAGTATATTCCTACTTTATGTTATATACATATACTTAAAAACGGAGCATTTCCGATAAAAGCTAAAATAATACCTAGAAAAGAGCTGAAATGGTGGCTGAAGAAATCACTAAATATAGACCAAAAATATAACAAAAATTGGTGCTAAAGTGCAAAAAGAAACTGTTCATAAGTGCGGTTTCACACCGCAAAAAGGTACAATAGATAAAATCGTGGAAGTTACTGGAATAAAGTCTGCAGCACAAGCACAGCGTAGCTGCTGTCATTCTAGATGTGAAAGGTACCACTGATAGCGCTTGGTGGCTAGGCATCTTCAATGTAATAAAGACCTTCAGCCCTCAAAGAATTTGTTTAAATTGTCACAAAACTACGTAAGTGAATCAGACAATGTACACTAAAAGCAAATAGCATCACAATAAAAATAATTATAAATTAAGCAAGCAATATCTTCATGAATCCTGCTATTGGGCGGCTTGTGGAACGTTCTTTACGACTTATTATTGATTCAATTACAATCCTTACAAAACAACCATCGCTTTCACAGACGATGTGCTAGTTATAATCAGAGAGGAAAACACGTAGCAACAGAGAATAATGTGATAATATAAATTAGACATGCACATTTAACATATGGTATCAATAAAGATGGCAAAATTAAAAACGAAATAAGCAGAAATAATACAAGTTAGTACCAAATGCTTCCAAGTATGAAAAGACTGGCTTACATTACGAATATACCACTTAATTGTAAAACAAAATAGAAAAAATATATTAATTTATTAAGCTGAAATATGACAGCAGGAAACAAGGAGTTGAGTAGAATCTGAGGACCAGATATTGAATTTTTATGCAGTCTGGCGCAAAAAAATAGCAGAATAACTAAACAGAAATGTTCAAGTTGGATACTATACACAAAGAAATGTAAGATATTAGAATACGATTGCATGGCCACGATAAGAGAATGATTACTGCAAAAATACAAAGACCAATAGAATGAAAAAACAAATTTAGAAAGATGTCGAGAAAAGAGGTGCTAAATTAATGGAAATGAAGAAAGAGGAGACATGGGATGACCAAAATAGATGGAGGATTTTGTTCAACACTTTAACGGAGAAACAAGACTAAATGAAGAAGTAGAAGAAATTTTAAAAAAATAGGACGTGCTACAGGAAACGAAATAATGTTGAATAGAAGTATAAGTTAAGTAATGTAAAAATATAGAAACAAAACAGAAATATAGCAACTTTTATACATTTACCTAGACAACAGCAAGATCTATTAGACTCAATCAGATAACCAGAACAATAGGCATACTGTATAACAGATTAAGAATTAGTCCCGTAGTAAAAAAATCCAAAAATTCATATCTGAACTTTCAGTTTTTAAACATTCACACGGGATTACGTTCAGACGTAACGAATATAATATAAAAGGGGCAATACTATCTACCATTAATTTCCTATGGAATTCCTTCATGGATAGGTGAATTAAAGACAGGATAAAAATCTCGGAAAGAGAAAAGTTCAAAGACTTGTAAATAATAAAAATAACAAAAGCCATTAGAACCATATATCATGAAGTACTCTGCATTACTCCCAGAACAATTCAACTAAAGTTAGAAATTTCTGAGATAACCAATTACTACAATATTATAAGGAGAAGCGATGGGCATGAAACGCAATCATGAGTATTTGACATTGAAATATTCCACAGAAGATGGCCGCATCCTGCGGATAGTACAATCGTCAATGCGAATAATAATAAAAAAACAACATATACAGTACAAATATACACACATATGGCAGCAAAAAACAAACTAATATAGATTGAGGTTTCGCTGTATTATATTAGTCTTCTTCTTCGTCACGGTTTAGGCGTTTGATAGCCGGTTCCGGCTCAAAATTGCTGTTCTTTTCATCTTTTCTTTGGTATTCCCAAAACTTCCTCTTCCTCATGGTGAATAGTTGTATGCTGCCTTTTGGGAGAGGAGGGGAAGGAAGAAGAAGTGTTATTTACAGTTTGTTCTTTATTTCACTATTGTCGTGGTTAATTTCTATACTTTTAGTTGCTGTTATATTTCTGTATTGTATTTTTGTCTGTTCTTTGATATCCTGCTATTGATCTGAGTAATTTAATTCCAGCTGCTTGGATTCTGGCAGATTGTTGTGTTGTAACTGCCCACATTTCGGATCCGTAAGTAATAATAGTAACACCTTGTATAATTACATTATAAAGTCTTTCCTGGCTTTATTTTTCAAAGTTATCTTTAGTGTTCTCGTTATATAATTAAACTTATTTGTGTCTTCTATTAGTATAGAACTATACAGAAACATCAGCATAAACTGCAGAATAAGTGCTCGAATAATCAGGCGGAACAATACAGAATATCCTCGAGTTCCTAAACATCATGTAAATTACAACATAAAACTGTACACAAATCTTCTCCGAAAAACATAAAACATTTAAATTATCCTAATAAAAAGACCAGCATCCAACTTAAAAAACCTGTAGTCAAAATAACAGTAAATACACTTTACATTGGTTAAAGCCCAGTCGGAATTCAAGGAACAAGCTTGCGGAAGAATTACCTAAAGAGGGAGCAAAAAACCTAGATATACAACCCAACACCCCTTAGCTTAATAAAAAGTGAATTGAGAGAAGAAAGTTTGCGCCGACGGAAAAACGATTGGTAAACAATAAAGAACGTAGACTAGTCTTTCTTTTCAAGTGTTCGGAAAAGACTGAAGCCCATAACTTTCAAACAATAACCACAGGCTATGTTGAATTCGATGAATGTATACAGAAATTCAAATTAACAGATGATCCCACATGCGTGCAAGAACAAATCTCAAATAGCAATATTACAACCAATAGGAGTGGGAATACTAGCTACTCAAAGAAAATTTAAAAAAAATCGGTGACACAGAAAGGTAGAAATTGGTCTACTAATAATCGTGGAAAAACACCTAAATATATGTAAAAAAACATAAAATATTATTTTGCAAATAATTGGCAAATAATCATTATTTATTTATTTATTTAATTTTATTGTGTGCTACTCTGATCACAGGTTTATTGGCCCATGAGGCTCATCATTTCGATTCCTAAGATGATTATTATTAATACAATCAAGTAACTATTCATCAAGTATTATTATATAATTTAGAATGTAGTGTATCTTATATGTATAGTATTAAAATTGTAGTGGACCTGCTCTAATTAAAAGATTTAATTAAATTACTTGCATAGGCTATATATATATATATATATATACTTCATCACACACACACACACACATATATATATATATATATATATATATATATACACATGCATGTATATCAGGAAATTATCCGGCGTTGCCCGGGTTTTTATTTATCCAGTTCTCTAGTCACCAATAAGCTTAGTGTTCTCAAAAACAAAACATTCGACACAAATCTAGATTGATTTTGGACGTTTTATTATCCACCCCTTCTAAACCCCATGACAATGGAAACTGAGTTCTTTTACATAGAAATAATTACTAAATGAAAATATTTTAAATAAAAAACATATAAATAATGCTGATAATGAAAGGAAAAAAACATTATAAAATATTATAAAAACTCAATATATGTGTAAATAATAGTCCAGTGTATTGATGAATATAAATAGTATTTTTAATATATTAACATACGGGCAGAAGACAAATGTGATACTAAGATATACAATGCATGTCGTAATTACTATATAGGCCCTAAAGGAGCTGCTGTCTGAAATAAATTTTATATATAGTAAAAAAATAAATCTTGTGATCGCAAAAATATTTAACTTAAGATTAGCAGAGATAAATACATAAAACCCTATAAACGGTTATTTATTATATATACTCGTATATTCTTGTGTTATATATATATATATATATATATATATATATATTATGGTGTTTTCCGCGTCAAAGATTCAAAGTTGGTATCTGGTCAATGGTCCCAACGTGTCGACATGATCTCACAAGCCGTTGTCATGGGCCTCGAATTTTTGACGCGGATATTCCAAGAAAACTTTCTGTATCACACTTATATCTGCGAAAATCTACAATACGGTATATCATGCAAATTTATATATATATAATTTGTATATGTCCACCGCTGTGGTCTCGAGGTAGCGTGATGCCTTGTCACGCAGCGGGCCCGGGTTCGATCCCCGGTCGGGGCAGTTTTCCTGGGTAAGGTTTTTATCGCGGTTTTTCCTCTCCTGTAAGACAAATGTCAGGAAACCTTTAAGGCCGAAACGGTCCCCAAATCATATGGCCATCATCATCATCATCCTTATTATTATCATCATCATACTTCACCGGTGTGGAAAGCAACGGGAAGCTACCACATCTACAATTCCTTAGTAAAGCTGCAAGCATAGTATGAAAATGCTATGATTGCAGTGAATGACCTGCCTTCGGGCAGAATTACCATGTATGGATGGATATTATATATATATATATATATATATATATATATATATATATATAATTCTTCTCCTAAACGATTGGACCGACTTTGATGAAATCTCTGTGTGTGTGTGTGTGTGTCTGATTGGGTCTCTCGATGGTTCAGATTTACAATTGGAGCCTCTAAATACATTAGGTATAGGCGTTCGCCAGAAGTGAGAATTGAAAAATCGCTCTAGCGGTCACATTTCTCGATGTTTCACAATGATACTCAGCATATCATAGGTATTGTCCAAAAACGAGCGAAATCCGATAATTAGAACTGGAGGTTTGCTAAAAATCCGAAATTAATAACTGCCTAAATGACTGGACCGATTTTGATGAAATATTTTGTGTGTGTTTGGGTGCGTCTCTGAATGGTTTAGATTCACAATTGGACTTGGTAGGTGGCGCTTCAATCGGGTTTTAGGACTTTTTATGTCAGATGTGTAGTCATATGCATTATCGAAATATTACACATACTAACGCGAAAACAATGTGCGCTTATTGAGCCACAACGGATGGCAGTGAGGAATTTTCTTGCGAACTTAATATATAATTACCTCTTAATTAGTGAATTTTATGGTAAAAAGTAACATTTTAATCGGCCGGCCACATTACGAGAATTCAACGTTTGTGCAGGACAATATCTACCAGGTCCGCTAGTATATATATATATATATATATATATATATATATATATATATATAATCACATATTCAGTGTACAGAAATTCTAATGCATAATGTTTTCTTCCAAAAATCTCAATTACATTGTAAAAAATCAACAGTTTCAATAAAATGAGGAATATATTATATTTTGAAATAAAGGTAAACCAATTTATCAAAAATTATTCTACTGAAAATATGAATCTCAGGAGAACAAAAATGACCACATGATTTACTGTGTAATAAATATTTGTTTATTTGAGGAAAGTAGATTATACAGGGATGATTGGAAAACATTAACCGAAGATAGGGATGTGTGGAGAGCTTATGTCCGCGCGGCCATGAACCTACGATTTCGATTGGGCCAGTGGGTTAGAAACATTGTGCATGTAGGCCTACGTTTAAAACTTTGTAAAGTAAAAATTCTACCTATCGCATCAATTAACTCCTTAATATCGTTACATTTGCTTTACTCAGTGAATAGTGCATAATCCTTCTTATACACTTGTTTTAGATTTTCAGATAACAAATTACACAGAACACCTTTAGCATTCCCCAATATTATCACTGGAACATCTCAACATCACATTCCAACGTGTGTGACATAAATATTTATTACAATGTGTCAGGATAAGTTCATAGCAACGTTACAATTAATTAGTAGTAAAATTAAGTAATTATATTTCCTTCCTTTTTATTAGTAGAAAAATAGATTGTATTGTACATCCGAGAAAATAATATTGTATCTAGTAGCTAGAATTAAATCCGAATCGTTTGCCACTGATTATTCATTACATAAAATAGACGGTAAATAATAATAAAAAATAATAATAAATTTAAAAAATAATGATGCAATTTTTTGCTAGTAATAAAATATAAAAACTGTACTTGTATATTGCAGAAAAAGTGAATAATATTAAAAAAAAAAGCAGTAAGGAGACATTTCTAGCATCTTCTATTAGATTTTTATACATACTTTATGCGCAGAGTTTATGTAGGAGCATAGCCGGCTGTGGCACACCCAACCGCGCACAGGCAAACCACCGTGTGTCCGTTAGGTTATAAATGAAGAACGCTATAACACCCTAATGGAAATTCAGGAGTAAACTGCTTAACATCAGATTTATGCATATTTTAATGATATCATGGCTTGTAGCATTAGTAATTCCTAGAATTAATTTGGTTATTATTTGGGACCACACAATAAGCTTTTGTTATACAGCGGTTAACGGTAACTCAAGGCTTGGCAGGTACATGTACCTAGCGAAGCGAAACACTAATGTTTATTATAAAAGAGTAAATTTGATTGACGTGTTGAATATGGTAATATTTGCAAAACAATAAATGTTGTTTTAAGGAATACTTGAGCCAATTTTAAAACTTCCTTGAGAAATGAATATAAAAGGCCAAGAATTTTTTTGTTAACACAGTAGGGCCAGTTGCTCTCACACGAACACTGTATGGTTAGTAGCTCATACACACATATAGAGTGTGGCCGGTGGCTCCAATACGAGTACATACAGAGAGGAGCCAGTAGCTTCCTTACGAAGCAGAGTGGGCTGGTTTATCATATTACGAGTATTCAGAGGAGCCTGTTTGTTGCTCCCATATTATTACCTAAAAGTTTGAATCAATCTATGGTACGTAAAATATACTAGTGAAGTCTAGATTTGCTTAAGTAGTCTTCAAGGTACGAGTATTATTAATTTGTTGTGTATTGTGTTGTTCATAAGAGGTTAACAAAATAAACCCTTTTTAGTTAATTACACAACTCATTGTTACTGATTATCGAATTCCTTGTCCTTCACACCAGTACAACCCAGAAATAAGCTTAATCTAAAATACGCCCTAAAGAGACCCTCGTGCCTTTTCCAGCTGCAGGCTCAAGGATGATATCATTGAAAAACAACTCTAATAATTGTCCTGATTTACAAAAAGGTGACAGGAATTTCTGTTTAAATTTTATTGAAAGGACATCCAAAATTTAAGCAAAATAAAAAATGTAAGTTAATAAAATCAATTATCATAAGTAATGCCACGAGTGATTTGCAATTTATCAAGATGATTTGGAAATTAAGGATGGCATTTGGTAGGACTATCAACGAATTAAATTAAGCTGTTTACTCAAAAATCACTTTTTAAACTTAATTACCGGTATTTTAAAATATTGTTATATTTAATGTATACGGCGATGTTTGATTACAAATGAAATGTATGGTTATACTTATTCACTGCAACGTGATCTCATTATTTATTGCAATATAGGATCGCAATCAGTGATAACCCACTAAGATCGCAATATTGTAAGTATGCACTCTAGCGGAGAAAAAAAAATGAAACATAAAAATGTCTGTTATAACCAACATTATTAGTTATTATTGTTTTAGGAAACAACTCAAGAAAATCATTAATTAAAAACACAATTATTGAACACACATTTATCAAATGTGTAGTTCGAAGGAATCTGTTCATTATTTGCTATATTCAACGTATTTGTTGGAGAGTTAGTCACTGCAAAATAATGATCTGACCTGCTCAGAACATTAAAAAGGAGTCCGTCGCCGTGGCATAGTCGGTAGAGTCCCTACCTTCCACTCCGGCGACCCGGGTTCGATTCCCGGCGGGGTAGGGGATTTTAAAAAATCTCCACCTTAGGTCTGGGTGTGTGTCCATTAATGCTCAACCTGAGTGCACATTTCCTATAAAAACATATTAAAAAGGAGGAGCTTTCTTTATTTTGGTAAACAGAATTCGACAAATAGTGAGATGAAATACGACTGTCATTGTTTTAAAACTAAATTCATTGAAACGTGATAGATCAATGACTCCCTTTTGGGGCATGAGTTAAATATAAATAGTCGTGGGAAAATGACGTGCATTAGGAAGATGCCATATTTTGTGGTACAACAGCTACTACAGAAAAGACTTTAACAAGCCCACATTTTTTTATTCTTATATTATGAGAAAGCGTACGATCGGGCAAATACAGAGATATACAGGAAATTTTAGAGAAATAATTTCTGTTACCTTCGTGAATATAATAGGAAGTCTGTATGTGGTAAAAATAATAAAAATTAGAATATTTATATTATAATAAACTTAGAGAAAGAAAACTACGTTCAGGACAGGGTTGTGGATTATCCCCATCAGTTTTCATAATGTAATTTCTGATCCAAAATCAATATTAAACATGAGTAACAATTCAAATGACTGCGGATATTCAATTACAGACTGAACTAGCAAATACGTATTTTGACGTGTAACACATCGCATAATACAATAATAATACGATAATAATAATAAATAATAATAATAACAATACTATTAGTATTAACAATAATAGTCCAAGAAATTATTCAGCCTCAGACCTTGTGGAAAGACGTCTTACAGACCAAAGACAGACTAGGTTTCAGGCTGAAGCGGAACAAGTCAGAAGATCTTAATCAAGAGAGTTGTTAATGATGAATTATAATCGTTACATAAATGCAAGACATTTTTCCAAAAACTATTAGTAGAGCAGAAACCGCGTACACTAAAGGAATTCCTCAGAAAATCGAATTTATCGTCCGATTTTGCTGGTTTAAGGAACATACATTTTTCTTGTTATTTAAATTATAAGTTACAATGTGAGAAAATAAACATGGCGGCAAGATCGATTTTTAAATTTCGAGTATTTGGTAGCCACCCCCCCCCCCATGCTAAAACTTGATTTCGCTGATTTTTCTGAGTATATCTTTCTGGTATTATTCCATTACCATATACTGAGTTTTGTTAAAATCTAAAATTGCGGTCACTAGAGGGATTTTAAAAATTTCCCTTGAGATCTACCCCACTCCATATAGTCCAATTTTGCTGGTTAACAAACTCGATCCTATTTTTTTTAAACTGATTGCTTTATGCCGAGTTTAGTTAAAAAATAAAAAATATTGCTGTCGCTAGAGTGTTACAAAGAAACAAATACATACACATTTTTTTAAATTTATTTACTTATTCATTTGCCTTGGTCATTTCGGCGCCGTGCATTCTAGCAAAATATTTAATTACGCATTTAAATACCACTTAAATGCAATAAATAATTATAAAATTACATATTAAGAATATTTACTTGCGGTATTTAATTGTCGTTAATTTATTTTACTCGTAAATATGGAAAAAAGTGAGACTATTTCCTGTCATGACCACTCTGGTTACAACAGTTTTTCTCAACACTTTCAAAATTCGTAGTTATTTACCTAGTTTCAAATAATAGTTATTCTATGAACCAACGATAACCACCCTGCGATATCAATATAATATAAACAAAAAGAGCGCACAAGTAACGATATAACCAGCTATAAACCCACGGCTCTGTCGATAACACAGCATCTCCGTCGATAATAACATATTTGTGTCCGAATTTAGCAAACATAAAACAAATAAATAATAGTTTAAAAAACTAAAACAACACGCTTTATTGGAAAACAGAACTAAAAAAATGAAAAATAATTTTAATTTCCAACACGCTTGGGATAAAATTAAAGTGGTCAACAAAAAATAACCTCCAACACATCTACAATAAAACTAGAGTTATCTACAAAAAAAATTATTTGGCCATCAAAAGCGTGGGGTGCTTTTTATGGTTTTTACGTTTTCTTCTTAGAGACTTTACTTTTACTAATATCTGTTTATTATCAAATATATTGATTGATATAGAGCACCCCACGTCGTGGTAACATTATCTTTTCTTTGAACATAACTCTAGCTTTATTCTAGATGCGTTGGAGATGATTTTTTTGTTGACCACTTTAATTTTATCCCAATGAAAATTGAAATTATTTAATTTTTTTTTAGTTCGGTTTTCTAATGATGCGTGTTGTTTTAGTTTTTTAAACTATTATTTATTTATTTTTTTTAGCTTGGTTTTCTAAAAATGTAAATATCTTCAAATTCAATAGCATTGTAGTATGAGCTAAAAGTAATACTGTTCTAAAAAATCCTCCGGGCCGGAATTGAACCAGCGACCCATGGATTACTGAAATTATATACCACTACAGTCCAGAACTCTACCAGCTGAGCTACCACAACGATAGACTAAATAGTCGATACGTCCGCAACCTATTACACCGGTCTTTATTTTTTTGATATCCTGATGATCCTGGCCAGGATCTTAGAAAAACATTATGAAATTATTTTATTGTCATTGGTCCTTTATAAGTATACAAAGTTTCAAGTAGATCTAATGTTTTTAAATGGGTCAAAATCGTGTTGAAAAATTCCGTTACATAGATAGATACAGGTCAATCTATTATAGAGCGTGTAAAAAAAGGGCGTTTCATGGGATCCTCCCTAGGTTAGAGTAATTAAATTAGGTTAAGTGTGAGTTAGTTAGCTTTTAGGTTCGTTACATTTTAAATATGACAGGAAATAGTCACTTTTTTCCATATTTACGAGTAAAAGGCGTTAAAGATAATTAAATTCCTAAGTAAATATTTTTAATATATCATTCCGTAATTATTTATTGCTTTTAAGTGGTTTTTAACTGCATAATTAAATGTGGAGCCATAATCCACGCCACCGTCATTTCCAGTGTCTACTTGTAAGACGATGAAAGTATGTAAAAAAATATATTTCTTCTTATGAGAACAACCTCATTACCTTCATCGCCTCGGAATTCGCTAAAATGATATATTTATCTCACGCTTGTGTGTGTTGTACACAAAAGTGGGTTTACATTCAACATTATTATCAAGCTAAACAACGCTGTGTCCACTATGAGAAGAGAAATATTTGTATAATATTAGTCGGTCGATGCTTACATCATCATTTCATATAAATGAATTCCGAGAAGTGTGTTGGTTGTCATGGTAACAGGAAGGACTCAAAATGCCTGTGAAGTTGACGTTAATGAAGGCACTGTCAAGTGGCATGTAACAGTTTCTCATAAGATTCTCCTATCTGCCAAGCACAGGACACCGCCACACTTTAAAAAATAATCATTTCATTAAATAACTTTGCCTTCCAACATTCTAAATTATATCATGCCATATTTTGTGTCACGCTTTCTAAGTATCTTCTCTCTGAAACCTGAATGGCAATGCTTACACATCTGAACCAAATTTCAAAGTGAAATTAAAGGACTTGAAATATAATGCGAACATAATTATTTTTACATGCGTTACTTTTAGTTTATCTACAAGTCCACAGAAATTCACATATTTTATTAAAATTAAAGGGAAATTTCAAGGAAGGTGTCTACAAAGATCGATAAAAAAGAACGTAACGATACCAAAAATAAGTTAAAATTCATATGATTCGCCACAGAAATTAGCAAACTGTGGAAATGATAGAAGCTTACGTACCTGAATTGTAAATTGTAAACTTTATATTAAAGATCGTCTATAAGTGCAAAAAAATCGAGAGATTATACAGTATACTGAGACGAAGTTCAAAAGTAGAAAATTAATTATTAATATTAGTATTTTGTTTTTTATTTCAGAGACCTGTGGTACAACGAGAATGAAAACGAAGAAGAACCAAAATGTGAGAATTTGAAAGTAGATAAAATACAAATGGAAGAACTGGAAGAATCGCTCAAATTAACAAATAATAGAAAAGCTAGCGGACCAGATGACATCAATTCAGAACTAATTAAACATGCAGATATATTCTTTAAATTAAGATTCTTGAATTTCCTTAATATGTGTTGGGAGAATCATAATATACCAGCAACATGGAGGCAAGGTATAGTAAAACCAATTTACAAGAAAGGAGAAAGAAACCAACCATCTAATTACAGAGGCATTACCCTCCAAAATAGTGGATATAAAATCTATGCTAGAATAATAGCAAAACGAATACAACGAATTACTGAAGTAACACTAGCAGAAGAACAAAACGGGTTCCGAAAAGGAAGATCTTGTACCGATGGAGTATTTGCCCTGAATCAGATAATAAACAAAAGACAAGAAAAAAACCTAGAAACACATTTGCTATTTATAGACTTAGATAAAGCATTTGATCGAGTAAACAGGGAAATATTGTGGAATGTCCTAAAAGAAAAAGGCCTCCCTATTTAGATTATAGAAACTGTTAGGAGCTTGTACTATGGAACAAATATTTGTATTGACCCACAGCTGACTAAAAGTAAGACATTTTTTTCAAATAAACCAAGGAGTACGGCAAGGGTGTTCACACTCACCTATATTATTTAATATTTATATGGACGATATCCTCAAAGAATGGAAGAAGGTTTTAACTAATGGAGGAATATTAATTGATAATAAAGATAAAATAAATGCTTTATTATTCGCTGACGATGTTGTACTTTTAGCAGAATCTGAAAATGAGCTCCAAATGTTAGCATATAAATTTAAATTAATAGCCAATAGATATAATTGTAAAATATCAATAAATAAGTCAAACGTAATGGCATTTATTGGTAAATATGGAATTAGATCAAAAATTGTACTGGATAACAAAATAATAGAACAAGTATCACATTTCCAATATTTAGGATGTGATATAACTTATAGAGAAAATAAAGATATAGAAAATAAAGTAAATACATTTCAGGCTATTTGTGGAACCATAAAAAGAACCTTAGGTCGGAAAACAAGGAAAGATACGAAACTTAAATTATATAAAACAATGGTTGTTCCTTTGTTGTTGTATGGAAGTGAAAATTGGATAATGAAATCAAGGGATAAAAGCAGGATACAGACTGTGGAAATGCTGTTTTTATTTAATGTGAAAGGATGCACAAGAGCGGATAGAATAAGGAATGAAACTATACGAGAAGAATTAAATATATATAAAATTGAAGATAAAATCAGCGAAAATATTAAGAAATGGACAGAACACTTAATGAGAATGAACAACGAAAGAATACCAAAAAGAACCTTCCTGTATAATCCCAGAGGAACAAGAGATGTTGGCCGACCACGTAGAAGATGGACTCCACTTTAACTTCGCCGGAACAGGCTGTATAGCCTAAACCTTGTAGTAGAAGAAGAAGTATTTTGTTTTCTTCTTTCCCATATTTAGCCTCTCTTTTTTGTATGTACATTTACGTGACCCACATCTCTCGGACCTTACAGAAACACGACTTGCAGGGGATTCAAAACTGTAAACACATTCTTTTCAAAAATACAAGGACATGGAAGTTCTCCCCGGATGAGTGATCAGTTCAATTTTCTGGAGCAATATTAACAATTAAGAAAATATGAGCTAAAATAATTCCGGAGGGGAACCCCGTTGAACAAGTGAACAATTTTAAATACCTGGGTTATGAAATCTCTTATTTTAAAAATGAAGGTCTTTTTAACAAACTTAATAAATTTAATTATATATATGGCACAATTAAGAGAATATTAAAAAATACAAAAAGGAACCAAAATTAAAATTGGATGTAGTAATGGCAGTTCCCTTACTATTGTATGGTAGTGAATTTTGGGTGTTAACTAAAAGAGAAAAGAAGATCATAGAAGCAGCTGAAATTATATTTCTGAGAAATGTAGCTCACTGCACACTTCTAGATAAAAGAAGTGAAGATATTAGAAAAGAGCTACATATTTTTAAATTTTTAGATAAAATAAAAGAAAAACTGGGAAAGAACATGTTTAAAGAATGAAAAATGAACGCATACCAAGAATTATACTTCATTACAAACCAAAAATAGTCCACCGCTGTGGTCTCGAGGTAGCGTACTGCCTTGTCACGCAGCGGGCCCGGGTTCGATACCCGGTCGGGGCTGTTTTTCTGGGTGAGGTTTTTATCGGGTTTTTTCCTCACCTGTATGACAAATGTCAGGAAAAATTTAAGGCCCGAACGGTGCCCTAAATCATATGGCCATCATCCTCATCTTTAACAGCATCATCATCCTTCACCGGTGTGGAAAGCAACGGGAAGCTACCACACCTAAAATTCCCTAGTAAAGCTGCAAGCATAGCGAAGAACCTGCCCTCGGGCAGGATTACTATGGACGGATGGACAAACTAAAAGGAGCCAGGAATGTTGTTAGAGCGAAAAAGTGATGAATTCAACTTTTTGAATGAGAATATATGAAATCGGAACAAGCTGCATGGGCTTAATCCGTGATTGTCGTAGATGATGATGAAGAAAATAATTATAAAAAGTTTACTCATACATTAAACATTTGTTCATTAAACAAAACGAATGTAACAACTTCCCCAAGAGACTCAGCATGACCGGGATCGAACTCAGGCCCACTTTGGGGAAAACACTACTTTACCTTTCTCAATATATTGTCCACTTTACCTTTCCCAATATATTGTCTAAGTCCTATATAATAACAGTGCGCATGCGAAAGAGTTTATAGGGCTGTCACTAGGTCGAAACACATATATTTGATGTCATATAGAAGGTTTACAGAGCTGTCGCTAGATGGCAGTACGTAAGGTATGACCAGCTTTCGAAATAAATTCCCAAACGTTCATTATAAATGGATGTACACTAAGGTCTCCCTTCCTAACCTGACAAATGTTATGTATGGTATTCATGTAGTGTACACTAATCTCATGTATACCAACACTAACCTCACAAAAATATGTGCAATTGAGCTCTTGATGGTGGCAACATTGGAGGAGGAGGGAAAATAGCTAGGGGGAGATTCACAATATTGTCTTTTGGTGTCGTAAAGGTACAGTGTTTCTCGTAAATAAAAAAATACCTAGAAATTTCAATCAAATGTTATAAGTAATGTTGAAAAACGTTTAAAACCTTACAAAATGTTAGTAAATGTCAGAAGTATGTAGAGAAACAGTATTGTAAGAATATACTATGGACAAATAAAGGAAAGATATTTTACTCTTCAGCCAATTTGGAAAATTTACACATCTTTCTGTGCCTAACGTTTTATTTTCCTTCTCCACTACAATAAAACTAATAAGACAAATAATACGAGTAATAGTGAAGAATTTTCTAAAACAATTTATTGAAATAATAGTCCTCTGTTTACGTTAGTCCAATCGCTTCAGTTTTAAGTATTATTAACTAGAGCCTTATCGGTGGCTTGTTTGGCGCAAAGACTGCTAATCGGTAAAATTCCATACTTTATTTACCGCAAACAACGGATTGAAATATACAAATATTTTATGACTCTGAATTAATAAATCCTTAAATAAAACTGAAGATATTTTATGCCAAGAGTTTACCTATGCTCAATTTATTGTTAGGTGTGAAAGTAGGTAATTCATTGTATATTAGATAAAAATAATAATAAGGACAATAACAGTAATACGAGTAATGCTGAAGATTTTTCTAAACACAATACATTGAAAAAATATTCCTCTTTTTACCTTAGTTAAATCGATTCACTTTCAAGTATTTATTTACTAGAGTCTCATCGGTGGCTTGCTTGGCGCAAAGACTGCTAATCAACGAAATTCCAAAATTTCTTTCCCGCAAACAACGGATAGCAAATGTGCAAACATTTTAAGTCCCTAAATTAATAGGTCCTTAAATAAAATTGAAGCTATTTTATGCCAGGAGACCAATAGTGAATTTATTTCATTGATTTAGAACATGGACAATATGGTGTACACCATATTAGTTTACAGTTTATTGGATAACCTGACGTACCATAAGCAAAAGTTGGCTATTCTTATTGAATAGGAATGCAGTTGAACTCCTGGCATAGTATCTGCAAAATTAATAAATTTACAACAACTTACCTTCACTGTTTCTCGTCCACATTTAACATTGTTTTCTATATTTGTAATTAACCTTAACAATATGTTCCACGCCAAGATTTGTGAAGTTCATATAAATCACATTTTACTTTAAAATCACTTCCTATCACAACCAGCACTTCCTTTAAACTGTAGTTGTGGAGACATCGAACCTCCGCCCTTGTTCAGCGCCATCTACACCTAACATCAAACACAAAATTTGTGTGATGATTTAATCATCAGCGCCATCTTCACCACTATAGAATGGATTAGAATAAAATTAATATCACGTTATCAGATGATGTGGAATTATAAATGTTGCATTAGCTATCCAACCAGTCTCATGTGTACCAGTTTCTATATGGCATTAATTTCAGGAGAGGATTTTAAATTCTCGTTCACATATATCATTTTTAACTACGAAATGTCTAACTTGATGAGAGGTCAGCTACATCCTGGAACCCCTTACTCAGTTATCTTGTCCCGATCAGGAATCGAACTCGCAACGATATTATAGACTAGAGATGGATTAGAGTAATGTAATATATTCCTATATGGCAGATTTTCGCAGATATAAATATGATTAAGAAAGGTTTCTCTGGTGTTCCGCGTCATGGATTCAAGGTTGGCCTCTGGCCACTGATTCCGACGTTTCGACATGATCCCACACTAATATCATTGACAATGATCATTTATTGATAATACCATGTGGAATCAGTGGCCAGAGGCCAAATATGAATCCATGATATGGGAAACCCAAGAAATCTTTCATAATCATATATCCATCCATAGTAATTCTGCCCGAGGGCAGGTCTTTCACTCTAATCATAGCATTTTCATGCTATGCTTTGTAGCTATACTAGGGAAGTTGTAGGCGTGGTAGCTTCCCGTTGTTTTCTACGTGAAGGATGATGATGGTAATGATAAGGATGATGATGGTAATGATAAGGATGATGATGGTAATGATAAGGATGATGATGGTAATGATAAGGATGATGATGGTAATGATAAGGATGATGATGCTGGCCGGATGATTTTCGGGGACGGTTAGGCCCTAAGCTTCCTGACATTTGTCTTACAGGTGAGGAAAAACCCCGAAGAAAACCTCATCCAAGAGCGTGCCCCGACCGGGAATCGAACCCGGACCCGCTGCGTGACAAAGCAGCACACTACCTCGAGACCACAGCGGTGTACATAATCATATATATATATATGACATGAAAAGAAAATAATAATAATAATAATAATAATAATAATAATAATAATAAATGCCTGAATCGGGATTTGAATCCAGGAACTCTAAATTTATACTTAAGTGCCCTGCCAGTTACGCTATTCAGGCTCATATTTATTTATTTTTCTCATATATATATATATATATATATATAAATATATATTGTCTATCATGAGAGGAGCAGAATGGATTCAGAAAGGGTAGATCTTGTACAGATGGATTCTTTACTCTAAAACTACTATTAGAAAAGCACAAGGAATTCAATATAGAAACTCATATCGCTTTCGTTGACTTCATAAAGGCTTTTGACAAAGTAGACAGAAATATATTACTACAAATTTTAGCTGATGATAACGTTCCACAACAATATATTACTAATATCTTCAACATCTATAAAGATAATGAAATCTCTGTTAAACAAAATGGCAAATTATCTTCTTGGGAAAAGATCAACACTGGAGTAAGACAGGGATGTGGACTTTCACCGGTGCTTTTCATTATATACATGAATAAATTAATAAATGAATGGAGGAAAACACAACGAGGATATATACCCATCAATAGGAACTTCAAACTCGATGCTATTCTTTTTGCAGACGATTTAGCTCTTCTTGCACTTTCCGAAAATGATTTGCAACGATCAATTTATAATTTACAAAAAATAGGTGCCAAATTTAATATGGAAATATCAATTAACAAAACTAAAATTATGGCATTTCATGGGAAGGACCCCATACAAAGTAAAATCTGTCTCCAGAATAAAATTTTAGAGAGATCTAATCAATTTAAATATCTTGGATATTATCTCTCTATCTGGGATGAAAAGGATATCCCTGAAAAAATTACTAGTTTTAATAAAAGTTTAGGAATTATTAATCAAGTTATGAAACCATCCCTTGTACAAAAAACACCAGATTACGTTTATATAACACTTTGGCTAGACCAGTGTTGACCTATGGTAGTGAAGAATGGACACTAAAAAAACAACATGAGAGCAGAATAACGGCTTGTGAAATGAGATTCATGCGCAGAACAGCGGGTTACACCAGATGGGATCGGAAAAGGAACACCGATATCTTAAAAGAATTGAAGACTACGCCAATTTTGGAATATATTAAACAGTACAAAATAAATTGGAAACACCATCTTGAAAGAATGAGTTCAAATCGGATCCCCAAAGCTGTTTATAATTATATACCAAGAGGACGAAGATCACTGGGCCGTCCTATGAAACGCTGGAGGGAAAATTTTCTATAGGATCGTAACAGGCCTTGGCCTAATACTTGGAAGGAAGAAGAAGAAGATCGTGAGAGGTAGTGGGAACTCTGTCTCAATGCCCCCTCGTGGTTGCTCTAACAAGTAAGCAAATTAAAGACAATTTTTACATTATAGCAGTGACGCCTCTTTTTAACATCGAAATATGTAGGCCTATATAGTTTTTTTTTTCTTTTCGTGTAATATTTTGCCTACGATGGTAAATGGCGAACATTTAATTCATCACCATATTCACTTCGAGGTTTAGGCGATTCGCATGATCCGAATTCACAATGATTCCTTCATTCTCTAGGTCTTCCTACATATCTTAGTCCTATTGCTTTATAATGATATGCTATCTTGGGCAATCTTGTTTTTTCCGTTCTCTGAACATGCTCTTCCCAGCCGACGCGGTGTTGTTGAACTCTATCACTTATTGAATATATTTCTAATTATCTTCTTATTTCTTATGTGGTCCAATTTTATGCATGCTTTGGACATTCTCAGAAAAGTCATTTCTACACTTTGTATTTTACCCGAACTCCTCTTATTTGTTGCCCAGGACTCACTGCCGTATGAAAATACCTGTACCGCTATTGTTTTGTAGAACTCGAATCGTGTGTCCTTCCTTGTTTTATGTTTTAGCGTTCTATGATGGTGCCACATATCATTAGAAATTTTGATAATTTATTGTGTATATAATTTCTTGTTCCATATCCAGAAGACAATTCACAACCTACATAATTGAAATTTAACGCTCGTGATAGAGGTTTATTTTCTATTATTATTTTCGACCTTATGGGCGACTTTACTGAAATTGCCATTATTTTTGTCTTCTACATTTAATTATAACATCGAAATAAAGAAGCATTACTGCTACAAAGTAAAAATGCTCTTAAAATGTTTACTTGTTATAGAAGATACGAGATGGCAGTGCGACCGATGTCCCGTTGCTTCCCATGTTAGAGAATTATATATAAGAAAGGAAAATAAATGTCTGTGCTAGGACGCATGAGTAGCGCGCTAACGTATGAAGTTAAGAGATCTCGGGTTCAAATCCCGGTTCAGGCGTTTAATTTCCTTTTCATATATATATATATATATATATATATATGTAGTCAATATGCCCATTTCACCAATTAATGTTTTAAAATGGTCAACAAGTTTCTACAGCCAAGCTGTCATTCTCAAGACCAGATATTGACATATATATTTTAATATTATATCACCAAGAAGATCACTTGTGTATTAAATATATATATATAGTCCACCGCTGTGGTATCGAGGTAGCGTGCTGCCTTGTCACGCAGTGGGCCCGGGTTCGATCCCCGGTCAGGGCAGTTTTTCTGGGTGAGGTTTTTATCGGGGTTTTTCCTCACCTGTAAGACAAATGTCAGGAAAACTTTAAGGCCCAAACGGTCCCCGAAATCATATGGCCATCATCTTTATCATCATCATCCTTATCATTATCATCATCATTATCATCCTTCACCGGTGTGGAAAGCAACGGGAAGCTACCACACCTAGACAATTCCGTAGTAAAGCTGCAATCATAGCATGAAAATGCTATGATTGCAGTGAAGGACCTGCCTTCGGGCAGAATTACTACGGATGGATATATATATATATATATATATATATATATATGTGTGTGTGTGTGTGTGTGTGTGTGTGTGTGTGTGTGTGTGTGTGTAGGTGTGTTTTTCCTGTGCCGTATACAAGTAGCAATAGCTTATGTCTTAAAGCACAACTGTTCAGCAGGTTGAGAAAATCAACTATAACCGTTGGGGACAGGATATGCTGACTACATATCACCCCTAGGATGATCGCCCATATCTGTATATGGAACATATACAGCTGGTAGATGAAGGATTTTATAGGTTTGTTGTGCAGTGGAATTCTAGTTTATGTGTGTGTGTGTGTGTGTGTGTGTGTGTGTGTGTGTGTGTGTGTGTGTGTGTGTGTGTGTGTGTGAATAAAAACGTTTTTACATTTATTCTGAAAATAGAAACTAAATTAATGCTGTAAACATCCACAGAGATAGTTGAGTTAAATATGAAAATATATATATATATACCTTAGACAATTAGGACACACTCATAATCTAATTAGAAGTAAATTTGTAAAGTTAATCCAGAGCCTTGAATACGTAAGATAATCCAGTCATCTGACATAGGGTATATGCAAACCATGAACCTGACAGAATAAACTTGTTAGAACGGGTGCTACCGAATTACCTTGTAGTTTCCACTCTGAATAACAAAACACTGTTGATGTAGTAAACAAGACATGGTACTACTTGCGGCTCATTGTATCAATGTAAGAAATTACAAAAATTTAAATTAAGCATTTTGATTACAAGAAATGTATATATATATATATATAACCAGCAGTTTGTATGCTAAATGACAATTTATACGTCCTTTCAATCTTTGTAGATTGTAGTGCATAAATGTTGCTATCATAATATTAAAAAACTGATAACCCTAAGAATATATATATATATATATATATATATATATATATACACACATATAATTACCGAAAAAAGACTAGAATTACACAAAAAAATATAGCGGACCTAGAAATGACTTAATTTTTATAACATAAACATAAATTATAAAGAAAATGGTACATAATATGCACATGCTTCTACCGATGGCTACACTGGCTGAGTAGGTATGTATTTGTATTATCTTGAATACCACTATTGTAGAAGATCTAATTCTTAACGTATATAACGTAAAAGAAACTAATGTAATGACTAATCTTAGGATTTTTGAGTTCAATTTTCATGGAAAAAAGGAAGGGATAAAGGTACTAGAATAAACCATAAAACATAGGGGAGACATAAAAGGTGCTCTTAATTTATTGAAAAAATTGAAGTGCGCAAAAATAAGACAAAAGCTCATCGCTGTGGTGTAGTGGTAACGTCACGTTCTATACATGACGTAATTTAGAAATAAGATGGTGGCGATTCAAAATTCTCAATAATATATTGTTGACGATTACTAAATATTCATATTATAAAACGAATGTAGAGAGTTTTTATTAAATACCTTCAAAATGGGAATCATATATCTTCCATGGGAAATGGAAACTTCGTAAATTCACGAAACTTGAATACCATGTTAGTTAATTAAATTGAAACCAGCGAAAACCAAATTCAGGTATAATCAGCATAAAACCCGTAACCCGTATCTACGTATTCCACCATCTAGCGGTTCAAATGAAATTATGTTCCATCAATTCAAAAGTATAATTTATAAAGCTATGCATTTTTATTCTTCCTGTAAAATTTGTGGAAACCGAGTAGACAGATAAACAGGCGAATAAACCTTTGTCTAATTCCTTAAAATAATTTACCAAGTAAAGTATTGCCCAGTGACGATATTAATATATTCTACCAGAATTAAAATATGTAAATATATATAAAATTATAATTATATAGTAACTAGAGGCTTTTTAAGTTTGCAAATATATCGTAATCAGAGACTGGAATTTAGAGCTCTGAAATCTAAGAATGATATTCAATAATATAAATGCTATGCGTTCGTAGCTCGGCGGTACTCACTCAGTCCAAGGCCGCCGCGGATACGAACGCATTGTTTATTTGTTACAGATTGGTAGCGAAAATAAATTCTGTGTCAATATATTCTTGCATATGTGTGTGTGTGTGTGTGTGTGTGTTTACCAATATCAGTGTTCTTCTCTGTCTCTCTTTTTCACCCAATGAGCGAGCGTCAATAACCGATTGCTTGAACTGAAACTGGTATCGTCATCAAATTGGTACTACATAATAACCAATAATAACTATTCTGATGTAATTGGACGCCTCCCAAGGTTACAAATAAGTCGCGTGTGATCACGGGGAATCGCAGTACAAGGTGATTGGAGGGGACCATTACGTCATAGAATTCTGGCACAAGAGCAGTACAACTGCATTTTGTTCGCTGCTAACTATAGTTCTGATTTTATGTAACATTTGGATGCATCCACGATATCTAACGTTTAATTCTATATTTGTCTTCAGTGCGTAAACAAAATAAGTTGTTTAAAAAATCACTGCCTGCTTTACTGTCAACTCACGAAGTAATTTACTTTCAGTAAAATCGTAGTGCCGAGAGATAAACCAAGCGCTGGTGCTAAGTTCAGACGGATTATTTTTTTTTTTCAAATGCCCCAGGTTTGTCTTTCGACATTCCTGGTTTCTCTCCTGGCATGGCGTACTTTTAACCCACTTCTGAGGTTGGGGCGCCTGGAAGGCGGGGTTACGTTGCCCCGATGATATAATGGGTGATGATGATGATGATGATGATAATAGTGCACCAGGAGAGTCCCTAAACCTAAGCTTAACCTAAGATGAATATGAATGATGATGATTGCGATGGCCATATGATTTTGGGGACCGTTTGGGCCTTAAAGTTTTCCTGACATTTGTCTTACAGGTGAGCAAAAACCCCGATAAAAACCTCACCCAGAAAAACTGTCCCGACCGGGGATCGAACCCCGGACCCGCTGCGTGACAAGGCAGCACGCTACCCCGAGACCACAAATCCATTGTATAAATGGTAAATAGGTACACTATTCTATTTTTTTTTTCAAATGCCCCAGGTTGTCTTTCGACATTTTCTGGTTTCTCTCCTGGCATGGCGTACTTGTAACCCACTTCTGAGGTTGGGGCGCCTGGAAGGCGGGGTTACGTTGCCCCGATGATGTGATGGGTAATGATGATGATAGTGGTGTGCCAGGAGGGTCCCTAATCCTAAGCTTAATCTAAGATGGATATGAATGATCATGATTGCAATGGCTAAAATGTTCCTATAATATAGGTGTAATTATAATATCTATAAAGGTTCCGGTTGGCTTCGAATTTCTTGAGAAAGTTTTATTCTTGCTTATTTATTTACTTTAAGGAATTTTTCCATATGATTTCGGAGACCGTTTGGGCCTTAAAGTTTTCCTGACATTTGTCTTACAGATGAGGAAAAACCCCGATGAAAACCTCACAAAAAAACTGTCCCGGCCGGGGATCGAACCCGGGGCTGCTGCATGATAAGGCAGCACGCTACCTTGAGACCACAGCGGTGGAATCTTTATTGACATCATTGAAAAGGTATGTTTAATTATCTATGTATGAGCTATACTCTTAGTTACGTAGCAATATTGTTTTTCCACTGTTTCGCAAGGCAATGAGCGGAGTTATGCAGCCAAGTGGTGTCAGGAAAAGATTAGGTCACTCTATACTAGCGATGGGTAAAAGGGATGAAACGAACTTAATCTACATCTTACTCCATATCTACCAGCAAGGTCAATCGTATTTATTATTTTCCGAGTTATATTGTTTACAAGTCGAGGCAAAAAGTTCAGCCGTGTATTTCAGTAGCATCGCCATATAATAGTTGTGTTGTTATACTCTAGAGCTATTAGTTAATAGGATGCTAATAAATGTTAATAGAAATAAAGAATCGTTTACAATTAAAGTTCGTCGCCGTGGCGTAGTCGGTAGTGTCCCTACCTTCCACTCCAGCGACCAGGGTTCGATTCCCGGCGGGGTAGAGGATTTTAAATCTCCACCTTGGGTCTGGGTGTGTCCTGCCTTGTGTTTGTATGTGTGAATAAGATAAAAAGGTCAACAAAGTTAAACAAAGAGGAAGAACAGTGTAAACGAACGAAAACGAAGTCGGTCGCGCGCCGTGGCGTAGTCTGTAGAGTCCCTACCTTACACTCAGGCGACCCGGGTTCGATTCCCGGAGGGGTAGGGGATTTTAAATCTCCACCTTGGGTCTGGGTGTGTGTCCTGTCTTGTGTTTGTAGGTGTGAATAAGATAAAAAGGTTAACTAAGGTAAAACAAAAAGGAAGAACAGTGTACACGAAAGAAAACGGCAAAGAAATAAATTAAAAAAACACACGTATATACATAAATAGAACGAAAATAATAATGTTGAGTTACTTCATTCGGTAAACAGATCGAAGGAGTCAGAATGCAAATACTTTTCTTGCAACAGTGGGAGGAGTTCAACTATGATTGAGGGTAAAGGAACACACCGTGGTACTTTTCCCCATCGCTGCTCTGTACTAAGTTTCAATATGTTTTAGGTATACATATAGTAGTTCTTTATTAGACTAAAAGTAAGATACTTACAATGCTAGTTACAATCATGAATCGCACGTGCAGCAAGCCGTACGTGCTGTTGACAGTTCGTATCAATGAAATAATGTCTAGTATTAACATAAAAAAACCAAAACAAACCAAAAATATAACACAATAGATAGCCATAAAATAAAATTATATATTAAATTATTTATAGTTATTAAGTATTAATAATATTACATATTGCTTACATATTTATTTATTGACGAAAGAGTATTGTTCTTATTTTCCGCGTCTTCTCTAGTAATGTACCCATGTTTATACAATTTTCTTGGTTTACCATTAATTCGTATCATGCCAATCTATCACGATTTGATGGTAGCAGGTATGTATATAATGTGCGTGCGTGTATGTGTGTGTATTATACGGCTCCATATTCGCATCCCTGATCAAATTAGACTTCGGCAAAATATTCCAAATTAAAATGACATAAACAAGTACTGTAATTAAAATCATGACTTCATAAATAACTGTTTGTTTTCAAGAGTACAAGTTGCATAACAAATATACATGATTTTCAAAACAAACTATGTGTTTAGGTCTATATTACGCAACAATTTTTAATCGGCTCATAATCGTGTGAGAAACTAATGTATTTTGAAAGCGACAATTAATTAATCATAAATATTTTGACAAGCTCAAATTTTGTTCAATATGAATTGAGTAGAGGCCACTTTCATTCATTTCCCAATCACTGCATTCAACTTTTCAAATTAGTGTAAAAAAAATATTTATCTAAACGATCACACGATTCTAACAATATTCATGACTAATGGATTTATTTCATGTATGCATAAAGATTGTCAGTGGAGGCGGTTTCAGTGATAAATGATTCATTTAAAACGGAATCACTATGTTTTGAAATTTTAAAAGCTAATATTACATGAATTGCGCACATTATTTGTCACATAAAGCGAATAACAAACGCCAGAAAACATTTATTTATCTCACTTACTTAGTTTAACCTCTCCCTTTGTAGAACACTTTGTATCTGACCGCATAAGGACACTGGCGAGTCTCCCAGGATGAGTGATTTGCCCCTGTGGCCATCTTTAAGACAACGCGAACATTTAAGTCAAGACACATAATTCCCTCATAAATTCATACTAAAAAAAGGCGAAGAAGGTATTGATGAATGTGATGGGCAGATGGAGTTCGTGGACTATTTGCGATTTAACGTTTTTTGACATTTATCTTACACTTGATAACCCCCCCCCCACCAATACCCAGGAAACTTGACCCCGCCTAGGATCGAACTCAGATTCGCTACGTCCAAGGCAACGACGTTACCGCGCTCTACACCGGAGCAATGGACCCAGAACAACTTCTAATTTAAGCACTGATTGTTAAGTACATTGCGTTCCACTCCCAGCCGGTCCGACATGCACGCTCCGAGCAGTCTATTCATAACTCCACGGTGACTCACTTCATAGCCACGGGTAGCCGGTCGGACTGAGAGTGTGACGCAATGTACTTGAATGACTCTTAAGAATTAAAGCTAGCCAACACATACATGGTAATAAAGTGAATATACGTATATAATACAGGTTAATGTTACAGTTTGTAATAGTTATGTTTTTGTTTTTCCTGAAATAAATATAATCAAAAATTAATGTAACAAATTCGGTAACAAAAATGTTAAAAGTAAAGTAATGTGAACCCACAACAGGCCCGGAGTCCCCTTGGGGTAGTAGGAGGGAAAGGCTCCCACTTTTTCTAGACAATCGGCACTTTATGCCAGCCGGGTTGTCAGCCCTGCGTGACGGCCGCCTTTACCCCCAGAACAAGCGTCTGGTACTCATTTTCGTTAGAGGCTGAGTCGACCCCAGGGCCATAGTGCCGCCAGAGGGTTTGGGTCAGTTTAAAAATCCTGACCCCAACGGGACTTGAACCCTCGACCCTCCGGCTTGTAGCTCAGTGCCTTAACAACTACGCTACGGTGTGTCCCCAACAAAAATGTTAGAATTACATAATTTCAGGAGTTACGCCTTAATCTGAATTTGGCGTAGGGCATTGAATTGAACTGAATTTGGGAGCCTAAAATGCTTACAAGTTTAGTTCTGAAGATGTCTTACTTCACTGTAGGGTTAAAATTGACCATATTATATCAAGATTAATTTTAATATCTCGACGAAATAATACAATGATACGAAATCGGTTAAGCATTGACTAACAAAATTTATTGAAAGGTCACTCACTTCACACTTGTATTTCTTACATGTTCTGTCAGTTTTAAAACGAGAAATCACGTTTTACTTCCCCTGGAAAGAATCCATTGAACTAGCTCTAATTTGAGACCATCTCTTAATCCATTTCCAGGCACATATTCCTGGAATAAAATACAAATTGGTCCTATTGAAATGAAAATGAAACTAATAAAATAAGAATATGGACCAAGAGAGTAGAACCAAGTGTGTCGGACGTTGAAGACGACATACAACTTACATAACACCGTAGAGTAGTTCATTTTACTCTTCTCCATTATAATGGAATAGCGCAATAGATCTTTCAGGTCGTACTCAATAAGATCGAAACATCAGAAATATTTATTTCAATTTTATTTTTAAACTAAAACCAAGCTCCAAGGCGCGACATGTGCTCAGAGTAGGCCTCACAGCAGTCAAATATACCAAATCCGGCCAGAATAGCGATGACATGTAGTCAGCAGATCGAGTTCCCTAATCATAAAACAGGTTTACGGAACCTGGAGCCGTTGCTTATTGTACCTATTCAAATTCAAATTCCTCACGATGGGCATCGGTCCCATACCATTTTCCGAAATTCTATAGAAACTTTCTTCTCCATGGGGGTTCCGCGCCTCCCGTACCTCTGCTCCAAGACATAATGTTCTAGACTCCTTGGTTACATTTGAACAATTTGGTCATATCGCGCCCTTCTTGTTTTGGTGAGATACCAGTAGAGTGGATATGTCTACTGTAGTCTGGTTCATGTCATAATAAAATGCAACTCATATATTATATTATTAATGGTAAGTCTCATAGACTACGATGGGCAGGGCATGTGGGCACGAATGGGGAATGAAAGACGTGCATGGAAGCTTCTTGTAGGAAAACCAGAGGGAAAACGGCCCAGTTGGTAGACCAAGAATGAGGTGGGAGAATAACATTAACTATGATTTGAGGGAAGTAGATTGTACGGGGAATGATTGGAAGACATTGGCTCAGGATAGGGATGTATGGAGAGCTTATGTCCGCGCGGCCATAAACCTATGGGTTCGATAGTGCCAGTGAGTTAGTTAAAGGTAAAAAATTTATAAGGTAGAAGTATTGTAAGGTAATGGCAGTTCCCATTGTGACATATGGATCAGAGAATTGGGCCATGAATAGATCAGACAGAAGATATACTAGGAACATCAGAGATGAAGTTCCTCAGATACGTTGCAGGATATACTCTAAGAGACCACATTACTAGTGAAACAATTAGACAAGAACTCAAAATGTTTAATCTAAATGAAATAATACAAAACTATAAACAAACATGGCATGAGCATATTTCAAGAATGGACTCTTGTAGGCTAACAAAACAAGCACTGTTGTACCAACCTTAAGGCTACAGAGATGTGGGACGTCCTGGAAGACGATGAGAAGATGAATTCTGAGAGCGAAACAGGCCGACGGCCTACCACGAAGAAGAAGATGATGATGATGATGATGATGATTAATGGTAAAATTGATTGTAATAATTAAATTCCAACCCATCATTGCTTTAACGACATAAAATGTGTTCTTGGCACTGAATTTGAACTGAAGACATCCCGAATATGAGTCTCAATCGCTATGATCTGAGTCAACTAGTGTAGTATCCAATCTTGTATCCACCTACGTAAATGAAGAGGAAAATAATAATAATAATAATATAATAATAAGAAGAAGAAGAAGAAGAAGAAGAAAAATCTTTATACCTTCAACGTTATTCAGTCCTCGTTAATACGTGTCCAGTTCTCGGTGGGATCATATAGTTGGTATATATATATCATCACGAGCTTCAAGGATTGGACCACTTGATCCGTTCCGTCTCAAGAAATTTATAGCTGTTCTCTCCATCGCTACCTTGGTCGCCCAGTCTTCGTTTCGATTAACCTGTAGTCTGTATCTACATGACTGTATTGGAATTCTTGATGGTTGTGCATTTGCTGTAAATGGAAATGCCAGTTTGACTGGTATTCGTCAATAATATCTCATATATTATTGCTATTTAGTTATTGACGAATATATTCGTTTGTTTTATGGTCACAAGAAGAGAGTATCCTGCAAGAGATCCAAGTAATTTTATCTCTGCTGCTTCAATTCTCCTTCTCTGGGATGTAGTTAAGAGCAAAGTTTTCTGAACCGTATAAAAATGTAGATAGTACTAACGATCTGTACAGTTTTAATATATTTTCTCACTTTCCTTAATATAGTTCGTTTCATTGTGCCAATTAATTGAAATTTTGTTAATTTGTGTTCTAAGACATTTTAAACTTGGTATGAAACATTGCAGCCTGGATAATCGAATTCATGAACTTGTTTTAATCTTGTATTGCTTATATTTTTTTTTCTGGTGCTATCAGTTCCAACACAGCCAAATATTTTTTTCCGTGGAAATTTCCAAATTATATTCTCTTGATATATTACATAATGTATAAACTATCATTTGTAAACTTTCTTCTGAATTTGAAGCGAATAGTTCGTTATCGGCAAATAGTAAGGTGTTAAATATAAAAATTTTAAATATTTGTTTTGTTGTAGCTTCTCGAGTCAGATTCTAATAATATCATATAGGAATAAATTAAATAGGATCGGATATATATATATATATATATATATATATATATATGTATATATGGCAAGATAAGAAAAATAAATGCCTGTACGGGATTTGAATTCGGATCTCTGAGTTGATATCTCGGTGCTCTACCTCTTACGCTACCAGGCGAATCCAGAACAAACATTTATTTTTCTTATACATATTCTCTATTATTACCAGATGTAGCGGGATGTATATAATTATATATATATATATAATTATAAAGTTATCAAATCAAACGAATCACATTCGTTAAAGAGCTAAATACGCAAATATATTAGAAAGTATGGACGAATACCGGTCAAACTGGCATTCTCATTTACAACGCATGCAACTATCAATAATTCCTTTAGAATCATACAGGTACAGACCACAGGGTAAAAGAAGAATCGGAAGACCCAGGAAGCGATGGAAAGAATAGCTATAATTCTGGAGACGGTACGCCTTGAAGCTCGTGAAGATGATATATATATATATATATATATATATATATGTATATATATATATATATATATATATATATATACATGTATTTTTTAAAGGCGCTGATACATCGAACCATAATATGAATCATATATTTTTTTATCAGATCACTTTTAAAAATCAAGTCAAAATCATGGACGGTGTTTCATGAATATTTGACTGGTTCAAAATTGTAATGCAAGTTAGCTATTGGATCGATATTGGATCGATAAGAAACCAGTTCAGTACAAACTAAGAATTAAAAATCAATAAGTATATCTTCTTTTATATATAAGTGAGGAACTTATTATATAACTGTAAATATGCAAATTCAATGTAGTATTGTAAAATATATATTATCTTTTTTTTACATTACTATACATAAGTCGCTAACAATTTGTTCGTGTGTGTATATTTTGTCATGGAATCCATACACTTACTGCTGGGGTAACTCATAGGTAGTGCTTTGTTTTAATATACTTGTGAATTGTCATTCAAATTAATCAAAGTTAATCATCTTCTGAAAACATACTGTCAAAACATTACATAGGACTTGTATCTACTACTGTAACCAAATGAAACAAAAGAACATCTGTGATCACATAGCCAAGTTTGAAAGAAAGATACTGAGGAGAATTTTTGGTGAAATCAAATGTAAAAATATGTGCAGAAGTAGATATAACAGAGAACTGTATGAACTGAAGAAGGCATAACATAATCAGACTGTCTGGGTTGAGCTGGCTGGTGCATGTTCGTAGAATGGAGGTTAATAGGAAAGTCAAATCCATTTTTTATATACATCCAGATGGAACAAGATCAAGGGGTCGACCGAGATCAAATTGGTGGCACTGTGTGTGGCGGGAGAGCAAAAATGAGAAATTGGATAAAATTATGGAATGACAGGGCTGAATGAAAGAGAGCAATAGAGGAAGCTAGGGCCCACCTGGATTGTTGTGCTAATTAAGAAGAAGAAGAAAGATGAACCTCATGCCATGGGACTTGTTTCCGTTGCGTTATATCAAAGTGAGTGTACATTTCCACCTATTGCATGTCGCATATTATAATAGCCCTGAGAGAGTGTATAATCCCTGCTATATGCTTTGGAAGGTCTATATTGAAGAGATTATAGAAATAATTTTGTTATCGTATGGATGTATTAATGAGGTACATCTTCAATATTTATGTTAAGTTTTACTCGTTCAATATCATTTTTTATTAATATAAGTTAATTGATTTCAATTAAGTTTTATAACTCCCACATATTTAAAATCGTATTACAATTCAAAATTGCCATCCTATGATTTAAGAATTTTATTTAAGAATTTGTTTAAGGCAATGAGCATGTATGTATTCTAGGTTCTGTGATGACACTTAATACGAATAAAGAATAAAAAAAGGAATGGAGCAAACGACACTACTAAATGGTTTACCAAATAATGTTTCATTTTAGTGTGTTGATGATATTGTGCACTTAAGGAGGCGATTAAGGATAGTTTTATTTTATTTTACAATACGTTTCGTCAAAACAGTACAATCACTAAGGAATACATATAACATATAAATATCTAGATAAATTTCATTTAGAATAAAGTGATTATTAATATTTTAAAAAGGTTAATAGTATTAAAAATTGTGTTAATTTTAAAGTTCACAGTAATTTTTAGAAATATTTAGAATAATTTTTAACTTTTATGTAAAATCTAAATATTTAAACTTTTGAAACAATATATATGTCTGAGGTACTTAATGGGTGTGACAGGTCACTTATACTAGAAAGAGAGAGAGAAAGATAGAAGAGAAAGAGAGAAAGAAAGAGAGAGAGAGAGAGAGAGAGAGAGAAGCTCCATAATATACAGGATGCGGCACAAGCAGTAGTGTTTGAGATTATACTCTGTTGGTCCTGTTTTCTAACCCCAGTTTCAACCAATCTGACTTTATTTCTTGCAACATGTGCAGTAGTTAACTCAGTTATGCCGCAACCTATATGTATATGTCCTATTAATTATTTTTAGAATTACTAAGTCAAGGGAATTGAGATAGGCACGTTATTTAACTCGAATGATAATATAACTACTTTTAAAATTTTAATGAGAAACTGTTGAGGAGAATAAAATTAAGGAAACATAGAACTGTATGGGAGGATGATATTAGGAAGTATCTTAGCAAACTTTTTAACATGGTTATGAATTATATTACATTAGCTGAGAATAAAGACAATGAGTCTTAATTAATATGTCATTATACCTGCGGATGTCATAACCCTTAGAAATAGATAGTAAAGAAGTGTGCCACATTGGCCAAATATCGGAGATAAAAATAGTGTTCAAGGGGATGATGATGATGATGCTGATGAGGATGATTTATTGTCATTGTACGTGAAATTTTAGATTCCCACACATGTCTTTAGCTTGCTGTTACAGTATTGTCAAGAGCTTGAATATCGTTCGGATATTGTTCATACTACAAAAGGAGCTCATTTATCAAACCAACTAAAGTATGTTTAGACCTTCCAGAGCTTCTACATTTTCACACAAAAAGATTAATTAGAGTATCGTATTTCTAACACAGGATCTATATGATATGCCATTCTTTTTCTGAAACATTTCAGATGCAAAAACATGTTTTTAACTCTTCTGATCAGAACGTTCCTACTGTTACTAATTAAGTTTGCCTTTCTATTCGTGACTTATTTTTTAAACGATTATACTACCTATCTTGTTATTCACTGTACAAGATGGTATAAAGATTGTTTGATATTCGTATTCGAGTTCAAATTGCGGAACATTTTTTATCATATTCCTCAATCGTTAAGAAAGATACTTGATTTTAGTTTTATTATCACGATCCATTCCACTATTAATCATTTTATCATAATATTGGATTAAATAACTTATATAAACAACACATAATGGAACATTGAAGAGAGATCATCATTCATTCATGCCTAGTGCTCCATAATGAATATTAATCAATTTATTGTAATAATTATTCTCATATCAGTTTATTTGATGCTATTGAAGGATATATTCCAATACAAATGTTACGCCTAAAATATAACTTCATCAACACTAAGTTGTATGAAACGCCTCCTATAAATGTAGTAAAATGAAATTTTTGGGGTGTTGAGTCTACCATGGTGTATGATTATCCACGTCTGCTAGTATTATTATTATTATTATTATTATTATTATTATTATTATTATTATTATTATTATTATTATTATTATGGAATGAGAGCAAAGGGACTGGAAGACATGGAATGGATGGAGAGAGACGAGTGGAGAAGAAAAATAAAACTTTAGGCACAGAAAGATGTGTAAACATTAAAATTCTGTATATAAATAAATTATTATCATTATTCTTATTATTATAATTATAATTATAATTATAATTATTATTATTATTATTATTATTATTATTATTATTATTATTATTATTATTATTATTATTATTGTTGTTGTGGAAAGCAACGGGAAGCTACCACACCTATAATCCCCTAGTAAAGGTGCAAAAGCATAGCATGAAAATGCTATGATTATCATTAGTAATGCTACGAGTGATTTCCATTTTATCTAGAGAAATTGGAAATCAAGAATGGCATTTGTTAGAACTATTTAAGGAATAAAATTAAGCTGTTTACCATCTAATTATTATTTAAATATAGTTATTTTAAAATATTTACGTATCTAATATAAACGGCGATGTTTGAAAACAAATGAGAAACGATTGTTATGCTTCATTTGTTCATCACTGCAACCAGATCATATTATGTATTGCCAAGGGATAGCAGTATTGTAATAATGCACCCTAGTGGAGAAATATATGACCAACATTATAGGTTAATTAATTTCTTATGCCCTATGATGTAAATATGTCAATTATATTTTTCTGGAATGTAAATTCCTGGGAAATAATACGTTTAAGAAAGTGCAAACAATGGTTTATTTTTTTGTGGTATAATCAATGGCTACAAATGTTTTATATTATTTCCGGCGAGCACTCTCTGTTTACATTCGTGCACTGTGTATACAATCTGGTAGCCACATGCAGTCACTTCAAAATAATGCTATGACCTATTCAGAATGTTAAAAAGGAGATTTCTTTAATATGATAGACTTCAGTTGATAAATTCGACGCAAAATACGTCTGTGATTGGTTGTAAATAAAACATCATTGAAATGTGATTGGTCGTTGACTCCCATTTGGGGCATGAGTTAAATAGTCAGTGAAAGACCTGCCCTCGGACAGAATTACTATGGCTGGATTATTATTATTATAACGATGGTGCGTCTATGCTCCAATAGTCCTACAAATATGCACACTTATAATTATACAAGTCACATTTTGGACACGTAAAATTTTATTTTCGTTAAAAGTTATTTTTACACATTTTATATTACCTTGACCTGTATCTATCTATCTATCTATGTAACGGAATCTTTCAACGCGATTTTCACGCACTTAAAATCATTGGATCGACTTGAAACTTTGTATACTTGTAGAGGACCCGTGACAATACAATAATTTCATATTTATTTTCTAAAATCCTGGCCATAATCATCAGAAAATCAAAAAAAGTGTTTTTGTATCAATGTAACGGAATCTTTCAACGCGATTTTCACCCACTTAGAAACATTGGATCGACTTGAAACTTTGTATACGTGTAGAGGACCCGTGACAATATAATAATTTCATATTTCGTTTCTAAAATCCTGGCCAGAATCATCCGAAAATCAAAAAATGAAAACTGGTATAATAGGTTGCGGACTTGTCGAGTTTTTAGTCAATCGTTCTAAGAGCTCAGTTGGTGGAGCAGTGAACTCTTAGTGGTATATAATTTCAGTAATCCATACGTCGCTGGTTCAAATCCGGCTGGGAGGTCTTTTTTTTTTGGAAGAGTATTACTTTTAGCTCATACTACAATAGTATCGAATTTAAAGATATTTACATTTTTATCTTATTCTGTAAAATATTAAAACTAAAAAATAAAAAATAAATAATAGTTTTAAAAAACTAAAAGAACACGCTTTATTAGAAAACTCAAAAATGAAAAATAATATTAATTTCCAATACGCTTGGGATAAAATAAAGTGGTCAACAAAAAAATCATCTCCAACACATATAGAATAAAATTAGAGTTATCAACAAAAAGAAAATAATTTTACCATCAAAAGCGTGGGGTGCTTTTTGTGATTTTTACATTTTCTTGTTAGAGAGCTTACTTTTGCCAATATCTGTTTATTATCAAATATATTAATTGATATAGAGCACCCCACGCTTTTGATGGTAAAATTATTTTCTTTTTGTTGATAACTAATTTTATTCTATATGTGTTGGAGATGATTTTTTTGTTGACCACTTTATTTTATCCCAAGCGTATTGGAAATTAAAATTATTTATCATTTTTGAGTTTTCTAATAAAGCGTGTTCTTTTTGTTTTTAAAACTATTATTTATTATTAGGATTTTTTTTTCTACATGACAGTAGTTTTTCCTTCAACCGAAAGTAATTTTATTCATTCAAAAATTCCTGTCTTGCGCATATTCCTCTGCCAAATCTATTCTATTCATACTCCTCCTGAACTCTTTGTTCTTATGGTTTTCCTCCTCTCCTTCTGGCATCTGCGCTTCAAATTATTTATGTATTTATTTATTCTTATTGTGTGATCACTATGCTACGAACGAAAAACATAATACAGGAGATTCACTATTTATCGTTAAATGAATATATAAATAAGAACATGAAGTTAATTTATACAATAATATTTTTCACTGAGAATAATTACTTACTTACTTACTCACTGGCACTATCGAACCCGTAGGTACATGGCCACGCGGACATAAGCTCTCCATACATCCCTATCCTGAGCTAATGCTTTCCAATCATTCCCTGTATAATCTACTTCCCTCAAATCATAGTTAATGTTGTTCTCCCACCTCATTCTTGGTCTATCAACTGGGCGTTTTCCTTCTGGCTTTCCTACAAGAAGTTTCCATGAACGTCTTACATTCCCCATACGCGCAACATGTCCAGCCCATCGCAGTCTACGAGACTTAACTGTTCTTATTATATCTGGCTTCCTATAAAGACCATGTAGTTCATTGTTATGTAGTCTTTTCCATTCACCTGTCTCTTCATCTCTCTTTGGTTCAAAAATTTTCCTAAGAAATTTATTCTCAAATACTCGTAATCTCATTTCCTCCTTTAAAGTAAGAGTCCATGTTTCGCACCCATATAATATAACTGGTAGAATAATAGTTTTATATATTTTCAGCTTAACGTTTTTTCAATGAAGTTGGGACATCAAAAGTCTCTGCAATGCATAATAGCATGCAATTCCAGAATTGAGCCTATGTTTAATTTCTTTGTTCATCTCATTCCTGTTTGTGATTATTGTTCCTAGGTATTTGAATTCAGCCACTTCCTCAAAATTTCCCTCATTTGTCATTAGCTTTCCATGTCCATTATATACTGAATTTCTACGTGTGACCATATATTTAGTTTTATTGATATTTACTTCCAGTCCTAATTTCTTAGTGTTACTAATTAATAATCATAATTATAAAAATATAAACGTTATCTCAGTTAAATTGAAACCAATCAAATTTGTTTTGCTCATAGTGTTCCTAATAATAATTTAATAAAAACTGCAGAGACAAAATCGATACTTGTAAGTTGACAGATGTTGTATACAAAATCCAATGTGATGATTGTGAAAAGTCTTATATAGGCCAAACAAAAAAGATTTATAAGAAAAAGAATCGACGAACATCAAAATAATATCAGTACACCACGTGCAAACTTTCAGTAATCAGTGAACATATAAATAATCAAAATCATAAAATGAAATGGAATGACAAATATTTTACACAAAAAAAATATTTACCAAAAAAGATTAATAGCAGAAGTTAAAAAGAACAAAATATAGTAATAAATAAACAAAAAGATTTAAATGAATTGTGTGGAACATATGATTCCTTGCTCAAATATCTTAATTTAGAAATTGGAATTTTTAATTTATTCATTTAAATTTGTATATTAAGAAAACTAATATTGTCTTGGTGACGGTAACTATGTATATACATTTATAATTGAACCATGTCTTGAAAATGATCTCACTTAAGGAGATTGAAACGTCGACTTAATAACTGTATGTTTTGATTGAGATAACGTTTATTTCTTTGCAATTATAATTATGAAGTTAATGTATTAGTGAATTGTCCCAACTCCTTTCAAAAAACATTAAACTGAAAATATATAAAACTATTATTCTACCAGTTATATTATATGGATGCGAAACATGGACTCTTACTTTAAGGGAGGAAAGGAGATTACGAGTATTTGAGAATAAAGTTCTCAGGAAAAATTTTGGATCAAAGAGAGATGAGCAGACAGGTGAATGGAGAAGACTACATAACAATGAACTACATGGTCTTTATAGGAAGCCAGATATAATAAGAACAGTTAAGTCTCTTAGACTGCGATGGGCAGGACATGTTGCGCGTATGGGGAATGAAAGATGTGCATGGAAACTTCTTCTAGGAAAGCCAGAAGGAAAACGCCCAGTTGGTGGACCAAGAATGAGGTGGGAGAACAACATTAACTATGATTTGAGGGAATTAGATTATACAGGGAATGATTGGAAAGCATTAGATCAGGATAGGGATGTATGGAGAGCTTATGTCCGCGCGGCCATGAACCTACGGGTTCGATAGCGCCAGTGAGTAAGTAAGAAAGTAAGTAAGTATGTATTAGTGAATTAAATTCACAAATAGGTATTTTTAGATTTTTCACTTTTGTTTTAAAAGTAATATCTTAATGTAGTTACGAGTCCATGACGTAGCTAGTTGGTTAAGGCAATGCGATATAAGCCGGAAGTTTGAGGATCCAAGTATTTTAACTGAACTGAACATTCTAGTGGCACAGGGCCCTGGTGTCGACTCAACTGGAATGAATAGCAGACGAATGTTTTCGGGGTACAGATGGCCCTCACGCAGAGCTATCGACCCAGCAATCATATCCTGCCGATTGTCAAGAAAGGGGGAGCCGTAACTTTCTACTGTCACAAGGGGCGTCCTGAGGTTTGTAAGTAAGATTACTTCACCTTTTCACTTTATGTTATATCGCAATTGGGCCTATAATCTTTCACTATATTCCTTAAAGTTGTGCTTTTCAGTAGTGTTAATCATGTTTATTTGTATAAGTTATTTTATATAATATTAACAACATGTTTAATGGTGAAATGGGTCAAGATACATAGAATTTTTTTTAACGATTGAAGCATTTCTGTGAAAAGAAGCAGTTGGTCCTGCAATTGGAACCCGAATACAAATATAAAATGCAAACTTTATACACATTTGTTCAATGAATAATTAAGTAGTACAGTAGATAGATAGGTGTTTTATAGTATATTTTTAACAATCCCTAAAACTAGGTAAATTAAAGTTATTAACTTCGGAATTTAAATTTGGGTTTTAAAGGAAATTTTTGATCTCAACAATGTAATTTCAGGTTTCAGATATTTTCACACGATGAAAATCTACGATACGAGACTCAAGACTTTAGCTCCTCTTCTAAAGTAACCCATAATATATTTTTGTATGACCTTAAAAAGCCATCGACTTTGGCCAAATTTATATCAGCAAATCTTAGGACCGTCAATCAAGATGTTATCTCAATTTCATGGCAATTATAAACTGATAAAGATATTTATCAAAATAATAAATTCAATCGATAATCCACAATTTTGAAGAATCAAACAAATTACGTACATCTGATCATAAGGAATAAGTTATTAAGTCGAAAAATGGCCAATCAGTTAAGTGTACTCTGATCCTCACCCAAGGCGTCTGTGCCCAGTGAATAAGTTTTACCAGGACTATAACACCTATCGAGTTATGAAGACGTTTGTTTCTTGGTATGTTGTCAAAACTGTGCATGTATCCAGTTACAAAATTCTTCCATGAAAAATAGTCATAGTTCCTATGGTCATATACCTATATATATAGGCTATGCAGTGTGTCCGTTGAATAATAGTAACAGAATAACCGGACTTAAATGTTATATTATAAAACGTACCAAGTTTCAATAGATCCCCACATATGCGCCTGTCGAATAATATCAAGACGGTATTATATCTCCCTCCATGTGTTCCACAGCATTGCAGGTGTGGTGGATACACCAGCGTCTCTTATCCGCCTTCGGATGTCAGTCAGGTACAATACATGAATTCGATAAATAATGCTTTTTATATATCCCCCGAAAAAACACATATAACTGGTAGAAACCTGGAGATCTTGCAGGCCATTCAATGGGACCTAATCTTCCGATCCACTGTTTTTAAATTGTATGTTGAGGTAGTCTTCAACTTCATTGGCATAATGTAGAGGAGCTTCGTCTTGCTGGATGAAGAGCTCATCCGGTAATAGTTGAACTGCACAGTTCTCCAGCATATCTATATATCGTGTCACTGACACGCGTTTTCAGCAAAGAAAAAGGTCCGATCACAGTATCACAAGTTAAAGTACACGACAATTTAACTTTGGGGCTATTACGTTCATATTCTATTGCAGCATGTGGGGGTTCCTTCTCCCCATGTTCTACAGTAATAGAGGTGCACCTTACAACACATGTAAAAAGGTGCATAATTTGAGAATGCGACGTGGTTGTGGAAATCCATTGCCATTTTCAATGCGGGCTAACATTGAATTATCTAACTCGGTCCGTCTAGCATTTTCATTGCGTAAATTGCATCCATTGAATCTGTCTGGGTTTCGTATTCGCACTTAACACTTCTAAGTATTTTTTTTTATTTGGATGGGTTACCAGCCCAACCACAAAACCCCCAACCTGGAGGACCAGAGCTTAATTTAGAAGTTGTCTTTCTTCTAGACAGACTGCCTTATAATGCTACAGAGCTCTGTCTGCCCCGAGCATCTGGTTTTATGGCGCCAGAAATTCGCCATTCACCCTCCATCTGCAGTAAAGACAGTCCCACTACATGAAGGTAGATGGAAGAGTTTGGTAGAGAGAGACTATAGTTTGCGCTGACTATTTGGAGCATGGATCTGAATCTTGGGTACTTACAAAGAAAGATATCTCACACATTCAAGCCGCTGAAATGAATGTTTTAAGATCCGTAAAAGATGTACACGCATGGATAGATTACATAATGCATAAATGAACTGGAGATATTTTCAATACTCGATAAACTAGAAGAGCACAAATACCGATGGAAAGAACATTTACACAGAATGGACAATACAAGATTATCCAAAACGATCAACACCTACAAACCGCATGGAAAAAGATATTTAGGACGACCAAGAAAACGATGAAATTGAGACCGGAACAGGTCGCACTGACCTAATCCTGGAAAGGAAGAAGAACTCGGTCCTTCTGGACTTATTATTTCGCTGCAGCCTTTGTACAAGTTGGATTTTGTATGCTTTAAGTCGCAATATTCTATGAACAATGTTGTGAACAGTTGACTTCGGAATACCCAACTCTAAACTGGCCTCCAAATGTATTTCCTTGAACTCCCCTGAAATGCTAGCGTAATTTCTTTAACATTAGTTACAGAACTGCGTTTTTTTTCCCCGCTACTTTCTTCCTTAACACTGAGCCTGTTTTCAACAGCTGATTTTATAATTTCACAATAGTATGACATTCTGGAGTATTTGAACCATATTCTTGCCTAAATCTTCTATACATTGCAATTGGAAACTTCAACTGGGCTAAACTATAAAATTTTCTGTTGCACTGTGAATTCCGCCATTTTAGCTCTATGTTGTCATATCCGCGTATTCGCACTACAGCCATAATTTTTCATTGTTACCAAACTTTCTACGCAAGACAAGATGAGAACCATATTTTTAAATTCACTGAGTGACGAAATATTTATATTTAATTGTATTAGTGATTCAACTGGACACACTGTTATATATATATATATATATATATATATATATATATGGGTGTGTGAGTATGTGTGTGTGTGTGTGTGTGTGTGTGTATGTGTGTGTGTGTGTGTGTGTGTGTGTGTGTGTGTGTGTGTGTGTGTGTGTGTGGATGGGTGTGTTTATAAAGTTATTTCTCAAATTAGGTCCACACCGATTTAACTCTACATTTTATTAAACATATTAGACTATATCCTCAAAGAAGTGCGGGTTCCATCAAATAACGCTAAAATATGACATTTGAAAGCGAAATGATCCCACGGAAGTGGTTAGATGTCCTTAGGTGTAATAGGAGGATATGACTTCACTCTTATAGAAAATCGCCAGGAGATATCAGCCCTATGTGAAGACCTTTTTTTCTGAGAACATACGTGCGGTTATCGCTTCCGTTAGAGGCTGAATCAAATCCAGGTTTATGGTCCCACAAAATATTTAGATCGTTCAAAAAATCCAATCGGCAATCGAAACTGCAACATTTTAACTTGTACTGTATTTCCTTAAACAACTATGTTACGCCAAGCCCCCTTAAAATCCAAATGGGCCTGAGTATTGATAGATTGATAAATGCTTATGCAGGCTAATACTTGATTGCAATTTACATAATTTCCTAAATTTAATGTAAGTTTGTACAACTGCAAGTATCAATTCAAAATTCAATTACGTATTCTAATGTATATAAAGCAGTCCTGTAGCGCAAGTGTTTAGACGCTCGCCTCTCTCTGCTGGGGTCTCGAGATCGGATCTCGGTTACTCAAATGTGGGTTTCGTGATGGACGAAACTTAGCTCGTAGGTTTTTCTTTAGGTTTCTCCCGTTTTCCCCTGCCACAAATTTCAAATTTGATTCTACGATTTCTCCATATTCATCTGATTAATTTGGTTTCATTTCGATCATTCTCCCCTGTGACGGTGAGTCAGCCGTGGACGGACGGCACACTTTTCGTTCGTAGACCTCTATAAATATAGAAGCTTCATCTCGTCTCATCACTCGACCTGACGCTGAGTTTGATTCATGTTGAGGTTATAATTATATATATATATATATATATATATAATTAAATTTTTGACTTTGAGCAATTCAAGCTTAATATGACATGATAAGAAAAAATAAATCCCGTCATATGGCATGATTATAAATAAAATCCTGATCGGGACTTGAGAACCATATATATATATATATATATATATATATATATATATATGACATGATAAGAAAAATAAATGCCTGGACGGGATTTGAACCCGGAACTCTGGGTTTGTACCCAGCGTGCTATCCATTACACCACCAAGCAAATCCAATTCAAACACTTATTTTTCTTATATATATATATATATATATATATCCATACATAGTAATTCTGCCCGAAGGCAGGTCCTTCACTGCAATCATAGCATTTACATGCTATACTTGCAGCTTTACTAGGGAATTGTGTAGGTGTGGTAGCTTTCCGTTGCTTTCCACACCGGTGAAGGATGATGATGATGATGATAATGATAATGGTAAGGATGATAATGATAAGGATGATGGCCATATGATTTCGTGGACCGTTGGGCCTTAAAGTTTTCCTGACGTTTGTCTTACAGGTGAGGAAAAACCCCGATAAAAGCCCCACCCAGAAAAACTGTCCCAACCGGGGATCGAACCTGGGCCCGCTGCGTGACAAGGCAGCACGCTACCTCGAGACCACAACGGTGGACATATATATATATATATATATATATATATATGAGGTTTTTATCGGGATTTTTCCTCACCTGTAAGACAAATGTCAGGAAAACTTCAAGGCCCAAACAGTCCCCGAAATCATATGGCCATCATCATAATCCTTATCATTACCATCATCATCATCATCCTTCACCGGTGTGGAAAACAACGGGAAACTACCACACCTACAATTCCCTAGTAAAGCTGCAAGCATAGCATGAAAATGCTATGATTGCAGTGAAGGACCTGCCTTCGGGCAGAATTACTATGGATGGATATATATACTCCATTATTAGTAGATGTCGCGAGAACTCGATCTTCACTGCCACCTAGTAGCTGACTATAACAAGTCACCAAATTAAAGAGAATATGTTCACTTTATAGCAGTGACGTTTTATCGATGTTATAATTAAATTTTTGACATTGAGCAATGCAAGCTTAATACGACATAAGAAAAATAAGTGTTTGAATTGGATTTGCCTGGTGGTGTAATGAATAGCACGCTAGGGTACCAACCCAGAGGTCCGTATTCAAATACCGTTAAGACATTTATTTTTCTTATCATGTTATATTAAGATTGCATTGCTCAATGTCAAAAATTTAATTATAATAGATTATTTCAATCTTTTATTTTTACTGACTCTGTTCTTACAGAAGGAATAAATATGGTTTCATAAATGTAAGAGATTGAGAACAGTCGTTCAAAGTTTGCAACTGATTGCTTCGTTATAATAAAGAAACAGAAGACTTTCAGATTCAGACTGAGATTGCTGAGTAATCAATCAACAGAATGAACCTCAAATATTCACATCATTTGATTCAGTAATTTGTGGAGAGCTTAGTTTCATCTTTGTTCGAATTTTTTTTATTTGTAAAGCTTGCAAAAGTCTTCATAATTTCTCTCTAGAAGAAATAAAAAATGGAATGTATTTATTCAAGCGTGATTCAAGCAAAGAACAACGTAACCAATTAAATATTTACTGGCTGACTCCATAAATGTCTTAAAAAATAATAATTTCATCTCTAAAGTACATTTCATTAATGGTATAAGTTTTTGTAGATTATAAAAGAGTTATATGTAATTTAGATTGATATTGGAAGTGGAAAACATTGTTTCGATCTATCTTGTTTAAGATAATCTTATTGTCTGCAGAATTCAATTAATATTAGTGAATTCATGGCTATTGTAGCGATAATGGCTTGATATACATGTTACATCATCCAAAAATCACGATCTATTTAGATTCTAATATTCTATCTTCGAAAGTTTTTCGATTATCTTAGATTACATCTCGTGTTACAAATATATTATACGAGTTGTGTAATTCCACTAAATTAAATATTTCGAGTTTACTGTGTGTCACTTCTATTAGCATTTTAAGATTAATTGCAGGGAGTAGAATCATATTCAAGGAATTCTCAAAATTTGAAAAAAAAAATCAAAGTAAAACTACATTTTCCGGCGACTCTGTATTCACTTAAAGTTTTCATTTTTTTTACAATAACCGTAATAAGTACCGTACTCCTTATGAAGCACATCGAACACATCCTCATTATTATTTTCAATATCAATATTATTATTTTAGTTTATTTGTACTTCCATCAATAAACTCATTTTAGACATTGTTTCTCGTATTTTCGTCTGACCATAAACATAGAGGCCTTGGTCAGATGAAAGTTTGAAAAAAACAAAAACAATTTAAGGTCAGACTAAAGTACGAAAAATAGTTCTCTAAATGCCCAAATATAGTTCCCAGTTTCATATCAACTCAATTTTTAATCAGACATGGAAAATTTCATACACACACACACACACACACACACACACACATATATATATATATATATATATATATATATATCAGTAGCTCAGGTAGAGCGCTAAACGTACAGAGTTTAGAAACTCGGGTTTAAATCCCAACTTAAGCATTCATCTTTCTTTTCATATATATATATATATATATATATATATAAAGTTAAAATATACCTTCTTAGGTGAAAATCCGTCGTCCTCAACTTATAAAATATGTAATCTTTATGCCTGTAACCTTTCAGAACATATTTTATAAGTTGAGGACGACGGATTTTACCTAAGAAGGTATATTTTAACTCATTTTATTTTATGACTCTCCACCTAAACGGTTTTAACAATGAATTTAATTAGTATTGATTATATATATATATACACACATTTAAAATATCATCAAATGAAACTTGTAAATGTAGAGAAGATATTCAAACAGTCAAACATGTACTATTCAAATGTCCAATGTTGTGATTTGAACGTTACAAACTTGAAACATGTTTGAATTTTAATGAAAAGATTAATCCATTCCTCTTTATCATATTCTTAACAACAAAAAATGTTATAATTACTTCTTTTCTTTTGTAAATAGTGTTTATTCTCAACTATAATTTAATTTTACTCTGTTCATCTTGGTATAATTTTGTTATATAATTGCCTCTTGTTCTACTTTTTATGTTAATTTACTTCTTAATGTTAAATAATTATAACGCTTATATATCGTAATGTAAAAAGGGTTCCATATATTGGATATAATAAAAAAATATATAGTTCACAAAGTGAATTATTGCTGCAGATAGGTAGATGTGAATTAAAGTATACGATAGTAATGTTAATAAAAATAATAATAATAGTAATAATAATAATAATAATAATAATGAGTTCGAAGTGCATTATATGGAGTACGATATATACAGGGTGTCCCATTTATCTTAATCATCCGAGAAAACTTTGTACGTAAGTACGAAATGAAAAATTGTTTTAAACAAACTTGTCCAACTAAGTAGGAAAATTGTGTACTTTATAGCGTTATTTATTAACAACATTAGAATACTAACTTTGTTTTCTTCAGTGACACTACGTATTTTGTCTTCGTGCATTGATTAAGTTATCCAAGACCTGTTTAAAAATGTATAAGAAAGTTCCATTCCAATAAACATAACTGTATTAACGGAAACATAAAGTGATCATTCGATGTGCAGTTCATTGGCTTGCTCGATCTCCTGATCTTACCCCATTAGACTTTTTTTTCTTAGGGGAGTTATTAAATATACTGTCTACCGAAATATTTCAACAACTCCCTAAAATATGCAGAAATGCATTGTGCATGCATGTAATTCCTTCAACCTGTAGCAGTGTAGAAATCTGTATGTCACTGAATATGGTTACCAGTTTGAGCACTTAATGTGAATATTCTTCTTCTTCTTCTACTACAAGGTTTAGGCTATGCAGCCTGTTCCGGCGAGGTTAAAAGTGGAGTCCATCTTCTACGTGGTCGGCCAACATCTCTTGTTCCTCTGGGATTATACAGGAAGGTTCTTTTTGGTATTCTTTCGTTGTTCATTCTCATTAAGTGTTCTGTCCATTTCTTATTATTTTCGCTGATTTTATCTTCAATTTTTATATATATTTAATTCTTCTCGTATAGTTTCATTCCTTATTCTATCCGCTCTTGTGCATCCTTTCACATTACGTAAAAACAGCATTTCCGCAGTCTATATCCTGCTTTTATCCCTTGATTTCATTATCCAATTTTCACTTCCATACAACAACAAAGGAACAGTCATTGTTTCATATAATTTAAGTTTCATATCTTTCCTTGTTTTCCGACCTAAGGTTCTTTTTATGGTTCCACAAATAGCCTGAAATTTATTTACTTTATTTTCTATATCTTTATTTTCTCTCTACGTTATATCACATCCTAAATATTGGAAATGTGATACTTGTTCTATTATTTTGTTATCCAGTACAATGTTTGATCTAAATCCATATTTACCAATAAATTTCATTACTTTTGACTTATTTATTGATATTTTACAATTATATCTATTGGCTATTAATTTAAATTTATATGCTAACATTTGGAGCTCATTTTCAGATTCTGCTAAAAGTACAATATCGTCAGCGAATAATAAAGCATTTATTTTATCTTTATTATCAATTAATATTCCTTCATTAGTTAAAACCTTCCTCCATTCTTTTAGGATATCGTCCATATAAATATTAAATAATATAGGTGAGAGTGAACACCCTTGTCGTACTCCTTGGTTTATTTGAAAAAATGTCTTATTTTTTGTCAACTGAGGGTAAATACAAATATTTGTTCCATAGTACAAGCTCTTAACAGTTTCTATAATCTGAATAGGGAGGCCTTTTTCTTTTAGGATATTCCACAATATTTCCCTGTTTACTCGATCAAATGCTTTATCTAAGTCTATAAATAACAAATGTGTTTCCAGGTTTTTTTCTTGTCTTTTGTTTATTATCTGATTCAGGGCAAATACTCCATCGGTAGAAGATCTTCCTTTTCGGAATCCGCTTTGTTCTTCTGCTAGTGTTACTTCAGTAATTCGTTGTATTCGTTTTGCTATTATTCTAGCATAGATTTTATATGTGAATATTCTACTGTTCATATTTCATAAGGATAGTACTGTAATGTGGTAGTAATAATCCCACTTTTTCCTTTCCATTAATTAGGTTTTATTTACTAGAATGACACATTGAGGTACTTTTTTGAACAGATCTTGGTTTAATTAACGCTTCGAAAAACAAAAATGCATAATGTCATTGAAGAATACAAAGTTAATATTAGTGTTTTGTTAATAAATAACGTTACAAATTCACCAACCATCAGTATTATTTCCCCATCCTAGTTGGACAAGTTTTGTATAAAACAATTTCTAATTTAGTACTTCTTACGTAGAAATATATTTCTAGTGGTCACGATATATGGGGTAACTATATACAGCGTGTTGTAAAAAACACCGACAACGCAGGTGAGGTAGTATATTGACAGATGTTGATCATTTTTTTAATAAGGTACCAATGTCCGGAAATGAGAAGTTTTCATACTATGACTAGTTAATTATACCCCAATATCAGCGTTAGTTCGAAGGATTTGAAGACTCGTTACTTGACAACACCTCACAAGTACGGATCCGGTGATACTTGGCTTAGTAACGGAATGTGGATACAATATGACGGAGCTCCAGCTCACTTCGATGCCAATGTGACGAGACATTTGGATAATTCGTATCCAGGTCGATGGATTGGCAGAGGGGGACCAGTCCCATGGCCTCTGAGATATCCTGATCTTAACCCTCTTGACTACTTTTTGTCGGGCGACATGAAAAAGTCTGTTTATCAGACTTCAGAATAGGCACGTATGAATCTTATAGCTCGAATCCACGCTGCTACAGAAATAATTCAAACGAGGCCAGGCGTATTTGAACGTATGCGCCAATCACTACACCGCCGATGAACGCTCTGCAATTAGATGGGAGGTGGATATTTAGAAAACTTGATATGACTGTGACATTATTGTCAAGTAGTCGTTATGTGCCTTGAAATTCAACTAACGGAACTCTTGAGAAGTTAGCTACTCATATTGTGAAAACGCATCATTTCCGGAAATAGGTATCTTACTAAAAAATGATCAAAGTATACAAAATGCTCATTGAAAACAATTAGTACATCAGCTGCCGAAGATGGAAAAAGTTTATTTTAATTAAAATTCACTCTATTGAAAACGAATGACATATCAGGTTTTGCTATTTTAACTGTTTATATGGTACAGATTTTAATATGTCACATAATGGTAACATATATCAACTGAATTTAAGGTTAAAGAATAAAGCGATTCCGAGAAATATTTACTATGCACTTTTTACATATTAATAAGATACGATTATGAAATGTATTAGTTACGTGATGCTAGGCACCTATTGACTAAATTAAGTTATGAAAGCTATGTACATCCACTTATAATGTAGAAGGCCGAATGCTACTTTAACTATACAAATTCCATGGTCACAACAATTAAGTGTTGGAACAATATGGATCCTCTTGGAATAAGAGCCCATGCCTTATAAAAATATAAAAATTCAAGTTCGTTCTTTTAGCATGAATAAATATTAATTTATGCTCGAAATCATAATCTTTGCTTGTTAATTCTCAGGGTTGTTATAAAACATACGATAGGCCTACGGTATATGATTATAAAAATTAGATACAATAATATTACGCTAATTTTGATGAGTTTCTTTAGAGAACAAAACTTAAGTTTAAATAATCTATAGTTATACCTCTATTAAAAAAAAAAGATCCAAATGTTGAAATTTCTCACAGAGGAATTTTGAAAAAGGCTACGTAATTCTGTTATGTCGTAACTTTGTTATGAGTAAAAAGAACTCCCAACTTTTTCACAAAATAATATATATATATATTACTAGCTAATACCTGGCGTGCGCTGCTACGCCTAAATAAATTAAAATTAATGTGATTTTATGTTTAGTTAAATAAGTCAAAGGAAAAATAATTATAAATTTATATTTTTAGATACCCCGTGCTGATTACCCGGCGTTACCCGGGACTCTACTTATCCTGATCTTCTTGTCATAAATGGGCTCAAGTACGAAAATTAATGTGTTTATGTTTAATTAAATAAACAAATAAATGGGAAAAATGTATATCGTAATTATTTTTAGCTGAAAGACAAATTAATGTACTTCTTATGATTAGTTGAATAAATAAAATGAAAAATAATTATAAATGTTTATCGTAATTATTTTAAGATTCCCCGTGCTGATTACCCGGTTTTGCCCGGGAATCTACTTATCTCGATCTCCTTGGCATAAATGAGCTACAAGACAAAATTCGTTATTGTGAGTTATCCGTAAAAAAATACCCGCCATATGCTGCTATGCTTGCACAGGAATCTACATACTCGATCTTCTTGACATCAATGAAAAACAACAATGGTTGTTGTGAGTTATCCGTAAGAGATACACATATGCTGTCGCGGACTTTTTTGTAGAGCTTTTTGAGATATTCAATTATGTGTACGATAATTTTGTATATTTGTTATGGTTTAGGCACCGTAAGCCATTTAAGTGTCCAAAGAGCTACTTTTTTTACGCTTTCCACTACAAAGGGCAATTTTGAAGAATGTAGGAGTTGAGTATCACAACTCTCGTATAGCCTATGTTCATCCCGGGAATATAATTTTGCAAAAAGCCTCATCACAATCAGATCAACGGTACGGCCGCGCATAAAGAATGAACAAAATAAACCAACAAACAAACATTCATTTTTACATATTAGATTAAACAAAAATGTGCACAAGTTGTGCATAGAAGTAACTAGTTAACTTAGCTTTCACAGTTGTTATGAATCTGTGCAGGTATTTGGGTCTTTTTATATGCTATGACGTAGTAACGATCACAAGACTGTTCACAAAATTCACATACGCATGTTGCGTTTGGGTCGTGGTAGGTCTTCGCATTACTCACTTTGTGATGGTATTCATGTGTTGTTAGAGAATTTACAAAATGGAGTAGATCTTATATGTAGGTATAACTTATTTGTCTATGTGTTAGTATACAAATCCAGTTTAGGCAACCTCTAAAAATTCACTTTAGCTCTGAATTGCAAACATTTCTCTTTCACCGTTAGTGCACGTTAAAGCAAACAAAGGAGCTTTTTTTACGTCTGCAATGGATTAGAGCTGACAGGAGGCTTAGAGTTGATGTCACTTTCAAATCCCCAGTACATGATCCAGGTGGGGTTTTACTTTCTAAATTTTCAGTTTCATCACAAGAGTTTTTATTGCCAACATTTTTATTACTATCAAAGAAAAAAAATAAGTTTTTCCTATCCTCTGTAAGAGCTGGGACATAAAATTAAATTATCACGGTGACATGAAGGCTTGAAAGTAGCTCAGCGTACTTCTTAACTAAGTTGGTCTCAACAACAGCTGGTTCTCTTCTTATCAATACGACTTCAACTTTCAAACCCCCAAACTTTTGGCCGAGTGTCAATGTACCGACTGCTCACTGCAAATTCTAATACATTTAGTCACTTGTCAAACTAATTCATTTTCTAATATTGAAACAGTCCACCGCTGTGGTCTCAAGGTAGCGTGCTGCCTTGTCACGCAGCGGGCCCGGGTTCGATCCCCGGTCGGGGCAGTTTTTCTGGGTGAGGTTTTTATCGGGGTTTTTCCTCACCTGTAAGATAAATGTCAGGAAAACTTTAAGGCGCAAACGGTCCCGGAAATCATATGGCTATCATCATCATAATCATCCTTCACTGGTGTGGAAAGCAACGGGAAGCTACCACACCTACAATTCCCTAGTAAAGCTGCAAAGCATTGCATGAAAATGCTATGATTGCAGTGAAAGACCTGCCCGCGAGCAGAATTACTATGGATGGATGGATATTGAAACGTATAGTTGTCTTCAATTCAATTTTAAAACTGAATTTAACAATTTCCTCACAAACATTTCTTATATCTGCTGAAATGAGATACCTTCGGAGGACTGCAGAATAACACTACAAGATCATGAAAAAATTAAGACACCTTAGAAGAATTACACATGTAATCTTTAGAAAGCGAAATTTCTGATTATAAGTCAATATTATTTAACTTTATTAAACACATTGTGTACATTAAATTAAATTTAGCTTTTTACAAGTCTTTAATTAAATTGTTTAGAGGTAGAGTCCTGTTTTTACACTTCGCTAGATGATATTTGGGACATGGATTGTTGCATAATTTACAGATGCAGTCCTCCTTGGGTTCATGGTACATGTTGTTCAGGCATATATTCCCATGAAATCCATGGGCTGCGAAACGTGTATACAGGTGCCGAAGTTCAAAATTCGGATGCTTCCAGGTTTCTGTTTTCATTGCGTCTGTTTCTATAATTTCTGTCGGTATCTGGGCGGCTTTGTTCTGTCTCTCCTCGATGACGATTCTGTATGCTTGCGTTTCCGGTAGTCTGAAACAGTGTCTGATATCTTCGATGAAGAAGGATTCCTGGGCTATTGTATAGGCATAACTATTTCTTGTATATTTTGAAATTGACAGTGCTCTTTTGAGAGATCTTGATTTAACGTTCTCCAGTTTCTTAAGATTTTTCACCGTCAAGTAATTCCATATAAGCTGGATTCCGTATGTTGCGGCCGGCATTACTTTAAGATTGAAGAGTTTCATTGCAGTTGAGAGGGATAGTCTTTGGAGTTTAGGGATATCGTACATGGCTTTCGTTGCAGCAGCTGTTGCTCGATCCTGTATATGAAGTGAGAAAGCGGTTCCAGTTGTTTGTAAGGTGACCCCCAAGTATTTGTAACTTGATACGAATTCTAGGGTTTCACCTCCGCATATAAGATGGTCCTTATTAGCCAGCCTTCCTCCTTTCCTGAATTTCATTGCCTTTGTATTGGCGCTGTTTATTTCCATCGAGTTTTCAAGTGCCCGTATCCTAATGTTCTCCATGGCTGTTTGGAGAGCTCCTTGATTCCTAGAGAGGATGATCATGTCGTCTGCGTACATGAGTAGCTTAACATTTCTTGTGTCTACAGTCTCTCCGATGTCTGACGTCATTACATTAAAGAGTACGGAAAATGTACCACCGTTATACCTTATTTTCCCACTAGCTGTCTCACTGAGGCGATGCTGACACCATATGACTCGTTAACATTTATGAGTAAATAAGTTTAACTAAATTAGCTTGGTTAAAACACTCCCACTATAGAGCACCCTAATCCCCACATGGGGAAGTACGAGGTATATAGAAATATATATTTATATTTATAACAAGCTCCAAATGAAAAGGCGGCTCCCTGGCCTATGTGATTGGACACTAGCTTTGTATCACTGTGTGCAGAGTTTGTGTATCAGTCACTGCATGTGCGGTTCATGATGGAGACAGGACGTGTATATCGCCTTCCCTTCCCCACCCCTGCCTAAATCTTCTTTCCATCACTTCTCATACTAAGTTACTCATTTATTTCCATTTATTTTTATCTGCCGTGTCAGGCCTGGTCAGCCAGCATCCTAGGCTATCACAGAACTTCACAAATAGAACCTGCATCTCATCTCTTCCTTCGTTCTGACCTTACTCCGAAACGAATAGAGGATTCATTTTATTTTTAGGCCTACTCAAAAAATCGGACAATGCTTATTTGGAATATTATTAATAAAATTTGATACTTTGAAAACCCTCATATTTTCTCTAAAGTTAGATGTTAACTAACTCACTGGCTCTATCGGACCAGTAAGTTCATGGCCGCGCGGATATAAGTTCTACACACATCCCTATATTGAGCTAATGTTTTCCAATCATTCCGCGTATAATCTATATCCCTCAAATCGTGGTTAATTTTAATCTCACACCTAATTTCTCATCTACTAACTGGGCGTTTCCCCTCTGGTTTTCCTGCAAGAAGCTTCCATGCACCTCTTTCATTCCACATTCGTGCTATGTGTCTACGAGACTTAACTGATAATATATCTGGCTTCCAATAAATGTCATGTAGGTCACTTATGCAGTTTTCTCCATTTATCTCTCTGTTCATTTAGTCCAAACATTTTCCTAAGAACTTTATTCTCAAATAGTCATAATTTTTTTCCTCCCTTAAAGTAGGAAAGTCCATGTTTCGCATCCATATATAATAACTGGGAGAATAACGGTTTTATATATTTTAGTTTAACGTTTTCTGAGAGGAGTTGGACGACAAGAGTCCCTGTAATGCATAATCACATGCATTTCCAGATTTGAGCGTATGTGTAAATTCATGGTGCAACTCATTCCTATTTGTAATTATTATTCATAGGTATTTGAATTCATCCACTTCTTCAAAATTTCCCTCATTTGTCATTAGCTGTCCATTTCCATTATATCCATCCATAGTAATTCTGCCCGAGGGCAGGTCTTTCACTGCAATCATAGCATTTTCATGCTATGCTTTGCAGCTTTACTAGAGAATTGTAGATGTGGTAGCTTCCCGTTGCTTTCCACACCGGTGAAGGATGATGATGATAATGATAAGGATGATGATGATGATGGCCATATGATTTCGGGGACCGTTTGGGCCTTAAAGTTTTCCTGACATTTGTGTTACAGGTGAGGAAAAACCTCGATAAAACCTCACCCAGAAAAACTTCCCGACCGGGGATCGAACCCGGGCCCGCTGCGTGACAAGGCAGCACGCTACCTCGAGACCACAGCGGTGGACTTCCATTATATAATGTATTTCTATGTGTGAACATGTACTTAGTTTTATTGATATTTATTACCAGTCGCAATGTCTTAATGTTACTCAATAGAGTGTGGGTTTTGGCCCTTAGCCTAAAGCTAGATGGTATAAGTATTAATGTTTTATATTGTTTTTCAAAGATAGCTCATTCAAGATTATTTCTCCCACCCGATACGCTCAAGGCTTCATAACTGTGGGTAGTATTGAGCATTTACAGACATTTGGAACTCGTTTTACACAAACTTACTTTATACATATTGTTTTCCAAAAATACATATTTTTTTTCAAATTCTTTACTCGCAATCACATCTCTATAACAGCTTCCAGTTTATCACGTCCAAAGTTAACTGACGAATACTTTACTACTGAGCTACCTAGGCTGGTTTGTGGGTTCACCATCGGCTGAAACTTTCTATGAACCAATTGTGTCGATATGGACAAGCTTTCACGTTAGGATGTAGCAACCGATATGCTTTTCATACCCGAATGTTCTTTAATGAATCATACATAGAGTGCCAACAGATTATCCAATACCATACGTTCTAATTTACCCGGTCGCGGCGCTAGTAGTATCATCTCCCGCCAAATGACAGTCCCACCATTCTTTTAGATGTGACTATTACTCGGTGTATCGAGTGGTTTCATACGATACGGTTCGTATATTCATCTGCTCTCTGTGTGTGTTGTGTTCTTTGTTGTTTCAATCCAAGTTCCATGTATTAAATATGTGTGTATGTATATATATAATACGTACATAAAATACATAAAATCGTGTGCGAAAACACGAAAATTCCAAAAGATAATTAAAATATATATGTGCCTAATTCCAATACAATAAGATGTTATACAACTAAAGAGAAAAAGTCTGCTTAAATAGGAATTTGAATCCAAGTTCTCCAGCTTTACGCGCTGGCGCATTCAACCAGAATACTACTAAGGTCATTAAGGAAGAGAGACAAATCTTTCTCTACTTGAGATTCCCGTGCACCCCTATTAGTGAATTTCTATTTATATTACCACAGGGTGGTATATAATAAATAGACATTATAATTTGAATATATTCACTGCCATAAAAACTAATTAAAACATGATATTGAAATTTAATTTGCATGTAATGGTTAGTACAAATAAAGACAACAATTTCTGCCTAAACCGAGATTTGAACCCAATATCTCCAGTTTTACGCATTGACACACTAAACCACTGTGCTACATAGGCGAGATCCAGGAAGAGAGGCAAATCTTTCTCTACTTGAAATTCCCGAATACCTCTATATTGAATTTCTATTCTCATTAAATCACGATCGCTTCTACTAGGAAGATATTGTAATATAAATGTATCTAGTGGCATGTCAGCTAATTACAAATGTTATATTGGAATTAATGTACTTAGGCTTGCTGCTCGCATGCAATACTTATTACAACTAAAGAGGAAAATTTCTGCCTAAATTGAGATTTTAATCCATGATCTCCAGAAAGCGCGCTGCCGCATTAAACCATTCTTGGATTGCCTGAGTAGCACAATGATTTAGTATGCCGCGAGTAAATATGGTGATCTTGTATTCAAATCCCGGTTTAGGAATACAATTTTCTCTTTAGTAGTATTAACTAACTGCATATGAACAGCAACCCTTAGTACATTAATTTCAATATTACGTTAAGAAGACGTTTAGTGGCAAAAATATTCAAACAGGTTCAGTAAATGATCCTAAAAGACGAACGAGAAAACATGTTCTCATAAAAGAGAAACTAGGCGAGAAGGGAACTGAAACTAGAGCATAATACGTAAAAATATGTTAGGCGTTTTGCGCAGATAAGAGGAGTAAGTTATGGACCTGCTCGTCAAGGAACAAAAGTACTTGAATAGAATATTTATAATTCCGGTAATTACAAAATTAAAGGAACAAGTTCCTAAATAAAATATTGCATTTTTGTAATTGGATTTTAGAAAAAGTAGATTCAGAGGAAATTGATTCGAGATTTTTTATTGAAGTAAATTCATAAAAAGGTGTCAGCATTGTGGGGCAGTTGGTAGGGGACATTTTCATCACCTATTGTGAGCTAGATAAATACAAATTTCTATAGAAAATGTTTGAGTGCTGGGAGACCGGGAGTTCTGTTCGCAAACTTTAAAATTAGAACATCGGTTATTTGCAAAATCTGTTAGCACTGCATGTGTGACAGATCAAACGATTTCAATTTCCCTCCGAAAAAAAAAATTGTGAGGATTAAATCCAAAATCTTTGGAATCAGAAGTATACGGTATGTCCCAGAAAACTAAAGTCAGTATCTGGACCATTAATATTTTAATTAACTATGCACCTTCACAATCTCAGGCTATTAGCTTTGCGATAACAAGTGGGCGTTAAAAATGTAAAAAAAAATGTCCGCGATACTGCGTTTCGTCGTACTTCCAGCAATGGCGACCATGATTGAAAATTCAACTTCATACAATTCCGGGTTGCCGACTTAGATAGCTATACTGTAATAAAATAAGTGTACTATAATATTACAAACCACGTGTACGAAATAAAACCACTGCCCTCTATGTATACTACGTAAAATGTATACAAAAAATATCTAAAAGGTAGTGTTAATATACATTATACGAAACAAATCACTGCATTTTAAATTAACTGAACTTTATTTGAAACAATATAAAACATCAAATACGTACTTGCCGCCATTTTATCACTGATTGATGCCATGGCCTCCTGTAATGTCCACTAATAAACAATCTCCACACTGTTAATGTTAGTCAGTTGTTTATAATGAACGCAAATATTTCCAAAAAATATGTTACTATTTTACTATTATTTATTATTTTGAAAACACCATCGCGCAAAAAATAATGTACAACGCACGATTGTGAAGTGTTTTACAGAACCTCGGAAATTAACAACCGAGCGATCCTTTCTATAAAAACTATTTCCCTACCTCGTATCGTAATATACTATTGCAGAAAATTCTTATTTTAAGTTTAGTTTCTTGTACGTGTCCTAATTCCATGACATAAGCTCCATGAATATATTTCCTTTCTGATGGAAACCTTATTCTATTCTCATTTCAACCTGTGAACATTGGAAATGGCAGTTTTTTGGTTATCAGACAAATTTAGTGATTATTTTTGTAGATGTCTCCGCATCGCAAATGGTTAGTCAATGGGTCTCCATCTCTGGGACTTGAGTTCGCGTTTGTCACTCCTTGTGGAATTAGTGGTGGACGAAACGAAACAATGGGCAGGTTTTTCTCAGGGCTTCTCCAGTTTTCCCCTACCAAAAATTACATACCACAACTACTCCATACTCATTTCATCCAATTTCTTTTATTTAATCCGCTCGTATGACGGTACGACAGGCCTCTTCGCCAAATTAGTGTATTTCATAGTCGTCATTAATAGAGGTTTCGTCTCATCTTAACTCACTCACTAGCACTAATAAACCTGTAGGTTCATGGCCGCACGGACATAAGCTCTCCATACATCCCTATCCTGAGCTAATGTTTTCCAATCATTCCCTGTATAATCTACTTCCCTTAAATCATAGTTAATGTTATTCTCCCACCTCTTTCTTGGTCTATCAACTGGACGTATTCCCTCAGTTTCCTACAATAAACTTCCATGCACGTCTTTCATTCCCCATTTGTTCCACATGTCCTGCCCATCTCAGTCTACGAGACTTATCTGTTCTTATTATATCTTGCTTCCTATAAAGACAATGTAGTTCACTGTTATGTAGTCTTATCCATTCACCTGTCTGTTCATCTCTCTTTGGTCCAAATTTTTTCCTAAGAACTTTATTCTCAAATACTCGTAATCTCCTTTCCTCCCTTAAAGTAAGAGTCCATGTTTAGCATCCATATAATATAACTGGTAGAATAATAGTTTTATATATTTTCAGTTTAACTTTTTTTAAGAAGTTGGGCCGACAAGAGTCTCTGTAATGCATAATAGCACGCATTTCCAGAATTGAGCCTATGTTCAATTTCTTTTTACATCTCATTCCTAATTGTGTTTTTTGTTCCTAGGTATTTGAATTCTGCCACTTCCTCAAAAATTTCCCTTATTTGCCATTATTGTTCGTCTGGCTTAACTTTGCAAGAAATTTGTAGAAAGAGACAGTTGTGCTCACCTCTCTCACTCGCACCAGTGTTGTGTTTCTTCACTAGATGTTAATAGGGGAAAGGGGAAGACGAAAACTGACAACAGGGTAGGTTCATTCTTTTGTAACTGAGTGAAAGTGGTCAAGGATCTACCCTTATATATCCATCTCTCTCTTTGCCAAGTTAAGCCAGATATACAAGCTGTACATTTCCATTATATAATATATTTCTACGTGTGGCCATTCGTCTCATCCTTCGACCTAGAATTACGCCAAACACGAATAGAGGGTTTACTCATCTTTCTATATAAGAAAATCAGCCTGCGGATGTTTATGTTTGCAAAACTCGAAATATAATAGGTCGTTTGAATTCAAAATTTATGTTTTCAGTACAGAGAGTGTTCAGCCGCTATTTATTGTGTTCTAAAACCATTATGTCTAGCAGTTCATCTTAAGCAATTTTTTTAAATCGCTCTAGCGGTCGCATTTTTGAATGTTTCGTAACGAAACTCTGTATGTCTTATTAATATAAACCGAGGACGGTATTATCCAAACATGAGCTAAATCTGACAATTAAAAGTGCATGTTTACCTGAAATCCGAAATTAAAAATTGACTATCAACCGCTGTTTCGATCGTCGCAGTATATATCATGCAATTTAATTAACCTTTAATATTTCATTTGTTTAGGCGTAGCAGCGCACGCCGAGTATTAGCTAATTTTATATATTATAAAATGATGTTTCCACATAGATATGCCATATGTTAAATTAATCCATTGGGAGTTCATGGAGCAGCAAAATGAAGTCTGAACCTTCAGAAAATTTCAACCACTGTATGTGGAAAATAAAATTCATAACTTGGAGTCTTGTGGTTTAGTGGTTTTATCCGTCAAGCTTTAGCACACCGAATTATAACGTGTAACACTGTTCAAATTCCAAGAAAACTCGTTGCTTTCCAACACATGCCAACATAAATTGTTGAAATTAAAGCAAAGCTATTCATCACGCAATACTATTGATAATACGGTATAACATGGAGCTGTCAAACAGTGGTATTGGAATATTTTGTATGTTTTTGATACAACAACAAACTGTTCATGAAATAGCTATATAAATCTATGACTCATAATGAAAAAAAAAAATTACTCTCTATTCAAAATGGTAACATAATTAATTAATTTTTTTTTAAGAAACATTTCAACTTATTAAAAATAATATTAATTGTAAAATACACCACTACAACATTAGGGCGAACTACTCTATGTTTTATGCAACTAATGTCATAACAGGTTTTAATTCGCCTATTCGCCGGGAATCGAACAGGGCAATTCCAAAGAGACGGTAGAGACGTGACTACGTTAACGCGAATGACTTTTTAACCCATGTCCATTTAATGTTATTGTTTCTTTTTACATTGTCCATCTTTTTATCTTTTTCTTCCTTTTTGACACAAACACATTCAACGACGGAGATTTAAAGTCCCACATCCCGTCAGGAATCGCAGGAGTGGAAGATAGCGGTTCTATCGATTACGATGGCAGCGGACATGTTAGTAATTATTTTATATATATACATATATATATATATATATATATATATATATTTGTTTTATTTAAATTGATATCCACCGCTGTGTTTTCGGTAGCATCGCTCTCTCGTATGCAGCGGGCCCGGGTTCGATCCCCGATTAAGACAAGTTTCCTGGGTGATGAATTTCTAAGGTTATTCCTTACCTATACGACAAATGTCAGGAAACTTTTAAGGCGCAAACGTCATATGGTCATCGTAATCATTATCGAATTCGCAATGTTAAGTAGGAACATTTGTGTGTGTGTGTGTGTGTGTGTGTGTGTGTGTGAATAGTGTTGTCACGGAGGATAGCCTAGTACTGAGCTGGTCACTTATTCGGGGAAGCCCTCTATGCCCTTGTGTGATCAAAAAGTGTGTGTGTAATCCACAGTTAAAAATCCCTCTCCCGACAGGTCGTGTGTCACTGTAAGGACTGGATGGCGTGGTACTTAAAAATTACCCATAAGATAAGAGGTTAAATTTAGTTAATAAAATTAAATCAATATTGAATATTGATAAAGCTAATATATTTAAAAGAGGAGACCGGAGAAATTGCGAGAATTACAGAGGGATTAGCTTAATGAATACTGGCTACAAGATATATACGAAAATAATTAATAATAGATTGAGAAACATAACAGAAGTAATAATAAATGAAAATCAAAGTGGATTCAGAAAGGGAAGGTCATGTATAGACAATATCTTTACACTGAAACAACTCATAGAAAAGAGAAGAGAACATAACTTAGAAACTCACGTAGGATTTATAGATTTGGAAAAGGCCTTCGATCGAGTAAACAGACAAGAATTATGGGAAATATTACGAATGAAAGGATACCCGCTGTGCCTTGTTGAAACAATAAAGAAATTATATGAAGACACAAATTAATTATAGATACCGGATTCAAAAGAACAGATAAAATCAAAACAAATACTGGATTACGACAATGATGTAGCTTATGACCCACTTTGTTTAATATATATATAGACGATATTTTAAATAAATGGAAAGTTTTAGTGAATCCAGGAATAAGAATAGATAATAAAGTGTGCATAAATAATCTTCTATTTGCTGACGATGTAATCATAATACAGAATATGAAGACGACTTACAGAAATCTATACATGCATTAAATGAAATATGTAAATTATATGATCTAAAGATTTCTGTAAGGAAAACGAAGACCATGGCTTTTAGAGGAAGAGATCCAGTGAGATCCAAAATTATTTTAGAAAATCAAAGTATAGAACAGGTGTCTAGTTTCAAATATTTGGGCTGTAATGTTGGCTACAATGTGGAAAGATATATAGACTCTAAAATAAATAAATTTCAGACGGTGTGTGGACAATACAGAGAACATTCAAAAATAAAATTAGAAAATAAACCAAGATAAAATGTATAATGTTATGGCGGTTCCCACCATATTGTATGGATGCGAAACTTGGGCTCCAATGAAAAAACAGAAGGATAATACAGACGGCGGAGATGAGGTTCCTAAGACAAGTAAAAGGATATACAAGACTTGATAGAAAAAGAAATGAGGATATAAGAGAAGAATTGAAAGTACAGCCTTTATTGGATAAGGTCACGAATTACAGACAGAAATGGATTGATCAAATGGATGGAATGAGTAAGGAGAGATATCCATTGTTAGCAAGAAATTATCAAGCAAGAGGAAGACGTGATGTTGGAAGACCTATAAGACGTTGGGCTGATGCATTATGAAGTCGGAACGGGCAATTGCCTAATACCTGGAGTGATGATGATGATGATGATAATGATAATACTATGAGATCTCTCGCCTGATAAAAATAATTACACTGATGAACAAAAAATAAACTTATTTTTTGTCACAGAAATAAAAATGTGCTATTCTGATAGTATTTTTTCTCGTGAATTCAAATATGATATCGGGATTTCTCCATCACGCAAGGTTTCCGAGAGACAGACATTTAAACTTTCAAACACTTCAGTATTTTCTACATTCGTAACTACACAATATTCGAACATTCGGACTCACCTACAAAGTAAGACATGACGATTTTCTTCTATATCTCGCGTGCATCCCTCTCGATGGTACAACAATAATCGGCCAGCATATTAGGATAACATTTGCCTTCATTTTTCTTTTCCATAGCCGAAATCAATTGAGTTAGCTCATTAGGTTTTATTTTACAATGGATAACTGGACGAAAAAAACGTATATTCAAAAAAAAATTATTTTAATCCATTAATTGAAATTGAAATAAAATAACGGTGGGTAAAGGAGAAATTCCGAATATATATTTGAAAATACGATAAAAAAACTGCATTAAGTACAACTATTCGTACTCATGAGACAAAAATCATGTTGACCAGTGTTACCTATTGATTTATCGAAGACATATACACATAATAGAAATTCACAGCCTTCTTTTGTACCCTGATATATATTCAATTTATTGGGTAGGAATTTTAAACACGGAGGAAAGGAAGGAGGCGTTTATACAAGTAGGAATATATGATTTTTTAAATTGTTATTTAATTCAACGCGAGTTACGAACAAAGAACGGTTTACGTCCAATACGAATTCCGTTGTCGTAAAGCACATAGTCGGTTTATTTATCCATTTACGATTATATATAAATTGGTCACCACTTGTCTGGTTTTTCAACAGGAGCTCAATATGATACAGGCCAGGAATTACATTTGAGAGTAGTTAGTTCAGAGCTACCATAAATTACAAATGTGAACATCAGTGTAGCCATGTTTCTCTTTATATTCTCGAGCAGTGTTAATGCATCTGAGTGTACAACTACAATTACAGAAACGATAAAAAGGTAAGTCGATGACGCGACAATCTCTTGGCTTATCAACCGACTTGGGCCACACAATTTGTGACTAGTCACCGATCATCCAGTCAACATAAGGTTAACAATTGATTACCGTGTTTGGTGTCCTATACGTAAAATTTAGAAGAGGTAGTAATCACAATTACCCAGATTGCTATATACACTCGAAACAACGTATGTCCATAGTTATGCACCAGGATAGGATGTCTTAGACCACTTTTGCAGAATGTAGGGCTAGGAGATAAAATATTTAACTGAATAAGTTCAAACTTCACAAAATAGAAGTTAAGGGAAGTTTATACTACAATAAATTCATGTGTTTATGTATGTGTATATATGTATATATATATATATATATATATATATAATGGCATTGCCCAATGAAGAGCCATAGCCTCTCCTCTGTTATAAGTTACTAGACCAAGTTCATTTTGTTACCTTACTTGCCCATAGATGTCAGGAATGGCTTGCGGTCAGCATTCCAACTCATTGAAACATCTAGCAGGCAACTAAAGTACTAGGATGTTAAAAACGGTAAATTTTGCTTAGAGGCGTTTTTATCCAGGATTAAGGCCTGAATATCTTCAGACTCGGGCCCCACCTGGAGGAATGCACCTTAGATTTTTCTATCCTATACAAATCCATGTAACCCGGCCGGGTTTGAACCAGCGACCCTCTAGACCAGAGACAAGGAGCATAACCATTAATCCACCATAGCCGACACGCTCACACACACACATATATATATATATATATATATCTGTGTGTGTGTGTGTGTTCTAGCACAATCTTCGAACGCCTGGAGAAAACTCAATCCAACATAGTTCACATATGAATTGCAATCTGGTGTAAATGATGCTGGAATGGTTAGAAGATCCCTAACACTCTTAAGGGATAAACGTAAAAATTATAGAAAACGACCGATTTTAGTGTCCAATTAATAGTTTTCGGGGTCGCTGAGTTCAATTGAATCAGCGCCGATACCTTATTGCCCTAATATTGAGAAGGGGTGAATAATAAAATGTCCTTAATGATCGAGATTAGTGTCGAGCTCATAGTTTTCAGGATCACTAAACTCATTGATTAATGGGAGATTCGAATGCCAGGTAATGCAGGACCGAGTTAATAAATATATAAATAAATAAAGATATATATATATATATACATAAAACAACACACGCTATATATATATTACATAAATCAACACACGCTATATATATATATATATATATATATATATATATATATATATATATATAACTCGCTGGCAGTATCGAACCTGTAGGTGTATGGCCGCACGGACATAAGCTCTCCATACATCCATATCCTGAGCTAATAATTTCCAATTATTCCCTGTATAATCTACTCCCCTCAAATCATAGGTAATGGTATTCTCCCACCTCATTCTTGGTCTACCAACTGGGCGTTTTCCTTCTGGTTTTCCTACAAGAAGCTTCCATACACGTCTTCCACTCCCCATTCTTGCCACATGTCCTGCCCATCGCAGTCTACGGGACTTAACTGTTATTATATCTGGCTTTCTGTAAAGACCATGTAGTTCACTGTTATTTAGTCTTCTCCATTCACCTGTCTGTTCATCTCTCTTTGGTCCAAAACTTTTCCTAAGTATTTTATTCTCAAATACTCGTAATCTCCTTTCCTCCCTTAAAGTAAGAGTCATATATATATATATATATATATATATATATATAAAATATATATATACATACATAATGTAACATTTTGTTACTTATGATACATGCCCACGTCATAGCCATCGTGGGTGTAAGGGATCATAAGTTAGTTTAGAACTACGATACAAATTCTGATTTAAGTACCCTTTGGAGTAGAGAATTCATCATGGAATCAGCCTGTATGGGACCGATGAGCACCCAGTATCTTGTGGAATTTGGGTAGCTACAATGAATAGCATCTCCAGGTTGAGAAACCAGTTATGGGATCTAACATACTGACGGAGCACCTGCTGTAATGAACGTTTGTTCATCTCTAAAAGTAACACATGTGGATCTGATAACAAGATGCTGACTGATATTCAACAGCCTTCTGGTCTGTCATATCGAGAAAAATATTGGGATAATTTTTAATTACCAGACATAAATCGAATATCAAATTTTCATTATTTTATAATGATGCCTGAATAGTAATTTTGATGGTTTCTTTACTTTTATATAATTTTAGAATCTATGGGATTGTAATTAATCTAATACCAACAAACCATATAAATAATAAATAATAAAATAGCAAAATTCCAGGGAATATGTGGTACGATAAAACGAACACTAAATAACAAAACAACAAGAGAGACCCAATTGAAATTTTGTAAAATGTTGGCAGTACCGGTACTGCTCTAAGGTTCAGAAGCCTGGATACATAAAAAACAAGTACTAAGTAGGATAACGGCGGCAGAAATGAAATTTTTGAGATCTGTTAAAGGGTGCACTAAGGAAGACAGAATCAAGAACACAGAAATAAGACAGGAACTTGAAATATTTGCAATAACTGATAAAATGGATACATATAGACAAAAATGGAAGCAACACATAGACAGAATGAATGAAGATAGATATCCAAAACAAATAACAAAATACAAACCTAAAGGCACCCGAGATGTCGGCAGACCTAGAAAGAGATGGGCTGAAGTCGGAACGGGTCAACAGACCTAATCCATGAATGCAGATGATGATGATGACCAACAAACCAGCATATCATTATTTTATTTATCGAACCGTTCAGCCTAATACTTTACAATTATTTATTGTTGCAAATTAGATATATTCCAGCTTAAATTCTACCCCCCTTAAAAATAAAACTTGATAAGGATAATAAAACCAACTGGAGCTTTAATAAATTTTATAATCGTATCATATATACTATGGGAACATTTTAATATTCCCTCCGAATATCACAGATAATATTAAGTTGAGAACAAGTGATACAGACATTATAAGTTTTGGACTATAGCCTACATTATATTTTATGACAAGAACAAAGATCCAGGATCGTGCCGACGAGAAAATACAAGCTAAGAAGCAACGTAACATATCAGCAGCGTCTCTCACAAGACTTTTCAGAAGCAATTCCTTAACAACGGACTTAATATCAAGCGTAAAATGACGTTTCGTCTCGAGATATGAAGAAAATCAGAGACATGCTTAGAAAACCGCTTAAGGCTTCAAGATTTGTATGCGGAATGGTATTTTTTGACCTCTTCCCCTCCTGTTTGGCAAGTTGAGAAAAGAAGAAGACGGAAAAAGAAGAAGAAACGTGCTTTGATCGCGAAGTGGAGTGACTTTGAAACCCGACCCTAATAAAACCTCCTCAACCCAAGTTCGTACAAAGTTTCTTTTTTTTTCCACCTCCCTTCTTTATATTTCTTTTGAGGCAGAAGTTGGCTTCAAGTCCCTAGCGTTGGAACATGGATACAGCGTTATATTTCATTCTGGCACGACAACTACCTGATACTGCTATCACTACACATATGCCTATTATTTTGTCGCACTTACCACATTTCCACAGGTCAAAGAGTATATGTTCACCTTCACACATCTTCTCACCCACAAATAAATAAAAAGAGTTAGTACTTCGCTGAAACTTTTATAGTAGACGGCATATGTATTTGTCGCTGTAGAGTCTAGGAGAAAAATCCAAGGGGCAAGTCCTCCGGGAGGGACTTTAAGCCGTGGGTCCCGAGTCTGAAGATTTTCAGGCTCGTAAAAGATTATTAAGCCTGAATGAAAAGGCCTCTAAGCAAAATTTACCGAATGTTTCCGTGCTAGTACTACCTTGGTTTCCTAGATGTCAGTATGAGGCGGAACGCTGACCACGGACCACTCAAATGACATCTATACGAAAACAAGTGTAACTAAATTAGTATGCTTCAAATTCTTCCCTGTAGGGGGAGAGCGCCTAAATCTCTGTTAAGGGAAACATGGGCTTACAAGAAGAAGAAGAGTCTAGGAACAAAGTTACTCATCAAAGACGTTGTTATTTAATAATGCCGTTACTACTTTCAATTTTATAGGCGGTATAGTGGAAGTGGGATCTCCGTTCGCAGGGAACATAGCCTACAGTAGAACATGAAACAATAATACTCGTGTTTGGATATTAACACTGCCTCATTTCCAAATGTCGAACGAAAAGAGATATTCTAAACCGTGTAATACGTCAACCATCAAGAGAATCTGTCTTTTCGCGTGATTTAAACGTGTTAAAGAAACTATTTTACCATATATCATTATTTTATTTGGCTAAAATATATAAAAATTTTGAATATTTGTTTATCACATTTATAAAATAAATAATAAACACATACAAAAATTTCGCTCATATAATCGCCCCTACAACATAATTCGAATCCAGCCTCAAACCACCTTCTTCTTCTTCTTCTTAAACTTAATTTCTAGGATTTTCATCCTGTTTATTTCCAAAATCACTCCTCGGAGGAAGACGTATTTGATGTGCATTCACTGTCTATCCATCCCTTGGCTGGTCTTCCTCTTGTTCTTCTCCCATCCATTGGTCTATCTTCTTTAGCTCTTTTTGCAAGTCAGTTTTCTTCCCTTTCCTCAAACAACCACATGAGGTAAAATCCAAGAAAAATGCTATATACGAGCCTACTATCCATAATTACAAACATAAATACCACCTGCACACTATGTCCTCCAAGATTAACTTGTAGACCTACAGGTACTATGGCTAAATAATAATAATAATAATAATTCCTGAACCAATTAGGAACCGGCAAATATCCTGTAGCACAAATTGTAACAACCACGCTGAGAGGTTAAGAAGTCATCTATATTGTCTGTCTCCAAATCTTGGTTCTTGATTTCCCCTTCATTCAGAATTAACATTTCACATAGATATTAGTTCCATTTTGTCCTATTTATTGTATATACATACATTCACTTTTGGCAGATTTTATTTGGAAAAGTTGTTAAATAAAATAATACAAATTTCAGAGAGTAAAAGAGTATGAAGTAAACAATGAAGAGATTAACAGTGAATTCGGAGACAAACACCAGCCTACATTTACTTTTTGATGGTGATGCGGATGACAATGTAAACTGCATACTAATCAAAAGACGAAGCGACGAAATTCACAACACTGGTTTCATACGAATATGTCATTTACAGAAGTATACGGATATCAGTCAGTTTTTTTATTTCATCTTGGTGAATTTGTTTTTCCAGCACAGTGTTTCACAATATGGAGACAAGTTATGTATAACTTACAAATATGCCTTCTTAGTGGCACTGAAGGGAAAAATTAAAAATACAGTACACTGAACATTTCAAAGACACGTTCCTATTGGTTATTCAGAAATATAGGTATAAAAATAAAAATGTTACATTTTCATTCGTACTACTTTGATTTTCACATACATCATACCTCACTTGAGGTGGTAGCATCCATTCCTTTTAACGAGCGGAACTCGTTTGACATCGGGTGAGATTGTAATTTTTAAATCATACAATTTTCACTCTCAGGACTAGAAGCGGTGGTTGTGTAAAATGTTAATCGCTATATTGTGCACCAGATGGCTGAATTTAACTCATAACCCTCCACTGTTCATGTGTTGAAAAGATATCTAGTACTGCTGATAGTGATTCTAGGACGAATGGGAACATTACGTCTGGCGGTCCGCTTGGTGCTTTTCAAAATATTAGGTTGCATGCCGTCAACGGATTTCACATTCTTTATTTAATTCATCAACACACTTAAACTACATGAAAACAGTACAAAAAAATACATCCATCCTTGATTTCCTTCTCTACATACATTATCTATACCAAATTGCCTATCTACGAGTGCATAATCGAAAATATACATCGTAAAACCTCTGTGCGCAATCTCAAGTTCAGAGGGTGACATTGGAACACACACTTTGCGCTTTCTTTATCAAGGTGTTGATAAATCGTAATGACCTCTAAATGTTCAGAAAAGCATAGAAACGTAATGAAATCACGCCACCATATTCTGATATGCGAATAGAATAATCTTAAAAGAAAGCCATAATTTCTTCAGTGTCAAAGACTAGATTGACAAACGACAGAAAGAAAGAAAGTATCAATCTTATTAAGAAGAAGAAAGTAGCGTACTACATCATAAAAAGTAGCAAGTATAAACCAATTTGCTCATTTCGTCTCTAATATTTTTAAAACAATCCACCTTCGAGTCTTCTCAATAACTTTATTTCCTCGGGATCAGCGGCCCCAGGTTCAATTTCCGGTTGGAATAAGTTTTCTGGATGAGATTTATTCGGGAAGTAAAAGGAATATCGAGAATATTAAATACCTAAAAAGTCCACGAACAGGGTTTGGTCACCATAATTATCCTTATCATATTCGCATTGTTAGCGTAAAGGTATGAGTGAATGGTGTATCTTGTCTTAAATGTTCGTATTGTCTCAGAGATTATCCCAGAATTAAGTTGATCACTCATTTGGGTAGGCTCTCCAAGATCCTGTGTTGTAAAAAGTATGTATCTAATCCAGAGTTAAAAATACTCTCCTGGCCGATCGAGTCCCTTTAAGCCGAAGAAGCGGAAGAAGTTGAACTATCTGCAATTAGAATAACTAACTAACTGACTGGCTCTATCCAACAAGTAGGTTCATGGTTGTGCGTACACAAGATTTCCATACATCCCTATCCTGAGCTAATGTTTTCCAATCATCCCTGAGTAATCTACTTCCCTTAAATCATGGATAATGTTATTTTCCCACCTCATCCTTGATCTATCAACTGGCCGTTTTCCCTATGGTTTTCCTACAAGAAGATTCCATGCATCTCTTTCACCCCATACGTGCCACATGCCATGCCCATCACAGTCTACGATACTTAACTGTTCTTATTATATCTGGCTCCCTATATGCCTACATACCAAATAGCTAACTACTATGTAAGCCTATAATACAAACACTGTGTACAACATTTTATAAAATTATATACAAGTAAACAGACTTTCTCTGTGGCGTAATTACACTGTCCGACATTGAAAATGTTTCGGGCTAAAAAAATATATAATTAGTATGTATTTCCACCTGCTGAATTTAAAACAATCACCATAAAAAGAACCGATTTGCCCTTGCTTTAGAGATGCAGTGACATATTTTTTTTAATTACAATTTAAATTTGGGGAATTTTTTCTTTGAGTGTTCCTACTCCACCGGAAATTTATGTTTGAAGTCTGAAATCAAGACAGTGTGGAAGAAGTAGCCATGAACTTGATTTTGAGGAAAAGGTGATAAACCGCACAGACTGAGTCAAGAGGAATTGAGTTATCTCATCCGAGACATTGACCTGTCAAAGGGGACGGCAAAACTTCTAGGGTCAAGACTACACCAATGAAATCTTCTCCAACGTTATGTTATGGTCTCAGAATACACACAATATCACAGGGACCCGTTTCTTTTCTTTAGAATAAAAACAATCTGCAACGTTAATGGCTTGTTGAAATTCTTGAATTTGAACCATTATCCAGCTGAATGGAGGTTATTCACAGATCTCTCCAAAACTTACTTTGTGTCACTTCACAACGGCAACCGTCTTCCTTCTATTTCTGTTGGTCATGCAGTTTACATGAAGGGGACTTATGCAAACATGACAGCCCTCCCCGAATCAATCAAATATGATGGACACAAGTGAAAAATGTGTGGCTATCTAACGATCATCGCTGTACTCTTAGGAATTCAACTGGGGTGTACTAAATACTGCTGATTTTTTATGTATGTGCGACAGTAGAGATAGGAAATAACATTATATTCAAGTTGACTTGCCTACAAGAAATCTTAACCCTAGCGAGATAAATATCACTGCCGAGCCTGTCGTTCTTTTTCCACCCCTACATATAAAGCTGGATTTGGTAAAAAAATTCCGACAAAGGTGTGAACTAAGAAGGACAGACCGTTAAGTATGTAAGAAACATATTTCCGAAATTAAGTGTTGCAAAAGTTGAGAAAAGTACTTTTGTTGGGTTACATATTTGACAACTTGTAAAGGAACCTGCGTTTGATCAAGTTTTGAAGGAGAAAGAAGAGAAAGATTGGGAAGCCTTGAAGGAAGTTATTCACCGTTTTTTAGTCAACAAAATATAAGAAAATTGTACTCAGTTGGAAAAAATATTTCTGCAAACATACCACCAAGTCGTATGCAATATGTTCCTTACAATCCATTTTCTCCATTTCCACCTAGATTTTATCCCTTCTATTTGTGGAGCTGTCAGTGATGAACACGCAGAAAGATTCCATCAGGATATCTCTGTTACGAAACAAATATATCAGGGCCGTTAAAATAAAACAATGCTTGCGAATTACTGCTGGACTTTGTGTAGGGATGCTACGGAAATCAAATAGGTAAGCCAAAAGACGACGATATCACGAAGTCGCCGCATGATTCTCTTCGACCCAACTACCTCCCAGCTATTCTTCCATCAATTTACAACTCTCAGAATGAACTGCCATAAAAAAATTCAAATGGCCTTTCAATGTTATTTATTGGTATATGTAATTAACATGTAATCGCTTCCTCCAAATCGTGGAAATAAAATACTTCCACATATTTTATATCACAGACACTAAATCCAAAAAAAAGTATATATGTTATACTCGTTTTTCAATCCAGAATTAGTATTATTTGACTCATGAAGTCCAGGAAACTTTTTTGCCAGTGTTATCAATGCTAAGAGGTATAGCTGTACCACTTTTTTTTCTCCTTGGTAGGCCTATATGGTATAAAATTGAGTCAATTCAGTCACGAGTGAACTTAGCTACATAAGATGGGAATAAATGAATTCGGGTTAAGAAACTTAAAGTAAGTGTAGGAACTGCGTCATTTTAACCAAATGACTCCCACTACCACCTTCTGTCATATAGTGGCATCAAACATTTCAGTCTCCTGTGCGTATAAAGAGCTGTCGTGTAAGATTTTAATATAAATTACGTAATAGTAACAAATAAAAATAACAACTAGAATTAAACGTCATCAAAGGTAAATGTAAAGTGATCCCACTACAGGCCTCAGGAGGTCTTTGGGGTAGTAGGAAGAGGTTAAGGCTCCCAATTTTTCTGGACAATCGACACTTTATGTCAGCCGGGATATCAGCCCTGCGTGACGGCCGCCTTTACCCCAGAACAAGCTTCTGGTACTCATTTCCGTAAGAGGCTGAGTCGGCCCTAGGGTCATAGTGCCGCCACAAGGTTTGGGTCAGTTTAAACATCCTGACCCCACCGGGACTCGAACCCTCGACCTTCCGGCTTGTAGCGCAGTGCCTTAACCACTACGCTACGGCAGGGCAAATAAAATTATTCAAGAATTTAATTCTCAACATCATATATCTAAAGTAAACTAAAACTAAACTCACTGGCACTACCGAACCCATAGGTTCATGGCCGCTCGGACATAAACTCACCATACATCCCTATCCTGAGCCAATGTTTTCCAATCATTCCCTAAATAATCTACTTCCCTCAAATCATACTCAATGTTATTCTCCCACCTCATGCTTGGTCTACCAACTGGGCGTTTTCCCTCTGGTTTTCCTACAAGAAGCTTCCATGCATGTCTTTCATTCCCCATTCGTTCCACATGTCCTGCTCATTGCAGTCTATGAGACTTAACTGTTATTATATCTGGCTTCCTATAAAGACCATGTAATTCATTGTTATGCAGTCTTTTCCATCCACCTGTCTGTTCATCTCTCAACAACATCATATATCACAGGCTGTAATTGTTAAAAAGAATTTAGACGAAATAATTAAACAGTTTGTTTTGCAGCGATAAAGATAGTTTTATTTCAAACCATCAGTTTCACTGGAAATTTAAATGGCGGACTAACCGCGAGAATTAATATTTTATAATCGCATTTGTATTTCATTCAGTAAACAGTCGAAACCAAATAAAAGTCGTCATTCGGATTGATCCTTAATTTATTCCCTCGCAATAAAATTGCTAGTGAATTATTCAATAAAATCCGGTCAACTATATGTTATTGTTGATTAAATGAAACAAGAATAGACTGTTTTTATTTAGGATCGTTGCATAGGAGAATGGAATATTATTATTCCGTTATGTAATACTATTAACTTCATAAAATACAGGTAAACGGATTTTACGACTTGTAAAATTTATATTTCAATTACCGCCATCCAACAATACATGATCTTAAAGAAAAACTGTCATAAATATATTCTTTGTATAAATTTTGTTACTGTAATATTATTAACTGTAAAATTTTATATATCTTTATAAATTACATATAATTTATAGATACATTTGTTACTAATGTAGAATTTGAAACTATTATCTTTACTGTATGTGTATTCTAATATTAGTGGTCTTTAATATTAGCTAGTTTCGAGTAATTATAATGTATAAAAAGCACACTGCGATACTTATTTCACTGGTTAAGTGAAATTATTATTGTTATTATTATTTCTATTAGTATTAATATTATCATGATTATTAATATCATAATAATTATTATGACATAGATTATAATAGATAGATTAATAGTATCATTATCGATTATCATTTTCGATATTACCATTATCAATATTATCATTATCAATATTAATATTATCATTATTATTATTAATATCATTATTATTATCAATATTATCATTATTATTGATCATATTATCATTATTATTAACAGTATTATGAATTATCGATATTAACATTATCAATAATATCATTATCATTATCATCATTATTATTATTATCATTATTATTATTATATCACTGTTATTAATACTAATATTATTAACCCTTTAAAATATCCGTCACTGTGTAGACATAGAATAGAAAGAGCTGATCGAACCAGAGCGATGTTATTTGTTAAGTTACTCTGCCTTATGATTTTAGAACCAGAAATTAAAACGAGAGTCCATGCTGTTGTAACAAGTTGTATAATACAAAGTTAATTGCAAAAGAATATATCCAACGTTGTGTTCTCGGGGTAGTGTCGCCATCTGGTACGTAGCGGGCCCCGGTTTTCCATCCCGGTCGGAAATGTTTGTGAGGTGATCTTTTTTTTTTTTTTTTGAGGTTTTCTCCTAACCTGTAAGACAAATATCAGCCTCTAACGACCCCAGATATCTTCTGGCCATTATAATGATCATCAACACAATATTTGCCATATTTAATATGGATTTGTGGCGTATTATCTTACATGTTGTTTTGTCCCTGAGAATACCCTGATTTGATTTAATCACTCATTCAGACAGGTCTTCCATGTACTTGTGTGGCCAAAGAAAAGTATGTGCCACTGTAATTCTGCGAGGCGTAAATATAAATGTACGTATAAAGTACCGACAATGGAGAAGAATAATAAACATAAAAATATATTTAATACACAAGTGATCTTCTTGGTGATAAAATATTAAAATATATATATATACACAGTCAATATGCCCATTTCACCAATTAATGTTTTAAAATGGTCAACAAGTTTCCACAGCCAAGCTGTCATTCTCAAGACCAGATATTGACTGAAGACAAAATTGATAATAAATAAATAAACAAATTCAGTTAAAAACATCTAATTACATATTTTCCACCGCTGTGGTCTCGAGGTAGCGTGCTGCCTTGTCACGCAGCGGGCCCGGGTTCGATTCCCGGTCGGGGCAGTTTTTCTAGGTGAGGTTTTTATCGGGTTTTTCTTCACCTGTAAGACAAATGTCAGGAAAACTTTAAGGCCCAAACGGTCCCCTAAATCATATGTCCATCATCATCACCATCCTTCACCGGTGTGGAAAGCAAGGGGAAGCTACTGCACCTACAATTCCCTAGTAAAGCTACAAGCATAGCATGAGAATGCTATGATTGCAGTGAAGGGCCTGCTTTCGGGCAGAATTACTATGGATGGAATTACATATTTTTCCTAAGTATAAATAACATAACAGACTCAAAAATAATATCGAAAACTTCGTAGCCGTTTACTGCCAAATAGCGATGTTGCATGAAATACACACTGAACTTCAAAATGCATAGAACGTCACTAAAGAAACCCGTTTTTGTTAATTAAATTCCTTAACCACTCTCATTACCCTGATTTATTTTTTGTGTAAACTTATTTAGCACTGTTTACTAAAATGAAAATGTGGAGAAGTGTGTTGTGAAGCCGAGAATTAGCCATATTCTCCTCCTAGAGTCTTCAGTTACTGAACAAAGTAACTAATTCATTTCACTCCCACCCCATTGCCAGAACGATCCCATCCCTAGCATCTCCCACCACAAGTCAATTAGTCAAGTGGGGTGCCGACACGCCCTCAGCCGTATCTCAGGGAGGTGTAAGGGAGGGTGGCAACCCTTAACAGAACTATTCACCAGTTAATCAGCAAAATATACTGTACCACAAGGCACGCCTGCTGTTTATGCATCCGGCTATTCGCTATCATCAGAAGCAATATCTTACTCTGCGTTCTCGATAAATAGTTTGCAGAAAACCGCATTACGAGGGACATAAAATAAATAGGCTTGCTCTCAGAAAAATTTAGGATTCATTTTAATCTTATATAAAATTCTTCTTATTATTCTTCTTCTTCTTCCTCCTCCTCTTCTACTTCATGAAATTAGGTTTTTGGCCTGTTTTCACATCAAGTGGGTTTTAATGAATCTTCCCATTGGTTTGTATTTTAATAACAGCTGAGGGAATCTATTTGTAGGCTTTCTTTTAACATGTTCATACCAGTTGTTTCTCATGTTTTCAAACTTATATAAAGTTGAAGTAAAATTTAATGATAAATGGAGACCCAATAATTATTTCGAACTATTCAAAAAATGCAGTTTTCATAGAGAGAGACGTTATTTGTACTAAAACTAATTTAGTAATGCATAGGCTAGAATGCCTTTCTGCGTTCCAAAAATTTAAGAAGGTTATTTTGAGAAGTCATGAAAGATCATCAAGAATGGAGAATACGTTCTAAATCTGAAATATATAATTTATTTTAAAAACAGGACGCAGTGAAACTTCGTAAAGTTCAACGTATATAATCGCAAGGAAACCTGAACAGAATGCCAGATATATGCATATCATTAAGATTGTTAAAATTAAGAATTTATAATAAGAGAAGCAATGGAAGGCCAACAAAGAAGTGGACGGGTGCATGGAGAAACTAAGGATCTTAAAATAATAGAGGAGGACAAAGACTGGAACAGTTTTTTTTTTTTGCTAGAATGAGATGGGAAACAATTGTCAAAATGGCCAAGCGGTTGGAAATGATGATGATGATTATTATTATTATTTACAAAAGAGAAGGAATTTAAAATAAATTAGAGTTCTTTCGATTATCTAACCTTCTTCAATATATCGCATATCATGTAACAGATTATAGATCCAGACATAAAAAAATAAACAAATGAAGGCCGTGTAAAAAAATGTTATTTTAATTGTTGATAGTGTAGGAGGACACCTGTCCCCCAAACTCTTACCTAGGTGTTAATAATATGAATAAATTAAATTTGGGCTTGCATAGTTCTGTATATTTGCAACATAGTGTAAAAATCAATATCCATAACACTTAATTTTATGTGTCCACCGCTGTGGTCTCGAGGTAGCGTTCTGCCTTGTCACGCAGTGGCTCCGTGTTCGATCCCCGGTCGAGGCAGTTTTTCTGAGTGAGGTTTTTATCGGGATTTTTTCTCACCTGTAAGACAAATGTCAGGAAAACTTTAAGGCCCAAACGGTCCCAAAAATCATATGGCCTTCATCATCATCATCCTTATCATTATCATCGTCATCCTTCACCGGTGTGGAAAGCAACGGGAAGCTACCACACCTACAATTCCCTAGTAAAGCTACAAGCATAGCATGAAAATGCTATGATTGCAGTGAAAGATCTGCCCTTCGGCAGAATTACTATGGATGGATGGATAATTTTAAGTTACAGTTAATTGAGAGCAGAAGTCCGATAATATTCTTACACTGGGTGACATCTGTCCCCCACACAACTTATCACAATTCAGACATAGGAGAGTAATATTTACCTTTTATTATTTTATTTATTAATTTATTGTTTATTAGTTATTAATATTACATTGTTTACTTTAATATTTTTGGCACTTGACATATTGTTATTTACTTTGTTACATTATTAAAACACAATAATAATAATAATAATAATAATAATAATATAAACTCATTGGCACTATCGAAATCGTAGGTTCATAGCCGTACGCATATAAGCTCTCCATACTTTCCTACCCTAGGTAATGTTTTCCAGTCGTCTCCTGTATAACGTACTTTGCTCAAACCATCGTTAATGTTATTCTCTCCCCTCATTTTTGTCTACCAACCGAGCGTTCTCACTCTGGTTTTCCTAGGAGAACCTTCCATGCATCTATTTCATTCCTCATTCGTGCCCACATGTCCTGCCCATCTCAGTCTAAGAGAATAAACTGTTCTTATTATATCTGACTTCCTATTAAGACCATGTGGCTCATAATAATAACAATAATAATAATAATAATAATAATAATAATAATAATAATAATAATAATAATAATAATATCCATTCATAGTAATTCTGCCCGAAGGCAGATCCTTCACTGCAATCATAGCATTTTCATGCTATGCTTGCAGCTTTACTAGGGAATTGTAGGTGTGGTAGGTTCCCATTCCTTTCCACCATAATAATATAATAATATTATTATTAATATTAATAATAATATTAATATTATTATTATTAAAGGTATTTAATGTTATGTAATAACTTATTATTATCATTATTATTATCATTATTATCATTATTATTATTATTATCATTATTATCATTATTATTATCATCATTATTATCATCATTATTATTATCATCATTATTATTATCATCATTATTATTATCATCATTATTATTATCATCATTATTATTATCATCATTATTATTATCATCATTATTATTATCATCATTATTATTATCATCATTATTATATATCATCATTATTATTATCATCATTATTATTATTATTATTATTATTATTATTATTATTATTATTATTATTATTATTATTATTATTATTATTATTATTGTTGTTGTTGTTATTCTTTTTGTATGAACAGTCTCGGTCATGTGGTTAGAGGTTCTGACTTCAGTTCATATGGATAAGATTCCTCTCAGGGCATAGGAATTTCTCCTTAAAGGAAATTATTTTATAGCAGCCAATTGTCTAGGAACTTAAGTTACGTTTAGGTTTAAGAACTGTCCTACTGCTTCGCTATCATTTTTCACCCATCATATTATCGGATAAAGTAATTCCACTTTCAAGACGCACACCCCAATTTCAGAATTGGGTTAAAATTCTGCAAATCCTAGAAGAGAACGCCACAAAGATAGCCTATTAGGACAACCTGTCGGCATTATTATCATTATCATTATTATTATTATTATTATATTATTATTATTATTATTTTCGTTAGTGGTGGTAGTAGGTTCATTCTGCGACGGCAATAAGGAGAAAACATGGATTTTATGTTTAGTGGGATATTTATAAAATATTTATGAAGGTGCCAAATCTACGATTATATAAACACAGGAAATCATGCTTATCGTACAAGTATGTGAAATATTATAAATATAACTTGTGCAGAAAATTTGAATATGTGTTTACATAATAAAAAGTTTTCTATTTTAACGAACATGTATTTAATAGGAAATTTTTGGTTTTCTCAATACAATTTTCAGTTGCTACAATTATTACGAAATGCTTTTTTTAATTAACTAGTTTCTACATAATGCCTTGAATAAAAAATAATTTCATTTCAGAAATGTGTATATATAGATATTTTGCACTAGCAAAAGTATACGTCGGTGTATTCTTGACAATTCTCAGCTCTACTATTGTATTTTTTCACTAAGTACAATGAACAATATAAACTTGTTTACATGTCATGTTATGTTTAAAATTGTAATAAGACCTAATTCAAAGTTTCTTACTTGTTCATTTACACTATCGTAAATATCTCTAAAATAAGCACATTTCAATAAATATTTAAACGGGCAGATAAAATCTAATTGGTTCAAAGAACAGTTTCCTGATATTTTTAAAAATCACAAATGGGTTAAAACAAGGCAATGTATTATCTCCTCTGCTATTCAATTTTATACTAGAGCATGTAATCAAATCCATAGAGCTTAAAGAAGGCGTACTACGCAGTGGTATTAGTAAACTGTTGGTATAGGTGTAAGGTGATATTCAGAAAATAGTCCTACTAAAAGCCAACATACACATTTTATTAAATAATACGAATACATTAGGACTGGAAGTATACCCAATAAAACTAAAAATATTATCACATGTAGAAATGCATTATATAATGAAAATGGACAGCTAATTACAAATGAGGGAAATTTTTGAATACTGTATGTGGTAAATTCAAATAGGTAGGAACAATAATTACAAACACGAATGGAACAAATTATATATAGATTCACCTCTGGAAAGGCATGATATTATTATTCATTGTAGAGAGACTTTTCATCCCAACTTCCCTTAAAAACAAACAAAATGTACATAAAACAAAATGTACATAAAACATACGAAACATGGTCTCTTAATTTTAGGAGCAAAAGAGGTTACGAGTATTTGAGAACGAAATTCTTAGGAAAAATGTTGGACCAAAGAGAGACGAAGAGGCAGGTTAATGGAGATGACTAACAGCGAGATACAGTGGAGGAAATTTGTATAAAGCCACTAAGTTTTACTAGTAAAACAACCTGAAATATTTATGCAAATACCGTATGTGTCATAGATTACATATAATTATCATGGACATAATTTCATACAGGTCTCCTCATTTTGTATATATTATATAATATATAATGTACATAATACGTAAAATCAAAGAAAACGCTGTCCTAGGGGTGGAAATCGGTATGAAGGCAGGTCAACTTCTGGCTCTTACAGAGACATAAATGTAAACAAAACACTGCAATTACATGGGAGACGATGTGTCTGTGAGCATCGTTCATCAGTTACAAGTCAGCAGTACGTAGAATGCCACGTGGAAAGCCTCAATCAAATGAAGAGAAATCAAGAGTTAGTGCCTTCAAGGAGATGGGCCTTTCCAATAGACAAATACCTACGAAATTTGGGCTTCAAGACGTGTCATTGATAATTTTGTAAAACTGGGCTCACAATATGGAAAAAAACGGGAAATATGGACGGACAAGAAAATTGTCTGAGCGCACTAAACGTCTCATTTTACGTAAAGCAAAAGGTAAGAGTATGTTTTCTTCTCAAATCCAGGTTGATTTGAAGTTGCCAGTAACAGTCAGACGAGTAAGACAAATTCTGTCAGAAGACAAGAACCTAAAATTAAAAAAACACCTCTGAACGATGCACATAAGAAAGTTAGAATGACTTTTGCTGAAGAACACATGTCCTGGACCTCAGAATGGAATAAAGTAATGTTCAGTGATGAGAAGAAGTTCAATCTGGACGCGCCTGATGACCTTCAGTATTACTGGAACGACCTCCGTACTGAAGAGCAAGTTAGAATGAGTAGAAACTTCGGTGGTGGAGGCGTTATGATTTGGGCAGCATTTTGCTTTAAAGGAAGATCAAAAATAGCATGGATACGCATCAAGATGAATTCTGAGTCCTACACTGAGGAGCTTCTGGAGTCCTAATCGATACGAATGTATGAGAAATTTGGCGAAGATCTAATTTTTCAGCCAGATAATGCTTCCATTCACGTGTCTGCCAAATCAAAGGAGTGGTTCAGGAAGAAAGAAATACCACTTTTGACGTGGCCAGTCAGAAGTCCTGATTTAAATCCGATTGAGAACTTATGGGGGATCCTGGCAAGGCGTGTGTATCGCAATGGACGGCTGATTGGGACAGTGACTGAGCAGAAAAATGTTATTCAGGAAGAGTGGGCTACAATCTCAGTGGAAGAAATAAACACCCTCATCAAGTCAATACCAAAGAGAATCTTCCAAGTAATTAACAACAATTGAGGTTCAACTAAATTTTAGAACTGTGTTTTAAACTTTGCGCTCAGTCTTTTTGGTTTAATCTGTGAAATACACAAGGTGCCTTTATACTAATTTCCACCCATATGTGAGAGTGGTTTCAGTTTTGATGTACTTTTTTGGACGGAAATGGATAATTAATTTTGACATTATTTGTGTGTGTTTTACACTCAATCACCTCCTAAGTTAATATAGAAAAATGCCTAAAAAAGAGTAAATAAACTTGTGTTAACACTTTTAAAAAGTGTCTTTATACCAATTTCCTCCACTGTTCGTAATCTCTATGGGATACTATTGTGATAAAACAATTAAGTCTCACAGATTGCGATGCACAGGACATGTGTAACGAATGGTGAATGAAAGCAGGGGCATGGAAACTTTTTGTAGGTAAATCAGAGAGATAGCGCTCAGTAAGTGGGCTAATAATGAGGTAGGATGACAGTATTAATCATGATTAAATGGAGGTAAATTATACAAGGAATGATTGAAAATATTAGCTCAGGATAGGGATATATGGGGAACTTTTTCCGCGAAGAAGAGAAATCTTCGGGTTTGATAATGTCCGTGAGTTAGTCTGTTCGGTAATTTCTAATCAATGCAAACAACAGAAATCACTCTAAAGAATTTACAACAGACATCACAATGTAAACTAATAATAAACACACCTACTGAAATATATTTCACTCTTACATCACAATTAAACAATGATAATTGTCCATAAATTGAGAAGCTTTCTGTAAAACATGTTAATGGACTTTCATTATTATTATTATTATATATATATATTATTATTATTATTATTATTATTATTATTATTATTATTATTAGCCACGTGGTCTTTATAGCAAGCCAGATATAATAAGAATAGTTAATTCTCGTAGACTGCGATGGGCAGAATATGTGGCACGAATGGAAAATGAAAGAGGTGTATAGAAGCTTCTTGTAGGAAAACCAGAGGGAGAATGCTCAGTTGGTAGACAAAGAATGAGGTGAGAGAATTACATTAATCATTTAAGATAAAAATAAAAACATAGCCATTTTATATGTCGGAATTTGTTAAGAATGTTCTGGGAATATTAAGTTCAGGAATAAATGGAAAATTTAATTATTTATCCTTAAAAATAATTTAGATTTCATTAACCCTTTCACTCTTCAATTGAATATAAACATTGGCTTCTGAATTGTAAGGTGACAATGGAAAATGTCTAATTAACAGTAGATAATATTCGTATCTTAATTTTAAGCATATTTATTATACCAAATATTGAAAGAAATGTATATCTTCATTAAATAAATAAATTTAAAAAATATATATATATACTTTATTTAAAGAGTGCTACAAAATGATTCAACAACTCCAAAAACTACAGAAAAGAATTCAATTTCAATGGATACCTGCACATTGTGGAATTGCTGGAAATTAGACTGCTGATTTTCTTGCCAAAAAAAGGCTCCAATCTAATTCAGAATACTACTAAAAGCTTACCTTTCACATTCATAAAAATAATAATTAAAAACAAATATAAAATCAAACAAAACCATGACCTATGTAATAAAGCCAAAGACAAAAAATGGAATATTTTAGTAAAGAAGCCACATATTATTCCAGAAATTCCACGTAAAACTACAGTAGCAATATTTAGACTGCTTACAGAACATGACTATTTGGCCAAACATGTATATAAAATAGGAATCTACACGAATTCAAATTGTCCTCTATGCAACAAAGACGAAGAAATGAAGGAAGAACATCCACAAACCTGTGACGTAATACCTTTGGATCCAGCATAGAGAAATATTGGATAGCAAGAACGCTAATGGCTTCATTGCCAAGGCCCAGCATTTGAAAACAACTTTATTTAATGGTATTTATTCAAATCTGACTTTTTAAAATAAGTGATTTCTTATAAATTAGGCCTATATCCGAACTGAAACATGAATAGGAGAATAACTAAATAGGATATAAATAGGCCTACTATAATAATATTATTCATTGAGTTACAATAAAAATTATAATTAACAATCTTCGATATTAGGAAGTAGTGTTAAAAATAAATGTATATGTTTTTTTTAGATAAGCTGATTGCACTATTGTACACACGTTACTTTCTTTTAATTGACACTCCAAACTCATCATACATATTCAAAATAACATAGTTGAAATGTTTTCAAATATATAAAAATTGCACTGCTTTCAAGTTACACAATTGAATCACTAAAATTATCGAACGCGCGTACATACATCCCTTCCTGAATTATTATTTACAAATTAGTTTCTGTATAGTTTGCTGCCTCGAAAAATTGCTAACATTATTCGCCCTCCTCATTACTGGCGTACTTAGTGGATGCTTTATTCTGGATTTCATCATCATCATCATCATCATCATCATCATCCTCTTATCGCGTCCTCCTTTCGGCAGGTCGGTCCTCTCCTGGATTTACTTAATTAAATTTCCTTGTCCCTTTTTCATTCCCTTCCAGAAAATGTCCTTACTAACGAAGTCTATGATACTTATATGTTCTTATGAATGATCCTGTAGCTCACCGTTATAAAATGTTCTCAATTCACTGTCTATTAGTTTCTCTACTGGCCAGAAATGTTTCTAACCACTTTACTCCCAAATACTCGTAAACGATTTTTTTTATTAAAGTAAGAGGCCGTTTTCAGCATATATGTTTGCCTAATAAAATTTTATTTTATATACCATATTTTTAGTTTTATTATGTAAATTGGAATAACTAGAGGCTATGTAAAATATAAAAGCATGCGTTTCCAGTTTTAAGCTATATTTATGAGTAATGTATTTTTCTGCACCTCATTCATATTATATAAGTTTCCAGATATTTGTATTCCACATTTCCTTCAACATTTCTCTCACTTATTTTTAATTTACACACCTATTTAATAACCTACTCTTAAGTATGAGAGCTCCGTGGCGCTCGTCTCTCACCGTTGGGGTCTCGAGTTCACGTCTAGGTCACTCCTGTGGGTTTCGTGATGGACGAAACGGAATATGGGCAGATTTACTCGGATTTCTTCTGACACAAATTTCATTCCACTATTTCTCCCCTCATTTCGTTTCGTTTCATGTCATCTACCCCTGTGATAGTATAAGGGACTTCATCGTATCTCATCTCTCTCGACCCGATCCCCCGATCCTGTGTCGGACTGAGCAGTTTATATATATATATATATATATATACTAGCTGGCCCGGCGAACGTCGTATCGCCTTTAAATATTTTTACGTTAATTTTCCGATGTTTTATTAGTTGTCTGCTATTCGGGGCGGAAACAAATCCAACAAATCAAAGATCATAAAAATCGGTCCAGCCGTTCTTGAGTTATAAATAGTGAAACTAATCCGACTTCGTTTTATATATATATATATAAGTCCCGGCCACGCGTTGCTGTGGCTAAGGTATACGTTAAATTATGTTGTAGTAAACTAAGTGAGAAATCTAAATCAGAAAGTTTTTTGTTTTACACAGTATTTTAGTTCTGGTACTTTAACTACACCCGGTACAAATATGGGTGGTGCTTTATGTGGAAGTGGTTTTGTTGATTGAGATGAATTTATGTTGTCTGTATTTTCATTATCACCCATAAGTGTATCATAAGGATTATATACATTTATTGATGGAATATTTTGAGGAGGCTTGCTGATTTCATTATACTTTAGTTTTTTTCTACAAACTTGTTGCCAGTTTGGATTCTCATCATCATCAAAAAGTCTCTGTATAGTAATATCATCTTGTGATATATTATAGTCATCTTGTTTTTCATTTAATTGACGCATGGAGATTGTTTCTGTAATAATAGGCATATTATTATAACTAACAGACTTACTTACAATTCTGTTACGTTCCTTAGGACCTTCATATGTTTTTAAATTGGCATCCTTCTTAAATGTAAGATTTATGTCACATAGGCCTATACCAATTTGCGGAAATTCACTTGATATCTTATCGTTCATGGTTTCTAGAACTGATTCGCCATATTGTTGCTGTCTTTCAGCCAGATTACTTAAAACTAATACTTACACACCAAATTAATATTATTATCAATAAATTGAAAATAAAATAAACACTGAACATATTTAAATTATGAAATAACCAATATTTGTAATTCAATTGAAATTCGCGGTTGCAACAAAAAGCACAGCCAGCTGGTTAAATAATAAACGAATTACCTTAAACGGCCATCTGTTAGAATCGTATGGAATTCACAGATAATTATAACTTTTCTTTGAATAATAAACAAATAATTTGCAATAAAAATAATGCGACTATAAATTTAGTTATAATCAACCGTGGGTCTCAAGTTGGATCGAACAGCACACAGTGTGAAATATTTTATTAAAATCGGATTAGTAGTTTAGGATTCCATCGCGGACAAACAACGTGACACGTAATTTATATTTATATATATATATATATATATATATATATATATGACCTAATTTATATGACCTAATTTATGTTTGGTTTTATTGTTATCTAGTCTCACCCAGTTTCTTATTGTTATTTCATAAAATAAAAAATAAAATAAACAACTATATTTCCAACGTTTTCTGACACGTCATGAGCCTATACCATTAGATTAAGACAACTGAGTTATATGCCGTCTTTATTAACTAACGAGTAATTGCAACGGGATCTCAAAACCATTGAACTCGCAATACCTAAAATTGAGGGTACCGAAGAACATGGTTGAATTTATTTGAATTTATTAACATTACAATGGGCCGTCCTATCTGCGCTTCTTTAGAGATAGTTCCCAATCATAAATTTCTAAACAAAGAAGATAAAAACACAAAATCGGTTAAAATACTACATGTCGATAGAAAAACTAGTAACACAGAATATAATTTCAAACAGACTCGACATTGTTAGTAGGACATCTTATAGCCGTCTCAGTAGACGAGTGGCTAGCGCTCTCGGCTGCCCTAACTGGGATCCCAGGTTCGAAATCTGGTGTTCCGAAGGAGTATTAGTGATAAGAACATCGGAATTCTTCGGGGTTTCCTTGGAGTTCTCTCTTTCCCGAATTTCATCCCATCAACACTCTCCTTCACTCCCCCTTCATGTCACTTTATTTCTCATTCATTAAATTTCGTATCACTCTTAACCTTATGTCATGTTAGATAAAATAGTTTGGTTTGGCGAACCACAGGTGTTCAAAATATGTATTTGTAGGGATTTAATGTGGTTCACATTAATGTGATTCCACATGACTCCGAGCCTGAGTAACGACATAGGGGCAGAATGAGGACCAACGGAACCTCTTCGCGGTCATGGGCCCAACCTACACAAAATAGCGGTATGAGTCTTGAGTGCAGCATTTAATGTGTCGGAACAGAAAGATGATCCATTAGAAACTACATATAAGCGTAGAATATGTTTTCGTTCCATTCATACCATTAATCAATAGAAAGGACAATTTATATCTTAAGGTCGCAGTGTTAGGGCATTCTGCCATCCCAGTAAAATAGAAGAAGAAGAAGAATAGAGTCCTTTCATAGTTAAATCTATGAAATAATATTAAGAGTTTCCGGGCTATGTTACCTCGGTCCATGACTGGTGTTTCTTCCAGACGTTTCTCTTTCGACTGCGGAGGGCATTTTCAGTGGCGGACACTTCTGAGTAGTGTTCCGTTGGTCCGGAAGCTCGAGAAAATTCACAGTCGATCCTCGGAGCAGAGAACCTAGAAGTAATCACCACTGAAGATGCCCTTCGCAGTAGAGGGATAACCAGTCATGGACCATGGACACATAGCCCGACATCTCTTAACATTATGATTACCGGCCTGCATTCAACTAATTCTATGAAACTTTATCAGCAAAATAATACTACGCATTTTTCAGAAATGACCAATAAATATATATATGTTTTATTATATAAAACTTTCCTCATTAGAGTATTGCTTCAAGGGCAAAGTGATACAGACAATTAATTTTTGAAATTGATGAAATCCATCCATAGTAATTCTGCCCGAAGGCAGGTACTTCACTGCAAGCATAGCATTTCCATGCTATGCTTGCAGCTTTACTAGGGAATTGTGTAGGTGTGGTAGCTTCCCGTTGCTTTCCACAATTTATGAAATACATTTTGTAAATTTATTAAAAAATTTTCAAATTGTAATTGAAGTATACATACTATAAAGTAGAAATTTTGTAAATATGGTTTCTTAAAATTGAAAGAAGAAGAAGAAAATTGAAATTGATCCTCTAATGGCAGCGATGGCAATTTTAGAAAGATACGCCCTGTCCAAATCTAAGGAATTCCAAAATTTAGCTACGAGTAAGAATCCTGGTATAATACCTCTTGCCCCGATCATCAATCCTGTGACAATTATACTATCTAATTGGTATTTATCTTTGTAATAGTCAATTTTTGAATCATATATTGCTTTCTTTTCACAGTCTACTTCCTCAGGGTGGCCACTGTGAGTCTCAAAACGGATTGTGGGATCTAATATCATACCAATTTTAGAAGATGGTCTAAATGCAATAATATCTATTCGTCTGTTAATTGGCCACACCATGAACTTCCTCATAAACTGTATATCCATATTCTCGTAAGGCTTTTGCCATCATATTTCGAATAGTGTAGTGCCGAATGTTTCTCAGTGTTTCTCCAAACGGACAAGCCCCAAGGTAGTGTGCAGGGGTTTTTCGTGCTCTCTGCGAAAACGTCTACAGAGGGTATCATCCCTAGATCTGCCCGGCAAAGAACGCACCGCCGCGTCGATACATTGGCTTGCATTTTAATCGCTTCTCTCCATTCAGAACAAGACAATCCCTGATGATCACGAATCCATTGATTTGCTGGTGTATATTCATTGTAGAGAACAACGCCTTTTCCTTTATGAGGAAGTTGACTCCAGAGAGATATACATGTATTTCATTAAAAATTAATATGTTACAAATATTCCAAAGAAACAAGATCTCTCCCAAACGTCAAAAGTTGACTAATAACTTATTCTGGTATAATTAGACGACGGGACGTGTTAATTTTTGTTTTACAATTTAGAAGGTAAGGTGGATTGAAATATTTAGCACTCTTTTCAGGAAAAAGATTCCTGTAAGTAACTGCATAATTTTGACTTGGTAGATACAAACGTCAAGTTTATTATCAAATAATTTCATATACGGAATAAAATACAAACAAAACAATAAAGATGTATCATTCTTTCATAAGGAATGGAAGTAGTGGCATGTGCAGGTTGTTTTCTGGGAATTACGTAGGTTAAATGCAAAATAATTAGCCTAAACTATTTTACAAAATTCGAGTAGAAAATGTCCGCAATCTTGGACAAAAATTATTTTAAAATTAGTCTACGATTATTACTTTGTAATTATTGAGTATTGATCTCATTTTTACGGGATAAATAAGGGACGTAAAATGGAAAAAAAATTGTTTTTTTATTTTTAGGTAAAACACCTAACATATTGCTATAATTTACCAGTGTTACTTGCGTAATATTAGGCCTATTATTGACGATTTAATTTGACGCACCTTAATTTAATACAAGCTTAAAGAGGACTTTTAACATCCAGAAATATTAAGCACACGCACACACACATACACACACACACACACACACACACATAGGCCTATATATATATATATATATCCTCAACACTTCTAGATGTAAATAAGACTTGCATCCAAAATAATTAAATATTATATGTATAACTTAATGCGCATTTTTTTCGTAGAAGACCACACATTTTCGATCAGAAGTCTATACAATATTTTTACTATACTTATTTTTTTATATTCACACCCAAACCGTACCCACTTATCTATTCCTTATAATTGTTTTTACGTGTTCAATGCTTAAACAAGTTTACACAATCATTTTAATTAACTCAGAAGTTAATTAGATTCTGAATAATAAATGAAGAAGACTTACCAGGATAATAGATGATACTTTTTCTAACTGCATAGTTTGCTTCGGGTATCCTAAGTTCGCAGTCGAATATTGTAGTAGTCTGAATTTCTCGATCTTCCAATATCTTGGTCGCTGAGATGTCATAGCACTTGTGCGCCTTCTTCACCTGCACCATTACGTCTTTTAGAATAGACCTGAATCACAAGATAATTTATATTAAATCTACTTTATTTATTAATTTTAATCGTGCCAAAAATATAAATAGGGATGTAATTTATTAACGTACTTTATACACTTGCTCCTTGTGTATATATATATATATATATATATATATATATATATATATATACAAGGAGCAAACATTGGCAGTACCGGCACTGCTCTATGGATCAGAAGCCTGGATACATATAAAAAAACAAGATCCAAGTAGGATAACGGCGGCAGAAATGAAATTTTTGAGATATGTTAAAGGGTGCACTAAGGAAGACAGAATCAAGAACACAGAAATAAGACAGGAACTTGAAATATTTGCAATAACTGATAAAATAGATACATATAGACAAAAATAGAAGCAACACATAGACAGAATGAATGAAGATAGATATCCAAAACAAATAACAAAATACAAACCTAAAGGCACCCGAGATGTGGGCAGACCTATAAAGAGATGGGCTGAAGTCGGAACGGGTCAACAGACCTAATACATGAATGCAGATGATGATGATGATGACAAGGAGCAAGTCCTTCGGGAGAGACTTTAAGCAATGCGTCCCGAGTCTGAAGGTTTTCAGCTTGAATAAAGAGGCCTCTAAGCAAAATTTTCCGACATCAACACCCTAGTAATACCTTAGTTGCCTGTTAGATGTCTCATTGGGTCGGTGTGTTGACCGCATGCTATCTATGATATCTATAAGCAAATAAGTAAACTAAAAAAAAAAATAACTTGGTGTAGTAACTCCTTACAAAAGGAGATGCTACGGTTCAACAATATATATATATATATTTATTTATTATTTATTTATTTATTTATGTATTTATTTATTTATGTATTTATTTATGTATTTATGTATTTATTCATTTATTTATTTATATGAGCTGGCAGTTGACCAAGGCTGACGTATATTCGGACTTTATGTACGGATGTTGAGGGGAAAGAGAGAATCCAGGTTATTTGATCTAGGTCACGAGCCAAATGAAGTATTTTTTAAACTGAGTAACATCAGACGGGAAACCAGTAGGTTATTAAAGAGTAAAGGATGGGGATATTTGACAAGAGAATATTAATAATCTTAATCCAAAAAATCGAACATCAGAGAATTATATTTGAGAATGAGGAAAGGGTTTCAGGCTAGAACAAACATAACTAGGAATGAAAATCGGAATATGATTGCAGATTCCACGAGTATATAAAACTCGTGCATGTAAGTTATGCTGAAGACAAACTATTTTCCACTTTGAAAATTACTGTCAAATATTACGAAATTATTACTGACTGACTGACTGATATCAAACTGAGGAAAGGCATACTTTGAATGTAATGTTGGAATTTAAAAATCTCAAAGGAACCACAAAGCACTGTGTTTTTATATTCATACTGTGAGCTCAAAACAATAACCTTAATTAGAAAGTTAATTAAAAATAAAATTCCCTCGTGGGCATGAGACAACTCAAACATGAAATTAAAAGAAAGAAGTTACTATGTATATATACTTACATGCTTTTACTTTCAATATACAGCGCCATTTTAGGTTCTGGGTAAACCCCCTGAGCTACACAGGTCACATTTACTGCCCCTGATTCGTGCCTCCACCACGTTATGTGAAGTTTCTTTTCCGCAGCTAAAACAAACAAAATAAACAGTTTTTAAAATACGTTAACCATACAAAATATTATTAGTTAGCAAAGTATGGAATAGGATCGACAATATTGAGAACTTAGGTGTTACAACCTTGATTTCTATGTGACGATCGTGAATCAACGACACCCCTCAGTCCGAGTCCGAACATGGTGACTAATATAATTAATATTAAGATTAAAATATATGTACCCAAAACTACTGTCGAGAGAAAATGCCCATTGACACAAACAAACATACAAATTATTACACAGCTAAGGTATTATAATTTATAGTAAAGTGTAAAATATTTGCCTGATTCGGGAATCGAACCCGCAATTTACAGCTCTCCGTCCTAAATGTCTCAATGGCTTAGTGATCAGCGCATCAGCACTGATAGCATGGTTCGACATTAGATTAAAATAGATATTATTATATTTACTATTAGCTGATTACGCGTTACGCGTGAATCTACTTATCGCGACGTTTTAATTAATTGCTATAAGTTTAACTTCGATGAAACAAAAATTGGGGCCGCTAGAGCGTTAATGGACTATGGCGTGGCCCGGGAATCTATTTATCCCGATGTTTTGCACCAGTGAGCAGAAATACAAAAATGGTTATTGTGAGTTTGTCCGTAAAAGATGTACATCTGCTGTCGCGGACTATTTCTATAGTTTTTTTGTTTTTTAGATATTCAATTCTGTGTACATTAATTTCGTGTATTTGTTATGGTTTAGGCAGCGTAAGCCATTTTAATGTCCATAAAGCGACTTTTTTCACGTTTTTCTCTACAAAGGGAAATTTTAAGGGTTGAGTATTACATCTCTCTTATAATCTATATATAGCAGAGGGACCGGGTGTGATCCCCGATCAGGATAAGCTTCCTGATGCCATGTTTTCTTACCGAGGTTTTTTCCTCAACTATACTAAGCCAAATGTCAGGAAACTTTAATGCGCGAAAACTTCCTCCAACATCATCTGGCCATCATTATCATATTCACCATTTTGGGTATTATTGTATAATGTGTGTGTGTGTGAATGGTGTGTTATATATTAATGTTATGTTATCTTGAAGGAAGCCCTGGATCGAACTGATCACTCATTCGGGGAGGTCCTCCGTATCCTTGTGTGTCAAAAATGTATGAAGTGACCCAAAGTTTAAATACCCTCTCCCGACAGATCATGTCACGGCCCAGGCTGCATATAAGAGTAGAGTTAAACAACCACGGAGAAGAAAAATAAGAATAATAAAATTGGCCAAATATTTAGACAACTTGTTTTTCGTATCGAATAACAAATATAACTAGTACTTCCGAATTTTGTACCGAATTCTGACAGCCAAAATATATTTTTTTTAAACTCGCTCTTAAATTAGTTTTGTTTTATATTATTTCCTAAAATCTTTAATTACTGTTAGAGAGATGAGTTTGAACTGCTTGGCTGGTAATTAAATGATGCTTTTGGTAATCTTGTTACATTCACTCTTTCTACATGTCTAAGCTATTTGTTTTCTCTAAAACCAAAGAATATAGAGAAAAATGGTTTAGACATGTAGAAAGAATGAATGTAACAAGATTACCAAAAGCAGCATTTAACTACAAACCAAGAGGTACAAGGAATATAGGAAGGCCAGTGAAAGATGGAGAGAACAACTGTGAGGCGGAACGAGCAATTTGCCTAGCTCATGAAGTGAAGAAAAAGAAGAAGAAGAAGTCTTTAATTACGTTCCTCAGAGTAGTATTAATCTATTCTTTTATTTCGTTTATTTTATTTCCCCCTGTATTATTTTCTTAATTTATTATGTACCATAATTCCTTTTATGACTTGAAACTGACTTCTGAATTATATATTTTGTTTTCCTCTATCTTAACTAAAACTCTGTAATATTATATATATATATATATATATATTATTTTGTATTATTTGTGTAACTGAACAACACACGAGCACGACCACTTGCTCAGTCTGATGTTAATACCGTGTACAAAATTTATTTGTGAATAAATTTTATTATTATTCTCAAAAAATCTTATAATTAGACGAGATTTCTCGTGCCATAAACCTGGCACCGAACAGTGATTCATTATAAACTCCTTTGGTCAGTGAGTTAGATTCAATTAAAACTTCGCCTGGTTCAGAGATGCCTTGCTTAACTCTTACTCTCGTGAATAATTCATCATATTCTTCCGCTCATGGAAATATTCTAGCGATTTATTGTAACATTTGTCTTACACGTAAGGAAAAACCCCGAAAAATCTAACCCAGAAGCATGTCCCAACTAGGAATCGAACCCGGGCCCACTGCATGACACGGCAGAACGCTACCTCGAGACCATATCAAGTCTTCTTCTTCTTCTTCCTTCCAAGTATTAGGCCAAGGCCTGTTACGATCCTATAGAAAATTTTCCCTCCGATTTGAACTCATTCTTTCAAGATGGTGTTTCCAATTTAGTTGGTACTGTTTAATACATTCCAAAATTGGCGTAGTCTTCAATTCTTTTAAGAAATCAGTGTTCCTTTTCTAATCCTTGATATCATGAAGGAGCTCCTCCAATAAGCACAATCCAGTGTTTCTTTCCACCAATCACTCAACACCAATTATTTAGTGTCTCCACCTCATCCTTCCAGGGAAATCTTCGACTTCATCTATTCGTGCTACCTTCGGGTTACCAAATCCCCCTTTCTTCTTACATGCCTTATCCATGTGAGTCTGGGTATCATAATAAATCTACTTATTACCACATCATTAAATAAAGCATAAAAGTACTGATTATAGTGTTTTCTCCATAATACATTGTCAAACTACTGGATCAATATTGCCAAAAACAATTAATCATCATTAACAATAGTGTATGGAGCTAATGAGTCCGTTCCGGTCCATATTGTAACATGCGATAAGTTATATTTCCAGCGTCTTCTTGGTCTCCTTATATTTATTTTTACCTGAAGTACAAAGTGCAGAATTTCATAGTCTATAAATTAATGTTTTTAGCTTTTCCAGTGTACGAGGCGCTAAGAGTAAAAATCCGATTAGAAAATAAAACAATGGAACAGGTGACTAATTTTAGTGATTCTATATGTGTCATACAGAAAAAATGAAAATATTGCAAACAAAATAAATACATTTAATTATATATGTGGCGCAATAAATAAAATCACAAGGGAACTAGGAACGACACACTTTTAAAATGTTATATAACAATGGCGGTTTGCACACTGTTATATGGATGGGAACACTGGGTCTTAAGTAAAAACCAGGAACGAAGAATAGAAACTTCAGAAATAATATTTTTGAGGAGTGTGGCTAGCTATACCATAGCAGATCGGAAATGAAATGAAGATATACGAACATGACTAGATATATTTAAGGTATTAGATGTGATTGCACAATACACGAATAGATAGACCACATAAATAGAATGTATAACAAGAGAATCACAAAACAGATTATGTACTGCAGACCACTACGACGAAGAAATGTAGGAAATATGGACACACCAATTCTAATTTGAGATCGGAAAACACCGTAAGGTCTAATCTTTGATGCTGATGATGATAAATTAAAATAGTTTTATATTATTATTCCGTATTTTTATTTACGTTATTAAAATAACCTTGAAATTCTTCTCAGAATGTTTATATTTAAAATTACAGACATGTGTTAGTATTAATCAAAGGTCCCACAAAATAATTTGATCGACCGTCATCGAAATTCGAAATTTTGACATGCGTATCAAAATAAACGTGATAAACGCTGATAATAACCATGCAAATTTAATTAACTACATTTTTAAATCATGAAATAAGAAACAGCCACTACCCGTGCGAAAAATCTACGTCATCTAAGTGAACTCGTTCAGGCGATTAAGTTTGAAATTCATAACCGAATGATCCGAAAATTAAAACTGATTTTTCAACTCAAGCTTCAATTTATGTAGATGTGGTATTAAATGAATTGAAACAGAAGAGTTGTGATCTGGAACTCGCAAAAATTTAGAGGAATGTAATAAAAAATGTAATACTTAGGATCGATGCGAAACAAGACCTATGTTTAGATACTGGTCAAGGCTATGTAGGACTCAATCGATTTTGTTAAAATTATCTGATGTTAAAACATTATTCGTGTAATCGATTCTTAAGTTCTTCCTGATAGAATATTACATGCCAGAGAAATTCTTAGTAAGTATGAACTTACTGCTGTGAATTCTGAAATAAATTAATATTAGATTAAAACAACGTATTGGCTAGGGATATCAATTCCCTCCCGCAACACGGCAATCTAGCGTATAATTAAGATATTTGGTCTGTGTATTCTTACCTCGTACGGTTGTTTTGTTGAACATATGTTTCAAGGCTAGTTAGCCCCACCTTTAGCTATTACAGAGTCTGTAATAGTTGAAGATGGAGCTAACTAGCCTTGAAACATATGTTCAATAAAATCAACAATAAGAAGTAAGAATACACAGACCAAATATATTAATTATTAAATAAACCTCTTAATGTTACTTCCTATTGTATAAAATAAAATAAGTTAAAATACACCTTCTTAGGTAAGATTGGTCGTCCTCAACTTATAAAATATGTATTCTTTATGTCTGTAGGCCTTTCAGAACATCCGTTCTATCTTCAGTAGGTCTTTCTTCGCTACATTATGATGGTTGGTCACAACACCACATTACGACCAGCAGCATCAACCATCATATCATATAATGTAGCGAAGAAAGACCTGCTGAAGATAGAACGGATGTTCTGAAAGACCTACAGACATAAAGAATACGTATGTTATAAGTTGAGGACGACGGATCTTACCTAAGAAGGTATATTTCAACTTATTTTATTGTATGACTACCACTTCAACGGTTTTAACAATGAATTTTATTAGTATTGTTCCTATTGTATTTTTTAAATAAAAACCTAATGTATGTTGCCTGTATAATAGGATCCACCAATGTTGTTACGAATGAATGGAGATTAAACAAATTCTACGGTGTTATTTAGTCTGTTATTGTGTCCCTGGTTTCGACACATCAGGGAATCACACACAATTCACATCACTATAGGCCCCAGGGTCTCGAGGAGAGCTACAAGCTTTCCTTTGGCCCTAATCTCCCTAACTTTATGATATAGGCTCACAGGCATGAGGAAGTATATGAATGTGCCTCCTGGATCACCACAGCCACATGTTTTGAACACCTGTGGTTTGCCAGACCAGACTAACTCACTCACTCACTGGAACCATCGAACCCATAGGTTCATGGCCGCGCGGACATATCTCCATACATCCCTATCGTGATCTAATGTTTTTCAAACATTCCCTGTATAATCTACTTTCTCCATATCATAGTTAATGTTATTCTCCCACCTCATCCACGGTCTGCCAACTGGTTTACACTTCGGTTGTCCTACAAGAAGCTTTGATGCACGTCTTTCATTCCCCATTCGTGCCACATGTCCTGCCCATCGCAGTCTACGAGACTTAACTTTGCCAGCCCAGACAATTTTTTTCTAAATGGGATAAGGTGAAGGGTGATATGACATTAATGAGTGAATAAATTAAGATGAAGTGATACAATAGAGGAGGGAAGAGAAGTGGAGAATGTTAGTGGGGATGAAATTCGGGAAACAGGAGAACCCTAGAAATATCGAAAAATCACAGTATGGCCCACCACTAAAGCCCGTCCGGTACAGTCGGGAGTCGAACCTGGGATCCCAATCGCGATAGCAGCACACGTTAGCCAGTGTCTGCCGAGATGGCGAAAGAAAATGCTACTGGTTTCACGAAATAATTACTTGAAATGTTAACATTTCAAAGTTGTATTATCTTCTTTAGATTCTACGTATTATATATCAATTCATCTATTATTCGCTACTGGGGCATTTAGGTCTCCCATCAATATTAATTATTTGTATTAATTTTATCATTAGCCTCTTGGAGAGTTTCATAAAACTCTTCATTTAATTCGTTTTACCTTCAACTGGCCTAAAAATCCGAAATCGTCAAAACAATTGAAAAAAAGACTAGGACACCCAATGAACAGGCCTCTGAAATAAATCAAAAGTGGGATCGGAATAGGCCAAAACGTAGCCTAACTCCATGGAAGGGAAATGATGATGATGCATTATCTGTGATACATTAGAGTTTTTTTTTGGGAATATTCCATAATATAGTGTTTCTCCTTCAACCCAAAGGATTTGTCGCCAGATCATCTTCCTCAAATCTCTAGTTTCCATACTTCTCTTCAGTCCATCCATCCACCGTTCTTTAGGCCTCCCTCTGCCATTTCTTCCATTAGCTTTCCAATTAAGGATTTCTCTTCTTCCATTCTTATGAGGTGCCCAAACCATTTCAAACGTTTTTCTTCTATTTTCCTAATATGTTTTTTTATTAAACTTGCATAGTTTCCCTTAATGTGCTGTTTCTGACCTTGTCCCTTCTCGAAATTCTTGTCGATCGCCTTCAAAAATCCATTTTTTTCTTGCTCTGTTATTAATTTAAGATTTGTGTAATTGATTTAATCTCGATGATTATAACATGTTTTATATCTAATTGTTAAGGTTAGGTGGCAGCACCTAATAAGTAATTTTTTTAATTGATAAAAGTGTACAATAAATTATAAAGTCTCGAACTGTACCATATTAGCTAATCTTCTTGTTTTGCAGAAATGTGAAAAAAAATAGTTAGTTTAAAATAAATTGTAATTCTCGAATCAGCTTTGGGCTCCCGTAAAACACGCTCAAATTTGGAGTAGAAAGTTTTGCTTTACAAAAATTTTTATTTCGTGCTTAAAATTTCCACTAAACAGAGAAGTAAAATTGTATGCCATTAACACACTTTTCAGAACTGAAGAGGATGCTGAGTTCAAATATTGCGCCGACTACTTTCTGCAATTTTCCACACAATTAGAGGCAATACTAGCATAATTCAGTTTCATATTAATAGTTGTTATAATTTATACCAAGAAGTGACAAGGCATATATCTATACAGACAATATAATTACATAGCCTAATGGTATACTCCAGAACTACACTGCTCAAAAAAATTAGGGCATATTGTAGAATAACCTATTAAGACTATGTTTTTAGGAACAGTATTAGATGCAATCACTTTCTATTACTCCAAAAGAATGTCAACAAGAGTTTGAAGTCATTACGTAACCTCTGTACCACACCAGATGTTAAAGAGATCCTGATTATGAATATGGCAAACAAACAAAGCAACATTAACATGGGTGAAAATGTTTCTTTAGTATGATGTATGGTCTCCTCGAACGGCCAGCACTGCCTCACACCTGTGTGGCATTGATAAAATGAGGTTAGCAATGAGTTCTTGGGGGATACGTGGCCACTCTTCCATAAGAGCAAAGTGCAGCTCTGGAACATTTGTGGGAGGTGCTGGTCTGCCTGCAATGCGTCTGCCTAATGCATCCCACACATGCTCAATCGGATTTAAGTCCGGGGAGGAAGTTGGCCATTGCATACGCTCGATACCCTCCACTTCCAGCATGTCGTCCACCAAGCCAGCTCTGTGGCATCGTGCATTATCGTCCTTAAAAAGAAAAGAATCACCTATGGCACCAGCATAAGGCACGACAAAAGGTCGGAGAATCTCATCTCTATACCTTTACCGCAGTTAAAGTACCACCTTGGATGACGTAGAGGTCCGAACGTCCACCACTACTGACTCCTGTCCACACCATCAATCCACCGCTACCATATGAGGATCTTTCACGTACAAAATCTGGATTGTTTCGTGTCCCTTTTTCTCTCGAGATGAATACACGCCGACTATCACATTCCACGTTGAATCGCGACTCATCAGAAAAAAGAACTGATCTCCATTCAGCATGCCTCCACCCACGATGTTCCTCCGCCCAGTTTCTGCGATCTCTACGGTGTTGTGGAGTTAACCTGGTACACACCATGGGTCTACGGGCATAGAGACCACTTCCATGCAGTCGATTAGGGACAGTTTGAGTTGACACACTGCGTCCTGTTGCTGTTTGAAGTGTATTTCGCAGTTGAGGTGCATTCTGCTGTCTATTCCGACGGGTTGTTAACAAGAGGGCTGTTGTTGCCCTTGGTCGACCTTGTCCGGCTCTTCTGTGAACAGTATGTTCTTTGAAAATGATTCCAAAGTCTGGAAATCACGCTTTGAGACACCCCAATGGCTTGTGCCACCTCTTGTTGTTTCTGTCCAGCTTCCATCCTTCCTATGGCCCTCCAAGCAATTGATTCAGGTAAATCACATTGTCGAGGCAACACTGTCCCTAAAGCAAATCATTCACTAAGTGAAAACAGGACTGAAATTAAAAACAGCAACAAAACATTCACCCCCACACCGCCCTTTCACATCAACAGTACAGACACTGTCCTCTGGTGTGGTACCGAGGTTACGTAACAACTTCAAACTCTTATTTACATTATCTTGGAGTAATAGAAAGTGATTGCATCTAATACTATTCCAAAAAACATATGATTTATCCATCAATGAGATGCACGAAATCAATAATAATAACATGGAAAAAGCCGTACTGGCTGTAATGTATAATTCCCAAATATGTCTTCTTAATTAAGGAGCCGCCATTTGCAAGATAGAAGCATGGCTTCATAGCATTTGGTGGACGGGATTTACAATGTATATAGAGAAGGATTTGCGTTTAGATCAGTACTTGCTCAGGTAGCTCAGTTGGTAGAGCACTTGGTCTAGAGAACCAAGGGTCCCGGGTTCAAGTCCCGGTCTGAGGGTATAATTTTTCTCTTCAAATAGTCTTAATAGGTTATTCTACAATATCCCCTAATTTTTCGGGCAGTGAATAAATTCATATATGCAATAAGAAAATTACGGTCACTTGTTTTGTAACCCGAATTTCCCTCCATATTGTTTTAGTTTCAAATATAAAGTAAATATATCATCAAATCTAAATAATTTAAATATAGGACCATAATTTGAGATAAAGATGTAATAAATAGTAGTAGTAGTAGTAGTAGTAGTAGTAGGACTTTATTAGACAAAAAGTAAGATATTTACAATATTATTTACAAATATGGGTCGCACGGGCAGGTAGCCGTACGTGCTGTTGACAGTCCGTTACAATAAAGTAATAATTGGTACTAGTGTAAAGAAAAATAAACAACAAAAACAGCAATAACATTACAATTACATAAAAAAACACAATAATATTACAATTAAGTAATAACACAATAGCATTATACACTAGAAAAACATTAACATTACAATTACATAAAGAAAACACATTAATATTACAATTAAATAATAGCACAATAACATTATACACTAATTAATTTATATATAATTGTTAATAATTAATAGTATTGCATTATGTTAACATATATTTATTCATGAATGAGTGTTGTCCTTATTTTTCGCGTTTTGTCCAGAAATTTACCGAGGTTTATCCAATTTTCTGGATTTACCAATAACTCGTAGCATGCCAATCTTTCCCGATTTGAATTTAGAAATCTTTCCGGTAATAACTGACGTCTCCAATATTCTAAATCATTACATTTTCCTAATATATGTATCTCATCTTCAAAGTTCCCGCACATTGGACATATTCGCATATCGTGATCGTCGCTAATTTTTAGAAATTTCCATGCCCCTAGCCTAAACCAAGCAAGCCCTGATCTCTCCTTAAATCCTAGGTTGAGTATATACGATTCTTTTCCCCAGACGTGTTTTAGGTCTCTTTGTAAACACAGTGACCGTTTTCCTGTACATTCGGCGAGAGTATCTTGTTGGTTTATATCTAAGTACCTCCTCCTTACTTTTCTCCACACGTTCTTGCGATTTTCAGTCCATCCCAATCTTTTGGAGTTCTCTCCTAACCTCGTCTGCCCAAAATTTAACATCTATGTTTTTAATTTGGTCGTCGTAACAAATTGCTCTAAGCATTGTTTGTTCACCTTTGATTACTCGCAACCAGTATTTGAGTACACGAATTTTACAGTTAATGTCGTCCTGGAATGACCCGAATTCATATAAAATTCCACAGTTAGAAACGGCCTTACTAAGTCCTGTAATACACTTTAGAAAATGCGTATATACCGTATTTAGTATTTCCGTTCTTTGGAAATCCCAAATCTCACTACCATAGTGCATTACTGGCCTGACCATAGCTCCATACATTTTTTCTAATGTGCTGACTGGAATATCAGGCACTCGACCCAGAATACCGAGTACACTGTTAAGTTGTCCCCTCCCTTTAAATAATGCTATATCAATATGTTTTTTCCACTTTCCGTTCATTTTCAACGTCGTACCAAGATATTCAAAATGTTTCACGTTTTGAAGTACTTGATCTCTGTATTTCCATTCCTCTGCTCTACCATAAACCGTCCCATTTTTAAAGGTCATTGTTTTTGTCTTACTAACATTTACAGTCAATCCCCAATTCCTACAGTATATTTCCAGTAGGTCAAGACCTCTTAGCAATCCCTTGATTGTCTTGGAACAGATAATTAAATCAACTGCATACAACAGGACTGGGATTCTAACATTTCCTATCTCCGGAGCCTCGATTTCTCCTTCTAGCATTACGTCTACAATATCACCAACGAATAGATTAAATAGCATTGGTGATAAAATGCAACCTTGTCTCACTCCCCGATTGGCTTCACTGCTCTCTGTAATGTGCCCTTGGTCTACTTTTATACAAAATTTAACATATTTATAAATTGACATTAAAGCATGTATCATTTTATGAGACAATTCTTTCCGATTTAATTTATCCCAAAGTGCGATTCGGTCCACACTATCAAATGCCATCTTAATATCAATGAATGCACAAAATAATTTACCCCCCTTCATTTTCAGATTGTCATCAATTAATGTTCTCAGAACAAATACGTTGTCCACCGTGGAGTACCCTTCTCTAAAACTTGCCTGATATTTTGAGAGCCTATTGTTCTCTTTAGCCCATTGTCTTATTCGTTCGTAAAGTACTTTACAATATATTTTTCCGAACACTGACAAGAGACAAATTCCCCTGTAACTTTCTGGTATCTGTGCCCCACCTTTCCCTTTGTATAACGGTTGGATGACACCTGTCGTCCAGGCTTCCGGATAATCTCCTCCATTAAAAAGTTTGTTGAACACAGTTTTCAAAACGTCTGATAATTTATTGGATGATATCATATTTTTCAAGAATTCCCCTGGTATTCCATCAATTCCAGGTGCTTTACCATTCTTTAAACATTTAATGGAAGAAACCACTTCATTTTTCGAAATATCCTGATCCAGTAATTGAATATGAATTGGGTCAGGGATCTCAACTATATTTCCTTGATTATATCTTAACCTCTCATTTCCCAGCACCCTAACAAAGTAACTTCTCCATTCCCCGGGCGTTATTCTTGTCCGATTTATGGACTTTACTTTGAGTTCCCTTAACGCTTTCCATATGTCCGCAATGTTCCCACTTTCAGTCGCGACTCTCATTTCTTCGGATTTCTTATTTTGCCATGCTAGTTTTGTTTCTGCCAATAATTCTTTATATTCCTTTCTCTCTTGCGCATAATTTTTTCTGCTTTCATCTGGGCTTTCTTTTCTAAACTTTAAAAGACTACTTTCGACAAATTTCTTCTTCTTTCTACATGCATTATTGTACCACCCTTTGTCCTTCTGGTTCATTGCGTATTTAACCTTGAATTTTTCCCCTGCTTTTTGAAAACATTCTGTCAAAGTTTTAATAATTTCCTCCCCGCTAAGATCATTTAATTGCAGATCCTGTATTAGCGTTTCCAAACTCCTGATAAATTCTTCTCTCAGATCCTCGATCCACCTGAAACGTGTAATTGGCCGCAATATTGTTGCCACCTCATCATTAACTGTCTCACTAATACCTTTCATATTTAAAAAAGTTTGTTTGGGAAGTGGTGTGATTCGATTCTGGAAACTATACAGAAATTACTTAGGACTGGAATCATGTCTTGTGTGCATATTGAATAATCGATTACGCTACTTCCATTTTTATTAATAAATGTCAGTTCTCCATTTTTATCTTCCCCATATTTCCCATTCAGAATTTCAAGTTCAAATGCATCGCAAAAAGCTAACAATTGGTTTCCTTCTGAATTTAAAATCTTATCTTTGCTTCTCCTACCCTCACCTCGTGTTTCATTATCATCCGATTTTATAGTGATATTTTCCTCCCCAATCCTACAGTTAAAGTCCCCTAAAATTATTATTCCCGCTTCCGGAAACCTATCTTTTATTTCTGCCAACGAGTCAGACAATTCAACGAAAAAATTTGGATTGGCATACCTGGAATTTAGTGGTTGGCGGTAAATAGACAACAGACACATTTCTGCTCTTTCTGTATGGTAATATATACAAATTGCCTCTTTTAAAGTAATATTTACCTTTTTAATATATGGGTCTAAGTTAGCTTTATATAAAATGGCAACACCGCCTGGATATCTACCTCTCTTTCCTCTATTTTGATTACCCTTAAAATAACCTTTCATATTACATAGATTTACGCATTCATTAGCTTTTAACCATGTTTCTCCTAGAGCTAATATATCAAAAGTCTCAATAAACTCTACACATCTGTCCATTGAAAGTTTTTTGTTTTAACCCTTCGATATTCCATGAACCGACTGTCAACAAACCCTATTGTGTTCCCTTGTCATTAGTCTTACCTGTATTTTTCGAACTTCCCCCTCTCAATAGTTCCTTTTCTGCGGGTAAATTCAGAAGTCTTAGTGATTTTCTTGTTGGAGTTTTTGTGTCCGCCGGTCGTTCACCTCTTAGAGGTGGGGTATGCTTTTTGCGTTCGGCCGTTTTTTGCTGTATGTTTATTGGATTCCTGGGAGTTAGTATCGTAGTGCTCCCTCTCTCTTTCTCTCGTGTAGAATTTTCTCCCTCCTCTGCTGTAAGGAGACCACCTGCTGTTGAAGCGTCCCCTGTAGGTTTTGGGGACTCGCTGTCAATGACCTCTTCAAATTCATTTTCAGAGTTGTCCATATTTTGTAGTTGTTCCCTGCTCCAGATTCGTCCATTTATAATCAATTTATTAAATTGCATGATTGCATGGCAGCCCTGCCTCCTCGCCTCGAGCATGTGTCGCTTAAGAAAGTCCCTTTCGCGGCGCACCTTCTCACTAAAGTCTTCGGCAATATTGATACCGGTCCCTTTAAGATATTTACTGTCTCTAAGGATCCAACATTTTATTTTGTAGTGTGATAATTTGCATACAATCGGTCTCTTTCCACTATTCCAACGACCTACTCTGTGCGCTCTTTCAATATCATTGTCCACCAAATCAATCCCGATTTGCGCCACTACTCTTTTAACTATATGTTCAGTTTCCTCCCAGCTCTCTCTGTCTTCTTCATGCACACCATAGGCTATATCACAATATTATTACGGCGACTCTGGTTTTCGAGATAGTCTAATTTAGATTCCGGCCATTTCAATCTGTCCTCCATCCGATGCATGTTCGTCTCAATATCACGAATTTTTTCACCCACGTTGCACTTTTCAAACCCCTCTTTCACTTCAGTTGACAATGTTTCAATCAGCTTTCTAACTTCTTCCATAATGCTTTGTCCCCTGCACACTTCAACCACTCTAACAAAAACACGTCCGCTCTTCTCGACGGCTAGCACAAAAACCTTCATGTAATAAATATAAACATATCGAGTTTGGATTTTAATTACTCAGAAATTTATTTGCAATCCAATGATCATATTAATGAATCAATTTTATTAATTATATAAAAGTTGATTTCCTTTTTTTATAAATGACTAAGACAACTCATTTTGTTAAATTTGGGTTATTCCAATATAGATGGAGCCAGAAAGTCTAGAAGACGTATGGTATAACAAAGGTAGACCAAGGTACCTGAATACAATAGGAACCTATAGATACCAAACTCTTTGTTAATAGGAATGTATCATAACGTCTATTTGAAAACAGATTAAAATGTCAACTCAAAATAATATTTGTGAAATGACGAGTATGACAAAACGTTTACAAGGGGAATGTCACTATGAAGTTCCAAATTAAAAATTTGGACACATATATCTCTTAAAATATAACTACGAACTACACATTAAAATTAATTGAAACTAACAGTTTTTAAATAAGTTGTAAGGCCATTAATAAAAAAACTCAAAGGCCTAACTATGAACAACTTGTCAACATTGTGAATAAATAGCACGAGATAGACACACCTATTATTAGTTACATCACTAACAGAAACAAAGGGAAGTCACACCCTTTATATATATATATATATATCTGTGTGTGTGTGTATGTATGTAATATATGCCCACACATGTTTAAACCAATAGGAATAAAAGTGTAACCCCTTCTCCTGTAGCGATCTGAACGATCGAACGAATACTGAAGTTTTCAAGATATCATATTTAGACGAGTACAGAAGAGAAGCCTCCCAGATACCGAAGGGAGAACATGGAGTAAGTTATATTGAGGATACTGATCCATAATTTTTATATTACTATATTAATAGTAATACATCATTATTCAGTTGAGAAGTCAGATCGCTATACACATCGTATCGTCAAGTACCTTAATTTTATTAAGTAATATGTATAGTGAATCATATACAAAATAAATCAAGTGATTGTGAACTTAAATTATTTATAAAACTTTAGCTGCCCGTACGAAGTTCTTTCGTTATCCCTGTGATAAGTTATCCTCATCGCTCATCGAACCCAACCTGACTAGACCGCGAACATAAAATTCCCACATTACGAGAATTCCTTGTAATAAATCCCACCTCCTGTGATAAATCCATTACCATTTACTTACACCCCTTAATCAAATAGAATTTTATTTCTTCAGTTTCAACAAAAAGGATAATATATTAATTACCACTTTGTACACTGGGGATCATGGACTTGGCATCAATGTTTGCTCGCAATTCTGGAGAAGACTGTTAGTGGACGTTGCCTGCTTCTTTACCCTTATTCCAACATTATTTCATACCATGCGTGCTATCAATGAAGTAATGCAAAAACAAGATAAATGCCTATGTCAATGCCATAACTCGAATGCTTACAAAATGTATCTTAAATATTACTTTATATTTTATTTAACAGGATAACAGATCAGAAAATATGTGAATCTTATAATGACTTGGTAAGAGTTTCTAAGATGTATTGGGTAATAATTTTTGGCATCAACTTAGGTCAAGATATATTTATTTCGTTTTTGTACCAAATGATATAGCAAACAAGACAGGAACTAAATTAGAGGCTATATATTTCAGAGCTACGTCAAAGCAAATGACATTACCGATATACATATACTGAAGACGTTTTATTTTCCACTAGTGTTATGAATACATACAGTCGTTTATATAAATATTTAATTGTTTTATAGATTATTTTAATTATTCAAGCAAAGTCTGTTGGAATAGAGTTTAGACATTATTAGATTAGATTAGATTAGATTAGATTAGATTTATTTAGCCTGGTGGAGTTAAGGCCATGTGGCCTTCTCTTCCACTCACCAGGACAAACATATATTACATCAGAATATAACAATCTTAATTAACTCTAACATTAAACACTAAGTAAAAATTTGATCAAAAGATAATATCTAATATACGTATTACGATCTATAATACAACCAGTTAATATTAGTTAAAATTAAGACTAAAACTAATAATAAAATTATACAAGGAAGGCATATTATATAGTTCAGAAAAGTTCCTTGGCCTAATTGTAAATCTCTACTTTTAGAGTGAAGGACTATTGTTAGGGCAGTGGTATGCGAGTACAGTTAGTCAGTGGAAAGTTTAGTCAAGTTGAGTATATAACCGTGGGGAAGTGACGGTCTCGCGTCTGTCTATCTGTGCTACGAAGAATCGCTGATGGGTGAGTAAGCTACCATTTTTCTTAACATGTGTCCTGGACTTATAAAAAGGGAATCATTACCTTAACTATCTAATACTATGTTTTCAAGGGATATTAGAACTTTAAACAATGTAGATTAGGGTAGATTTATTATCCCACATCTCCCGTTCTCAAACACCAAGGAAGTTAGGTATAAGGTTTCATATATAAGCTTAGAGTAGTTATTTAGGGCTAGAATACTTAGGGATTGTAATTATTATACTTTAGTAATAAAATAGTTTAAAATAAGAATACATTTGTTTATTTCAAAACTCGAATGAATAACTGTTCTTTCTCACACTAACGCACGGCTAGATAAACACGCTACCAGATTTTCCAAGTCCCGAAGGTCCTTTAAGCTAAGAAAACCAGCGGAGTCTTAACAACTAGTTTTCATATTCTTATGACTAAAGAATTGAGAGTGCAATTATTTTGCTAAATGTTTAACTTTTAATTTATACATTTTCTTGAACACGTGTAACAAATTGTAAATTTTACACACCACCTGACTAATTATTACGCTACACGACTGGATTCTGTTCATCTAGATGAACTAACATAATGCTTGACAATCACATAACTCCATCATCAAAATAAAAGAGAAACTCGTTCCTTCTCTCTTTTTTTAATGTGAGCACATTTTTAAAAAAGGGAGGTAGGACACGAATAATAATAAAACAAGCTTGGAGAAGAAAAATTTGCATTTTGTAGCTTACATCGAGCTGTAGGTAAGCAGATTTTGTTTCACGGTTTTTCTCTTGGGTGTAAGAGCGTCGCCCATATATATAATTAGGTTAGCAAAGCATCTTGCGAGAGAGAGAGAGAGAGAGAGAGAGAGAGAGAGAGAGAGAGAGAGAGAGAGAGAGAGATATATATATATATATATAGAAAGAAAAAATAGAAGAGAATTTCGAATGTAGTGGACGAAGTTCACTTTATTACTGTGCATTAGACTGCCTTTATCGGAGGTTGAAATTAAGGTAATGGGTCTTAGAGAATTAACACGAAGCAAGGTATAGTGGCATCTTTTTACCTCCAACTTGCCACTTTGTCCCCTGTACAAACAACCAAACTTGTATTTCAAGTTTCCGCCTCAATAACTAAAAAAATAAAGACTTAAAAAAAACAAAGAATTAGAAGTGACCGATGAAGTTAAACTTAGTCCGTAATGTTAAATGCTTCACCTCAGCACATGCAATTCTTTAAGCAATTTGTTAATTAATTATTTAATGATGCTTCAAGCTCGCACGATACATCGCGTGAATGTTCAGTGAATGCTTAGCGAAATATTGCATTATAATTATTAAATTAGTAATATGTTATGTATATTATAAAACTAGATTAATTATACTCAGTTATAATTGATAAAACAAATTGTTATAAACATTTTAATAAATACAAGTTCTTAGGAAAATTTTTGGACCAAAGAGAGATGAACAGACAGGTGAATGGAGAAGACTACATAACAATGAACTACACGGTCTTTATAGGAAGCCAGATATAATAAGAACAGTTAAGTCCCGTAGACTGCGATGGGCAGGACATGTTGCGCGTATGGGGAATGAAAGACGTGCATGGAAACTTCTTGTAGGAAAGCCAGAAGGAAAACGCCCAGTTGGTAGACCAAGAATGAGGTGGGAGAACAACATTAACTATGATTTGAGGGAAGTAGATTATACAGGGAATGATTGGAAAGCATTAGCTCAGGATAGGGATATATGGAGAGCTTATGTCCGTGCGGCCATGAACCTACGGGTTCGATAGTGCCAGTGAGTAAGTAAGTAAGTAAGTATTTTAATAAATACATGATAATACCAACTAAACAAAACAAAAAAAAATCTATAAATAAATTCGTTACGCAGGAACTGCGTGAATTAAGCGAATTTCTCAGTAAGTTCAAATTATGGACCGATTTTGCTGGATTAGAGAATCCATCTTTATTTTGTTAATTAAACCGTATGTATACAATTTCGTTGTGAGAAAACAACTGTGGCAGCTGATCGAGTCATTTTTTTTAAATTTTAGGTTTAGCTTAATCCCTACTCCCAATGGTCCGTTTTGTTGATCAATGAACTGCACAATTCATTTCTTAATTGATTGTATATCACGAGTTTGGTTCCGAAAAAAACTTTCGGTCGCCACTAAACACACAAACACACACACACACACACACACACACACACACACACATATATATATATATATATATATATATATATATATCACCTCGTTTGACTAGATGTTAAATTTCTTCCCCCTCTGTTACAGGGTCGCGAGTTGAATCGCGGCCGAGTCGATGAATTTTTTAGAATGGAGAAATGCAATAAAAAGTCCTCCAGGAGGGACTTTAAGCCCGGGTCCCTAGTCTGAAGATTGTCGCCTCGTGAAAGAACCTCAACACTAAATTAGGGCCTGTGAACAAAATTAATAAATAAAGTAATAACTTAGTTGCCTATTAGATGTCTCTTTGAGGCGATGTCCTAACCATATATTGCGGGCTGAGATCTGCTGAGAATAAAGAGTAACTAAATTAACTTCGTTATCTCAAACCCGCCGATATGGAGCATCCTTGTCCCCACATGAGGATATATGAATATAGATTAGATATTATGTATATTGTATATATATATATATATATATATGTGTGTGTGTGTGTGTGTGTGTGTGTATATATATAGAAATGGATGTTTTAAGAAGATCAGCTGGAAAATCTAGAATGGATAGAATACGAAATAAAGAAATAAGAGAAATTATGGATGTACAAGAGGAGCCGGACATTATAGAAAATAAAAGATTACAGTGGTATGGCAATGTCAAAAGAATGCCAGAACAAAGATTGCCTAAAATTGTTATGGCATGGATCCCAATGGAAAGGAGGAAGAGAGGAAGACCGAAGAAACCGTGGATAGAAGGGGTACAAGCAGCTATGAATATCAGAGGATTTGAGGAACATCAATGGATGGACAGTGAGGAATGGCGTTTGGTTTCCGGAAGACGGCGGCAGCTGCCAAAATACCGGATGATGATGATATATATATATATATATTACTTACTCACTGGCATGATATATATATATATTACTTACTTACTTACTCACTGGCACTATCGAACCCGTAGATTCATGGCCGCACGGACATAAGTCTCCATACATCCTCATCCTGAGCTAATGGTTTCCAATCATTCCCTGTATAATCTAATTCCCTGAAATCATACTTAATGTCATTCTCCCACCTCATTCTTGGTGTACCAACTGGGCGTTTTCCTTCTGGTTTTCCTACAAGAAGCTTCCATGCAAGTCTTTCATTCCCCATTTGTGTCACATGTCCTGCCTATCGCAGTCTACGAGACTTAGCTGTTCTTTATATAGGCCTATCTGGCTTCCTATAAAGTCCATGTAGTTCATTGTTATGTAAGTCGTCTCCATTCACCTGTCTGTTCATCTCTCTTCGGTCCAAAAATGTTCCTAAAACTTTATTCTCAAATACTCGTAATCGCCTTTCCTCCCTTAAAGTAAGAGTCCTTGTGTCGCATCCATATAATACAATTTGTACAATAATTTTTTATATAAAAAGATTTTCATATACGGCGGTATACAAACCATAAACTTAAGTAAGGTTTAACGTGGATTCAAACCCGCATTCAAATGGAGAGGATTTTTCTCGGTCTTCAATTATTTTTTTTTGATAAAATTGAGGCTAAACTTATTACGATTGTAGATAAAATAATAATGAATAAGGTTATAATTATTATTATAAAAATTATTTATCTTGTAAATACAAACTTTTTGATTGGAAGTCAAATATACTTAATATATTAGATAAATATGTATACATATATATAATTTTATCATACATATATATATATATATTAATGTCAAGTTTCTCTTTCATGTTATTAAGTAGCCAATGTAAGGTTTTATATAATTTTTTCGAAATGCACTTCATGATATCGAACTCATCAGCTGCATAACATCGTAATCCGCTAAAATAACATCCACTTAGACTTCCTACAATATTTTCTTCTAAACTTTGCAGGTCGAATATTCGTTATAATAAAATACAGGGCTTCCAATATAAAACCGGACACGCCTCACGGGGTTTCACCCGTCAGGCAGCGCTCTCTCCTCGTCCGCATTTCACTTTGCCAGCCGCAGAGTGTCCGGTTTTATACTGGAAACCCTATATTATCCTAATAAGCAGATTCCTACACATTATTTACTGTAGTGACATTTTATTTTAAATAGTTTTTGAACGGTGATCATTCTAGAGTGTTTTAATTCAATTCCTAGACAGATGAGTGCCCAGACACTTTTACAGCGACGCGACTTTTTAGGTGAAAATTTTTTAACTCTGATTCACATACATACAGATACTGTCCCATAAGTAATTTAATTTTAAAAAATATATTTTCCCTAGCAAAAAATAAAAAACTATATATGACCTTTATTGATTTAGAGATGGCATGTGATAGTGTACCTCGACCAATTGTTATGGACGGCAATGAGAAATATGAATATCTGTGATAAATGGATTAATATTGTTAGGAGGATCTATAGTAATATAAAATCTAAAGTAAAAATACAGAATAATTTAACAGAGGAATTCACAGTGAATAAAGGCCTTAAGCAGGGATGCAGTTTGTCACAAATCCTTTTTAATATCTATTTAGACTAGGCTCTTAACTTATGGTATAAAAAATGTTCTGAAATGGGTATTCCTATAGGAGGAAAAGTACTGCATTCATTGTTGTTTACAGATGATCAAATAATTTTTGCAGGGGATGAAGATGATATGAAATATATGATAAATAAACTAATGGAAGAATATAAAAAATGGGGACTGAATATAAATTTACAGAAAACAGAATATATGTGTTTGGGAAAGGATGTGGATGACCTCATACTCGAAAGAGGGAAAATATAAAAAAATGTGAGTTTTTTAAATATCTTGGGTCAATAATTACAAGTTTAGGTACCTGTGAGAGAGATGTACAGACTAAAATTGCAATGGCAAAAAATGCAACTAAGACATTACATGGAATAATTTGGAACAAAAATATTACAAAGGAAACTAAAATGAAAATTTATAAGAGCATAATACAGAATATTTTGTCATATGGAAGTGAAACTTGGTCTTTGATGGAATTACAAAAGAATAAAATTAGAACAGTTGAATTCGATTATTTTATAAGAAGCCTCCAAAAAACAAGACAGGATAAAATAAGAAATGAATTCCTTTGGAGAGAAATGAATGTCACCACAATTGTTAAGGGGATTGAAAATCAAACACTTAAATGGTATGGCCATGTGCAAAGAATGGAAAATGAAAGATGGCCAAAAAATATATACCAGTGGTCACCCCTGGAAGAAATAAACGTGGCAGACCAAGATGGAAATGGAAAACCTACGTCAGAACTATAATGGGTGATAGGAATTTGGAAGAGGGAGATTGGAATGATAGAGATAAATGGAAACTGAAGAGGGCAAACATGTAAGTGGGGGAAAGCCGAAGAAGAAGAATAAATATATTTTTTGAGTGTTTTCTGACAAGAAATTGAACTACCTTCAAATTAGAGACCATCATATCCAATGGTTTAGAGTCATCTTTCAGTGAGGTTTTTTATATCACGACGATACAGTTACTGGGATTTAATGCGAAGAATTCGTCGAAACGTTCTTCCACAGCTTCAATGTTTTCGAAATTTCATGCACGAAATGGGGCCTGGATCGAAATAGGTAAATAGGTAATCTGAAGACTCGAGAAATGGGCTACATGCTTGATGTGGTAGCAGTTCGATACCACTTAAGTCCTGAATTTTGTCATTATACGTGCGGTATGGAGTCCGGTGAGGTTTCAATCCGCGACCATAAAAATTAAATAGTTCCAGTTGTTGATAATAAAGATCTATTGCACGCCCCTTTGGAACAAGCGCTCAATGAATCACATCTTCACAAAATTACATTAAAAGCAGACGTTATTTATGAGACAACCTAACACTTTTGACCAGACAACGAAGTGGAAGGTTCCTCGATTGAGTGATCAGCTGAATGCTAGAGCCATCTTCGAGCCAATACGAACATTTAGGGCAAGAAATACGATTGTCTCAAGCTTTTATACTAAACAAGGTGAATAATGTACGATGATTATGATGGCCAAATTGTGTTCGGGTCTGTTTGTGTCTTAAAGTGTTTCAATATGTGTCTACGTTGAGTAAAAAACTGAAAAACCGTTAAGCAGAAAACTTGTCCCGACCGGGGATCGTACACGAGCTCGCTGCGTCCGAGGCAATGGCGTTATTCCTATACCACAGCAGTGGACGACTGTAGGTCTAACTTCTGAAAATAATATAATGGCATAGTGAATACAAAGAACATAAAAAGTAGAATAGAAAACAAATCTGTCTCTAATTGGAGGTTGCATTTCGACTCTGAGGACATATACGTACAATTAATATTCAACTTTTATAAGATTCATGATGTGTTCCGTTGAGGTATCATTCAAAATTAAAATATAAAAATTATGAAATGTTCACCTGAAAGGTCCGTCTCCTCAACTTAATTAATTATTTAACTGTAGCGCTTTCGGGACTTGTCCCATCATCGGCAGGATTCAAAACTGGTGTTTCGCTGAAGATCTGGTTACATGTATTGGGTTAGTTTTCGTTTATCAGACTGTTGATGTTGTGAGCTGCTTTCGTGATTTCCATCTCTTCGAGTACGTTTATCTTCGCTGGATTATTTTCTCTGTGCATTACTGTTAGGGTGTTTTGAATATTTAACATGTGATGTCCTTCATGGATAAGCTATGCAAAACATCCATGAAGGACATCGCATGTTAAATATTGAAAACACCCTAACAGTAATGCACAGAGAAAATAATCTACCGTAGATAAACGTACTCGAAGAGATGGAAATCATGAAAGCAGCTTACAACAACAACAGTCTGATAAACGAAAACTAACCCAATACATGTAACCCCCTCTACCAGATCTTCAGTGAAACACCAGTTTTGAATCCTGCCGATGATGGGACAAGTCCCGAAAACGCTACAGTTAAATAATTATCTAAGTTGAGGAGACGGACCTTTCAGGTGAATATTTCATAATTTGTATATTTCAATTAATGTTATAAAACAAATAAGAACAGAAACAATAAAATAATATTATAATATTATAGCTTGTTGCATCTAAATGTCTAAACTCAGTTACAATGTTTCTTTGTAATAAATTTTGGAATAAAAGTGATTGTTGTAGAATTTGTAACGATCCTCTCAATGTTTCAAGGTAATGGTTGACGGTATTTAAAATGTTTGCAGAACGAGGAAAAATATTTTGTTATGGTTCCCATTTCACCGACCATGCGACCGATTACTTATATATCCATTGATTTATGAGAATTCATAATATAGAAGGTAATATCCTCACAATTTGATTTTTTCAAGGTAAATTTCCTCATCATGGCCTCGGCGTTTTCAAACTGATGCATCGATGGTAGGATACAAAATGTATCTGACTGGGGCTCCAGTTTTGAAAACGATGTAACCATATCCTTTATTGCTTTAGCGAAGGTTTATTTAATCGCATTGTACCTTCTGTTTCGGAGAGTTTCGCCGAATAAGTAGGATCCCAAGACATGTACCAAATTGGAATTACTGTGTTAACCCTTAAATTACCGAAACAGTAACTTAATGTGCTAGTTATTTACATATGTCGGACCACAGTGAAAACAATATAATGTAAAACTCTAAGTTATTACTGTATATTGTGTAATACGACACATATATATGTAATTTATTCTAGTTCTACTAATTTATTATAATCTAATATATAAAATGGATGTTCGTTTATTTGTTCGTATTTTATGCGCTGCCAAATCGTTCATTCGATTTTGATGGGGCCTTTTGCAAAATGTTTAGGAGATTCCCTGGAAGACCATAGGCTACAAGAGACTTGTGATACTCAACTCCTACAACCTTAAAAATCACCCTTTTGTAGTGAAAAACGTGAAAAAGTAGCTTTTTTGGACGATTAAATGGCTTACGCTGCCTAAACCAAACAAATATACAAAATCAATGCACACAAAATTGAACATCTAAAAAAAAATCTCCAAAAAATGTCAGCGTAAATACATGTTTATCTTTTACAGAAAACTCACAATAACCATTTTTGTCTTTCATTGATGCCAAAGAAGATTGGGATAAGTAGATTCCTGGGCAAGCGTAACAGCAAACAGCGGGTATTCTTTTACGGATAACTCACAATAATGATTCTTTCTCTCAGCTCATTTATGCCAAGAAGATGGGGATAAGTAGATTTCCGGGCAACGTTGGAAAATCAACAGGGGTATCTAAAAATAACTACGATATAAATTTTTCTATTTTACTTTAAACATAAAACACATTCATTCTTATCTTTCAGCTCATTTATGCCAAGAATATCGGGGTAAGTAGGTTCCCGGGCAACTCCGAGTAATCAGCACGGGGTATATAAAATAATTAAGATATAAATCTTTCCCTCCACTTATTCAACCATACATAAAAAATTTACTTTTCGCCTTTCACCTCATTTATGCGAAGAAGATAGGGATAAGTACATTTAATATTTTGAATACACATTTACAAACTGCGTCCTAACGAATATCTGTATAGTATTTATACTTTTAATAATCATGTTTCAACACCGTTGAGGTTAAAATTATTTCAATTTTAAAATTTGTACCTTATAGAAAAGTCGCCCTCAACTATAATAGCTTTTGGTATAAACGTCGTCACACTATTAAAATTCAAAGCTTTCAAAAACATGCTTCATCCTCAGGAATTCTTATGACACTGAAATTATTAGTATACACGTATTTCATACAAAGGCTTTAGTTGTTGGTGTGTTTTAATTATCATATTTTTATTTTCTGCTTCCTTGGTGTGAAAAAAATGTATATAGGTAGAACATCAAGCAGTTTTTAAATAAAATTTAATGAACATTTCTCAGACTTTATTAAAAGAGAAGGAAAATCAAGTTTTGCTGGAGACATTTCAGAAACCGGCCATTTGTTCAACAAGATAGATAAAACAATGGCAGTAATCCACAAAGATAACAATAGACAAAACATCAATATTCTGGAAGAGTTTTAAATTATCAAGGAAGCTGAAAATAAATGCTAAATGAGTACACACCAAAAAGCAAATTCCATAATTTACCCAATGATACACTATCTTATCATTTTTCTAAATCAACGAATATAAAACGAACATGTTGTCCTAATGCTTCAGTCTTTTTCTATTAGCCATTTGCTCACAAATATATGATCACTGTTAATCTTTCTGATCTATATTCTGCTTGTATCTCCTTCTTCATTTTCATATTTTTTCTTCAAGAAAGTATTTTGGTACTTTTATCATAAAATCACCTGAATCTATTTAAAACTGTACTTCTTCTATAGTTCTTTCATTGAACTCTTCATCTCTTTTAATAAATTACTGATACAAGATCCTATTTTCATTCTTGTGATACTTATTCACAATTTAAGCATATTTCCCAATAAACAAATTATAATAAATTACAAAAAGATAAAATGATATAAACAGACACATATAACCCTTTTATGTGGCACGAATGGTGAAAGAAAGAGGTGAATGAAAACACCTACCTAGTAGACGAATAATGAGGTGGGAGAAAAATATTAACCATTATTTTAGGGAAATAGATTACATAAGGGATGATTGGAAAACATTAGCTCAGGATAGAGATCTATGGAGAACTTGTATCCTAGCGGCCATGAAACTATGGGTTCGATAGAGCCAGTAAGTTAGCTATGACCCTTTTTTTCTACAACTAAATATAATCATAGTTATACTAATAACAGATATAACAGTAATAATAATAATTACTATTATTATTGGGCGGCTCCGCGGCGCTAGCGGATAGACGCTTGCCTCTCACCGATGGGGTCCCGAGATCGAATCTCGGTCACTCCATGTAAATTTCGTGGTGGAAGAAACGGAGCTTGGGGAAGTTTTTCTCGGTGTTTCTCCCCGTTTTCCCCTATCACAATATCATTTCAAAATTTCTCCATACTCATCTCATCGATTTCATTTCGTTCATGAGCCCTAATGGTAGTGCAACAGGTGTGGTGGCCGACACTCTTGTCATTCACAGACCACTATATAAGGGGCATCATCTCATCTCATCTCTTGCCTCGACTCGATCACGAGTTGAGGATATTTATTTTATTTACTATTATTATTATTATTATTATTATTATTATTATTATTATTATTATATACAAGAACCATCAATTATACATGCAGATACCAATTAACAAACGTAAGATGGAACATATGTTCCAGTGGTACTTCTTGATATTTTACATTATAAAGTTGAGGACGACTTAGATAACAGGTGCCTATTTTACATTTCAATTTTTACATGCAGAATATATAAGTAAGCGTCAGGACTACATTTAAACTAATATTAAAGTTAATCTACTTTTATATTCATTTTTAATGATTTTAGTGTCTGACATCCGATGACTTCGTATAGTTGGGTGTTCCAGTTGCGAGAAGTGGATATGGTGTAAATGATGAGGAATGTTGAGACGATATATTTGGAGTTACGTTAAGCAAGAGATTAGGGTGTGATTATGTAATGCAATATAATCGAAAATGTGGACAAATATTACATTATCCAAACTGTGTAACTCCAAATACATATAAATGCTATAACAATTAAAATGAATGAGGTGGACGTAAATGATTCACCATAAACGCTCCTCGGATTGAACCCTGACAATACAGCTACAATAACAGTTTGGGATTGAGAATTTATCCAATATTTGAAACGACTCAGGATTGATTTCCAATACTTGCTCCTGCAGACCTTTCTCTTCTGTTTGTTTTCCTAAGTTGCTCAAGGAAAACGTGAATAAAAGGTTACAGCTTATAAAATTGGCTATTGGGCATTTCCTCTTTCGAATGTCAAAGATATAAATGCCTTGTTCAAACCGTATTGCTATTTTCAAAAGAAATATCTCCATTATTATTTTTAAAACAAAATATTCAGAATTTTTTTAATATCTTAGTTGTTATATGTATGTATTTCCGTACAATTGCTAACAATAGACAATGTCAAAACGCCGGAAGAACTACGAGAAGTATAATAGTATATTACGATGCGAGGTTGGGAAGTGATTTTTACAGAATCGAGGGAAAAAAAAAACTTCACAAACGTGCGTTGCACATTATTTTTTGCGCAATGGTGTTTTCAAAATAATAAATAATAGTAAAATAATAACATCTATGTTGGAAATATTTGCGTTCATTATATACAATTGACTAACGTTAACAGTGTCGGCAATGTTTATTAGTTGAAACAACAGGAGGCCTTCAGAACAATATTGTTGAATATTTAACTCATGCCCCTAATGGGAGTCAATGACCAATCACGTTTCAATGATTTTTGTTTTACAACCAATCACAGTCGTGTTTCACCAAATATTTATCAATATTCAATTTACCATATTAAAGAAAGCTCCCCCTTTTTAATATTCTGAACAGGCCTGACCATTATTTTGCAGTGACTGACTCTATAAGAAATACGGCTACAATAATGTATATATAGTGTATGGATGTCAACACATAGCGCTTGCAGGAGTTAATACAAAACATTTGTAGCAATTGACTATACCACCGAAACAGAAACCACTGTTTGCACTTTCTTAAATGTATTTTTTCCCTGGTAATAATCCAGAAAAATATAATTGTCATATTTACATCATACATCAGAAATGAATTAATATACAGTTTGATGTGTTTCATTTTTTCTCCACTAGAGAGCATTCTTACAATATTGCGTTTCTTTGACAATAAATACCATGATCTGGTTGCAGTGATAAACAAAAGAAGCAGATGAAGCGTAACCAATGGTTTCTCATTTGTTTTCAAACATCGCCGTTTACATTAAATATAAAAATATTTAAAAATAACTATGTTAAATAATGATTTGTAAGTAAACACCTTAATTTTATTCGTTAAAGAGTCCTAACAAATTCCACTCTTGATTTCCAAATTCTCTAGATAAATTCACTCCTCACTTCGTGAGTCGTGAATTTATCGATAATTTAGAAATCACTCGTGGCATTACCTATGATAACATGGCCGCAAGTACGTATTTATTGTTTTATATTACTTCAAAGAAAGTTCAGTTAATTAAAAATGCAGAAATTTGTTTCGTATAATGTATATTAACACTACCTTTTGGATATTTTCTGTATATACATTGTACGTAGTAAACATAGAGGGCAGTGATTTTACTTCTCACACGTGGGTGTAAATGTAATATTACAGTATAGTTATTTAGGTTGGCAATCCCGAATGTAGCAAGTTGAACTTTCAATAATGGCCGCCATTGCTGGTAAGTACGACAAAACGCACTATCGCGCAAAAAAATAGCATTTACATGAAACTGAGTAATCAACAGTGCGACTGCTAAATCTCTCTCTCTCTCTCTCTCTCTCTCTCTCTCTCTCTCTCTCTCTCTTTATTTCAGTTTATCCTCTCCTTCTGTAAGTGATTTTATGTCTCATGCCATCATCCGGACTTCACAGTCTCCACGACCTCTTGAGAGAGAACTTTTAACTTTAAAACATAAGCGTACTTTTCTGGCCACATAAGAACATAGAAGGCTTCCCTGAATGAATGAGCGCAATGCCAAAGCCACCTCCGAGACAACACGAATATTCAATATAAAACACACAATTCACTCATTTGTTGTTTTTTGGAAAATGGTTGGGGAATAAAAGTCAAGTAAGCCTAATAATATAATTTAAAAATACTAATATAATGGCAAAAATAAATAACGATTTCAGGAACTTACAGTTATTATTTGAGGAATAGGGCGAGTATGAGATGAATGGTAAAAGTGGCCAGATGATCTTCGGAGAAAATTTGAATCTTAATGTTTCCCGACATTTCTTAGAGGTATTGAAAAACATACACAGGCCCCCTTCACACGAGATAACTATGTTACCCCAGGATCACAGCGGTGGACTAAAATATTTATTCTCTTTATCGGTCGTAGTGAACACGATCGTCCGTTATTCTGAGGTTTGCGAGTTTAAACTCGACCTGATTTAAGTTTTACAAAACATACAATTTCTGATTATGATTTGCTTGGAATAAAAGCAAAACTACGAGAGTCGTGTTGTATTTACGGTACACCATGTAGGAGACCTTGAGCATGCTTTTAAGGCAACTGTAGTAATCATTTTCTGGCCGTTTCGTGCCCAAATTTCAAATATGACTGTAATAAGTTTGGTCTGTATAATTCTTACCTGATATCGTTGTTTCTGTTAGAAATATGTTTCAAGTTATGTTTGTCCCATCTTCAATAGTTACAGTCTGTAATTACTGCCATTAACTACTCAAGATGGGACAAATATGTATTGAAATATGTCTAACAGAAACAATGATATGAGATAAGAATTACACAGGCCAAACATTTTAAGTAAACCTTCATAATGTTACTTCCTATTGTATTTTCAAACATTCAAATATGATGTTAATTACCTTTTCTTAAAAGAACGAAGAAAAATAAAACAGTAATTCTAACGTAAAATGAATTATGTATTATGTTATAAAATTTATGCATCTACATTGAAAACCCGTTTAAATGTAATTATGGAAAGTATTATTCTAGAAGCCCAAAATGGATTCAGAAAAGGCAGATCCTTTTCAGAATGCATTTTCACTCTCAATCATATAATTGAGAAACATCGAGAATATAATCTACCAACTTTTATGGCATTTATAGATCTTGAAAAGGCGTTTGACAAAGTTAACATAAATCAATTCTGGAATATAATGAAACAGAAAGGCGTACCTCAGCATTTAATAACTGCAACAAAAAGTCTATATGTAGAAAATAAAATAAGAATAAAAACTAGAGCAAAACATAAAAAGAATATAACGGCAACAATAAATAGAGGTGAAAGACAGGGATGTCCACTCTCATCCTCCCTTTATAATATTTATATTGACGATATCATATATAATTGGCAGATAGATTTGGACTCACATTTCAAAATAAGAAATAAGATCTTAGACACCTTGCTTTTTGCAGACTACCAAATTCTAATATCTAGTTCAGAAGAAGGTATACAGAAATCACTCTTTCAATTAAATAACATTACACAGAATTATAATTTCAAAACATCAATAAGTAAAACGAAAATCTTAGCTTTTAAGGGATCAGATACCGTAATAGCTAAATACTTCTGGAGGAGAACCCATTGAACAAGAGACCATTTTTAAATACCTTGGTTATGAAATCTCCATTTTAAAAATGAAGATATTTTTAACAAACTCAATAAATGTAATTATATATGTGGCACAATTAAAAGAATATTTAAAAACACAAAAAAGGAAACAAAACTAAAAATTTATAAAGCAGTGGCAGTCCCCTTACTATAGTATGGTAGAGAATTTTGGATTTTAACTAAAAGAGAAGAGAAGATCATAGAAACAGCTGAAACGAGATTTCTGAGAAGTGTAGCTGGCTGCAAACTTGTAGATAAAAGAAGTCAGGATATTAGAAATGAACTAAACAAAAATAAAATATACAATAAAAGAATACAGAAAAAATTGGAAAAAACATGATCAAAGAATGAAAAATGATCGCATTCAAAGAATTATACTTAATTACAAACCAAAAGGAGACAGGAATGTCGATAGAACGATAAAGAGATGGATTCACCTTTTTGAATGAGAATCTATAAGACCGAAAAAGCAACATGGGCTTAATCCGTGATTGTTGATGATCTAATAGGAAAATGTTAATTAATAAGGAATATGAAACCTGTATTTAAATCTGGATTCCTGATATGGGTAGTCACTCGTATCTGTGGAATATTTAAAGTATTTAAGAGAGAAAGATATGAAATTTGTAATTATTCCATTTATTAAAACTACGTAAATGTAATGATTTATTATTGCAAGGAATATATAATATTAAAATATATTTTAAAATGTGTAATTAAATCAATATCCAAAGTTACACTCCCTCCTATAAGGCAAACAAACGTCTATAAATGTACGGCGTTATGAATCAACCGGCTATTGTTCATTATGTGCGTTTCGTGAAAAATACGTTTAAAGTTTAAGTCAATCTTCACTATTTATTGTAGCGCCAAACTAACAATACTGGATATTGCAAGTTACTTTCCTTATTTACAGTTGTGCATCAAATTTTAAGAGCGGAAACATTGTGCGCTTAGTTGCATATGCAAAATTTCAATAGCATTTGTGAGGATCTGGTTTTACAGCCGTTTGTTGCAAAACATAGAATCATAGGACTGATGGCGATTATATTTTTCTTTTTAATAAGACTATTTGTCGTATTTTGTTTCCGTCTTTGATCCGAGGCTTGATCCTTGGGACTGCAAGCAATGTATAAGATACACCTTGAAGTGGGTTGCTAGCCCGTTTTCATGGCGGGTTTATTATTCGGGGTTTCCTCCCTAGGCCGATTGCCCTCACCCAGCTCCAGAGCTCAGCCTGCCCCGTTTTATTTCGGAGTTGTCTCTCCTAGATGGGTTGTCTTGCAGGACTAACGAACCCCATCCGCCCGTTTGTCAATCTACAAGGCAGTAGATGTAGAGTTGCCTCTTCCGTCACGTACACCGTACCGAAGGACTCCTTCTCCGCTGTATCTGCCGTTGAGGTCTTCACCGTAACCCTGGCAAGGGGCCCTCACAAGGTACTATCAGCTGGGCAAGCTGAACCAAGGTTTTTCTACGAGGTGTTACTCCTCCCCCTCACTCTTTTTCAACCTGGCTTGGGACAGGCTATGGCGGGTATAAATGCCAAAAAATACAATATGGAAATTAACACGAATAAGACAGAATGCTTAACAATATCAAAAGAACCAGTAAGATGCAAATTAGAAGTGGAAAGAAAAATCATAGAACAAGTGTCAGAATTTAATTATTTAGGTGTATTAATAACAAACACTAAAAATTTAATAAAAGAAGTAAAAAAACAAGCTGATAAAGCAGCACAAATATCAGGATCTATGAAAGGTTTAATTTGGCGCAACAAACATATGTCAATAGAAAGCAAAACCCGCATATACAAAATGATAGTTCGACCAGTTATCGTATATGGAGCAGAAACTAGGGCTGATACAACAAAAACTAAACAAATAATAAGCATATGCGAAATGAAAATCTTAAGAACTATTCGGGGGAAAACATTATTTGATAAAATACACAACACAGAAATTAGGGACAACTGCCATATTCAAGACATAACCAAATTTATTATAGATAGACGAAAAATATTGGAAGGGTCATATAGAAAGAATGGAAGAAAACCGGCTTGCAAAAAGAGCTAAAGAAGATAGACCAATGGATGGGAGAAAAACAAGAGGAAGACCTGCCAAGAGATGGATAGACAGTGAATTTACATCCAGTACGTCTTCCTCCGAGGAGTGATTTTGGAAATAAACAGGATGAAAATCCTACAAATTAAGTTTAAGAAGAAGAATAAATAAGACTATATTTAAATATTTGATGCTAAAGGTGTGCATACATTTACTTCATGAGTCAGTGCAACAGATGGCATCAAAATATAAATTTTTAAAATGGTGCATAGCCTATTGATGAATACCATCGTTCAATATTAGTAGGGCCTACTTACAGATTCAGTTAGTTTCCTTTTGGTTATAATATTAATACTATTAGTTTTATTTAGAAAAAAATACATTCATGTTAACTGTAAATTTCGTAATAAAACATTTTGCTTCCGTCTGCAAATCTTTAAAATACGGGCACGCCGTAGCGTAGTGGTTAAGGCACTGAGCTACAAGCCGGAGGGTCGAGGGTTCAAGACCCGTTAGGGTCAGGATTTTTAAACTGACCCAAACCCTCTGGCGGCACTATGGCCCTGGGGTCGACTCAGCCTCTAACGGAAATGAGTACCAGACGCTTGTTCTGGATGTAAAGGCGGCAGTCACGCAGGGCTGACAACCCGGCTGACATCAAGTGCCGATTGTCTAGAAAAAGTGGGATCCTTAATCTCCTACTACCCCAAGAACCTCCGGGCCTGCTGTGGGATCACTTTACTTTACTGTGAACTACTGTCTGAGAAAATGAGAGGGTTGTGTATATATTACGATATCGATTCAAGATTTAATAAAATAAGACATTACATTTCGTACAGTTAGATATTTCTCGATATAGTTTTATAATACCTAACTCCTAGAAAAATCACTAGACTTAGAAATTTATATGATATGTGTTTTTGTTTATGACTTTATTGGTTATGCAGAATTAGTTGCATTTATTTAATCGGCTCAACTGCACTTCTACTAGCGCTTCATTTTCCGGTTATATTGTTGTAAACTATAGCTCGTCTTCTCTATTTACTAACATTATTTAATATTTTGAACTTTTTCAAACAATTTTTGTAACATTATTAGACCATTCTGAAGTATTTATTTATTTATGCAAATCACAATAGTATGACACTGTTAGACAATATTGTGATGCTAACTGATATTCTTTCCACACAATATATTACTTAGTCTATGATTTTTCTATCGCTGGTTGGATCAGCGTTAGGGAGTGATAAGTAAGTGTACACCCATTTTAATAAACGTTTGGTAATTTTAATATTATTAATATATTTTTAACATAGATTTGGGGATTTATTGCAAATATTTGTCATTTATATTTCATAGCGACGGATAGTAGTCTAGGATGATAATCGATATGTGGTTCGATTGTGGGTTATCGCTGGCTCTATAAACTCTGGCGCATGCGCACTGTTGTTCTGTAGGACTTTGAAAATATTTCACGCTAGTTTCAATGCAGTTTTTCCATTTAATCACTGTGTTATGAGAGAAACTTCGATTGGAGTCAGATTTGTATGATATAAGAGAACGTAGCTTGTAATTTGAGCAAATTGCCATATTACTCATGAACGTGTAAATGGAATTTCACAAAGATAAATAAATAGTAAAAAAAATAATCGCAAGTCTCAAATCATTATGGTCTACACTTATACTTTGCTTTAAATTATAATATACAACGAATATATAATTAAAGTTTATGCATCACAGTATTTTTTATTCAGATTAAAACTTCTAAACAATAATTATGAATATGATTTCTAAAAGTACTTACTGTAATACTTATTCTTTCTGGTATTCTATTCATTATACACTAAGTTGTCTTAGTGCATAATTACATCGCCTTATACTGTACTTACTGTGTGTGTGTGTGTGTGAATGTGTGTGCGCGTGTGTACTTTTAAGTTTATATCGTAGACTACACTATAAATGTAAAAATAGAGGCTGTACTACAAAAAAATATCCTCAACTCGTGTTCAACTCAGGGCCTGGTCGTGGGATGAGATAAGATGAGCCCCTATATATAGAGGTCTAGGAATGACACGGGTTCCGGCGGACCACGCCTGACGCACCATCACAGGGGCAAATTAATTATATGAAACGAAATGGATGAGATGAGTATGGAGAATTGGTGGAATGAAATTGTGGCAGGGAAAACGGGAGGAACCCAGAGAAAAACCTGTCCAAGCTCCGTTTCGTTCACCACAATCTGTACTAAAATAAGTGATAATTGATAGATTCATTGCGTGGTTTAGAGAGAGAAAAGTAGTTTGAAACCAGCATTTTATGTAGCTATGTTTGTAGATGTATGTGAATGTAAGCTTCTACAGTCCACATATTAAGACATTTCAAGTGCGGGATGAGGTAGGTGGGGAATGCAAACGACACAGTACCAAGAATGTCCACAAATATAGGAACAGTCATATGTCTAGTATCAGTGTGGTTTACTTCACGTGTATTCTACTGAGGATTGTCCATCATACTCGAACCTAGCACGTCCGCTAAGAGACAATGTTTAGTTGGTACAATCCCTCATGACGTAATATACTGCTTAAGACATTCCTGGTTACTACTTTCGTCAGAACTGCGAACTACACATACAATATTTAAATATAAAAACAGTGTTCCGCTTATGCATATTCATTCATTCGTAATAATTCTGCCAGAGGGCAGGTCTTTCACTGCAATCATAGCATTTTCATGCTATGCTTTGCAACTTTACTAGGGATTTATAGGTGTGGTAGCTTCCCGTTGCTATAATAAAATTAATTTTATTTTAAAACCATGCGTCCAAAATGGCTAAAGTTAGGATCATTTGAAAGAGGGGGTTAGGATGTTTCGATTCAATGTTGCTAATTTTACAAGTGTCACATATTGTGCGCAGGTCATTTCTTAGGAGAATTATATTCTATCAGGAAGTTCAGGCACAGCATACAGCTCCAACCTATCCAGGCTCGTGATTGTAATGACCACCTTCTCTGAAGAAAATAGGAACCGATGATTCCTTCACTCTCGAACCTACACAAATCATGGCATTTAAGTATTAAATTACGAAACGCGTATTTTCCCATCCCCAAATGCAACAACATGGAGATTACCTCGTCTGCTATCGTGTCAACTTAGTGACAAACTCTTCTCCAATACGAAATTTACGATTATAATTCTCGTATAAAATGATCTGCACAAGCGCACGATACGTGACGCTTCTCAAATTAACAAAACAAAATTGAGATTAAACGTCGCAACATCTCCTTAAACAATAAATACATTGTGAAATAAATAATAGTATACTTCAAAATTAATCTTCCGAAATTTTAAAGTAGCAAGACTGAAATATTCTAAAAGAAGCAAGGAATAAAGACCTACTCAACGAGAACATAACCGCAGACATAAATCCATTATACAACCTATACAACACCATCAACCATCAGTTCCAGTTAAAACGCAGAAGATGAAATGCTGTTTTCGAAAGGCCTCCATATTAGAATAACTTGAAGTTTAATAACTTAGTTGAGGACGACTGACTTACCAGGTAAAAAAAAATTATGTAATGAACATCTTATTACATAACCTCAACGTGCTTTAACATGAATTTCAAAAGTGTTGATACCTAAACATATCATATATAAATTATAAAGATATTTCAACAAAATTTCAATATCTATACAAATTACTGGAGCAACTGTTTTTAAACCCTATCAAGTTATAGGCATGCAAGAATCCGTATATACAAAATGCTCGAACGACCAATATTGGCTTATGGAAATGAGGCATGAGCGATAACGAAGGCTGAAGAAAAGAGATTATAAACACCCAAGATGAGATTCACAAGGAAAACTTCAAGATGCTGATTACTCGAACACTGAAGAAATGAATATATACCAGAAGAATTTAAAATGTTCCCTATTTCCCTCTACATCTACCAATATAGACTTGAATGGGAGAAAAATGTTGAGAGGATATGTACTGAAAGATGAGCAAAAAATACTTACATATATTCCCCAAGAACGTCAAAACTTGGGAAGAATTAAGAAACGTGGCATGAGACCGTAACGGGGCCTCTGGGATCTAATACTTAAAAGATGATTGTATAATATATACAGAATGGTCGGAAATTGCTGTTAAAAACTTTTGTGGCTTGTAGAGGAGACTGAATAAATAAATGTTTAATTAGGAACCCTTGTCCGGAAACGTACCGTTTTCTTGCTCCTGGTATAAGTTCGCATTAGGCGTTTAAATCTCCCACGTCCGCCGGGGATAAATCGATAGCAATTTAATGATTTGTGGCTCAAGTTATTACATTTACACAACCCAACATTCACTGATTTTGCGACAATGTAAATTTTAAGTGAAGAACAAAGAACCTTCACTTTGTTCACTATATGAATAATTGGTTTATACTCAAGGTGCTCAAACTTCTCAACTGTACTCAACATTATAGTTAGTAATTATATATTATAATAGTGGTTAGATGTGACGATTACTCAGTCGTTGCACACATTTTACCTAAAAATCGTGTTCTGGTACACTTTGTCCATTTCATCCTTAGAGTGGCAAAACGAAGCTCTTTTATTTTTATCTTGACACTGGAGACCGTCAGGATATCAGTAAATGTTGCGTTGTGTAAATGTAATTAATTGAGAAATAAACAATTGCATTTCTATGCATACGTGGGAGATTTCAATATTTAATGCGAGTTCACTTACTGTACCTGCAGCACGAAAACGGTACGTTTCGGTATAAACGCTCCTGATCAAAACGTGTATCCCCATTCCCCTCTACATCCCTTAGAAGTTTTAATAGGAATTTCCGAACACCCTGTATATTCCTATACAGAGTGTACCTTGTATATTCCTAAACAGAGTGTACCCTATATATTCCTATGCAGGGTGTATCAAAATTAATAGAACAAGAAATGAAACGGTTGAAAGTTTACGGTAATAGAAAAAAAGTTCCAGTAAACATGGGTTCGCAAACAAACCGCGTCCGATATTTATTATTACGAATATTTGGTTAATAGTCGCCACTGACGTCCTGCAATGTAAACATCACATTGAAACTCGCTGAAGAGACAAGTACCATATATCAACCGGATCCAATGACGACACTATGAACAGCTCCTTTAACATATGAACTAATAATTGTATTCCTTGGTAGGTTGAGCTATGAGTAAATTTTGGGCAACATAGAATGCCAATTAAACAAAAAGTCAACTTTTAAAATTAATTTGTACTAAATACGAAGATGTTTCTTAATGAATTCAGTAGCGGCTTGTAACCACACATTTACTATTATCTCGCACATCGCTAATTTGCTGACACATGTTTACTAGAACTTTCTTGCTTCTATTATATTATAATTTCAACCGTTTTAGTTTGCGCTATCAATTTTGATACACCTGTACATATACTTACATACATATACAAGTATAGTTCCTCATTTGTTGAATATGAATTAGGCACGTGTGCACTATTATTGCCAATGCATTTATTTTTCGGATATAAAATGTCAAAAACCTCAATGTATTTATATACAGAGTGTCCACAAAGTCCTGCTACCAAAACAATGTAACTTAACTCGTAAACTATTTGATACAGACATGTTTTTCTTTTTCAATGCATTCTAAACCTCTCAAAAGTTTTGTTTCGATTTGTTGCAGATTGTGATTTAAACGATAATGACGACACCACAGAAAAATACCCAATTTGTATGGTCGTATTCTGAGTCTGGTAAATCACCAGTAACTGTTCAGCGAAATTTCAGTCGGCAATATGGAAGAGAAAAGGGTGGATCAGACTCCGTATCTGTGGTGGAAGCAACTGATCTAAGGGACGGAAACCCTAAAATCAAATGACCTGGTCCTCCAGGTTGGGAGATTGGCGTTAGGCTAGCTCCCTAACACAGTAAAAGAAAACATGCTTGTAAATATCAACAAGAATCAGTCGGACAGTCTTATAGGAAATGACACAAGCGAGTCAAATATGAACATGATGACACAATGAACGATCTATGGAAAATTAAAGTGACTAATTTGAATATGGCAAGAGACAGATTGGCATGGAGGAGGATTGTTGAGAAGGCCAAAACTTTCACTTTTGAAGTTGTCGTGCCTTAAGATGATGATGATGAATATGGAAGAGATCCTCTATCCAAATCATCCATTATATTATATATATTATTTATAAATATAAATATATATGTATATATATATAACTTATATATATATATATATAATGGATGATTTGGATAGAGGATCTCTTCCATATTCATCATATAATGGATATATATATATATATATATATATATTACAATGATTAAAAATGTTTTATGAGTCTGTTTTTTAATGGCCTCAGAGTAAACGTCTCAACCCATCAGCAAAACCTCTATATTTAATACTTGTAACATAAATAACAATTCTTGAAACTCTAAATTAACATTTGTATGCGTTTTGTAGTATTTCGATGTTAATACATATCTTATCATGGAATTTTACAACGAAATAAGTCATTGTTACAAAACAAATATTTATTTCCTAACAAAAATTCGAATTATTACTTTTAAAGAAATGTTTTCTCAGACATCACTTAAAGCCTTTATACAAAATGTATATTTTCTGAAGTTCCACATAAAAAGGGTAAGTTAATTAGTTTTCGTTTCTAGATCTACTCAACATTGGAATTAAAACTATAACAACTACTCAAATTAACTGCACAAGAAAGACAGGGTAGTCACGCTATGTAGAATAACGAATTTTCTTGAGACTGACAGAACGCTTTAAGTTATTGACAAGATATGGGACTGATTTATAAATCGCGTGTTGAAGATGCTTCACTTGAATTGTACAATTGGAAATGCAGCAGAAGTAAGATACAAGAAAACTTGTTCCTCAAGTAAAAATTACAAGCCTAAACTTTATAATTATTTTAATTCATTTACTTCAAACAGTCTAATAATATATTAATTTTGAACATGAATAATACACAGGCTGCATTTTAATCAATAACCGTAAATGGGTCACGTGATGAGAAAAAAAACTTGAATTTGACCTACAGAGCAGTAAATCTAATCTAAAAATAGAAACGAATTGAAACAAGAATCGAATTCGACTGAGTTTAAAAAACGTAAAAGTTCTCTTCTGTGATTACATCGAGTGAATAAGCCATACATTGAATTGCACCATTATTGTAGTTCTCGGTGCCTTGGCTTTTTAGGAAAATTCGATAACGCAGTGTCCGTCAGATGACCTCTTTAAATATTTTAAAAGAGAGATTCAGACTTCTTATAAAACAGATTATAGCTTTCTACAATGTTGTCACACTTAGTTTTCATTTATACCTTCACTGTCATGAAAGAAGATTCCATAATGCTACAATTTAGAGCCCACGTATTTACGACTGCAGTTTTCTGGTACCATGTAGTCAATTAACTAACTCACTGGCACTATCAAACCCGTAGGTTCATGGCCGCGAGGACATAAGCTCTCTACATATCCCTATCCTGAGCCAATGTTTTATAATCTACTTCCCTCAAATCATAGTTAATGTTATTCTCCCACCTCATTCTTGGTCTACCAACTGGGCGTTTTCCCTCTGATTTTCCTACAAGAATTTTCCATGCACATATTGCATTCCCCATTCGTGCCACATGTCCTGCCCATCGCAGTCTACGAGACTTAACTGTTCTTATTATATCTGACTTCCTATAAAAAGCACGTAATTCATTGTTATGTAGTCTTCTCCATTCACCTGTCTGTTCATCTCTCTTTGGTCCAAAAAATGTCCTAAGAACTTTATTCTCAAATACTCGTAATCTCCTTTGCTTCCTTAAAGTAAGAGTCCATGTTTCGCATCCATATAATATAACTGGTAGAATAATAGTTCTATATATTTTCAGTTTAACGCTTTTTGAAAGGAATTGGGAAGTCAAGAGTCTCTGTAATGCATAATAACACGCATTTCCAGAATTGAGCCTATGTTTAATTTCCTTGTGCATCTCATTTCTGTTTGTGATTATTGTTCCTAGGTATTTGAATTCAGCCACTTTCTCAAAATTTCCCTCATTTCTCATTAGCTGTCCATTTACATATTAGGAATAGTAGTGTGTGCGTGCTGGTCTTTAGTACCTCCTCGCTATCGGCCAATAGTACTACATCATCAGCAAGAACCAACAGCTTATTAATACCATCGAGTTGTAGGCCTTCTTCGTCCGCTAAAGATTTTATGGCATGCTCCAGTACAAAATTAAATTCTAGAGGAGATAGCGCATCTCCTTTCTTCAACCCATTGTGGATTTCAAAAGTATCCAAACTGTTTGCCTACACGCACCCTACTCTTTGTGCCATTTAGACCATGTTGTCAAACTGAAGCATATTCTATTCCTCAGCTACTCTTTCACGGTATTTGAAATGAAATGATACGGAGCTATAACTGTTAGAAGAACGATGTAGCGAAAGGAGAGAACCTAAAGGAAAATCCTGTAATTCTAGTAGACGTCATGAAACAATTGACAATACAGAACTCGTGAATGCTGTCGCCGTAGGTCAATCAAGAAGAGACGGAGTCATGGAGACGAGAACACAAAGGCTATTGACGGAAAAGAATGAGGTCCATAGGTTTAAGATGTTAAACAGTGACATTCAATTTCCTCGGAGGGGACACAAGTATGGGGAGGGACTGTGAAGTACATCCTTTCCGATCAATTAGCAAACAACAAGTTAGGGGAGATCTCTTCACATCCACAACGACTACAATAAAAACCTTTTTCAGGAGCGCCATTTCACATTCCAAGCCGTAAGGGCACAAACCGCACATTGGAGTGCATTACGCCGACTCCTTGGGTTTCGTTCTATTTAAGTCCACCTCGTATTTCTTCCAACGCTCTTGCGACAAGACTTTAAATTGCTCCATTTCTTTTTTACCCTCCTAAGAATAAACAGAAGAAGGGATGAGTTTAGCTTGAATTTATAATGAAGAGAGGCAGACAGTAGATTGAGGAAGGGGATGTAGAAATCTTCTTGTTTCATTCGTACACTCCCAGACACTAACAATCCCTGTTGGCCAAGGGGGTAAAGTCTGTTTAGCTATGCATATGTTTTGAATGTAATAAATATTACATTAACCCTTTCTATACCCCTTTTACCTTTCAACATCTCGAGGTTTAGGCTGTGTACTAATATAAGATATTATATTCATAGACTACCAATTAAAAACCTTACATGTAATAGAAGCAATCAAAAATTTAATCGGTAAATCAAAGTAATGAAAAGAGTGTCTATTGACAAGTTGTAGGAATGCAATATACAACGTTGTCGCGATTTTCATCAGAACTAATATAATAAGTAACAAATTATATTTACGGAAATAAAAAAAGACGTGAAATAATATAAAAATAGTCACTGCCTTCTTCACTAACTTAAAAATAATAATGTTTTAAGTTTATTAATTAAGGCAATGGCTATTCTTGAACTGGTTTACATAGTTTTTTTTTCATTATGAAGTTATCCCAACATCAATCAAGTTTCCGAAGAGCATACGATTATGAGGGTGATTCGGAAAGTAACTAAATAACTAACTACCTAACTGACATTATCGCACACGTAGGTTCATGACCGCGCGGTAATAACAGCTCTCCAGATATCCCTATCCTGAGCTAATGTTTTCCAATCATCCCCTGTATAATCCACTTCTCTCACATCATGATTAATATTGTTCCCCACCTTATTCTTGGTCTGCCAACTAGGCATTTTCTTTCTGGTTTTCCTATAACAAGCTTCCATGCCCCTCTTTAATTCCTCAATCATGCCAGATGTCCTGTCCATCCAGTCTACTAATCGGAACGAAATGCACACTATTTTTTCTGCGTTCATATTGCGGCTGAAATGTTGAAATATCACCAAGATATACAGGGTGTTTCATAAAGGATGGCGCAAACTTAAATGGTTGAAAGTACACGATAATAGAAGCAACAATGTCCCAATAAACATGGGTCCGCAAACGAGCCGTTTGCGAGATAATTACGAATGCATGGTTACAAGCCGCCAATGACTTCATTGTAAACATCGTCCTAGTTAGTAGACATTTATTTGAATTTAGACTTTACTATTAGTGTTTCATCTCATTTAGTTCACATTTCACAGTTCACTTCACTTACGGGTTACCTGTTAAAGGAGATGTTAAAGTGTCTTCCTTGCATCTGGATGCAATACTGAGCTCGTCTCTGCAATGAATGTCGAATTGTTTCGAAAACCCCTGGATCATTTCTGAATTTTTGACAAGCATGTACAACTCTCTGCTCCAGTTCTTCAATCGTGTTAACGGGTGTGCTGTACACTTCGCTTTTGAGGTGTCCCCAGACATAAAAATCCAAAGGATTTAGATCAGGTGATCTTGGAGGTCAAGGTACAGATCCGCCTCGACCTATCCATTTTTGGCCGTATCTGCGCGTTAGATGCCGTCTCACAGCAGCAGCAAAATGTGCCGGAGCTCCATCATGCATGTACCACAAACTTTGACGTTGCTGAAGGGAAACATCCTCAAGCAATCCTGGAAGATGACGCCGCAGAAACCTAAGGTACCTCCGTCCATTAAGTTTTCGTGGAAGAATGTATGGTCCAATGAGATAATCACCTAGTACGATGTTACAAACAATGACGTCAGTGGCGGCTTGTTACCATACATTCGTAATTATCTCGCAAACGGCTCGTTTGCGGACCCATGTTTATTGGGACATTGTTGCTTCTATTATCGTGTACTTTTAACCATTTATGTTTGCGCCATCCTTTATGAAACACCCTGTAGTTTGAAGTTTTCACTATAGGCACATTTTTTTTTCATGTTCAGCTCTAGCGGGAGAAGAGTGTAGTACGCAACAAAGATGGCACGCATGTTACTGCCGTCAACAGGTGAAGAGGACTTAATTGAATAAGATTTTTGTGGACTAAAATACATACCTGGAGTGAAATACACAGGGACATGTGTGGGAAAGACTGCTGGACTAGGGAGCGGATTTTCAGGTTCTATAACTTACGATTGGAACATAGTATAGTGATAAAATTAATTTAACAAGTCCTTATATCCAATCAAGATATTTTTTTAAATAATACAACTTTTAAAAAAAACTCGATAATTTTTGTGTGGGATCTAGCAATATTACATTTATATTGCACACCTTACTTTTAAATTAAAAAGAAATAATGTATATAGAATATGTTCCTGTTAAAGAGGGTGGAAAAATAAAGAGGAAGGGAGAATGGCTATTGAATGTAGAAAGTGAATATAAAAGTTAAAGGCATTTAAAACCCGAGACTAAATTTATGATTATTATTATTATTATTATTATATTTTATTATTATTATTATTATTATTATTATTATTATTATTATTATTATTATTATCTAACTCACAGGAACTATCGAACATGAAGGTTCATATCCGCGCGGACATTAGCTCTCCACACATCCATACCCTGAGCTAAAGTCTTCCAATCATCCCTGTATAATCCACTTCTCTCAAATAATGTTGAATATTATTTCCTACCTCATCCTTGTTCTACCAACTGGGCGTTTTCCCTCTGGTTTTCCTACAAGAAGCTTCCATGCACGTCTTTCATTCCCCATTCGTGACGCATGTCTTGCCCATCTCAATCTACGATACTTAACCGCTCTTATTATATCTGTCTTCCTATAAAGACCATGTATCTCTCTCTGCTCACTAGTTTCTCCATTCACCTGTCCATCTTTCTTTTATCCAAATATTTCCCTAGGAACTTTATTCTCAAATACTCGAAATCTCATTTCCTCCCTTAAAGTAACAGTCTATATTTTACATCCTTATAATATAACTGGTAGAATAACAGTTATATATTTTCAGGTTAACGTTTTTTGAAAGGAGTTGGGACGATACGTTTCCCTGTAATGCATAATACCATGCATTTCCAAATGGAGCTTATCTTTAATTCCTTTGTGCATCTCATTCCTATTTGCATATTATTGTTCCTAGGTATTTGAATTCAGCCACTTCTTCAAAATATCCCTAATTTTATTATTATTATTATTATTATTATTATTATTATTATTATTATTATTATTATTATTATTATTATTATCATCATCACTATAATAATTATTATCGTTAGTATTATCATCATCATCATCATCATGAACAAATTCGTTTTAGGCCATGTGGCCTGTACGGCAAACCTAGCGAAGATGGTCTTGATCTTTCCACCGATGTTTTCGTCTTCCTTGGTCCCTATGTCCAGTTGGGGTATATTGGAATGCCAATTTTGGAAGTCTATTTCTTGCCATTCTTCTCTGATGATTTTTCCATTCTTGTTGGTATCTTTGTATATCTTCATTTAAACTTGTTACTCCAAGTTTTCCTCTGATAGTAGTGTTACTTTGGTGATCCAGTCTATTATTATTATTATTATTATTATTATTATTATTATTATTATTATTGTTGCTGTCCGTTATGGTCTCGGGGTAACGTCCGTTTCCTCATACACAGAGAGTCCATATTCGATCCATGGTCCGAACAAGTTTCCTGAATGAGGTTTCGTCGAGGATTTTCTTCTCTGCAAGATAAATGTCGGGAAACTAAACCCTTATGCACAGAATATCATATGGCCATCATAATCATCATCCATATTATATTCGCCTTGATCAGTAAAAATGACGTGAATGGTGTGCCTTGTATTAAAAGTTCATATTATCTCCTAGGTGGCCCTGATTTAGAGCTGCTCACTAATCCAAGAATGTCATCTATGTCCTTGTATGATGAAAAAGCATTGTGTGATCCAGAGTTATAAATATTCTCCCAGAGGTCGTGTCCCAGTAACGTTCGAGTAGGTGGGATACATAAAATACCTATAATGTAGAAGGTTAAATTATGGTAAAGAGAGAAAAGAAAGTTCTGTATTTGGTGTAATAAAATAAGTGCTCTTTTATATTTTAATCCATTTTATTTTTTTTCGCGTTTTACAATTTAATAGCTTATACCGCATATAAAATATGAATATGTAAGTTGTTATTGAAATCTGTATGGTACATATTTTTACTGATCGAGTGTAAGTGAAGGGTTTTGTTCCAGATTAAATAAAATATTTATTTTCGTAGAGTGTGCAACTAAAGTTACTAAATAAATACAAACGTTGAGAACATACCTCGTCAAACTAATGTAAGTGAGCTTTAAATATTAATTCCTTGTGGCAAATACAGTGCAAATCCTTACAGATTTTCAGTCAATTGCAAAAGAGATCGTAAAACGACTACGATATTATATTCGTATTATTCGTTAGCGAATATAAAATAAAACTAAAATAATCCATAATAATAATAATAGATAATAATAATAATAATAATAATAATAATAATAATAATAATGTATATAGAACTGTGATAAAATTTCTGACATTATTTATATTTGACGGTCATATTTGTTTTTAGTTTCTTTCAATTGTCATGTCAGCAATAAAAAATTATATACAACAGTCATGATTGGGCTTATTTTCCCCAATACACTGTTTACATCGAAGATGTAGATTATCTCGAAAATAATAAACTGAAGTTTCTGCTTGAGTAAATTTACTATGATCCTGATTACTGGTCCCATTCTAACGCAATACATAGATATGTGAAAGAGAACAACATTTTGTTTCTAATAAATGCATAATACACTTTCGTAATGTTATCAATTCCCTCGCGCAACATTAATAGCAAATAGTATTTATGTAAATTTCAGTTTAATTTATGCTAAAACTATAATTAAATTTATATTAATCGTAGTTAATGTATGTAGATCTTTGACACAATACGTATGTCACTAGCGGAAGCAGTACGAGGGTGAATCAAATATAAACCGGAATTATTGTTTAAAGTTTTATTGAATTAACAGAAAATATGAAACCACCACCTCATTTTTCTATATAGTCTCCTGCATTTCCAACACACTTTTGCCATCGAGTTGCAAATTTTTGATGCCGTCCTTGAAGAATGAGGGATGACGTGCAGTCAGCTAGTTGCGCACGAACTCCTCTACCGCTGCATTGTCACCAAACCGCCTTCCTCCCAGGTCTTCCTTCAGTGGCACAAACAAATGGTAGTCACAGGGTGGCAAATCTGGACTGTAAGGAGGATGTTCCAGAGGTGTCCAATGCATTTTCGTCAGTTTTTCGTCAATTTTTTTTTGTTTCTGGCTGAGGAGCCGAGGACCCCACCTGGCAGACAATTTTCGGAATTTGAGTTCATCACTGATAATGGCTTGAACACTTCTGAAACTTATTCCAACGTGTGAAGCAATTTCAGAAATTGTTACGCGCCGATCCTCCTCAATAAGGTCCCGCACAACACGAATGTTGTCTGCAGTGATGTTTGTTCATTGTCCTCTTTGGTGGGGCTCATTTTCCACTGAATCCCGGCCCGCTAAAATTTTTTTACGCCAATCATATACCTGCGTCTTAGAAAGGATTGCTTCTCCGAACTGCGCATGGAGCCTTCTCAAAATTTCAGAAGGTTTAGTGCCTTCTTTCGCCAAAAACTTAATAATAATGCGTTGCGCAACAGACGTGTGTACCTCTTGCTCGCCCATGGCGTACTGAAACAAGCCAAGATCTCTACTCCAGACACCCCAACCAACTTCCCTTCCAAACCGCAAACCTTGCAGTTCGCTACCAGAGCCTCCAGATACAAATTCCGGTTTGTATTTGATCCACCCTCGTATACTGTCACAAGGATGGCAGGGTTTTCCTTTACGATATTAGGGCGTAAATGAAGCACACTGAATTTGTTTAAATTTCACTTAACACCTTATTTCTTTCTACAATTATCAGTATTGGCCACTGGCTAAGAAGAAACTGCCTGCTGACGGATGTCCTAAAAGGAATGGTCAACGGAAATAAAGTTAGAGGCAGAAAAAGACACCAGATGTTAGACAATATTAAAATAAATGGTCTGTATGCAGATACAAAAAAGAATAGCTGAGTTAAAGAAATAGTGGAAAATGCTGAGTTTGCAGTAAAATACCTGCTCTTGGGCAGAACACTATGAATGAATCAGTAAACGTTTGTTCACAATAACTCACAATTAATCTTCTTTTATTTTTTATCACTGTCACAACTATTTCCAAAGTCACTGCTGAATAAGATCGCCACAATGTCTCGTTCAATTAATATTGTCCAACGCAAGACTGACTATCGCCGTCGTCAAACACAGACCGACTGGCCGGCCTCCTGCCTCCGCCCTTTTATAAGAACGAGGAAACCTGCAGAAACAGCTTCGAGACATTTCGAAGCCTGAAAGGAGGAAGGAGATGGTTGTGGAAACGTCTAGCAACACTCTCTAGATACTACAGCCGGCCCGCCGGGTCCTCCAACTGGAGATTCTCGCTCAGCCCGAGTAATTCAAATGTCGCTATGCGACACGTAACAATATGTTTCTTCGATGCCGAAATTGTCATTAATGATGTTAGCATGGCGTAAAAATGACACAACCTAAGAACAATACAGGAAAGTCTAGTAATGCGTGTTGGACACTGACCACGTGATTCATTGCATTACAGTAGTAGATGGAGGATATAAGCTTCTCCCCTCATTCATTGAGTTCAGGATCCGTGTCCTAGCCTGTATAGTAGTCAAAGATGGAAACACTTGGATATGTGGAGTGTAAATGGCGTGCCCAGTTATTGTATTCTCTTCTCGGTAATGAGAAGCCACTGGAGACGAAAATACCAGAAAGTGTAACCCTTAAATTGGTAATGTATTCCGTAAGATACATTGTTTTCTTTTATTCTATTTTTCCGATTGAGGGTCTTTCCACTTTTCAGCGGTTGCCCTTTTACCAGCCGGCTGCTGCCCTTTCACATCCACATGTCAATCACAGAGGTAGATGATCAACAGCCAGTGTAGGGGTGACATGTGGTTAGCATGTCGAGTCCCCCAGCCGTTATAGCTGGTTCCTCAACCTGGAGCCGCTACTTATTGTAGCTACCCAATTGCCTCACGATGCTGGGTGGGCACCGGTCCCATACTGGCGGAAATACCATGAGAAAATTTCTTCCCCCATGGAGACTCGAACCAGCGCAAGTCCCGTAGCTCTGCGCCAAGGCTTCCTACCTTAACCGCTCGGCTACGGATTTAAATAAAACAATAGAAAAACAAATGAATAAATATTTCTTAAATTTGTGTCGAATTACAAAATATATAGCAGTAACTTACAGCTACACGGTTCTGATTTCATTGCGGTCCGACGTATTTAAAAACTGACTCCAAAAATTACAACTCGTTACCAACTTTCTAAATTTGACCGACGAAGAAAAGAGGAAAACTTAAGACTTCATTTCAGCAAAAACTCGATTAAATAAATATTATAGGCCTATAAATTACATCCATCCATCCAAACCATCCATAGTAATTCTGCCCGATGGTAGGTCTTTCACCGCAATCATAGCATTTTCATGCTAGGCTTTGCAGCTTTTCGAGGGAATTATACCGGAATGTGTGGTAGCTTCCCGTTGCTTTCCACACCGGTGAAGGATGATGATGATGAGGATGATAATGATAAAGATGATAATGATGGCCGGATGATTTTCGGGGGCGTCGGGCCCCACATTGCCTGATATTTGTCTTACAGGTGAGGAAAAAACCTAGAAACAAATTCACCTAGGAGCCAGTCCCGACCAGGAATCGAAGTCGGGCCCTCTGCGTGACAAGACAGTACACTACCTCGAGACCACAGCGGTGGCATAAATCACATATTAACAGATAAAAAACAAATATATAAACATGTCTTAAAATTTTCAAAACATTAAAACGTCCAAAAAATCTGTAAATACAAAAAAAAAAACACAATAACAAAACCATGCAAAACACGATCCTGCACTGTCTCAATGGCAAGTAAGCAATGAACTGAAAACCAATAACAACACTTACCATCCTCCATTAAATTAACTAAACGTATTTTCAAAATTTAAAATCAAAACACCTGGGCTAAATCTTACATAGGAGCATGGGGTTCTTTTAGCTTTAAAGGAGAACCCAAAAACGATCGTTCATCGGGAACACATTAAGGGTGTCCTCCTGCTCCTCCTCCTCCTCCTCCTCTCTCTCTCTCTCTCTCTCTCTCTCTCTCTCTCTCTCTTTCTCTATCTCTCTCTATCTATCTATCTATCTAGCTATCACTAGCTCTCTATATATATATCTCTCTCTCTATATATATTTCGCCAATTTAAGGGTTAACAAATCTTGGTTATGCATATGTCTCCGTACTCTCTCGTACTTGGAAAATCTTGCATGGAATAACTATTTGATCAACGTTTTAATATCATCAGCGTTGTTCTCCGAGTCAGTTTTACCAGTAGTCCTAGAGAAATGTGTACAAAAATCAAATTTCATCTTATAGTTTACTTTTAAGTTATCCAATTAAATGTTAACAAAGTACTATAGAATAATTTGACGTAAAACACATTGTAAATATATGTGTATGTGTGGTGCTTCTATCCCATCAACTGTTATTTTTGTGTTTCACGTTCCAACCTTGATGGATATATATCCTCAATTTAATCACCAATTCGGCAGATCATTTTACGTAGATGATATGAACTAGTATTGTGTAGATGAGTGTATGTTTAAGTACTTGTGTTGTGAACGATGCGATGATGAAGAGAAACGAGAAGATGCCGGCACGTTAGCCTACTTCTGTCAAGAAGAACCAGGGTACAGCCAGGCTTAGCACCCGCATTCGACGGACAGCAGTACCACATAGCTTTTAAATATATGTAACTTCTTCTCAACTTAAATGAGGGTCAACAAATACAGACCTTATTTCTGCTGATGATGGGACTAGACCCGAAAGGCCTACAGAACATTAAAACATAATAAGTTGAGGAGACGGTCCTGCAAGGTGTCTATTTTATAATTTTATTTAAACATTTTATTATTGTGACTTTATAGCTCAACGGAATTTTATCATGAATTTTACTTGTATCGATTCTTCTTCTCCATATAAATTTAACCTCTCGCTTTGTAAGTAACTTTTCATGCCCCATGTCGCTCCAAACTTAAAGTGACACTACCGATCGGAAAAGAGATTTAAAATTTGGATCACATACATACTTTTTGAACACACAAGGACAATGAATGTCTACCTGAGTGAGTGATCAGCTCAACTCAGGCCCTCTCCGAGACAACACAATATTTAGACAAAATACACCATTAATTCACCCATTCATACTAAACACAGCGAATATGATGAAGATTCTGATGACTAGATGATATTCAGGTACCTAAATTTACTTCTAATATATGTTACATTGAATTTTAATTTTCATAATAGAATAAAGACTAATCACAAGTTTTATCTGCACATGTGGATGTGAGGTAAATAGTCGTCTGATGAGCAGAGGATATATTTGGTTTGTCGTGCCATGGAATGTTTAACTTTTATCTATTTAACAAGAAAGATCTAAGAGCAAATAAAATATGTTTTCTAGTGTGTTTGAAGTAAGAAAGGTGTGCTGAGAAGTGTTTTGTTTAGTAGCTACTTTGTGAAGACCTTTCTATCACGTGGAAAGTACAACCTTGTAGTACACTTACAAACTTTGCTGGCGTTAAATGTTACAACATAAGATTCTTCTGCTTCCCTAAAGTGTTTTCAGAACATAACAGAGTTTCGAAACACTGCAACAAACTTTGTTGAGCAAATATATTCAGCAGGAATCTATTGCAAGCACCATTTGGTCCAACTCACCTCTCCAAACACTTCGACATCCAATTAACTATATTTCGAGTTTGCTAATAACTTATCGAAACTGGTTAAAATTTGTATCGATTTGTACTACAGGTGCAAATTATATAATTACATGGAATTTAATTATGGATTTTTTGTGATAAGTATAAAAAATGTATTGTGGAGCTTTGAATTAAAATGAACACTTTTCCAGAAAAAAGTTGTTTTTACAGATATTTATCCATACATTGATTTTTAATGATTCCGAATATCTGTTTCATTTTCACACAGTACATACAGATATGAAATGCCATTTATCAATCTATTATTTTCCAATATACGGCCCTGCAAATTTATCATTTTCCTTTAAAAATATGTATTTCAAATTGTCACCTTTAATTTAACTCCTGTTAAAAAATAGGATTAAAAACACCAAAGGAAAATGTTACATGTCATATCCTACATGCATTACGTAAACAACAGACTTAACGATAGCCATTATTATGATTTATCGGTAATTCACCAAAAACAAAGTTCTTTTTCACAAGGAATCTGTTAACTATTGCATGCAGAAACCTACCTGAAATTTCTCCAACAGAAAGGGTTCTGATGTACCAAGACCGTGTCCAAAAAATTATTTGCTGTTTTAAAGCACAGAAATTGAAGCCAGAATCCAGCAATGGCAGCCCACTGTACGGAGCAGATATACATCCCTGCATGAGTTAAGCACAGAGTGGAGTGAGGCGGGACACGGCGAGAACGACGGGTCGTGAGTGTTTTCCAGTATGTCAATTCAGAGGCTGTATTACTTCCCTATAGTTTAAATGAGAGATTTGACATTTGATTATAGTGTCTTGCAGTTAAAAACGGCAGATAAATTTTTTGGGCATGGCCTTTGTTCATCACAATTCTTTTCTGGAAGAAATTTCAAGATAGGTTTCAGAATGAAATGGTTGACTGTTCCCTTCTGGGAAATCCGTATATTTATGACAGAAATTTATAAGAAATTTTGATTAACCTATATTTAACGCCAGGAATTAATTATTTAAAATACGTGCACTTATATTATTTACACTCCGAATTTCAGAAAAAAGAGGAATATTTACGGACACGACATATCAGCCTGAATGCTAATTACTTATAACCGAATTGATAAAAATGATCGAATAGGACTAGGCCTACATGATGTAACGGAAAGTATATATAATAATGATCAACATGATCTTATAAAAAGCCAGATATAATAACGGCAGTTGTTAAGTCTCACACAATGCAATGGGCAGGACATGTTGCATGAATGGGGAATGAAAGAGGGACATACAGTAGAAGCATCTTGTTGGAAAACCTAAAGGAAAACGCCGAGTCGGTAGATCAATAGTGAGGTGCGAGAATTATATTAATCATGATTTGAGAAGAGTTGAATTTATAGATGGGATGGTTGGAAAACATTAGCTCAGGATATGGATAAACGGAGAGCTTATGTTCGCTCGACCATGAACCTATGGGATCGATATTGCCAGTGAGTTGGTTAGTTACAGTTTAAGGGTTAGCATAGTATACTAAGCACGTCTGGTTTCTCAGGTTAAATGATATTTTAAATATAAGATCAGGAAAAGGGTCCTCTTAACAACGTTTAATAAAATTAATGTCTTACGACCTTAAACGGAGACCGATTCCTTATTGTCCAAAATACGATGATAAAATTCATTCACTCATGGAGACTCGAACCAGTGTATTTCCTATAGTTTTGCATCAAAGCAATGTGCATTAAACCACTCGGCTATGGCACGGGACATTTGAATAAATAAAATGTCATCATCATCGTCATCATCATCATCATCAACCTGCCAGGTCTTAGTCCTAGAAGAACTGTTACGGCCTGAGAAAGCGGCTTTCGTGCCATCTTTTCATAGTTCGACCAAGTGACCGTTTCCAATTTGGACAGTAGTTCATTATTGCCTTGGGGATCCTGGATCTAGCCATTCTTGAGACATGTTCCTTCCAGTTTAGCTGATATCTGGAGATGTAGTCCAGTATTGGTGACACATTAAGTTCTTGAAGGATTTCTACATTTTTCTTTCGATCCCATTTGGTGTAGCCAGCTATTCGGCGCATAAATCTCGTCTCACAAGCTATTAGTCTGCTTTCATCTCTCGTCCTTATAGTCCACGCTTCACTCCCATTACATAGGATTCGTCGAGCCATTATTTGATAAAGACGAGTACGAGTTGATTTTTGCACTAATGAAGGTTTTAAAACTCTATTAATGATTCAAACTGATTTGTTGAATTTCACAATTTTCTCTGATAAATCCAAATGTTCAACAAAAGAGAGTTTATATCCCAAATAAGTAAACTCATTAACTCTCTCTAAAATGTTGTTATTTAAAATTTTGCTTGGTATTGGGGATTTTCCACAAAATGTCATTATTTTAGTTTTATTGGTAGATATTTCAATTGAAAATTTCTGGGCTATCAAATTTAAATTATGTACTGACCATTGTAAATCATCTTCAGATGTTGCTAGTAAAACAAGATCATCTGCAAACATTATTATATCTAATTTTAAATTTCTATTGTAAAATGTAAAATTAATAAATATATTGAAAAAATATCTGGTTTTATATGGTTCTCCTCAGACTTCAATGAAATCCTACACTTTAATTAATTTACTGACAAGGGAACTTTCAACTACTGCACCATTGATTCTTCTAGAGAAACGTTGTGAAGTACCAAGGCCATGTCTAATATATATATATATATATATATATCTGCAGTTTTCAACTCAAGGCATTAAAATCCGCGTCAAATCTCTCATTTGAACTGTAGGGAAGTCATAAAATTCGTGAATTGGTAGACTGGATAACCCTCACTACCTGCTGCTCGCGCCGCATCTTGCCTCACTTGAATCCACTCTTATTCGTGTAGACAGTTCATCTGCTCTGTACAGTGGATTGCCATTGCTGGATTCTAGCTTCGATTTCTGTGCCTTGCAGTTACAAAGGCAGATTTTTTTTTTTGGGACACGGCCTTGGTACATCACAACGCATCTCTGGGAGAAATTTCAAGGTAGGTTTCGGCTTGTAATGGTTGACAGTTCCCCCGTGAGAGACATTTTAACATATCAATTCACTTCATTAAAAAAATATCCGAACGAGTTTGCCTTGCGATAACCTTTAACACCCATATTCAGAAACTGTCGGGGTCAAATCCGATGCCAATCAACCTGGAAATGTAAGGAAGTAATTTTACTACTAGAACCCAGTTGTTTATAATCAGCATTTCATAATAAAATCCAGCGCTGTGGTCTCGAGGTAGCGTGCTGCCCTGTCACCACGCTGGCCCGGGTTAGATCCCCGGTTGGAACAAGTAGCCTGGGTGAAGGCTTTTTCGGGGTTTTTCCTCGCCTGTAAGACAAATGTCAGGAAACTTTAAGGCCCAAACGGTTCCCGAGCATCACCTGGCCATCATTATCATCATTGACATATCCATTAAGTTTTAGGATTAAGGTCTCTCCTCGCACATCATTACCATCATCACCTAACTTATATCATAGGAGCAGCGTAACTCCTCCTTCCAGGCGGGTGACACTAACGCCACGCCAGGATAAAATATCAGAATGTTGAAATGACAACATGGTGGCATTGAATAAAACAAATATTCAGAAGTTAAAAGGTAAAGGTAAAGTGATCCCACTACAGGCCTCAGGAGGCCTTTGGGGCAGTAGGAGGTTAAGGCTCCCACTTTTTCTTGACAATCGGCACTTGATGTCAGCCGGGTTGTCAGCCCTGCGTGACGGCCGCCTTTACCCCAGAACAAGCGTCTGGTACTCATTTCAGTTTAGAGGCTGAGATCGACCCCAGGGCCATAGTGCCGCCAGAAGGTTTGGGTCAGTTTAAAAATCCTGACCCCACCGGGACTCGAACCCTCGACCTTCCGGCTTGTAGCTCAGTGCCTTAACCACTACGCTACGGCGTGCCCCTATTCAGAAGTTACACAAGACTATTTAACTCATGCCCCAAATGGGAGTCAATGACCAATCACGTTACAATGAGTTTTGATTTACAACCAATCACAGTCGTGTTTCGCCTAGAATTTACCAACTTAAGTTTATCATAATGAAGAAAGCACGTCTTTTTAACATTCTGAATAGGTCATAGTATTGTTTTGCAGTGACCGACTCACTAAGAAATACGGCTACCAGGTTGTATATTTAGTGCATGAATGTCAACACATACCGCATGCGGGAGTTGATATAAAAACATTTGTAGCAATTGATTATACCATTAAAAAAAGAAACCACTGTTTGCACTTTCTTAAATGTATTTTTTTCCCAGAAAAATATAATTGTCATATATACATCATAGGACGTCAGAAATGAATTAATATACAGTTTGATGTGTTTCATTTTTTCTCCACTAGAGTGCATTCTTACAATATTGCGTTCCTTTGGCAATAAATAATATGATCTGGTTGCAGTGACGAACAAAAGAAGCAAATGAAGCGTACCAATCGTTTATCATTTGTTTTCAAACATCGCCGTTAACATTAAATACATACATATTTTAAAATAACTATATTTAAATAATGATTTGTGAGTAAACAGCTTAATTTTATTCGTTAAATAGTCCTAACAAATGCCACTCTTTTTCTCATTTGCTTTCAAACATTGCCGTTAACATTAAATACATACATATTTTAAAATAACTATATTTAAATAATGATTTGTGAGTAAACAGCTTAATTTTATTCGTTAAATAGTCCTAACAAATGCCACTCTTGATTTCCGAATTCTCAAATAAATTCAAATATACTAATAGAAATCACAATCTACTGTGTGCACCTAAGGATCCTATATGCGATATAATCTTAGATCTTAAAGCGTATTTATATGTGAATGAAATAAAAATTAAATTACTGAATTTCAGCTTCAAGAAAACACTTGAAAACACAACAATAGTATACGCATCCTGCTGAATACAAGCAAAAATTATATACGCAATGTGATATTATTTTGAAGTTATCAAATCTAAATGCCCATTTTTTTTTTTTTAATTCTTCACATAAGTTCTACCGCGACAGAATAAGAACGACAGCAGTGCCTTAGTTAAATAAAATTATGAACATTAACCAGAGTATATTTATTTATTGGACACTTCTGGTTTCGTGGAATATCTAATTATAAAATCTGAGCTTTTCATCCGCCAAGTGGATTAAAACATAACTTAATTAAGCAAGAAAGTATTGAATTTTGTTTGTTATTTCATTTCCCGCAATTAATTTACCCTTCACGAGCGGCAACTCATTTCAGTTTATATCTTCCTAACTGTTTCAATTTTGGTAATATTACATTCCATTTCTGATTAAATTAAATGTACAGTGAAACAATTTACTCAAAGGTAGACGATTTAAATGGAATAGACCTAATTAACTGGCTCACGGGTATGAGGAAAAAGCAGAAAATGAAGCCTGTAATTATTCAATTGTTTCCATTAATTAGTTTAACATTTCAGCTTGTAGGTACTTTTAGATGTCATCCGCTACCCAATATTTAATAGAGTACGTTCTGTCGGGAGAGGGATTTTAGATTATGGATCACACACTTACTTTTTGTACCACACAAAGACAAGGAGGACCTCCCCGAATGAGTGATCAACTCAAAGCCAGGGCCTTCTCCAAAAGAATGCAATATTAAAACGAAACACACAATCCATACATGCACACACACATTCATTCATATTAACAAAGCAAATGCGATGATTATTTTGATGATTCCTGACATTTGTCATATAGGTGAAGAAAAACCCCGAAAAAATCACCCAGGAAACTTGCTCCGACCGAGGAAGAACCCGGGCCCGCCGCATACGAGTCAGCGACGCTATCCCCCAAGACCACAGCGGTGGATGTATATAATTCATAAAGAAGATTATTTAAAATATAATGAAAAAAATTATTAATATGAATAAATCTTAATTTTAAATAACAACGAATGATTGACAGTACTTTCCAAAAATTCTCATTTACACAAAGAACAAATTGTATATATAGGCCTACACAGGCTAATACCCGGCGTACGCTGCTACGCCTAAATAAATGATAATGTGTTTTTACGTTTAGTTGAATATGTAACAGGATTGTATATAATTATTTTTAGGTCCCCGTACTGATTACCCGGCATTGTCGTGAATCAACACATCCCGATGCATTTGGCATTAATGAGCAGAAAGACAAAATTCGATATTTCGAGTCATCCGTGCAGGTGCTCTGCTTGCCTGGGATCTTCTTGACATCAATGAAAGACAAAAATGGTCATTGTGAATTATCCCTAAAAGATAAACATATGCTGTCGCGGACTTTTTTGTAGAGTTTGAGATATTCATTTCTGTGTAAATTAATTGTGTGTATCTGTTGTGGTTTAGGCAGCGTAAGCCATTTAAGCGTCAAAAAAAGGATTTTTTCACGTTTTTCACTACAAAGGGTGATTTTTAAGGGTTAAGGAGTTGAGTATCACAACTCTCTTATAGTTTATGTTCATCCCGGGAATCTCCTGAACATTTGGCAAAAAGCCCCATCACAATCGGATCAACGGTATGGCTGCGCATAATGTACGAACAAACAAACAAACATTAATTTTATATATATTAGACATATCATTGAATTTATTTGTGATTACGTAATAGACATCTAAACCGCTCAACCGATCTTCAAGAAAATTTATACCTACAGGTTTTTGCGTACAGAAAGTGTTTAACCACTATCTAATATGCTCTGAAACCATTAGGCGTAGGCGTTAACCTGAAAGGAGAATTTTAAATTTGCTCTAGCGGTTAAAACGTTCGTTGTTTTACAACGAAATTCCGCATGTCTTATTAAAATAAACCGAAGTGGGTATTATTAAAAAACCAACGAAATCTGACAGAATTATGATTTTCACATGAAATTCAAAATTAAACATTATCTTTAGCAACCGCCATGTTTGGTTCCTCGCAGTTTATACCGTATGAGACGGTATCTTATATAGGCTTCTCCTATAAAACATACATATTAAATTACTCACTCGTTAGAAGGAAGATTATCTAAATAGATTAAAATCAATATAAATAAGCCAAGTATGACTCGTTTTATTTGGAAATGTCTCATGACTCCAATGCCGATATCAAAATATTGATATCTACAATCATATAAAACTGCGCTATTCGTATGAATCATGCTGATAAATAACAACAATTATTAATTGTTTGTAAGCTGTCATCTACTGCAAGCTAACCTGAAATGATCAGGCTATAGAATGGAAGTAAAAATTTATGTTTCTTTTGTCCGCAGCTTAAACGCTCATGGTACTGTCACAATATTTTGACAAGAGCAAAATTATTCCACTATGGACAATAAACCTGTCCCATCAAGACTAGCATATGACCTGGCCAAGGAAACGTTTTACATAGAAGATCTGAGACTCAGCCTACCATCTACTGGAGCCAGCAATAAACTACTAGAACGGAGAAGAATGAAAAGAGCGGAGATAGACATCGATTTCTATGGGACGACTGCAATGATCGACCACAACTGGACAAAAGAGAATCGGTAACAGAGGCACACCATTACAAGACTAGTCATACATGGCTTCCACACAAAATATGTACGAACAAGACATTCCATACCCCGAACGACGAATATGTGTGTGAATTGTGCGGGTAGAGATGCAACTAATGTAATATCACAGAGGGCTATGAAAGAACAAAATCGATCTCCGATTATAGCAGACAATAATACCTATTCGGGTGAATCTTTCATCTTTAACAAAAAACCTGTCCATCGTGACACAGACATAGGTTTATCTAGATCACACCAAGGAGATCGTTTTTCTTGCAATTAGTATAATATTAATTTGAATCCTGTCCATCAGGATATAAGCATTCATCTCAAACACGTCTAGAATTTCAAGTGACAATACGTAGATACGATCCATTAACGAAATTTTAAATCATGAATCTGTCATATCATCTGTAAATCCCACATGCAGTTAGGACCCGAACCTGGCGACTCTGTAACTGGATCTACACGCCCAAAATCACCCTCACTCGAAATCAAAAGGCCAATGACGGCCTATGTTACTAAAATGCGTGTAAATATCTGAAGGAGGCAGGTCTGGCAGCGAGATATGTGTAGTACAATGGCGGCCATACTATAACGACACGTTTTGTTTCCTGCAAATATTGAAAACCATAGCCAAAAAAGGAGGATACCTCAAGATAGAATCAAAGGAAGACATCCTGGATGCGGTGAGTATATTGGAAAAATGTTTCACTGAAATGAAAAATATTATGAACGTAGAATACACGAAGAATAAAGATATAATGTTCTCGGGGAATGAGGTTAATGAAAAACAAGAAACCGTTCCGGCAGAGGAAAGGATCCGAGACAAGTACGACATCTAGTGACACCGCCCGAAAAACAACGAACACCATTACACATGTCAGGACATCTGGCGGACTAGAAACCACACCAACAACGAATGCTACGAAACAAGTGACGACACGTAGTGACCCAACACAAGAATTATCAACCACCAGCACTCAGGACCTGACATCTAGCAGCAGAATTAGGAACTTCAATAACCCAATCATGGATTACAACACAATACAAGAGACAATTACAATTGATATCATGCAAACTATACATCAAATGATGGAAGCACTAACAAACAAATTGAAAGGCCTAATACAAGAAGAAATTTAAAATACTCAGAAGGAAGAAACAAAACAACATCAGAAACATACTGACATAAATCCAAAGGCTGATCAGAACACAGCAAGCGAAATACATCTCCAATCGACAAGTAAGCTAGTGCAAGAAGAGCAACAAGAACAACATGCAAATGAGGAACCGTGGAGACAAGTAATCCGCAGAAGAGGCAGGCGACTTGCAAGACAACCAGCCATGACCGGTGCCGGACCGTGGGATGACTTTCAAGCAGGAGACAAGATGGCCTGGCTCTTCGTGGGTAGACTGAAACCCCAAACAACCACTGGCACTATTAAACATTTCCTAGCAAAAAAAGGAATTAAAGAAAATGTGATATGTGAAGAACTACCAACAAAAGGGAGTACGAAAGCTTTTAAGTTAGGAATCCCATTTAATTTCCTAGAGAAAGCAAATGAAGCGGAATTCTGGCCAGCAGGAATAGCAGTCAGGCGTTTCCGCTCTCCCCGTTTTTTTTCGAGACAACGGAGCGGAACTCACCGAATGAGACGCAAAATCAACTCAAACTAAGGACACTAAATTGGAACATAGAAGGACTTAAAACTATATTATCACTAGTTCCCGATAATTTCTTTAAGGCTTACGACATAGTGTTCTTAACAGAAATCTTCCTTGCAGAAGATTGGAATACAATAAGCACACACTACTCGATCAATATATTGGCAGAACAAGACCCAATGGGCAGACCCAAAGGCGGCATCACCTGTCTAATCAAATAAATCTTCTCACCTTTCGCAATTTCATATAAATAAAAAAATACCCTAGTAGTAAGGTCCGCCATATGCACTCTTATATGTGTATATTTGCAACCAGAGTTCACACCAGCTAATATTATAGATGAAATCAGTCAATGTTTGAACACCATCACTAGAGATGACCCTGTAATACTCGCAGGAGACCTGAACTGTCGTATAGATATTGTCTCACAAAAAAAAACAACGGAAGTTGTGAACTACCTCCAAGAAGAAGGCTTTATGCTAGGTAATAACCAGGCAACTAAAACCTATGTCAGCCATAATGGCTCAAGCGCCATAGACTTAGTATTTATCAATTCCAAATTTAAAACATTGAAACAAAATATCATCCCAGAAATGGAGAGGAAGAACCTGCACCTAGAAACAACACTACAGCTAGAGAATGTAACAAGGAATAGATCAGAAAACCCAATCAAACTAAGCAGGAAAGCCGATCAATCAGCATTGGATAATGCCAATACCAAAACAACAACGTTAATACAAAACTAAAACAGTGAATGAAGCAGCATCTCTGATAGAAACACTGATTCTAAAGACCACTCATATACTAGATAATATAAATCGAAAGTCTAAGCCATGGTTCAATATAGAATGCTATGAAGCCAGAAGAAAATACATTAACGCCATGCATAATGCAAGAACAACGGGTTCAGCGGATGAGTTGGACTTATACGTTAGACTGAGGAGAGAGTACAAAATCAAGATAAAAGAATCACAGATGCTATTCTGGGAGGAAGAGGAAGAGAAAAAACGGTTAATTGATATGGCCAAACAAAGTCCATACAAAGCTCTTCAACCAAGGCAAAATTCCAAAGAAATATCCCAATGGAGGCATGGGAGAGACATTTAAGTTCAATCTTGCAGGCTAGAGACACACACACCCGATAAGCTCTCCAATGACTCAGGTCCAAATATAAGATACAGAATGTTTCACAGAAAAGAAGTAATTCACATTATTATGAGTACAATAAACAATAAAGCATGTGGTTCAGATAACATATATAATGACCACTTGAAACCTATACTCCCTGTGCTAGCAAAACCACTCACAGCCCTCTTCAATGAATGTTCGAGACAAGGAGCTATACCAGATAGATGGATAACGTCAAAGGTAATAATGCTATACAACGGAAAAGGAAATACAGGGGCATTGCCTTAGAGAATACTTCTCTCAAGACCCTTACAACATTACTATGCAAGCGTCTCAGAAGTATTATTGATGAGAAACTATCAGATTCACATTTTGGATTCAGAAGTGGGAGATCAACGATACAAGCTGTACATTGTCTCCAATCTGATATAGAAACAGCCATAGCAAACCGTGGAGGAAAACTACTTTCTGTATTTATTGACTACTCCAAGGCGTTCTACACAATAAATAGAACCATCCTAATGAAGAACGTGGAAAACGTTATAGGTCTAAAACACTACCTACTACCGCCTATTAGAGACCTCCTCGCCAACAACTGGGTGGAAATAAGTGACGGTATAGACAAATCGAACCTGATACAGCAAACTGTGAAGGTACTGCAGGGGGACCCATTAAGCCCCTTGCTGTTCATTTTAGCTACATCGTATATCATCAAGGCAATAAAACCTGATAACATAAACCTGCTTATGTACGCAGATGACATGGTATTGACCTCAACTTCGGATAGTGATCTGCAGAAAGCCGTCAACCAATTAGTGGACTGGGCAAAAAAAAATGAACTGACACTAAATGAAGAGAAAACAGTCTCCATGACCTTTAGAAAAGGGGGCAGACAAGGCATTTTCTACGTTGTCGGAAAAAACACTAAAATCAGTAACTAGCTTTACGTATCTGGGAGTCACTTTCCAAACACAGGGAAGCGTGTTTACGAACCATATAAATGATAGAATAAATGCTGCAATAAGAGCCATAAGCGACATTAAGTCAATAAACAGACTCTCACTAGAAACAGCCCCACAACTTTTTGAACTTAAAGTTGATCCCATTGCAACATATGGGTTAGAGAATATATGGACCCATTTAAAGAAACCGAACTTACAAAAATTAGATAAACTAAAAGCCAGATACCTAAAAAGGGTGCTCTGTCTCTCCAGATACACGCCCTCACGACTTGTATATGAACTCTCCAGAGAACCATTCAACATAGAAACGCTGAGGCTAATGTTCCTACTACCAATGACACCAGCTTACCAGGACCTCCTGCAAGAACTCCACGAGAAGAAACGCAAAATATGGGAAGAATTCTATATTACTGACGCTATGACAAACCGTGTATGGACTCAGGGAGGATATGAATTGCGCCACACAGTGACCAGACTCGCTGTGCATGGATTTCACCACAAGCTGTGCAGCAACCAGAGATTCCACGAGCCCGGCTCAGACTGCATGTGTGCAAGATGTGGCGAACAGTGCGATAAATATCATGTGTTAAACTGTAGGATGAGATCAGAATCGTTGTTGAAATTCTGCATTGACTGAGAACAATCTTCTTTGCACGTTGTGCGCATTTCTTATGTTATTATAAAAATATGAGGTTTCTTCTTAATGTGGAGCGTCATATCGACACACAAGATATCTCCAGCCGCGTAACCTGTAAATAGGATACATATAAGTCCATAGTAGGCCTAAATTGCGGATTTTGTTTATTTTGAGTTAAGGTGATTTTTCTATCTAAGTAAAAATATTGCATTAAACTTAGATTCAGTGATAAGGAACACCAATAATAAATATATGAGCGTAAAAGTTGCCGTAAGCAGATATCGGTAAACAACGAACAAAGTAGTGGCCTAAATATTCGCTACTCGAACCACTAACTGAGGATATAAGCTACGGTTGGACGCTAACAGGTTGTATACCAAGTACTGAATAAAACGCAATATATGTTGTGCTTTTCATCAAGCAGTCGACTTATCTACTGTCACAATCCTCCTTGAGTTCCTGAGTTAAGACCTTATTGCTCTCCAACCCAATATGAACCAACCCTGAGTTGGTACACCCAAATTCCTCAATCGACTAACCAATACCCTTCTATACGTATAATTTAATTAACCTGTAACTTTCCATGTACTTAGGCGAAGCAGCGCATGTCGGGTATTAACTAGTATTATATAAATTAGAAATATATTGTATTTAAGATATTACTTAATTACTTTCTTGGATCTTCCAACAAATTGTGAATCAATACAAAGAAATAATTACACTGCGTGGTTCTGAGGAATATCCGATTAAAAGTTTCAACTTAACAATAGTAACGTATAAGGTTTCATTATCTGGTACTACTTACGAACATATTATTTGTCCTACATTATGAATATTTTTGAATGAATAAGCAGATTACGTATCAGGAAATAAGAAAAAATAAATCTTATTAAAAGTTAAAAATAATTCGAGGACTGGTTATTAAATTAATGAGTGAATTAATAAAAATGAGTGAGAAGGTGAAACTATTTGTTTGTTTGAGGGTTTATCTTATCTTGAAGCTAAACACGGCCATAATAAAAATTATTCTAAACCATAGGATAAATATAATATAAACTATAGATGTTTAAAATATTTTTAAGCTCTATGTTCTTGATTTCTCAGTTTCCACCGTATATTTCTGTGATGGAGGCATTCGGCTTTTAATTTCTCGAATTTTACTCACCAGAAAAATTCGATCGGCTTTGACTTGGATAGAATCCAATACATTTTATTCAAAACCAAAGGTGATATCTAGAGACGATTAAGTTAATTAAGCAGATAATAAGCAAGTTTTCTGGATAATTAATCAATCATTAACTATCTAACTAAGTCACTGGCACTATCAAACTCGTAGGTTCATGGCCGCGCAGACATAAGCTCTCCATTCATCCCTATTCTGAGCTAATGTTTTCCAATCATTCCCTGTATAATCTGCTTCCCTCAAATCATGGTTAATGTTACTTCCCACCTCAGTCTTGATCTACCATTGATCGAAGGACATGATTTATTTTAATATAAACTTTTACACCGGACTTTTAGTTGACTATTTAACTCATGTCGCAAATGGTAGTCAATGACCAATCACGTTTCAATGAATTCTATTTTAAACCAATGACAGTCGTGTTTCACTTCGCTCTTTATCGATTTCTCTTTATCAGCTCCTGCTTTTGTGATAAAGAAAGCTCCTCCTTTTTTAATATTCTGAACAGGTTAGACCATTATTTTTCTCTAACATATACATTGAATATAGCAAATAATGAATAGATTCAGTGATTTTACTGAGTTTTTTATTCAAAATATAAATTATTAACCTATAATGTTGATTATAATAGTTTGATGTGTTTCATTATTTCTCCACTAGAGTGCATTCTTAAAATATTGCGATCCTATTTGGCAATAAATTATATGATCGAGTTGCAGTGAATATACATAACCACACATTTCTAATTTGTTTTCAAACATCGCCGTTTACATTAACTATATAAATATTTTAAAACACCGGTAACTATATTCAAATAATTATTATTTAGTTAAGAGCTTAATTTTGTTCGTTAAATAGTCCTAACAAATGCCACTCTTGATTTCCAAATTCTCTAGGTAAACTAACTCCTCACTTCGTGAGTCGTGAATTTATCGATAATTTGGAAATCACTCGTGGCATTACTTATGAAAATTATTTAATTTTCAAATCGATTCCAATCATAATAGAGGTGTAAATCACATTATTTCAAAATGTAGTACTAGGTCTTGGGAGTTGATCTAAGAGAGTTACCATTTGGAAGTCGGTTGATAAACAATCATCCTTGGTGGAGATATGCGCCGAGTATTGTCAAATAGGCCTACTGATGGTAATTTCAAATATATATCGTCCAATAAATAGAAATATTGCAATTAAATAGTATTAAAATGAATGTTTAATTTATGATTACAAAAAAATATAAATGATTTACTAAATATTTGCAAGATATAGCATAATTGCCTTTCGTCAAGAAAATAGTGGCTGTGAGTGTTAAAAGATAACCTTTTAGATAAAAAGCTTATTTGATAATAGGATTATTAACCTATCAATTATAGTGATCAATTAAATAATTTGTGGATTTTTATTCATGTTAATCGTCGAATCTACTTTCCTTTTTCTCCCTGAGAAGAATCTTCTTTCACCCTGAGAGAATAAACCTGATCGCACGTTTCTAAATGATGGCTAGGATTCTATCCCAGGAGACCACCTACATTTGTGGACAAATTAGAGTGGGATAATGGACAAGTTAGTGTTAGTTTTGGCAAGTTAAAGTGGGAAAATTGTCGAGTTAGTGTACAACAGAATAGTTTAGCATTCTCTTGTTTTTTGGCGGGTTTTTGTGATACGTTGGCTACACTCTGAGCAATGTCTAATGCATATTCTACATTGTAAATGTGGTGTTTTTAAGTTACTTTCAGCTAAAAGTCTCACTCCATTTTGAGTACTTTTAAAAAATCAACATATATATTTCTCTCAGGTATTTATTTACATACTGCAACAATCATGATCATCCATACAAGTATTAGGCCGTGTGGCCTGTTACGGTCTCAAAGGGGAATTTTCCATCCAGCGCTTTTTTGGACGTCCCAGCGATCTTTTGCCTTGGGGGCGGTAGCGAAGTATGGCTTTTGGAATTCTATTAGACTGCATTCTTTGAAGATGGACTTTCCAGTTGTTCTGGTAGTTTTGTATATGTTGAAGAATGGGTTCTACATCCAACTCTTCCATAATTTCCTCATTTCTTTTATGGTCCCACTTTGTGTAGCCTGCTGTACGGCGCATGAATCGCATCTCATTTGCTGTTATTCGGCTTTCATCTCTTCTGTATTGTCCATACTTCACTACCATATCTTAATACTGGTCTTGCGAGAACCTTATAAAGCCTTAATCTTGTATTCTTCTGTACTAAGATGGTTTCATTATACTCTTAATTATCCCCGTTATTTTTGTAAAATTTGTGATTTTCTTTGATATATCAGCTTCATCTTGAAATGTTAAATTATAACCCAAATAATTAAATTAATTTACTCGTTCTAAAATTTCATCATCCAAAATAATTTTGCTAGGTATAGGGCATTTCAAAGAAAATGCCATAACTTTAGTTTCTTTGTATTGATTTCCATATTGTACCTTTTTGCAATTATATTAAAATTGTGTATAGAAAACTGTGAATCTTTCTGTTGGAGCTGTTAATACCAAATCATCTGCAAAAAGCAAAACGTCTATTTTATGGTTTTATTAATTTGGATAGAACCGCGTTTCATCTGTCGACAATCTTGGAGTATTCTATCCATGTATATGATAAAGAGTAACAAAAATGTTTTTTCAATTTTTTCTTTAATTTATAAAGGTGGCATAGATTCCCGTTAATGTTTGTTAGTGAGACCATTTAACGCCCTGTATATTCACTTAAAATAAGAATACAAAGCTTTAAAAGACTATAATAAATAATTAAATAGAAATACCTACAGTAGGAATCTGTAGTTTCCTCATATAAGTTCGCTATAAGTAAAACTAGGGTATCTAACATTTCACGTTTATCATGAACTCTATTTACTTGATTATTTTGTTGTGTAAACAAGACCTCCAGGGATTGTGCATTTTATTTCATTTCCCAACAAGACGTTTAATTAAGAAATGCATTTTAGTAAAATAAACCAATTACAAACATTAAATTAGAAGCAAGTTTCGTCATCGTAGAAACAACGTTATAAAAACTGTAACATGTTATTAAATTAGCATCTCGTAAACGTGTCCCACTAATGAAAATAAACATTCCTTACGTTTAAAAAAGTTTTTGCATAAATAAACATTTATGAAAATAATGTTATATAAATTTTACTACTAGTTTATTTAATATAATATTATATGTAAATTTCCACAGGCTACATTGAGGGACTTACGTCACAAGAAAACTGTTAACCATTGCTTGCCGAAACCTATCTTGAATTTTCTTTCAGAGTAGCAATGCGATGTACCTGGGCCCTATCAAAAAATATATCCGCAGCTTGTAACTGCAAAATTGTAAAATACAGCGCCAAATCTCTCTTATTAAATCTATAGGGAAGTAATACAACTCCTTATTTAGTACATTGGATAAACCTCACTACAACCTGCAGCAAGCTGTAGTAAAATTGATGAGGTAGTTAGGCAGGAGGCTCTCTTCAGGGCGTCTTTTAGATTAAGCTTATTTCTGGGTTCTACCGTTGTGAAGGAAAAGGAATTCGATAATCAGTGTAATTAATTAAAAAGGGTTTATTTTTGTTAACCTCTTATGAACAACACAATACACAACAAATTAATAATATCTCGTAGACTACTTGTGCAAATCTAGACTTCCCTAGTATTATTCACGTACGATAGATTGATTCACACTTTTAGGTAATAATATGGGAGCAACAGGCTCCTCTGAATACTCGTAATATGATAAACTAGCCCATTCTGTTTTCGTAAGGGAACTACTGGCTCTTATCTGTATGTACTGGCCACACACTGATCGTATGAGAGCAACTGGCCACACTGCATGTACTCGTAAGGGAGTTACTGGTCACACTCTGTTAACAATAACATTTATTGGCCATTTATATTCATTTCCCAAGAAAGTTTTAAAATTGGCTCAAGTATTCCTTTTAACAAATCCTTTTGCAAATCTAACCATATGCAACACGTCAATCAAATTTGCAGTTTCATAATAAACATTAGTTTCGCTTCGAAACCCTTCAGTTACCGTTAACCACTCTATAACAACAGCTTATTGTGTGGTCCCAAATAATAAACAAATTAATTTTAATTCTAGGAATTACTAATGCTACAAATTCCACTAAGTAATCTGCGCAGGCGGAAAATATGTTAACTAACATGCTGTCTTTCTCTTTATCTTCCATACTATATAGCCAATTCCTGTCCTCTGTTATTATGTTCTTTGTCTGACAGGTAGAGAGCTGACAGATACTATGGATTTTAATGGTCCGTCCTTCTAAGCGGTCATTGGCAAAATTACTAATTTGACATCCCTTTTACTATTGAGGTTACAAGTAGGAATGGGCTGTCCCTTCGTTGCCCTTCTCATTAAGGTACGTACACATATGCGTGCCGCGAACACGAACGGCGCATGCGCGGCGCATGTTATGTTCGTCGAAATGATTAATTTCAACGAACCTCCTGCGATCCATAGGAAACCCACAAACCTTCAGTAGACATTTTGCAGAGCAGGTGTAAGCAACCATGTCTATTCCCTTTCCGTTCTCCCGCTTGTCCTGCATTGTTCCCCAAAAATAGGGACTTTTTTTTAAATGTCGCGGGACAAATTGTTAAAAATCGGGACTGCCCCGCCAAAATCGGGACGTCTGGTCACGCTTATTACTTATTACATCTTATAACTTTACTTATACTTTTTCAAATATTATAGCATTAAAGGAATTAAAAAATATATATATATCTTCTCTTCTTCTTCCTTCCAAGTATTAGGCCAAGGCCTGTTACGATCCTATAGAAAAAATTTTCCCGTATGGGAAATTCTTGTATAAGACTTGAAAGCATAATAATAGTCCCTTCGATTGGTTGCTGGCCAAAGGAAGGCAAGACCAGTGATGGGCTACCATCTTATAGCCTCTGGTCAGGCTTTTCTGGAGAAGGAAAGAAAATAAAGGAAAGAATAAATGGAAGAAAGGAAAGACTCCCTAGCCCTCGGATGCCCTAATAGCGTCGGGGTCGAAAAAACAAGAGTTAACCAAGAGAGGTTAGATAGTAAAGTTAAAAGAGTGCAAAACACAAGTAAGTGGAAGAAATGTTTTGCACAGCTTGGGGCACCTTGTGGTCGCCATCCACATATCCCCTAGATGAGGACCCCTGAGGGCAAAAATATATATATGATTTGTATATATATGTTTAAAATTATTAAGAATCTATCTCACCATAACATGGCCTTAATTTTTAATAAAGATGTACATGATTATTATACTAGGGGTTGTACTTTATTGCACAAAGATACTAGTTTCTCAAAAAAAAAAGTATAAAAGGGAATCGTTATGCATTAATCAACTATTACAATAACTTACCTATTGAATATCAACATTTCACGAATGTAAAACATTTTTCTAATTGTATCCGTAGCCGAGCGGTTAAGGTAGGAAGCCTTGGCGCAGAGCTACGGGACTTGCGCTGGTTCGAGTCTCCATGGGGGAAGAAATTTTCTCATGGTATTTCGGCCAGTATGGGACCGGTGCCCACCCAGCATCGTGAGGCAATTGGGTAGCTACAATAAGTAGCGGCTCCAGGTTGAGGAACCAGCTATAACGGCTGGGGGACTCGACATGCTAACCACATGTCACCCCTACACTGGCTGTTGATCATCTACCTCTGTGATTGACACATGTGGATGTGAAGGGCCAGCAGCCGGCTGGTAAAAGGGCAACCGCTGAAAAGTGGAAAGACCCGGAATCGGAATTAAAAAATACTTTTTCTCATTGCTTTCTTAGTTAATTTTGTTAATTTTATTATTATTAATATTATCCTGTTTAAATATTGTATTATTATGTGGGTTCTTATATATATATATATATATATATATATATATATATATTGTGCATCTATAGTAGTTTGTATTACTTAAACTTATGCCTGAATTTGTTTTCTTGTTTTTATTGTTAATTGTTTTATGTCCATTATTTTTGTATATTGCCCCTTAACATGAGCAATCTTGCTCTTTGGAGTGTTTGAAGAAATAAATAAATAATTAGTAATAAATGTGTTTATATATTTTATTGTTTTTTGATACTTCATACATAATATTATAAAATGAACGTCTTAAATAAGTAATGTTTTCTAAATAATTCTAATTTATTCATACAATTACAGTACACACGAAAAAAATAACACATAACATTGAAAAAAAACAGGCATCTCCTTTCAATGATTTTTAAAAATGATCCTTATGTTGAGGATCCCACAATACTTACTTGCTTCTATAAATATCAATAAGTTTTAACATGTTTTCCTCTGACCACTCCATACTCAAATAATAGGTGCGCACCGAAAACAACGAACCTCTCAGTTACCCGTCCTAATCTAAACAGCGAACCATCAAAGTGTTCGTGGAAAAAACCGACAATGAGTGGATCGTGGTGCGAGACTCGCGCGCCGTTCGCGCGCACCTTAAAACCCCGTCCAAATCTGATGAACATGGAGCGCGCGCGCGTAAGTGTGTACGTACCTTTACATGTTGCCACTTGTGATTTGTTTGAGACTGGTAACGGAGAGACGACAAATACTATGATTTTAAATTATCCGACCGCTTGAGCGTTCCGTGTTTAAATGACTAATTTAACAACCATGTTAAGATCTTTCACACGTGTTTAGGGATACCGCTTGAGCGTTCCGTGTTTAAATGACTAATTTAACAACCATGTTAAGATCTTTCACACGTGTTTAGGGATACCGCTTGAGCGTTCCGTGTTTAAATGACTAATTTAACAACCATGTTAAGATCTTTCACACGTGTTTAGGGATACCGCTTGAGCGTTCCGTGTTTAAATGACTAATTTAACAACCATGTTAAGATCTTTCACACGTGTTTAGGGATACCGCTTGGAGCGGTTCCGTGTTTAAATGACATATTTAACAACCCATGTTTAGATCTTTCACACGTGTTTTAGGGATACCGCTTGAGCGTTCCGTGTTTAAATGACTAATTTAACAACCATGTTAAGATCTTTCACACGTGTTTAGGGATACCGCTTGAGCGTTTCCGTGTTTAAATGACTAATTTAACAACCCATGTTAAGATCGTTTCACCCGTGGTTTTAGGGATACCGGGCTTGAGCGTTCCGTGTTTAAATGACTAATTTAACAACCATGTTAAGATCTTTCACACGTGTTTAGGGATACCGCTTGAGCGTTCCGTGTTTAAATGACTAATTTAACAACCATGTTAAGATCTTTCACACGTGTTTAGGGATACCGCTTGAGCATTCCGTGTTTAAATGACTAATTTAACAACCATGTTAAGATCTTTCACACGTGTTTAGGGATTCTTCGCCCACACTTAAAATTTAACCATTTCAGTACATGATCGTATGTACAGTCTTCCCCAACATCCCTTCCATAGATTCAGTAGTTTGGCGACACTAGTGCTGAAACTCTTCCCCTCCGCCTGCGGAGAGTTAACTTGGTGGTATATTAGCTGCCGAACGCGCCGCTTCCCGCCTCATGCCACTCCGCTATCACTCTAGCAGGGACGTCGATCTGGTCCATGCTGTGGTGGATATAGGTTTCGATTTCTGTGCCTTACAGTTAAAAGCTGCAGATAGTTTTTGGACATGGCCTTGGTATAAAATCACAATGCTTCTCTGGGAGAAATATCAAGGTAGGTTTTGGCATGCAATGGTTGACAGTTCCCTTGTCAGATGATAGTAAAGAGTCTCGTATTCTTCCTCAGGTCAACCCCAGTGAATAACTTAGGTGTCCTAAGGCAAGATCAGCGAGGACAGAAAACTTTTTGAGGTGTTTTCCTTTTTTACCGCAGTAGTCGAAACAAATTCTAGATTTAAATATCATCATAAATTATGCCACGAGCGATTTCCAATTTATCTAGATAATTTGGAAATCAAGAGTGGAATTTGTTAGGACTATTTAACGAATACAATTAAGTTGTTTACTCAAAAAGCATTATTTAAATATAGTTATTTTAAAATATTTATATATTTAGTGTAAATGGCGATTTTTAAAACAAATGAGAAATTTTATGTTTTGTTTGTTCATCACTGCAACCAGATCATATTTATTGCCAAATATAATCGCAATATTGTAAGAATGCACCCTAGTGGGGAAAAAATGAAACCCATCATTACAGGTTATTAATTAATTTCTGATGTCCTATGATGTAAATATGTCAATTACATTTTTCTGCAACGTTAATTCCTGGAAAATAATACGTTTAAGAAAGTGCAAACAGTGTTTTTGTAGTATAATAAATTGCTACGAATGTTTTTATATTATATCTCGCAAGCAGAATTTGGTGACATTTCTCACTATATATACAATTTGGAAGCCACTTGATGAAATTATAGCGATAAAATGAAAGTGATAAAATCGAGGCGAAAAAACGACTCTGATTGGTTGTAAATAAAAATTCATTGAGATGTGTGATTGGTCATTGAATTTCATTTGGGGCATGAGTTAAATAGTCACTATAAAACATCTAATAAAATTTAGCTAGCATTTTTATTAATGACGCTTCTGAATACGAATTCAAGTCTGGGTGAGAAAGGACAAAACATATTTAGGGCTTGAATTTATTTTGCTTACATTAAATCTACGACACGAATACACGGCTCAAGTTCCCATCCGAAGGAAAAATATTCATACACCTTCAAAAATACATTGGCCTTGAACCATAAATATCAAAAATGGCAGCGAGCATTGTAACCACAGGTCCTTCAGGAACGATATCAATGTTAAGAATTCACAGTGTCTCTTCATAAAAAACCGAAAGGTTTTTTGCTAAAACATACATAAATAAGAATGGAAAATCACATTAATAATAACAGAGAATGTGTTTATTGCATTATAGATTTATTTGTAAGAAGTATATAATCTACTTGTTTTCGACGTGATGCTAGGTCGAGAAATGAGATGAAGTCCCTATCATCGAAGGTCTGTGATGTGCAAAGATTCCGATGGATCAGACATATCGCACCATCACAGACACAGATGAAATGAGAGGAAATGTATGATAATGGAATGGAGAGTAGTGGATTATTTTTGGGGGGGGAACTACGACAAAAAATTGTCCTGGTTCCGAACAATTTGTATATTATACTTTTATATTATACTTATTTTGTATATTTTACAATAAGTAGGCCTACTATAAGAATAGACTAATAGCTCTAGAAATTGATTATTTGCGCAGAAGTGTCAGAAAACCATACTTAGAACATGTCACAAATAATGGAATTAGAAACATAATGGAAGCAGAAGAAAGCATAATTGAAATAATTAAGGAGAAGGAATTATAGTGGTTAGGACATGTTTTAAGAATGGAAGATGGGCGATGGCCGAAGCAACCGAGCAGAAAGAAGAAAAGAGGGAAACCAAAGTTAAGACGGAAGGAAAACATGAAGATAGTAATGCAAGCTAGAGGGTTAAGCATAGAAGATGTCCAAGATCGTAGGCTTTGCAGGTTTGGAACGGGAAGACGGCAACAGCTGTAAAAACCCGAAGATAGATAGATTGTATATTATATTTATTTATACCTTTTAAGGTTTCCGCTATAATTGAATTTTACGCGATCTGTTGGAGGAGAATTACTAACTCTGAATCATCATCATCATCATCATCATCGCTAACTCTGAATCATCATCATCATCATCGCTAACTCTGAATCACATTCACATATTTGTGTCCACGCGAGGATATGATGAAGCTCTCTGGAGAAGCTATCAGTTTACTGTAGTTTTCAGTTCCCAAACAACAAGAATATTTAAGACAATCAGTCATAAATTCTTATTAATAAAGGCGAATTTGATGCTGATGGTATTAGGGAAGTGCTTGGGCCTCATTTTTTCCAGACATTTGTCTTACAGAAGAAAAAAAAAACTGTGATTCGACAGCCCTAGAAAGCCGACTACTAGCCTTAGATTTACATCTGTCTTTTACAGAGGTGAAAAAGCCATATGCGTTGACATGTGATCAGCATATTGGGTACCCAATCGTTAAAATTGAATATCTCAACCAGAAGCCTCTATTTTTTGTAGCTATACAAATTCCTGACAATGCTAGTTGGGCACCATTTCCACATTGGCCGAAATTTCATGAGAAGATTTCTTCCCCTATGAGAACTCTACCTAGCGCGTGTTTCGTAACTCTGTGTCAAGAGATGATACCTTAAACAACTCGTCTACGGCACGAGATAAGGTGAACTAAAGCTCCGGAAAAATCTCGTGCAATAAATTTGTCCGTTCGAGGAGCCAAACTGGCTACTTCTTTCGATATTACCTCACCACATCAGTGCACTATAAAACTTTTAAATAACTAGTAATGATTGCTTTTATAACCATATTCTAATTTTGGACCACAAACCTGGAGTAATAACAGTTCATTACAAGCAATATAATATGCTCCAATAAAAATTCTCTAATTGGAAATGCATCAAAGTGAAGTAAATTTGTTTAATCTAGTGTTAGTGAAAGAGGGTGGATTTTTTTATTGCATTACTTGTAAGCTTATTAGGCCTACATTACTTGTAAGCTTAAAACATTATAGAAAGACAAATAGGGCCTATAAAATTGCTAAACGGAAGTTTAAGTACAAAATTATTATAAATGTAATAGAATGTTGGTATGTTACATGGATAAAAGGTAGCACTTAATTCAAATTTACCTGTTCTAATAAAAGTACAAAGACTAAAATACATAGGCCTATTTATGATACAGTAATCAGATTTATCTCTAAGATGTACTTCATCTAGAGCGAGTTATTGTTATCATTATTATAATTATCATATATTTTATTATTATTATATTACTATTAAATAGCCCAAGGTTGTGGTCTCGAGGTTGCGTCCTGCCTTGTCACGCAGCGGGCCCGGGTTCGATTCCCGGTCGGGACAGACTCCTAGGTGAGGCTTTTTCGGGGTTTTTACTCACCTATAAGACAAATGTCAGAAAGCGTAGGGCCCAACGGTTCCTGAAAATCATCCGGCCATCATCATGATCATCATCATCATCATCATCCTTCACCTGTGTGGAAAGCAACGGGAAGCTACCACTCCTATAATTCTCTAGTAAAGCTGCAAAGCAAAGCATGAAAATGCTATGATTGCAGTGAAAGACCTGCCTTCGGGCAGAATTACTATAGAATGGAATTAATTAAATAACAATTTTACTTAATAAAAAATCCATTCTTTAAGACAACAATTATTGTACCCTATATAGTAGACTTCATTAATTGTAACTTATTTCTCCAAAATGTTTCATATTGTGTACCGTTTTTTATAGACCAAAGTTTGCTTAGGATATTCAACATCATTTCGCCAAGTACACTCTGATCTGTCTCATCGCCTTTCCACTCAATTCCGAACCGAAACATGTATAAATTTAGAGGCAATTTTCCTCTCCATTCTTCATACATGTCCGAACAATTGTAGTATATTTTTTACTACTTCAGAAACACTTCTTCCACTTCCAGTATCCTTGGAAAAACTGTATATTTATTCTTTCTATTCCTGTTTTCTTATTATTATCTTAAAATGCCTACATTTTAATTAAACCTCTAATGTCGGGTTTCACGCATCAGAACCTCATAGCGATCATTGTTTGAAAACTCTACTTCAAATTCCGTTTTAGTTCTTAATTGAATTAAATGAGTGTCACATCAATTCCTAAGAACCACTGTCGATTGAAATGATTGTTACCACTATGTAGCATATTAAGCAGAGATTCAAGGAAGCACATGTTAGTGCGAAACTATCCTTATTTTCAGTTATATCCCGATGTCTGTTCTCAAATCAAGTAAGTGAGTGAATCTCTTTTCAAGCCCAATACACAGAGTCAATACACGGACATCAAATGAGATGAGATATTTATCCCAAAGCATGATTTTTTCTCATATTCTGTTGAATTTGATGTTTTAATGAATAAAAGATTAATAGGTACTTACTGTTGAGACTGATAGATTATGTTCGCTACCGTTGCGGAAGATATTATAAGACTCGTATCAATCATGGAGTAAGATTTGGATAAGCATTTTCAATTTCAATGATTATCAACTGGTTTTAGCGCAAGTTAAATTTGATATGGAATTAATGATAAAAAAAGGTAGAAAAACACATATGAATCATGGGGTCTCACAGTAAATTTACAATAAACAGAATATCTGGCAATAAATAGCAATGAACGAGAAAATTTAATATTGGAGGAAGGAATCCAAATAAAGCAAGTAAAACAAACTAAATACTTGGGAATAATTATGGATAACATTCAAGGTATAGGCAAAGAATCGAATTAAGTAGCAAAATAACATCATCGTTAAATTCCATATGGTGGGATAAGTATATTTGGAATGACACAAAACAATATATTGGTAAAACATTGGTGGAATCTGTTGCAATGTATGGAAGTGAGGTATGGACAATTAATAAGTACTACAAGAATATACTAATAGCTCAAGATATGAATTATTTACGCACAAGTGCCAGAAAGTAAAAATTAGAACATGTCACAAATAAGGAAATTAGAAACATAATGGAAGCAGAAGAAAGCATCATTGAAAGAATTGAGGAGAGAGAAGGAATTAAAGTGGTTATGACATGGTTTAAGAATGGAAGATGAGCGATGGCCAAAGCATCAATGGCATCCGACCAGAAAGAAGAAAAGAAGGAGACCAAAGTTAACACGGACGAAAAACATGAAGACATTAATGCTAGCAAGAGGGTTAAGCATTGAAGATGCCCAAGATCGTAGGCTTTGGAGGTTTGGCACGGGAAGACGGCAGCAGCTGAAAAATCTGAAGATAGATAGATGGATTTTCAATTTCCAAAATAAATATCAGAAAAAATAATGATATAATGGGAGAATAATTACCAAGTAAATCGAAGTGAAGGTAAAAAAAAACAGAAATTGTCTATGAAAAACGGTAAACGATATAAGACAAGTTAATGTAGAGGTTAAGTTAGCATATAGGTTAGATTAGCATGAATTCTATAGTATTGTAAAATGCGCAATACGTGAAGGATCATATCCAAGGTAAACATAAACTAATTCGAGTGATACGAAGAGATACCAATTTTGTTCAAATTCCACAAGTTGAAGCAATCGCAAGTTACCACTTGCACATTTAAGAGATACAATAACACCAGCCAACAGTGAAAATGTAACTGGAACGAAGTAAATGTTTCGTAAATATATCGACCACACTGATAACGAAAACGACAATAAAAAGCTAGAATTAGCTCTCATTTCCAAGTTAAAGGGGGTGCATTTAATCCTTTTGAATTATGATTTTGTTTAGGTTAATTTCAGGCACGCAGCTACGTACAGCAACATCACTATTTATCCTGGGATCATGCTTCGAACCTCACTCTCTTCAGAAAAGAACAGTATTTAAACGGTACCATTCAAATACCCTTATCATGTACCCGAGGCGGGAAAAAATTTATGGAAATAGGGTTTTTTCTGAAAAATCCCTTGTTTACAACTTCGGGCCCCTGCACCCACCTGTAACGCACAGATCTCTAAATCAACTGAAATATACCAAGAGGTACACGTAATGGATGTGCTAAATTGAAATCTTCTACGTGCAAAAGTAAGGCCAAAGTGATGATATCATTACCACCTATGTCTCGATACAGAAGAGCGAATTATACGTAACGTGTTTTACAATGCATCCACGTTTGAAAAAAAGTAGAAAGCTTTAATAGAAAATTTTAAAGCCAAAACTTACATTAATCTATTTTGGGACTAATGGCAACTATGAGCATTAACTATAAAACCGATGAGTGGAGGTTGTTTATCGGCTTCTCCAATATAAATCTCAAGTGTGTTCTACTGCATAATGGCAACGTGTTCCATCGATTCCGATTGGGTATGCACCTTACATGAAAATGAACATATGTTAACATGAAACAATTGTTATTGCGATTGAACTATGACAAGTATAAATGACAGATTTTCGGGGATCTGAAAATCATAGGCATACTACTTGGGCTACAACAGGGCTATACCAAGTTCTGTTATTTGCAGTGCCTCTGGGATAGCCGCGCCATAGAACTTCATTATAAAAAGAAATATTGGCCTAAGTATTAATCACTTGAACCAGGCCTCACAATATTATGTAAGAAGAACTTGTCGAATCCAGAACGTAATTTTCCCTGCTCTTCATGTAAAATTGGGCCTAATGAAAAACGTCGTTATTGCCATGGACACAATTGGGGTAGCATTTATCTATTTGCGCCAGACATTTCCACGGCTTAGTGAGACGAAAAAAAGAGGGGATTTTCGTGGATCCCCAGATACGGAAAATGTACAAAAGATGAGCATATCAACACCATTCTGACTGGTAATGAAAAGTTAGCTTTGGGATACCTTTCATCAAGTGTCAACAAACTTTCCAAAAAAATAAGAGGGCTGAAAACTATAAGGATCTTGTGGCAAATCTTCTGCACTGCTGCGATAGACTGGAGTGTAACATGTCCTTAAAGTTATATTTCTTAGATTCCCACTTGGAATTTTTTTCCTGACAACTGTGTGCTGTAAGAAATGAGCGCAGGAACGCTTCCATCAGCAAATTTCGAACGTGAAAATGAGATACCAGGGAAGATGGAGTGCATCGATGTTAGCCGGTTACTGCTGGACACTGATAAGGAAAATTACAATTGTCAGGCAAAGCGGTTGCGCCTTCAGTGACCTTCCTCCAAGGGATAACAACAAGGTAATTACATGCATACGCTAATGTAGGCAACAACGTAAAGTTAGCATAACTTCAAAACAAGAGCTAATCTTGCTGCATTTTCATTGCCATTTCCGTTATCAGCACACTCGAAAACATAAGGATTAGCTGTTTACATGTCAGTTACAGAAAAAGGAAAATTGTGTTGGCTAGTGTAATTCATCAATCGTTCGATGATAATAATTGTTCAGTAAATGTAATACCTAATGTAATTGTAATTTCTTTGTGTTTTTGCTAATAAACTTGCCCAAATAGAATCTGCCAACAGAAAAACATATCTGGCAACAGAGAAGGAAAAAATAAATTATATTATAATTATAGAAACTATTTTTAAATTTCTAGAATAGATTTGGATCAAGACAGAACCAGAATGTAGGTGCAAATATTGAAATATTAAGTCGTAATAATTACATTATTTTAGATATTAATTATTACTCGTACATCATGTTTTCTTAATGGAGTTATACTGCATATTGAGGGACCCTTCACTGATAACTGCATTGAATTAAATCAGTTTTGTCAATTTTATAAAATAGATTACAAGTAAATCTGTCTACAGTTAATTATATTGTTTGTTTGTTTATAATAAAATGATTAAAAACTAAATAAGGATGATTTATGACTGTTTACTTGTAAAATTATTAATTACGTTTGCCACAGTTTTTCCATATGTTGGTGACAGAACAATCATTTTTATCAGAATATTACTATACAGGTTATGCTATGCTATTTTTCTCACCACACTGAACATTTTTTAATTACTTGAATATCTAAATATTACTCAAATTATATACAAGTTTACTAAATAAACTGTGTATGGTATAGCTGGGTACCGAACCCAGATTTATGGGATGCTAAAAATGTGTTATGTTAAATTATTAAATTACATGAGCTTAAAAGTAGGCTGATCACAGAACGGATTATGTCATTCCTCAAAATTTAAATTTCGTGTCCATAATAGCTTACACCCACCAGTATTAACTAAAGTGGCAACAACATGTAGATCATATTATGTTCAAATACAAGATTCCTAAAGAAATCTTAAAGTACCGAACAACTGGTATGAGATCGTTGGGAAGTCAAAGCAAGAGATGATTGGATTTTTTATAGACCATTAAGGTCATTTTTTTTGCGCGTTGGTGCGATTTGTCGTACTTACAGCAATGGCGACCATGATTGAAAGTTCAACTTCCTGCATTTCGGGATTGCCAACCAAAATAACAGTACTGTAATATTAAATTTACACCCACGTGCGGGAAGTAAAACCACTGCCCTCTTTGTATACTACGTACAATGTATATACAAAAAATATCCAAAAGGTAGTGTTAATATACATTATACGAAACAAATCACTGCATTTTAAATGAACTGAACTTTATTTGAAACAATATAAAACAGCAAATACGCACTTGCGGTCATTTTATCAATAATAATGGTTTCACGGCCTCCTGTACTTTCAACTAATAAACATTGTCCACACCGTTAACGTTACTCAATTGTTTATAGTGAACGCACGTATTTCCAACAAAGATGTTATTATTTTACTACTATTTATTACTTTGAAAACACCATCGAGGAAAAAATAATGTACAACGCACGTTTGTGAAGTGTTTTACACAATCTCGGAAATTAAAAACCTCGTTATCGTTCGGTTTCAAACATTTTCCTCGACTCTGTAAATACCACTTCCCAACCTTGCACCGTAATACACTATTAGGATTATGACATAAAAATAAGAAGGTGATGTTTTTAATGATAAATAACAACACCTTTTTTATAGCGTAATATTTAACATATATGACAACAGTCTTATTGCAACAATAATATTGTTTATAGGTTTATTATATCAATTACACTGAGCAACAAAAAAGAAATACTGTTTGTCTCAGAAAGAAAAATATGTTATTCTGATAGTATGTTCACTCCATAATTCAAGTATGATATCGGTTTTTCTCCATCACGCAAGGTTTCCAAGAGACAGAATGTATAATTTCAAACACTTTAATATTTCCTATGTTCGTAACTACACAATATTCGAACATTAGGATACGCCTAGAAAGTAAGAAATGACGATTTTCTGCTATATTTCGCCTGTGAAGCATCCCTCTTGATGGTCCAACAATAATCGGCCAGCATATTAGGATTCCATTTGCTTTGATATCTCTTTTCCATAGCTGAAATCTCCTGAGTTAGCTCATTTGGTTTTATTTTACAATGGCAAATGGACGAAAAAATGTTCATTAAAAAATAATTATTTAAATCCATTAATTGAAATTGAAATGAACAAAAACTGTGGGTGATGGAGAAATTCCGAATATATATTTGAAAACACGATAAGAAACTGCAATAAGTACAACTATTGGTACTCATGAGATGAAAATCATGTTGACCAGTGTAATACTCCTGATTAGAATAAAGTAAAGTAAAGTGATCCCACAACAGACCCGGAGGTCCTTGGGGTAGTAGGAAGTTAAGGCTCCCACTTTTTCTAGACATCGGCACTTGATGTCAGCCGGGTTGTCAGCCCTGCGTGACGGCCGCCTTTACCCCCAGAACAAGCGTCTGGTACTCATTTCCGTTAGGGGCTGAGTCGACCCCAGGGCCATAGTGCCGCCAGAGGATTTGGGTCAGTTTAAAAATCCTGACCCCAACGGGACTTGAACCCTCGACCCTCCGGCTTGTAGCTCAGTGCCTTAACCACTACGCTACGGCGTGCCCCCCTGATTAGAATAAGGTGGTTCTAACTCTCAACTTTTTATATTTGTTTTTTTATTTAAATGACGTTTTAATATATCTTCTGTATCAATTTCACACATAAACTTGTACAGTTTGAGGTTAGGAAGTGTTAAATCCCTTTCCTCAAAACAGTATCATTATGGAGAATTGGGTAGTAACTAACTAACTCACTGGCACTATCGAACCCGTAGGTTCATAGCCGCGCGGACATAAGCTCTCCATACATCCCTATCCTGAGCTAATGCTTTCCAATCATCCCCTGTATAATCTACTTCCCTCAAATCATAGTTAATGTTATCCTCCACCTCATTCTTGGTCTACCAACTGGGCGTTTTCCCTCTGGTTTTCATACAAGAAGCTTCCATGCACATATTTCATTCCCCATACGCGCAACATGTCCTGCCCATCGCAATCTACGAGACTTAACTTTTATTATATCTGGCTGCCTATAAAGACCATGTAGTTCATTGTTATGAAGTCTTCTTCATTCACCTGTCTGTTCATCTCTCTTCGGTCCAAAAATATTCCTTACAACTTTATTCTCAAATACTCGTAATCTCCTTTCCTCCCTTAAAGTAAGAGTCCATGTTTCGCATCCATATCATATGACTGGTTTTGACTGGTTTTATATATTTTCAGTTTAACGTTTTTTGAAAGGAGTTGGGAAGTCAAAAGTCTCTGTAATGCATAACACGCATTTCTAGAAATGAGCCTAGGTTTAATTTCCTTGTGCATCTCATTCCTGTTTATGATTATTGTCCCTAGGTATTTGAATTCAGAATTGGGTAGTAACCAAAATTTAATTGAGCTATTCTGAAAAATGTAAAAAGAATTTAATTAGAACAGCCTGGTTCTAAGTAGGCGGAAACTCATTTTAGTAGGCTCTCCAACTTATATTAATCCCGAAGTAAGTCATGCAAAAACATATGACTTTGTTATTTTAGAACATCCATACAAGACAAATACAGTCAGGCAATAGTATGTAATTGTAAAATTGTGCTTCATTTTTTACCGAGTTTTAAGTAGCTTATATTCTACTCTATCATTTGGTTCTTTTAACTTATATGGACAAACACACAATCGCCACACCCAGACATGATCGAATACGGACAATACTCTCTACACAGAAATACACACAAACCAAGATCGAACATATGACCTTACTCTGAAACCAGGAAAACTGCTCGGAAAGTGAGGATCATCAAATTAAACAATTAAATGAATATATATCGTTCACTACCGTAAGAGCTAAAATAATTCTGGAGGGGAAACCCATTGAACAAGTGAACCATTTTAAATACCTGGGTTATGAAATCTCCTATTTTAAAAATGAAGATCTATTTAACAAACTTAATAAATTTAATTATATATGTGTGGAACAATCAAAAGGATATTTAAAAGCACAAGAAAAGAAACGAAACTAAAATTTTATAAAGTAGTGGCAGTCCCCTTACTATTGTATAGTAGTGAATTTTGGGTTTTAACTAAAAGAGAAGATCATAGAAGTAGCTGAAATGAGATTTCTGAGAAATGTGGCTGGTTGCAAACTTCTAGATAAGAGAAGAAGTGAAGATATTAGAAATGAGCTAAATATCTTTAAACTCTTAGATAGAATAAAAGAATCTAGAAAAAAATGGAAAGAACATGTTCAAATAATGGAAGATTATCGCATTCCGAAAATTATACTTAAGTACAAACCAAAAGGATGCAGGAATGTTGGTAGACCGAAGAAGAGATGGATTCAACTATTGAATGAGAATCTATGAGACCGGAACAAGCCACATGGGCTTAATCCGTGATTTTTGATGATGATAATGACATATCGTTCACCTTGCATCAAAACGACTGTTTGTATTTTGCATTATTTTTTAAATGCTATATATAAAAAGCCACTATTTGGCTTCAGAAGGTCCTTTTAATATCTGCAATCTCGCGTTAAAGTGATTACTGTATTTAAACTAACTCTTGTTGAGAGCAAAATAGCGACTTAGGTTACATCGCACAAATTTATGAAAATGGACAATGGGTTGTTTAATCTAATCTCCTCAAATAATTTTTATAACTCAGTTTGTTAAAATTTTCTTTCGTTATCTCTCAAAATACTACAATTTGTTCACAGGTTCTTTAATTAATTATGTACACATGAATGAAGCGTTTCCGAACACCTAACACATGTCTACTTCCGTATAAATCAACATTTTGCTGTATTTCCATAGCTCGCTTATACAGAGAGTTCCGCAGATTTGACTAAACCTGACTCGGTTGTCTAATGGTTACCATTCTTGTTTATGATTCCGATGTTCACGGTTCAAATATGGCCTGGGTCTATGGAGCCTAAGCCTTACTTTTGATGATAATTAAACTCTAAGGTCCCATTGTTGTTTCCAGATGATCAAATAATTTTTGCAGGGGATGAAGATGATATGAAATATGTGATAAATATACTAATGGAAGAATATAAAAAATGGGGACTGAATATAAATTTACAGAAAACAGTATATATGTGTTTGGGAAGGGATGTGGATGACCTCATACTCGAAACAGGGAAAATAAAAAAAATGTTAATTTTCTTTAATATTTTGGGTCAATAATTACAAGGTCAGGTACCTGTAAGAGAGATGTACAGACTAAAATTGCAATGGCAAAAAAATGCAACTAAGACATTACATGGAATAATTTGGAACAAGTATGTTACAAAGGAAACTAAAATGAAAATTTATAAGAGTGTAATACAGAATATTTTGTCATATGGAAGTGAACCTTGGTCTTTGACGGAATTACAAAAGAATAAAATTAGAACAGTTGAATTTGATTATTTTAGAAGAAGCCTCCAAAAAAACAAGACAGGATAAAACAAGAAATGAATTCCTTTGGAGAGAAATGAATATCACCACATCTGTTGTTAAGAGGATTGAAAATCAAACGCTTAAATGGTATGGCCACGTACAAAGAATGGAAAATGTAAGATGGCCAAAAAATATGTACCAGTAGTCACCCCCTGGAAGAAATAAACGTGGCAGACCAAGATGGAAATGGAAAACCTACGTCACACCTATAATGGATGATAGGAATTTGGAAGAGGGAGATTGGAATGATAGAGATAAATGAAATCTGAAGACGGCAAACCTATAAGTGGGGAAAGCCGAAGAAGAAGGTCCCATATCGTAGATCTGCACCTCGCAAAAGAAACTAAAGCCTAAAATATGAGGCCTCACAGCAAACATCCATTCCCAGCTTATAATTTCTACTTTAACGACCTTAACAGTGACGGAGCATCGTAATAAAATTACCACCACCTACGGAGCACAATGCACGTCTCAGTCTAGTTGGTTAAGTAAGTACGTAATAAACTAAAATGTCTCGGGTTCAATACTAGATGTATCCGGATTTTTTAAACTAGTCTAACCTTTTTGGCGGACCATGGGCATGGAATAAACTCAGCCTCTAATTAAAATGAGTATTAGATGCATATTCTGGTGTTAAAGGTGATAGTCAAGCAGAGGTGAAAACCTGGTTGGCATCTCGTGCTGATTGTCTAGAAAAGTGGGCGCCTTAACAAATTCGCTTCAACAGACGAGGAAGACTCGCCGACAGTTAAATGGCCTTCAAATCAGAAGACGAGGTACACTCGCTTAACTCTGCTGTTATATATTTTGCAATATTTCGTACATCCCCTGGCAGGGTAATCTTTTGCTAACATTTATGAATAATAGAGGAATGTGTTTTGTCTTCAACCTTATTATGATCTCAAGTACCGTTATTTTTATTTGTTTTGAATGTCTGAAAATAGACAATATAATTTACGCTAACTTAAATCCGATTCCTGGGGAAATGCATTGAGCTTCTAAACCAGAAGCGAATGGGTTCATTTCCTATTCAAGAGCCTCTTGAGACCTGTAGTGGGATCACTAAACTTTACATATTGCGTTTATAAAGGGATCAATGCATAACATATTTTATTGAATAGGAACATGGTGTTGGAAGGAAAACTGAGTCATTACAAGCCCTTTGGATGTTGCAGAGGTAACCACGTGGCATTGATTGTAATTGGCATCAAGTAGAGAGAGAAGAGTCTAGGTCAAATACAGTACGTTAGTATGGTAAGTACTTGTGCATAATTTCAGCCTAAATCACTTGTATGTTACTCTTACACGCAGAGCCAGTAGGTTACTTGCAGTTAAATACTAACACAGGCAATGAAATGGAATAGAATGCTGTGTTGTGACAATCCCTTAATATTCATGGAAAGTTAGATGTTCTTTCTGGCCCTGAGACGTGCATTTCATATGGCGCAACCAATAGAAATACACATGCAGCTGTAGGTCTGTATCATACTATAGTGAAATTAAACGACCTTTGGACTACCGAGAGCTGTATCTTGAGTCTCCTTCAAAGTAACTTCTGACGTAAACCCCATAGATAACAAGTACAGTTCTAGGGGTGTAACCCTAGCTCTAAATGATATAATCATGAAAACGTCATTTACAAATTCGTATTTGTGACATACGTAGTGTCATAGGTATGTAATATACAGTAAGTTTAAAAAAGTTCTAAATCTACTGTATATCTCAACATATTATTTTGGGAGAACATTGTTAAGTCAAACATTATTAAGACAATCTGAAACAAGTAAATAAATTAAAAATTATAAAATATAATTCTGAACAAAACACTTCGCAAAATGAAATTTATTAAAACTGACGCTTTTCTGCGCAACATTACATTATAAATGTTTTATGAAATATAGAGGAAGTTCGGGTAATGTAGGCCATTCGGCTTGAGTGGACCCTGTTAGTATCTTCCTTAATTAGTGCTGCACTCAAACAGAAAATATTTTAACTTCTTCCCCTCATCAACTTTGATGTGTTCAAGGCCAGTTTATTTTATTCTTTGTGGTAATAAGGGTTTATTTGTGATATTTATGAAAACGGCCATTTTAAAAGCTTTCAAGCTAGGAATTAATTCTTAATTTCTGCTATTAAATATTATAAATATTGAAAAATCTCCTTAATACATTATATTATGTAGATGCTGGTCTGGTTTGATATTACGTGACATGGCGGCTATATAAAATAATTAAACATAACAAAGGAATTCGGGTAACGTGGACCCACCACGAGGTGGTTAAATGCTCACTTGGGTCCACTTACACGAATACGTATATTTCGTCAATGAGGATGCTTTCTGTAAAAACATCCACTTAATTAATGTTATTTAATATACTTTTAATTTTACTAAACCCAAAGACCGTCGCTGTCTGCAGTTGAATGACGTGTCAATGTTTTAATCAACAATATTATTTTAAAAACATTAAATAAATATCAATGCTTATTAATTACGATCAGCCATAAATACTTTCAGATTAATTTGAGCCTGTATTAATAGAGTAAATAAACTTAAAACAAGTCTAAAAGCTAAGGTGGACTCTAGGGTCCGCTTTACCCGAATATGGAGGTTAAAGTAGACCTTTCGTGTAATGTACAGTACAAACGTTGATAGCTTATGAAGATGTTTACATATCTGAATAAAATAACAATGCTATTTCATAGTTATAACACTAATGATAATCATTGTAATTAAACAAAATCCAAATTCCTTAATTGAAAGAAGAAAAACAACAAATTCAAAATAGGAGTCAACATTACCCGAAGTTCCTCTATCACCTTAATTATCATAGGTAAATAAATGAACCAAATACTGTACGCTAATAAGCGTAAGGTCGAGGAAAAAAGTACTGTAATACTGTATCGAAAAAATATCAATTCTTCTTTCTGAAAGTTCTCAGTTACTTTAAATAACGATAAGGTATGATTCATCAACATTCGTTTCATAAAAGACAAATAAATAAGATTGAGACAACCCATATAAGATTCCAAAGCATTTTTTAAGCCTCGACCTCTCGCTTATGCTCGAAGACACGTATTTATAGATAATGCACAGAAAGGAGTGTAGGACCAGTATATGTTTTATGTTTGTATAGTGTAACGTGTGTTGTATGAGGCATAAAGATGAAGAGAAGGGAGGAGGTGAAACCCGGTGCCGGCACATAACCTACTCCTATCAAAAAACATCAAAAGGGCTGCCGGGCTTAATGTCCCCATCCGACAGACGAATCACTATTAAAGTAACACATGTCTTCTTAACATATGTACTGCGGAGAGGTTTCCAATTTATTGTAGGAATCTGGGGCACAATCTAGCCCGAGATTGAAAGAAACCTCAATTAAATTAAAATAATTTACATTTTAAAATTTCAACCCCGCCGGTATTGAACCCTGGCTCGCTGGTCAGGAATCAAAACATTCTACCACCTGAGCCAGCACGTCGGACTAGAGCATATTGTTAAATATCTCGAAAATTTTCAATTTTGAATTTCCTGAAAGTTTTAGTCTTGAATTGCTAAAAGTTGCTTCACAGAACATGATTTCCTGTTCGATAAAAATGTTGTACAGACCGTTATATATTCTCCATAAATTTGGGCAAAATCTGTGGAATCGCACTGTGGATAGTTTTAACAGGCTACGACTGAATCAATATAATGGTAAGCATCATATGAAAGCGTTTTTATAAAGGCATACAGTTTCAAATATTTTAACATAGTTGAGAACGACACCTGCCAAGGTATTTATTGATTTTAATATGTTTTTCATTCAATGCTCGAGGTTTGTCATTTTGACATTTTCTCGTGTTCTCTCCTAGCGTTGGCGTAATTGTAACCCACATCTGAGGTAGGAGCGCCAGAAAGGCGATGTTACGCTGCCCCAATAATATGTTGGGTGATGATAGTGGTGCGCTAGGAGAGTCCTCAATCCTAAATTTAATCTAAGCGAATATGAATGACGATGATTAGGATAGCCATATGATGTTCGGGAACCGTTTGGGCCTTAAAGTTTCCTAACATTGTCTCTATAAGTGAGAAAAACAAAGCCCAAAAAAACCCTCACCCAGGAAAATTGTCCCAACTAGGAATCGAATCGTGACAAAGCAGCACGCTATCTCGAGTCCACAGCGTTGGACTGATTTCAATATATTACTTTATACCTATATAAATATATCCCGTGTGGAGTTGCCAGTCTCCCATCGGGCGCCTATCACAGGTGGCGGATAGGGGCACTCTCGCCCAGCTATGGCGGGTTACTGGGGAAACCAACTCCCCCAGGGCGGCACCAACACTCTGCGGAAATGGATCCCCCATGAAAGGGAGGAAGGAGAGGAAGACTGAAGAAAACTTGGATAGAAGGGGTACAAGTAGCTATAATATCAGAGGATTCGAGGAAGATCAATGGATGGATAGAGAGGAATGGCTTTTGGTTTCCGGAAGACTGCGGCAGCTGCCATGATACCGGATGATGATGATGATGGTATATAAATATAATTAAATATATATATTTTTTTAACATAATTAATTATTATCACACGAGTTACTTTCAGAGGCATATAATTGCGAGACTTGCAACATGCTATTTAAGTATAAACTTACTATATTTTAATGTGGATGTATGATTCCTTAAAAGTATACGAGTATTAAAGTAAAATTCTGATTTTCATTTTTTTATTATCACTGAAGCCAGGCTTCGACTACAAAAATTGGGCAATAACAAATATTATGCTATATTACTTGTTTAAAAACAAAACATTCTTTATTGAATTATTGACTTTTGTTTCAAAATTTAATTACTCTCATTTCTTGCTCTAATTTTGAGTCAAGTGCACATATTCTAAATTTATAAAGCATAACATTCATTTCCTTTCATCATGAGTTAATTCCCCCAACTACATCAATTCAGTCTTTCATTTCATATTCTCCTTCTCTCTCCATTAACAGCCGCTTTTTGTGTACCCACAATGTCACACACACAAACACACGCATACACTTTGTGTTATTACTAAGTACAGTGTTCGTGCTGATGTGCTCACGAGAATAATCAATAGAGCTCAACTTCCGACTTCTTTAAGGTACATTACTCCATACTCTTAGGTGGAGTTGGAAACTTTACTGAAAATGGATATTGAACCTTATAAGGTAGTAGTGTTTATAGTAAAGTTAACAAGACTTGTCTCACATTCTAAGAGGAAAGCGTTTTTTATTTAAACCTGTTGAATTACTGCCGAATAAATTAGATGAATACAGGGACAAAAAAGCAGCCTCTGAAAAGAATGTTCCCTTATTATTCGTAAGGACTATACACTTACTGCAGATAGAGGCAAGTACGAAATAAAAAACTCAGTAGCTTTTGTTCAGAGGCTTTTACAAATAAAACTCTCTCTCTCTCTCTCTCTCTCTCTCTCTCTCTCTCTCTCTCTCTTCTCTCTCTCTCTCTCTCTCTCTCTCTCTCTCTCTCTCTCTCTCTCTCTCTCTCTCTCTCTCTCTCTCTCTCTCTCTCTCTCTCTCTCTCTCTCTCTCTCTCTCTCTCTCTCTCTTACTCTCTTACTCTCTTTCTCCCTCCAGTTAGAATTCTGCTCTTTAAAAAAATAAAATAAAAACATGTCTTCATCGACTAGGTTTTTACACATGAAGAAAAATGGGGCTAAAAACATACGGTGGGCACAAAGAACTTACTCATTCCTAACTTCCAACATCCTTTATACATCTCTACCTACACAGACAACAGACATACAACTTTTTTTTAAAGTCAAAGGCTAAAAAGGAAAACCGCATCTCAAAACTGAATAGCTTAAATGAACGAAGGGTTAAGATCTTCAGAAACAGATCTGAAAGATATCTCTTCGTCTTAAATTAGCGAGAAAACGCAAGGGATGTAAAGAAATATATAAATGAATGATTAAAATGTACAATTAGAATGGAAATTATGTGAAAATCAAAATCTTGAGTAACAATTTAAAAGTTATTTCATAACATATTTGGCACAAATGGATTCTAGTACTTTCATAAATACCATACAGAAGCAAATTGTCGAAAAAATAAAAATAATTATTTAAGTATCTCTTAAGAATCAGAAACAACTGGAAATCTCACGTACGAAGAATGAACAGAACAAGAATACCACGTCAAATCTTAAATTGCCAGCTACCAGGCAGAGATCTTTGGGCAGACCCTTCAAACGTTGGATTGAGACCGTAACAAACCACTAGTCTATCACATGAAAGGAAAAATAATAAGAAGTATCTCTTAAGTTATTAAAAAGTTTGAATTATTTATTTAAATAAAAGGATTGGGTAAAAATATTTCACATAATGCAAAGTTTTTTTTTACTCATTTAATGAATTTCTTGAAATCCCTTCTCGGAGCGTACGGTATCAAACAAGGTCTCGTAAAATCGCGATTTCTCCAAACGAAATGATTCATAATGTAGCTTCTAACACTGGTATTTAGAAGATTCAGATTTCATTTTCGAAGACAACCTACATAACGTTCCGTGTTTACTGCAGTTATGAAAGTAAATTATGTGGATTAAAATTACATTAATCTTATATTCCACCATTAATAATTTATTTCATACCTTAATTCATTAGATATATTTGGCTAGAAGTTAACAACTAAGATCTTTAGCAAAGCAATTCAAATGTGTGTTTGAGAGGACGAAACATTTTACCCAGATATGTTTTTCAGGTTTGAGGTCTGTAAAACTACGACCCACGGCTTTAAGTTATTTTTTCCGAAGTACGCTATGCTCTGGACTTTTATGCCATAAAAATTCATTGCCCCCACCATTTGAACCCGCAAATCTCGGAACCAGAAGTGAGCATGGTAACCTCTGGTCCACCAGGAATATTTCATAGATAGTATTATCATAAGTAATGCCACGAGTGATTTCCAAATTATCGATAAATTCCCGACTCACGAAGTGAGGAGTGAATTTATCTAGAGAATTTGGAAATCAAGAGTGGCATTTGTTAGGACTATTTAACGAATAAAATTAAGCTGTTTACTCACAAATCATTATTTAACTATAGTTATTTTAAAATATTTATATATTTAATGTAAACGGCGATGTTTGAAAACAAATGAGAAACGATAGGTATGCTTCATCTGCTTCTTTTGTTTATCACTGCAACCAGATCATACTATTTATTGCCAAAGGAACGTAATATTGTAAGAATACTCTCTAGTGGAGAAAAAATGAAACATAAAACTGTATATTAATTCATTTCTGATGTCGTATGATGTAAATATGACAATTATATTTTTCTGGATTGTTACCTGGGAAAAAATACATTTAAGAAAGCGCAAACAGTGGTTTCTTTTTTTGGTGGTATAATCAATTGCTACAAATGTTTTTATATTAACTCCCGTAGGCGGCATGTGTTGACATTCATGCACTATATGTACAATCTGGTAGCCGTATTTCTTACAGGCTCAGTCACTACAAAATAATGGCCAGACCTGTTCAGAATATTAAAAAAGAGGAGCTTTGTTTAATATGGTAATTATAACGCTGATAAATATTTCGTGAAACACGACTCTGATTGGTTGTAAAACAGAAATCATTGAAACGTGATTGGTCATTGACTCCCATTTGAGGCATGAGTTAAATAGTCAGTGCAATTTCATTTTAATTGAATTAAAAAATTTAAGGTCGAGTTCTTTAACCATACATCAGTTAGACGTGAGAGATAACTTGATGCAAAAATTAAATATATATATATATATATATATATATATATATTCTATCGGTCGCGTTTTTCAATTTCCAGAATGTTACTCGGTACATAGCACAGAAATAGAACCAGAAAGATTCTCCAAAAATCACTGAAATATGACTATTATGAGTGAGGGTTTTACCGAGAGCAATAATTTAAAAATCACTCCAGAGGCCACTGTGTTAGATGTCTCGTAATTAACTGTTCGATTTATTTAACATAAGAAAACTACATTCCGCAAATTAGCAAAATTACCATAAACTCGAGTTATTGAGGAATTCACTAAGTTCCTGCGTGACGATCTTTCTAGCAAATTCCGAAGTAATGAAGCTTTTGAGATCGATAGTGATACCAACGATTCTTTAAAAATTATTCCTTATCTTCGTCAATCCTTTCTAGTATATACCAAAAATACTCTGACAATATGTCGCTGAACCCCTCCTAAATGACCGGACCGATTTTGATGAATGTTTATTGTGTGTGTTTGATAATGGTATAAGAAAAATATTTGAGCCAATCATTCTATTTATGCAGACTTCTCCATTCGTCTGTCTGTCATCTCTCTTCGGTCCAAAAATTGGCCTAAGAACTTATTTTTAAATACTCATAATATGTTCTAGCGGTCGAAATTTTCGACTTTTCGCAAAGAATCTTACCATATGCAATTGAAATAAAACGAGGAAAGTATTCTAAATAAATCAGCAAAGTCCGACCATTAGAATCCGACCCGAAATAAAAAAATTAATCTAGCAGCCGCCATGTTTGCTCTGTCGCAACGTAACTGATATTACTTACTCACTGGCACTATCGAACCCGTAGGTTCATGGCCGCTCGAACATAAGCTCTCCATACATCCCTATCCTGAGCCAATGCTTTCCAATCATTCCCTGTATAATCTACTTCCCTCAAATCATAGTTAATGTTGTTCTCCCACCTCATTTTTGGTCTACCAACTGGGCATTTTCCTTCTGGCTTTCCTACAAGAAGATTCCATGCACGTCTTTCATTCCCCATACGTGCAACATGTCCTGCCGATCGCAGTCTAAGAGACTTAACTGCTCTTATTATATCTGGCTTCCTATAAAGACCATGTAGTTCATTGTTATGTAGTCTTCTCCATTCACCTGTCTGTTCATCTCCCTTTGGTCCAAAAATTTTCCTAAGAGCTTTATTCTGAAATACTCGTAATCTCCTTTCCTCCCTTAAAGTAAGAGTCCATGTTTCGCACCCATATAATATAACTGGTAGAATAATAGTTTTATATATTTTCAGCTTAACGTTTTTTGAAAGGAGTTGGGACATCAAAAGTCTCTGCAATGCATAATAGCATGCATTTCCAGAATTGAGCCTATGTATAATTTCTTTGTGCATGTCATTCCTATTTGTGATTATTGTTCCTAGGTATTTGAATTCAGCCACTTCCTCAAAATTTCCCTCATTTGTCATTAGCTGCCCATTTCCATTATATACTGAATTTCTACTTGTGACCATATATTTAGTTTTACTGATATTTACTTCCAGTCCTAATTTCTTAGTGTTACTCAATAGTGTGTGCGTGTTGGCCTTTAGTATCTCCTCGCTATCGGCCAGTAGTACTACATCATCAGCATAAACTAACAGCTTATTAATACCATTGAGTTGTAAGTCTTCCTCATTCTCTAAAGATTTAATGGCATGCTCTAGTACAAAATTAAATAGTAGAGGAGATAGTGCATCTCCTTGCTTCAACCCATTCTGGATTTCAAAAGTGTTTGAAAACTGTTTGCCTACACGCACCCTACTCTTTGAGCCATTTAGACACATTCGTATAAGTCTAACTAACTTTTTAGGAATTCCGAACTCCAGCAGGATACTATATAACTTCTCCCTCTTAATTGAATCATATGCTTTTTTGAAGTCTACATATAGTTGATGAACAGTACCATTATATTCCCATTTCTTTTCTAAAATCTGTCTTATACTAAAAATCTGATCTGTTGTAGACCTGTTTCTTCTAAATGCACATTGATGATCTCCCAGAATGTCATCAGTATAGGGAGTAAGTCTGCTTACTAATATATTTGTTAGAATTTTGTACGAAGTTGAAAGTAATGAGATGCCCCTGTAGTTGTTGCAATCAGTTCCTTCCTTTCTTATAAATTGGTACGATAATTGATTCCTTCCATTCATATGGAAAAGCTTCTTTTTCCCAATTCATACTAAGCAACCAGCGTATCTTGTCCATCAATTTTTCTCCCCCTGATTTTATCAGTTCTGCTGGGATCTCATCTGAACCTGATGCTTTATACGTAACTGATATTATACAATTTAATTTTTGAGTGATAGATATATTCGTGAACCAGCAAAATCGGATCATAAATTGGACTTGGTGTTTTCTTAGTCCACGCAGTTCTTTCATGTTACCATAACACGAGTCCTGCTAATGACATTCCAACCCAAAATGTGCCATGACATTGGAGGAAAGAAAACCTCACTCAATTGTTATGCACCTACATTTGAACCCAGGATCTCCCGAAACGATTCTCAAACTCTACCACTTGAACCAACTCGTTCGGTTTGATGTTCATTATGAAAATTGAATGTAGCCTGCAGGCCTACATCAATTAAATCAGATATGCCAAGAATGTCATTCTAAAATATCAAAAGAAAAAACCGAAAATGATGGCATTTTGGGGAAATGAACATATAAGATCAAAAACTATAATACATAAACTTCTAGAACAAGTAACAAATTTCAATTAATTGGGATGTAATTTTACTATAACCACAAAAACTGAAAGAGACATAAATATGAAACTGTCGACATTTCAAATGATATGCGGAACTATCAGATATAACAAGAACAGTTAAGTCTCGTTGGTTGCGATGGGCAGGACTTGTGGCACGAATGGGGAATGAAAGACGTGCATGGAAGCTTTTTGTAGGAAGACCAGAGGGAAAACGCCCAGTTGATAGACCAAGAATGAGGTGGGAGAATAACATCAACTATGATTTGAGGGAAGTAGATTATACAGGAAATGATTGGAAAACATTAGCTCAGTACAGAGATGTATGGAGAGCGTATGTCCGCGCGGCCATGAACCTACGGGTTTGATAGTGCCAGTGAGTAAGTAAGTATGCGGAACTATGCATAAAACTTTAAAGAACAAAACAAGAAGAGATACTTGATTGAAGTTTTATAAAACATTGGCAGTTCTGCATTATTTTAAGAGAGTGAAACTTGGGTAATGACCAAAAACTTACATAGTAGAATACAAAGCGTAGAAATGAACTTCCTTAGAAGAAGAAAAGGCTGCACAAGATTGGATCGGATGAAGAATGTAGATATAAGAACAGAGTTAAATATATATCCATTGAATGATAAAGTCAAAGAATATAGAGACTTAGAAAGAATGAATGTAACAAGATTACGAAAAGCAGCATTTAATTACAAGCCAAGAGGTTCAAGGAATGTAGGAAGGCCACTGAAAAGATGGACAGAACAACTCTGAGGTGGAACAAGCAATTTCCCCTAGGCCGTGAAGTGAAGAAGAAGAAGAAAGAATGTAGCCTGTTTACCTGTATGATGTGCTTATCTGAAAATACTTGCATTGTCTTGTATTATCAAAGGTTAAGATGTTTGATGTGAAACACTGTGCAGCCTGTCTAACAAATTAATGACCACACTCGTTGAATATTTCAGATATAAGACGATTTGAAGTTAATTTATTCAATTAGAGGAAGAAAGTACGTCTCTATAAGTGAATACACCTTATAAAATTCAATTACAATTTATTCAATTATTGAAAGTGGAGCGTCTTGGAAAAGAGGGAATTCCCCCAAGTTTTCAAGGGGACGACTGACACTAGAAAACCAATTTCATTATTTGGATTTACAAGCGTGAAGGGGAATGTGCCCGCACTTCTAAGTAAAAAAATCTTAAAATTTTGTTTAAATGCCTTTTTTTTTTTTTTTTTGCTTTAATGTGAGAACAGCGACTTAATTTGGACTCTGAGTTACTTCACAGAAGAAGCTACTGTAGACAAGTAGACAGTATGTTTAAGCAGTAAGTTGTTTTTAAATAATTATAAAAATAAGTTGCAATTAATTAATGAACATTTGTATCCATGTTTTTAGAAGTAAGAGCTAATTAAGATTCAGTAATGTATCCGTATTAAAGGGGTTCGAACTATATGCCCTTATTTTAGACATAGTGATGAAAATAATTTTAATCAATCACTTATTATTAGTAGTTATTTATTTGTAGTTGCTGTTTCACTCAGTAGCGCAGTAATTGAAATGTGAACGTCAAAGAGCTGACAAATTTTGCTCAGAATCATCATATTTGAGACTTCAGATTTTTACGTGATATACGGTACATCTAATCTAAACCTTCTCAACATAATATGTACTGCGGAGTGGCTTTCAGTTTAATGAAGGCATCTGATAAATAGTATCCATTCATCCACAGTAATTCTGCCCGAGGGCAGGTCTTTCACTGCAATCATAGCATTTTCATGCTATGCTTTGCAGCTTTACTAGGAAATTATAGGTGTTGTAGCTTCCCGTTGTTTTCCACACCGGTGAAGGATGATTATGATGATGAGGATGATTATGATGATGATGGCCATATGATTTCGGGGACCGTTTGGGCCTTAAAGTTTTCCTGACATTTGTCTTACAGGTGAGGAAAAGTCCCGATAAAAACCTCACCCAGAAAAACTGCCCCGACCGAGGATTGAACGCGGGCCCGCTGTTTGACAAGGCAGCAAGCTACCTCGAGACCACAGCGGTGGACGATAAATAATATAGCGATTAATAATGATTCACAATTACCCCTCCTAAAATTAAAATTGTCAATTCAGCCGGGTATCGAACCTGGGTCCGCTAGTCAGGAAGCAGGTACGCTATCACGTGAGCTAGCAAGGTAGACCTTATTCCTATTGACGGTTTAGTTATATTGGTGTGAACTAGATGGGTCTGATTTTTTTATAATTTCATACGAATGGGTCTGATGCTGTGAGACCGGCGATATTTGTTGGATATTGTGACACAAATTTCGTGACCTTCTGTTGAGAAAAAAACCCTGTATAACCTTAACCAGCAACCTATTCTGGAATAGAATCTTGTTTCGATGGATTAAAATGACGCTAGTTCAAGGTGGCGGTCATAGTAGCGTATATAATTTTGTCACACAATATTCTATATTAACTACACGAAGACATTGCTAACTCCTTCATGATTAAATAATTTACATATTATGGGAAAAGCGGTTTCACCTTGTTCGCAAATGTATGAGAGGGACACATGTTACTGCCATAGGCTAGGGCAGCTTAACAATTCTCCATGAATTATTCATTGTGTTCACTATGATCGGGGTTTATTGATTTTTAAACGACGTAGTATGGATGCACAAGGCTACATGTTTAACCAGGATTTTAACTTGAACATTCAGTGATTCCATTTGGGTCAGACTAAAATTTGCAGAACACTATTTTTCGCCTGAGGGTCGAATTTCTCCACACGATATCAAATTATATATTCTCCGGTTAACAATTTTTATGTTCTGTAATTTTAATGTTTATTCCGTTTTAAAAGCGAATAAAGCAGGTCAGGAAAAATGAATACTGATTTTTATTATACAGTTATTCAATTTAAAAAAAAGGCAATAGAACGCAATAATACATGAACTACTTTATAATGCAGGGACGCAAAAACTATAAGCCGCGAGCCGGATCCGACCCTCCATCAGTATCAAGAATATTTCTCGTTATTTACTCTTAAATTCGCAAACCATTATATTCTCGAGGCAGATATTGAAATGTGGCGGTCCGCATTGAAAACGAAATAATGCATAACTGTTATTATTAGATATATTGTGTAATTCCACAAGTATTTAAGCAATTTCTTTTCAATCTTTTCTTCTATTTTATTAAAAGCATTGAAAAAAATAAACCAATGATGTATCCTGTAGGATATATTCCCAATTAAGGGTTAAGGACTCCTAAATATTCTGGTCTAAAGTGTTAATTCCGTAATTAGTAAATAAATAAAAGCCAATAAATAATAATAATTATTATATAATATTGATCTTTGTTAGTTTATTTTTAGTTGACTCTCTCCTTTCTAGGTTATTTTACTTGTTCCAGACCACCCGAGTCTTACAGTGATATCAGCTGATAGAAGGAATGTTTTACATTTTGGATCACGTACATAATGTTTTGATCACTCAAGGACATGGAGGGCCTCACCGAATGAAGGAGCATATGAAAGACACAGCATTCACTCGTACAATCATGTTTAACGCGAATATGATTACGAAGCTGAAGATTTACTGTAGTAGGATATTCTAAAGGTCAATACGTAACAACAATAAATTTGGGCTGAAAGTAAACATCTGTAAAACTAAATATATGGTCACCTATGTAAATTCATTATATAGTGTAAAAAGATCAGTTAATGACAAATAAAGAACATTTTGGATACGTGTTTGAATACCTTGGAACAATATAATTAAACACAAGAAGTACAGAAATAAATTAAATAGGCTCAATTCTGGAAATACATGCTATTATTTGTATGTGTTACAGAGACTCTTGTCATCCCAATTTGCCTCAAGAAACGTTAAACTGAAAATATATAGAATTTTTATTCTCACAATTATATTATAAGAATGTAAAACATGGATTCCCAGTTATATGGATGCAAAACACGCACTCTTACTTTAAAAGATAATATGTTACGAGTATTTGAGAATAGCGTTTAGAATTGTTTTTTTGATTAATAGGCGATGTGGTCCCACTACATTCCTTAGGAGGCCCTTGGGGATCCCACCTTTCTAGACACATGCACTAGATGTCAGTCCTACATGATGGACACTTTTACCATCAGAACAAATGATACTTCGAGAAAAATGTTTGGACAAAAGGGTTACGATGAGGAATAATTCTATTTATTATTTCAGAGGTATTTTTCTTTCTTTCATTTTTTTGAGCCTTCTTCCACAGAAGACTCTCTCCTACTATTGACATTGGGTCCCTTTGGCCCCCTGCGGGAATTTTACCCTTTAATCCCCTTCAAATTCCCCTATTAAATACAGCTATTTTATTATGAAAGAGAGATGAACAGAATGGTGAGTGGAGGAAACTACATAACAATAAACTACATGACCTTAATGGGAAACCAGATATAATAACAGTTAAGTCTCGTATATAACGAAGGGCAGGACGTATGGCACCAATGAGGAATGGAAGAGGAACTAGGAAGCTGCTTGTAGGAAAACCAGACAGAAAGTCCCTGTATGTAGGCCAAGAATGAAGTAGGAGAGTAGAACATTAACCATGATTTGAGGGAGGTAAATATACAGGGGACGTTTGGAAAACATTAGTTGAGGATAGTATGGAGAGCTTACGTCCGCGTGGGCATGAACGTAATTGTTTACTAATGCCAGTTGGTTAGTTAATATATGCATTGCTACATCTACTAGGTGTTTTGTTACAATCTGAAAAAAAAGTCTTCTTCATTATAGTCGAAATATGCTATGGTTTTCTATTATATACAACTTTCCTCATTAGAGGATTGCCTCAAGGACAAAGTGATACAGACAATTAATTTTCGAAATTGATTAAATACATTTCGTAAATACATTAAAAAATTTCAAATTGTAATTGAAGTATACATACTATAAAGTAGAAATTTTGTAAAGATGGTTTCTTAAGATTTAAATTGATCCTCCAATGGCAACGATGGCAATTTTAGAAAGATACACCCTGTCCAAATCTAAGGAATTTCATAATTTAGCTAAGAATCCTGGTATAGTACCTCTTGCCTCTAGTGTTGTAATTTAATAGAATTTTGGATATATCGAAAACCAAAATATTTGCTCAAAATATTATTGTATCATACCGGAATGGAATTACACCAATCAGAGGTGAGATAAATTATTAAATAAATTATTTAAAAAACCGAGAGTAAAAATTTAAAGAAGTAAACTATAATTAAAAATGGAAAAGTGAAATTTAAAATAATGATGAAATGTAAATTGACTTAATGAAAATACATAAGGAAATAAACTATTTATTACACAGTATTTTATGAATGCGCTTTTGAATAATTGTACTGTTTTACAGTGTCTAGGATGAGGGGCTGCACAGACTGGGAACCCAGGTTTGAATCCTGGTGGTTCCAGAGCGGTATTGGTAATGGATCAGACCGTGATTTTTCGGATATTTCTCGGGTTCTTCCGTTTTCCCAATTCCATCCCACCACACTCTCCATTCCGCATTCCATATCCCTCGTGTCATTTCATTTCTCATTAATCCATTTCATATCAGGTTTCACCTCATATCACGTTAGGAAATATAGTTTGGATGGCAACCCACAGGTGTTGAAATGATTGCGAGGATCTAGTGGGATGTCCACCGGGGTGCTGGCTCATGACTTCGAGCCTGACCAATAAAAAAGCTCAAAAAGGCCAAAAAAGGAGAGTGGTATGGGTCATCAGAGAACAACTAGTGACCCGAACTCGGTAAACAACTTACAACTCACATAACCCTATATAGCAGACATCATTCCATGCATGCACAATATACTGGTGTAGCGCAATAGATCTTTCACCTCGGGGTTCTCAGGACAGTCTAGCCGCCCAGTCAGAATAAAGAGCTACTGTTTGGCAATGAGAGAAAGTGAATTTCGTATATTCATTTGAAATAAAAATGCCCTTTTGAGGCCCACGTGGAGTAGAGCACGTTAAAATCCCTACAAAGGAAGAAGTATAATCAAGGAAAATAATGGAAGGTGTTTATAGGCCCAACATTCTGATAGAATTTTGAACTGACAGATTTCCAATAATAATATTATTTTAAAATATCAACATACAAATAAAGTAGAAACATGTATAAGCACAGTTGCGTATTTATTCTGAAGAAAACGGTAATAAAAATACCACTAGAAGGAAGTAACAAAATGAGAAAATAAGACTTAGAAGAGCATCGTCTTGAAAGAAGATATGTAATGGTTGTTACTTCTCTCGAGAGTCTTACGCTCCAACAAGCAAGAGTTGTTTAAACATATTTCACGTTTAATAGACTCTTGTATGTTGCCTTTACTACTACGAATGTGTTTTTAATTTCAAAGGAAACATTTGCACGAACCTAACATCGTGTACATACTTTTTATTTCGCTGTCTTACTACTAAATTAAGAAGGTTATTTCTTCGTAATTAATTCAGGAAACAAACCCTTCTAAAAAATGTAAGAGAGGAGACGCTCCCTCATTTTGCCTTATTGGTTGATACTAGGATAAGCAATCTCACAGCGTGAGGTAACTATTGTATTAAAATAAAGTTACTTTTTTTAAATTTAATAGGAAGGAAGTAATGTGAGGTTATAGTGTTTTATTAACTTTTGATAATTTAATTAGGGCTGTCTATCTATATCCGCACATATCCGGGGTACGCTAAAGGTCTTCCCTCGCGGGACATGTTCAACCAACCTAATTTGGTTATGCTTATTTCCCTACATATGCCAGAGAGTGACAACATGTTAGTTTATCGACTCAAAGAGTCACCTAGAATGGAGGATTTTTTCTCGAAAGTTCGAAATTAGACTTGAGGTTCTTTCATGAGCCCAAAAAACTTCAGGCTCCGAACACAGGACCTGTCCCTTGAAATGCACCTCCTAAAACAATTCATCGACCCCGGCCAGGTTTGAAACTCGTGATCCTCGATACCAGAGGTAAGGAACTTACCTCCTATACTACGAATGAGCAATAATTCTATACATAAAAAGTATAATATATTTTCTTAATGGTGTTGTCTCAGACACCAATATATTATTTAATTCAATAAACAAAGGAATTAAATAAATTATCAAGCTTGAATCTTAAGTAATAATGATATCAACTCCTACCCCTAATAAAATAATTACAATAATAAAATAGAGTCTTCTGAGATTATAGGTCCTAAAATCTAGTAGGCTAGAAAAAAATTAATAAATATATGAACAAATAGTGTTCATCACAAATAATAGGCCTAAATATTATCTCATAGGCTATGAAAAAATATACCGCGATGGTCTCGGGGTAATATCGTTGCCTCGGACCTAGCGGGCCCGGGTTTGATCCCGGTTGCAGGGCACGGTTTGTTTTCAGGGATTACGCCATTCGTTAGCCAAATGTTGGGAAATTTTAAGACTAAAATTTTAAGACTAAAATAATTCCCGAACACCTTTTGGCCAACATAACCACCCTATCATAGTCTCCTGACTTAAATGAATGTATGAATGGAGGATTTGTGTTGTTTCAAATGTTTGTGTTGTCTCGCACGTGGCCCTGGCATTGACATGATAATTAATAAGGCGAGCCCTACCTCATCCTAGTGTGATCAAAAAAGTATGTATGCGAACCAGAAATTGAAGTAATCTTCTGTAAGATAATGTCCCTATAGGGTACGGCAGACGTGGGGACATAAGATTACCTAAAAGAGAAGAGGTTAAACTAAGGAAAAGAAAGAAAGACTGCAAAATAAAAAAAATGCAAAATATATTTAAATGATTTTAATTGCCTAGTAACAAATCATATAATTTTGATTCAGTGGTTGAGGTGGTTGTATTCAGGAGGAATCGGGTTCAATTACTTTAATCACTCTTAAAATATATAAACAACTTCATCCCTACACATTAATTGAAATTAAGACAAATTATATTGAATCGCACAATAAAACTTTCAATGTAAATGAAACCCCTAACTCTTAGAATAACTTGATTAATTAACATTTTTCAATTAAAAAAATCCAGCCATCTTGACCGGATTTTTCTTACTTTTCTCAGTAATTTACTAAAACATATTCAACAGCATTATTATGCTAATAAAAAAATAACAAAATATACTCAACTTCGAATGAAATGTTTAAAATAATACGTATGGGTATCTTTTCAAGAGGCCTACCTAATTAATTAAGTAACTCACTGACCGGAAGGTTTATGGCCGCGCGAACATTATGCTATCATTATATCTCAATACACAATCAATGTTTTCTAATTATTCCCTGATTTATTCACCTCCCTCAAATTATGATCTACGTTATTTACTGATTTCATTTGGTCTAACTACTGTTCGCCTTCTCTTTCCTACTATAAAGTTGTACAGGGTCATCGAAAAAGATTACAGAAATTTCAAACAATCATAGTTCAGGAACTATTTGTTAAATTCACCTACTCAAAAAGTTTTCTTTTCTTACCTTAGAATGTTTCTATGTGCGCTCCGTTGGTTGCTCTCCAAACATCCAGCCGATAGTCGATTTCGGCCCAACAGCGCTGGATCATCGCAGGCGTGATTGTTGCAACAGGATCGGCGATCCTTTGCCTTAAATGTTGCAGGTCTCTGATCGGTTCACTGTACACAATGTTTTTTACGTATCCCCATACAAAAGTCTAGGGGTGTCAAGTCGGGGCTTCTAGAAGGCCATTGAATAGCATATGACCTGCCAATCCACCGATCAGGGAATCTTGCATGCAGAGTAAAGTGTGGGGGCGCGCCATTTTGTTGAAAAAATAACGTTACGTTATTTTCTTCTTCAATTTGGTCTACTTGCGGGAAAACGTATTGTTCTAGCACGTCCAAGTAAAGATCTCCTGTCCTATTTAATGGCCTCCTAGAAGCCCCAATTGACATTCCTAGATTTTTTTATGGAGATATGTAAAAAACATTGTGTACAATGAACCTATCAGAGATCTGCAACGTTTAAGGCAAAGGATCGCCGGTCCTGTTGCAACAATCACGCCTGCGATGACCCAGCGCTGTTGGGCCGAAATCGACTATCGGCTGGATGTTTCCACAGCAACCAACGGAGCACACATAGAAACATTCCAAGGTAAGAAAAAAACTTTTTGATTTGGCGAATTTAACAAAAAATATTCATTTTAATATCTCAAGTAGATCCTCAGCTATGATTGTTTGAAATTGCTGCAACCTTTTGTTTTGATGACCCTGTATATCCCTCTTTCATTCCTCATTCTTGCCACATGTCATGTGCGCATTGCTTTTTGTTTTATTTTTTCCATTTTGGTCTCTTTTTGGTCCAAAAATATTCCCAAAAACGTTCTTCTCAAATAATCATAAACTTTTCTCCTCCTTTAAAATAAGAGACAATGCTTTGCATTCACATAACCGGAAGAATAGTATATTTTATATATTTCTAATTTCACATTTTCTTAGAGACATTGGAGTGACCAGAGTCCATGTAATAAATATTAGCATCTGATTCCAGATTATAACCTCATTTAATTTCTTTCTGCAACTAATTTTTTTAATTATTGGTCCTAATTATTTGAATTGTGTCATTTATTTAAATTGTCTGTCATTTGTAGTTAGATGTTTAATTTCATTTAATAATGCATTTATACGTTTGATTATACATTTAGTTTTATTTATATTTCTTTCCATCCTGAGTTTCTGTGTTTGCTGGCTTTTAGCATATCCTCTCTATATTCTAATAATAGCCTACTTGTTTAACTTTTTGAGTCCTACTGTTGACCGCAGCCAGACGTGCTGGCCATACTACCAGCGCATATATATGATCTTTCAATATTTTAAGACTCAGAATTTTATACTAAAAACTCCGATTAAAAAAAACCTTCAGTTTTGAAAAGACAGATTTGATATTCAGTCTGATAGCTGATACTGATAGTTATAATAATTGTTATTGGTAAGAGAAGAGCAATCTCTACATAAAAAATTGAAAAGATAACTGCAGGTAGTGAATTGATATAACTGATTCAGATATTCCGGAAAGTGAGTTTAAAAAAATAATAATCACGTTGGTTAGCACCAAAATTTTAACTTCAAAATTTGAGACTTTAAAATGAAAGCTCTCTTTAAAAAGTTTCCTTGTCAATTATTCTTTAATATATATATAGATCAAGATGACATAGAATATATGGCGAAAACTAAAATGAGTGTATGAAAAATGGAGACTTTATATAAATATAGAGAAAACTACATATCTGTGTATAGGAGAGGAAATGGAAAATATAAATTTCAACAATGGAGAAGAACTAAAACCTAGTGTTGAATGCACTTATTTAGGAACAAAATTAGACCATTCAGGTAATAACACAGTGAAAATTAAAAATAGAATCGTACAAACAATACAAGCAATAAATGCTTTAAACTCTGTTTCGTGGAGGAAAAATATTACAAAAAATAGAAAAATGAAAATATATCAAATCATAGTTCAGAGCGTTTTAACATATGGTGCTGAAGTTTGGCAAATTTGTACCAGGGGAATGAAAAGAATTTTAAGTACCCGAAATGGATGTTTTAAGAAAATTAGCTAGAAAATCTAGAATGGATAGAATACGAAATAAAGAAATAAGGGAAATTATGGGTGTACAAGAGGAGCCAGACATCTTACACATTATAGAAAAGAAAAGATTACAGTGGTATGGCCATGTCAAAAGAATGCCGGAGCAAAGATTGCCTAAAATTGTTATGGAATTGATCCCAATGGAAAGAAGAAAGAGACGAAGACCAAAGAAAACTTGGATAGAACGTGTACAAGCGGCTATGAATATCAGAAGATTGGAGGAAGATCAATGGATCGACAGACAGGAAGGGCGTTTGGTTTCCGAAAGACGGCGGCAGCTGTCATGATACCGGATGATGATTATGATTTTTTTTTACATTACACCCTCTAGTCTTAATGTACTCTATATAATATAACTAATTTAAATTAGGGGAAACGTGATAAAGGTGCATATAATTAATTCAGTTGAATGTAAATTAATTTAACTAAATTTAAATAAACTGATGGATATTCTCTCTTTAATAAAATGGATTATATTATATTCGTAATAACAATGCTACCCGTGTGTGTATTACACCAGGGAAATCCCTCTATGTGTGCAACAAGTGGAACGAGTCTGCTAGCTGTCGTGATACAGATTCCAGGACAATCATTCTGCATTCAGGTGAATGGAACAAATTGGTAAGGATCAATACGACATTCAACCTTAGAACAAATATAGTATGCGGTACAGATTCCGATTCCATCATAAACATCCCATAAGTAACAGGAAGCTTTTTCTCAACATATTGGTGAAAGAAAAACTAAACATATTATTTGAAGAGCTCAAATGCAAAACAAGTTATATCCTTTTTTTACTTTTCTCAGAAATAAGCAAAATGTGCTAACACCTTATTTTGATATTTATTTTGTAATATATTTTTTCATATGATTCCTTCAATGGTAAGGTGATTTCAGAGCAAATACTGGCCTTCAATACTCTCTCTTCGTCAAATAATGTATCTATAAGAAATGGATGTAACTTGATTTGTACCGATGAGTGTATTTTAACTTGTTTTGCACTTTATTGTGACGTGAGTAAAATCGATTTATTAACTATTTCTGTGAAATAATTATGTAATTGTTATCAATACAAACTATGATTATTATTCCTGAAGTAATATTATGAAGAAGTAATAAAAAGTACTATAATATGCAAGATTAATAGTTCAAATTGTCAAAAATGGATGTAACTTGATTTGCACCGACCAGTGTATTTAACTCGTTTTGTACTTTATTGTGACGTGAAGTATAATTCATAAATTGACACATTCAGTTTACATTCATCTCATTAACTGTTACAAACCTCTGCAAAAACACATTCAATTACTTAAGATGAAAATTTGAAAGTCATTATTGCCAACAATATATGAAAAATGGATATAACTTAAAATGAACCAAATAAATTTTAGGACGTAACTTGTTTTGAATCAAATGCAGGCTATTAACTTCTTGTAAACAGAAGGATGTAACATTTTCTGCACAGAAAAGAGCACAATCACATGTAGAGGACTCCTACAATGGGATTCGCAGCAATAACTAAATATTTAAAAAATGGATATAACTTGTTTTGCATTTGAGCTCTTCATTTGACCAAATCTTATAATGAGCCGTAAATGTCTAGGTGTGTGACACAGCTCCCACTTACGGGTAAATATTTACAATCAATATTAATATTTTTATTAGGAATATTCCACAATACAGAGTTTCTTCAACCAAAATGATTTGTCGCCAGAGGTTCCTGTCTAGAGCATCTTCTTCACTTAAATCTCTATCTTCCATACTTCCCCTCACTCCACCTATCCAACGTTCTCTAGGTCTGCCTCTTCCACTTTTTCCATTAGCTTTCCAATTGAGGGTCTTCTTTGGTATTCTCTCTTCTTCCATTCTTATGAAGTGTCCATACTATTTCAAACGTTTTTCTTCTATTTTTTCTAATATTTTTTTCAACTTGCATAATTTCCCTTATTGTGCTGTTTCTGACCTTATTCCTTCTTGAAATTCTGGCGATCGCCTCCAAAAATCTATTTCTACTACTAACAGCATGTTGGCTTGTTTTCTACTTGTTGTCCAGGGTTGGGACCCATATAATAAAATGATTTGTAACAGAACTTTAAATATAGTTTTCTTCGTTCTGTATATTATATTTCTATTCCAGAGCACTGAGTTCAACATACCAATGATTCTTCTTTCATCAGTTATTCTTCTTTCAATTTCTGTAGTTGAAATTCATTTTTTATCTAAAGTGGATCCTAAATATTTAAAATTTTAACATTACGTATTCTTCCTGAATAAAATTTTAACTCATCTATTGTATCCAATGAATTGTATTCTCTTTTATTATAATTTATCTAAAATCCTTTTTTTATTATTCTATCTCTAATTTCCTTAACCTGAAAGATGCATCGTCTGGATCCAGAGAAATAATTCACAATAAAATTCCGTTGAGGTGAATATTCATAAAGTAAAATGTTAAAATAAATAAACACCTTGGCAGGTGCCACCGTCCTCAACTAGTTTAAAATTTTCTTTTTTACAACTGTAGGTACTTCAGAAACCGGTTTCTATCTTCAGAAGGGTGTGTAAGATTGACTCGGTAGTCTATTTCCGAAGTATATTTTAATATTTTACTTTGTAAGCATGGGATTAGCAGCCTCTTAAATCATACGCTCGAATCTAAAGCGAATCACATTTCTTCTAGTTGAATAGTGGATTTGTCGTTGATTAATATAATTTAAGTTCAATAAAACTACAGGGTGATTCAAAAGTCCCTTGACATTTTCCTCATATATTTAATTCTGTACTTTTGTTATAAGGAATTGGAAACTATGCTAACCATAGAAGAAATATTAGCTGTCGTCTTCGCTCATATACGAGGAATGACGTACTGGCAGGCCCAAAAAGAATCCACTAAAAAGTCACAAAACCAGGTCGTATCAGGAAAGCTTTTAGAGATCTGGTACTGATGTGGCACATAGGGAGAGACAGGCTACAACACCAGAAGACGTTCAAACCATACAGGATGCCATCTCACGAAGTCCCGGTGCATCAAACTGAAGACTCAGCAGAGAGTTTGATATGTCCCAAAGCACTGTATGGCGCACATTGCGCTTCAAACTGAACAAACGCCCTTATCACATCCAGAAAATGCACAAGACTATGTAGCTCGACAAGCTGTGTGTGATGACCTGTTAAATGCTATTGAAAATCAAGACCTCATGGAATATGTATTGTTCAGTGATGAGGCAACATTCCACACAGGTGGACATGTCAATAGGCATCATTGTAGGATTTGGGCAGGCGAAGAGCCAAACGCCATACCATAGTTTCAGAGAGACACACCAAAGATAAGTGTGTGGCTGGGAACAACAGAAACAAAATTTTATGGGCCATTCATTTTGCGGAAACAACAGTAACTGAAAGTAACTATCTAGACACGTTTAATATAAAGCTAATTACAAGATATATGGATGACGTCATGATTATTTATGAAAATGAGAATAGAAAAGAAAAGGAAATTTTGCTAGATCTAAACAATATGCATCATAAAACAAAATTTACGGAGGAGATAGACCTTAATAACAAAATAAACTATCTGGACCTTACCATAACGAAAAACATAGAAAAGAAGAAACTTGAAATAAGTATTTTCCGCAAATCTACAAATAATATGCTCACCATTAATAACAAATCTAGACACCCATACCAACATAAAATCGGCACATTTAATAGTTTAATCAACAGAACGTTAAAATTGCCCTTGAACAAATTATAACAAAGAATTACAATATATTAAAAACAAGCGAAAAACAACGTTTTCAACAAACGAATCATTAATAAGCTTATAAAGAAACAAAAAAGAAAAAATGACGTAAACAATATAACAAAACTTGAAATAGAATCTGATAAGGGTAACATTAAGATTGTGGAAAGCAATGGGAAGCTACCATACCTACAATTCCCTAATAAAGCTGCAACGCGTAGCATGAAGGTGCTATGATTGCAGTGAAAGACCTGCCCTCAGGCAGAATTACTATGGATGGATGGAACATTAACATACACAGGAAATGAAACCACAAAAGTATTCAGAACTTTGAAAAAATAAATAAAAACATTAATATAGCTTATAAAACAAGAAACAAACAACATAATATAAAATGGCATGGAAGAACACAACAAATTCAACAACAACGGAGTCTAGAAACTAACGTGTATAGATTGTAATAACTTTTATATTGGCAGGACAAGCAGAAATTTCAATACAAGATATAAGGAACACCTAAAAGATTTCATTCACGCGGATGATAAATCAAGTTATGCTAAACATCTCATTAACGCAGGTTACCAAATGAACACAATTGAAAATACTCTCACGATAATCCACCGAGAAAAGATTCCAGCTAAGATAAATAAATATATTTGAAGATCTCGAAATTGTAAAGGAAATCAACAGCATCTCACTTCTTAATGAAAACGCACCCCAGTCAAACCCATTATACAATATCGTCAAAAACAAGTCAGTTGCTGCTACAAACAGTTGGAGTATACATCACCGTACACAACAACGAGTAGCAGAAGCTCAACCTATCGAGGATGGAAGTTAACTTCCGAAAGCGCTCCAGTTAATTTTATATACCCATTTTAACAAAGTTGAGAACGACGGCACCTACCAACAGGTACATTTTAACTTTTATCTTATGAATACCTGGAACCGCAGCTGGCACAGGAGGATGTACAAGATACTGTGGTTTTTCAGCAAGATGGTGCACCTCCCCATTTTCCCATCTTTTTCGTGACCACCTCAAAGAAGTTTTCTCTGGTAGGTGGATCGATCGTGGTTTGCAGAAAATTTTGGGCGGCCCGCTCTCCACATCTGCCATTACTAGACTTCTTTGTTTGGGGTTTCGTTAAGTCTAAAGTGTATGAAGTGAAGTTCAACACCTTACAGCAATTGAGAAACCGAATAGCTGCAGCGGTAGCTATGCTGGCAAAAGGGTTTCGCTGAACACAAGAAAGATGCCGTCTGTGCCGTGACTTGGAGGACCACCACATTGAATTGTACTGAGTTTAACACCCAATAGTCATTACATTCTATATGTAATAACAAGTTTGGCATAAAACATTGGTTTGACGAAAATGTCAAGTTACTTTTGAATCACCCTGCAGATTTATAAAACCACGATTGCAATATAGGCCTAACATTAACTTCTGATACCAATATAATTGAAAAGCTTTTTTTTCTTGACGTTAGTTTAACTTCTCCTTTTCTAGGTACAATCATATGCCCCACCCACCGGGACCTTTCAGGGACACGACCTGTCAGAAGAAGATTTTTAACTCTGGTTCACATATATACTTTTTTGACCACACGACGATTTGGAGGATTTCTTTGAATAAGAGATCAGCTCAACGCCAGGCCCACCTGCAAGATTAATGAACATTTAGGAGAAGACTAAGCATTCGCTCATACATTCATAGTAAAAAGGGGAATATGATATGGATTATTGTGACGGGCAGATGAGGGGACAATTTTGACCTTAAAGGTTTGTGACATTTATCTTACAGGTAAGAAAGCAGTAATTTAAACACTAATTAGTAATAACTGAAGATGACATTAGACCTATCTTTATAATTATAAGCTTAGTCAGCAAAAGTCGAATTAGAAACTGCGATATTGAGGAATATGCCTCGCGCTACAGTAACGCTATCCCTCCTTCCTAATCCGAATTTGGTTGTAGACCTAAATATAAATACAAACACATAGTGGAATGTGTGTATCAAATATACTAAGAAGTATGTTTAGCCTCATTTAGTGTTGTGTAAAAGTTTAAATGATTTAGAGACGTCCAGTTGAAATATTCGAAATGATTAGGTAATTATCTTTCGTAAAAGATATACAGAGTGGAAGTAATATAAGTACGCTAATTCAAGCAGGTGTTAAATTAAAAAAAACTTCTGTCTTCCATTTTGTGATAACTCCACGGTTAATGAAATAATCAAGACCACATTTTCTGAAAATTGCAACAGTGCACATAAGATTCACGTAATTATTGTGACGAGACAAGCAGCTGTTATAGGTTGAATGATCGCAAAACAACTTCTTACTTGCAGTTCGACGTTGCAAATCTTTCGATTTTTATTCCAAAATGTCCGATGTTTTCACTTAATTTACACGAAACTATCAACTTTATTGTAACACAGTAAAGAAACAAAACATTGCCGTTCTTCGTATTTAATTATCTAAGTAGTAGTAGTAGTAGTAGGACTTTATTACAAAAAGTAAGATATTTACAATATTATTTACAAATATGGGTCGCACGGGCAGTAAGCCGTACGTGCTGTTGACAGTCCGTTACAATAAAGTAATAATTGGTACTAGTGTAAAGAAAAATAAACAAAAACAGCAATAACATTACAATTACATAAAGAAAACACAATAAAAAAATTACCATTAAATAATAACACAATAGCATTATACACTAAAAACATTAACATTACAATTACATAAAGAAAACACAATAACATTACAATTAAGTAATAACACAATAGCAATAACATTACAATTACATAAAGAAAACACAATAATAATATTACAATTAAATAATAACACAATAGCATTATACACTAAAAACATTAACATTACAATTACATAAAGAAAACACAATAATATTACAATTAAGTAATAACACAATAGCATTATACACTAAAAAAACATTAATATTACAATTACATAAAGAAAACACATTAATATTACAATTAAATAATAACACAACAGGATTATACACTAATTAATTTATATATAATTATCTAAGTAAATGTTAGACATATAAGGCAAATATTTATCAAGTTAGGTAGCATTTAAAGTTTGGGAAAAAAACATTGTTTTAGAAGAAAAACAATTATTTGACACATAAGTGTTCCTAAAACTTGCATTTATTTCCCACCCAAGAAATACGTACTTCAAATCGGCGTACGTATGTTATTTCCACCCTGTAAAGTGTTAATACACATTCAGTACTGTCTTCAAGTGGGATGTGGCTAAGATAGTGTAACGAATCATAAATTAGTACCCTGAGAATGATATTCGTCTAACTGGATTTTTTCTATAACCCGACTGGAAGACAGCATATAGGCCGCAAGATGAAGTCAGGAAATATGAAACTTCTAGTTTTGGAACGGACCAGAAGACTCATATTTTGAATAGGAAGAAGAATGAGAAGAAGAGAATGTGTCTCTCAGACTCTGATATATTTCAATATAGGAATAACCATACTCTCAACAAAATCTTGCAGAAACAGCTACATACCTCAGGAGACAAGATTACTGATTGTTATATCAATACTTCAACAATTATTTATCATAAGTAATGCCACGAGTGATTTCCAAATTATCGATAAATTCACGACTCACGAAGTGAGGAGTGAACTTATCTAGAGAATTTGGAAATCAAGAGTGGCATTTGTTAGGACTATTTAACGAATAAAATTAAGCTGTTTACTCACAAATCATTGTTTAACTGTAGTTATTTTAAAATATTTATATATTCAATGTAAACGGCGATGTTTGAAAACAAATGAGAAACGATAGGTACGCTTCATCTGCTTCTTTTGTTTATCACTGCAATCAGATCATACTATTTATTGCCAAAGGAACGCAATATTGTAAGAATGCTCTCTAGTGGAGAAAAAATGAAACACATCAAACTGTATATTAATTCGTTTCTGATGTCGTATGATGTAAATATGACAATTATATTTTTCTGGATTGTTACCTGGGAAAAAATACATTTAAGAAAGTGCAAACAGTGGTTTCTTTTTTTTTTAGTATAATCAATTACTACAAATATTTTTATATTAACTCCCGCATGCGGCATGTGTTGACATTCATGCACTATATATACAATCTGGTAGCCGTATTTCTCACAGGCTCTGTCACTGCAAAATAATGGTCAGACCTGTTCAGAATATTAAAAAGGAGGAGCTTTCTTTAATATGGTAAATTTAATATTGATAAATATTTCGTGAAACGCAACTCTGATTGCTTGTAAAACAAAAATCATTGAAACGTCATTGACTCCCATTTGGGGCATGAGTTAAATAGTTAATAAAAGTCTCTATCTCTCCCCCTCCCCTTTCTCTTTGTCACGTACAAAGATGGGTCAAAGCTCATATAGGAATTGCTTTTAATGAGATTCCAGATAAATTAACAAAAGAAACTCTTCCAGACGGGACACAGAGCATGTACGAAAACTAACATCGAAAACAAGTAAAAACCGATATAAACTAAACAAGTCATTGACAAATTTAGTGAGGAATATAACAAAAGGAGTAATAAGAAAAATCTTCTTCTGGTAATTTAAAGAAAGACTAAAATTGGGAGCACGCCATAGCCTAGTAGGTAAAGGCAACACACTAAAAGACGGCAAGTGCGGGTTCGAGTACCGGTCGGTTCGGGATTTTTAAAATGACTCAAACATACAAGTGGCACCATGGCCTTGAGTCGACGCACCCTCTAAGTAAAATCAATACCAGACTATATAATGGGATAAAATTGGCCGTCACACAGGGCTGAAATCTGGTGCTGATTGTCTAGAAAGATATGAGTCTTAAACTCTTACTCCAGACACATCCACGGGTCAGTAGTGGGATGACTTTTGATGTTTTATTATCACTTTTTAATCATTTAACTTTAAATTGTTACAAAATATTAAAATGTACCTGTTTGCTAAAATACGTGCAAGAGATTGTCTTTCCATCACTTGTATATCACTTAAAAACACTCCCTTTTATAAAAATATATACTGAAGCCAGTTGTGTGAATCCCAGGCTCGCCGCACTACTACAACAACCGAATAATATATTGTGCTGATTGTCTAGATCTAGATAGATGGGATCGTTAACCTTACACCACCCTAAGGACCTTCTATGGTCTATAGTGGGATCACATATGTACTTTCCTTTTGAAGATTAAATTGCTTGTAACTCTAGATTATTGGGGTAGTCACTGGGTATGACTTGACGGATTTTGTACCGCAGATGGCTCAATTCTGGAAATGCGTGCTATTATGCATTGCAGAGACTCGATGTCCCAAATCCTTTAAAAAACGTTAAACTGAAAATATATAAAACTATTATTCTACCAGTTATATTATATGGGTGCGAAACATGGACTCTTACTTTAAGGGAGGAGAGGAGATTGCGGGTATTTGAGAATAAAGTACTTAGGAAATTTTTTGGACCAAAGAGAGATGAACAGACAGGTGAATGGAGAAGACTACATAACAATGAACTACATGGTCTTTATAGGAAGTCAGATATAATAAGAACAGTTAAGTCTCGTAGACTGCGATGGGCAGGACATGTTGCACGTATGGGGAATGAAAGACTTGCATGGAAGCTTCTTGTAGGAAAGCCAGAGGGAAAACACCCAGTTGGTAGACCAAGAATGAGGTGGGAGAATAACATTAACTATTATTTGAGGGAAGTAAATTATACAGGGAATGATTGGAAAGCATTGGCTCAGGATAGGGATGTATGGAGAGCTTATGTCCACGCGGCCATGAACCTACGGGTTCGATAGTGCCAGTGAGTAAGTGAGTGTGATGGCGCAACATGCATATGCATAAAAGGATCACATTCTATCGATCATATATGAATGCAAACATAAGACAACCATGATGAGGCCTGTAATGGGATCACAGCTTTACTTTCTTTTGAAGGTCGTATTTTATAGCAGTAGTCACTACATATGGTAAAACTAGATCGTAGTTTGGCATATTTTGTACCGGACTTGTTGCAACATGCTTATCCATAAATGGACCATAAACTACCAACCGTATAACATATGAAAGCACACATAAGACAACAGTGATTAGTATTGTCAGCAAATATGAGAAAAATAATGACACTTGGAAAGACAATAATCAACAACTCGTTACTCAACGCATGAAAGCGTTCAATAGGTTCATCCAATCAACTAATTTGTAGAGTATATTGTACAGGATTATTAACGTCCTTTCTTGTTGTTTCTTTCTTCACGTTAGATTAATCTCTCCTTTGTAGTTAGACCTGTAATACATGTCACACGCCACTCACAGGGACACGATCTATTGAGAAAGGATTTTAAATTCTGGATCACATACGTTTTTGACCACCCAAGGATACAGAGGATCTATTTTGATGAGTGATCGGATCAATTCCAGGTCACCACCGAGACAACGAACATTTACTATTCACTTATGCATTCGTATTGAGCAAGACGAATATGATATGGATGATTACAGTGGCCACATTGGTGTTAGGTGATTCTTTGGGTCTTAAATGTTCCTGAAATTTGTCTTAAAGGCGAGGAAAAATTCTGAAAAAAAGAAAACATCATCCAGGAAACTTGTTCCGACGGGGGATCGAACCCAGACCCGCTGTTTATAAGGCAATGACGTTGGCACTATAGTAGATCAGATTTGTTGTAAAATTGTAATCTCTTTTGTAGAAAAGGAACAAGTTTCAAATATAGCAAGATTATATTGTAAAATAATTAATAATTAAGTAAGAGATTTGAATTGGTCTTTGCTAGAAGGTCCTTCCTCCAATACAACTAATAGACAAGAACACTGCTAGAAGGCCCTCCACCTGGAGTAAGGAAACTTCAATATGAAACTAAAAACGAAACTCTCAACCGTGTCTCTGTATGAAGGCCGGAGGAATGTCCTTTAAGCAGAGAATGTGTATCTACTCGTATATGTAAGGATGTTGAATCTGTAGTTAATTCATTTTTGCAAACAAAACGGAGTGAAGTGTATTTCAGCAACGACCAATTCGTTTATTTAAAATAAGTTATAGCAAAATAGTCAATTCGAATAAGAATTTATGTAAATTAAATGTGAAATTATATTATAATCACTGGAAAAATTATATAAACGAAATAATTTGATATTACATATGTAATGAGTCATGCTTATTCATTTTCAATAGAGAGGGGGAAAAAAACATGCACATATACTTTCATTCACTCTGTTCCTCCCTTTATCTTCCTCGCATCTCTCTATATCTCTAAGTATGTATCTCCAGCTGCATTGTTTTAATCTCTCCCTTTTATGTGCCCCAAGCATTTCCAGCTCCACAGGATCATGACTAGCCGGGAGAGGAGTTTAAACTCACGATCTCATGCATACTTACTTTTCTCAACACACAAGAAAGTGATGGTTCTTCAGATATAAGTGATAAGTTCAATGCAATGGTTATATAAAAACACTGTTTTCCATTTTAAAACTTATTTTTTGTTTTTTTTAAATCTGATAGACGGTTCTAAACGGATGTTTTGTGCTGAATTCGAAAATGATCTCCATTTTTCCCATCACGTCTGGTTTTCAAAATATTCATGAATAACTATAAATGAATTATAGCTCTGTAAAATGTAATAAAATTATTATCAACAATAATTTTGTGTGAAAAACTAGGCCAGAATTTGTTATTTGCCACTAATTAATCATTACGTAATAATAATAGTTAAGAATTATAAGCATTCCAGGCATACTTCACTTTTCGACTCACAGTATCCTCGAACTGACTGTCCATCGTCAGTTTTCGAATTTGTGGACCAACGATTACAACAGCATTAATTTTTTCATAGGATAATGAAGGAATTTCAGCGCAAAGGTATTTAAAGCACTCGCTGTCTATATCTAGAGTTTTCACAAATTGTTTCATTGAACCTAATTTTAGTGGAGAGGTGGCAACAATACTTTTGGGGGATCTATAAGAGGTTCACTTCTTATATTTTTTCGCCTGGTATTAAATTAGTCCTACGTGGTCAGTGTTCCCTTTCCCAGTGTTCTGACCCAGCTCTGCTACCCCATTCACATACAAAACAAGGGTATTTTGTGAAACCAGCTTTCTGACCAACTAATAGTCCAATAATCATTAAATCTTTACAGACTAGCATAGATGGTTTTCGTACTGCAGTTTTTGTAACAAAAACTTTACATTTTCATGTCACCTTTAAAACAAAAGAGTTGGCCACAGGGAATGGAAGGACGAATGTTTCCATTATGAGGCAAAACACCTTTAAGACCTTTTTTTGAGAAGAATCTATGAAGAACCTCCACTCTTTGGAATTATAGTTTATGTAATAAAATTTTAAGACAGCAGGGACGTCTTGGCAATACACCGAATTTTCTTCTTCAGCAACAAAAGAGACAAGTCCCTTCTCATGATGCCTGTAACATGAAAAATATGTACTCTCAGTCAATACTTTCTTTACTTTTAATCTAGAGCCGAACAGTTCTGCTGATTCTTTAGGCAAATTTAAATCACTCACTAAATCATTAAGCTGACTTTGATTAAAACATCTGTCATGATCAGCATTATGTGGTTCATCATCCACAGGAGATTCAGTTTCAGTGCTACTGGATGCAGACTGCAATATATCTGATTCAGAGTTTAAGGGAACCGGAATATCAGGACCATGAAGTACAGGCTGAATGACAGAAGGACTGTTAGGAAATACAATATCTTTCTTGTTTTAGCATTATATCCTGCTACCTTAATTGAGCAAAAATAACAATCGTCTCCATGATTTATAGATTCCCTCCAAATCATAGGGATACCAAAAGGCAATGACTTCTTTTTTTTTTGTTTTCAATTTTTTCAACTACTCAACTCTGCAATAAAACTACGACACACTTTGTGATAGCTCCACGATTTATCCTGGTCTCCTACCTTAATGCCAAAGTGTTGAAGGTAATATTTCTTTACAAAAGCATTTATATTCTTTGTTTTACTAACGTATACGACCCACATTTATATCAAAACAGATTTGGATCATTTACACAACCAGCAAAATTTTGTACGGATCTAGGGCGGATATACTCCGTAGTTAATAGATTTTAATAAATATAAACATAATTTAAAATATAAACAAAATAATAGTTATATTATTTCACATTTTAAGTAATAAAGTTGAAACTATAAAACTGTTGGGCCTTTCTAACAAACGATAAGCACACTGTAATATTACTACAGTAAGTACATTACGAAAAATATTCAAAACATACAATTTTGAATTCTAAAAAATTCTGACGTAGTACGCGAAAATGGATTTCATTTTTGTAATCAGTGTGAAATTGTGATTCAGAAACGCTCATTTATTTAAAAAAAACCGAAATCCATGCAGAACAGTGGAATCTATCGACATGAGAGGTCAGTGCAGTGGAGAGAGGATTTTTCTCCACTAATTCAATTCCACAATTCTAATTCAATATTAAGACTGCATTTCATTACAAGCAAGATTCCTATATTGATTTTAATTCCCAAACAAAGCCTCGATAACGAAACAGGTTTTCATCGTAAAGCAACAGGAGTTTATATGCAATTTTGAATTGCATATTATTTATCACGAAGACGTTAAAGGACTCTAATAACTTAAAGAGTCATCCATAATTTACATCTCGTCAAATGTGATTACTTACTTACTCACTGGCACTATCGAACCCGTAGGTTCATGGCCGCGCGGACATAATAATAATAATAATAATACTAATAATAGCTTTATTTTACCTGGCAGAGTTAAGGCCTTAAGGCCTTGTCTACCACTCAACCAGGAGATTACAAGTATTCTCTCCATACATCCCTATCCTGAGCTAATACTTTCCAATCATTCCCTGTATAATCTACTTCGCTCAAATCATAGTTAATGTTATTCTCCCACCTCATTCTTGGTCTACCAACTGGGCATTTTCCCTCTAGCTTTCCTACAAGAAGCTTGCATGCAAGTATTTCATTCCCCATACGTGCAACATATCCTGCACATCGCAGTCTACGACACTTAACTGTTATTATATCTGGCTTCCTATAAAGACCATGTAGTTCATTGTTATGTAGTCTTCTCCATTCACTTGTCTGTTCATCTCTCTTTGGTCCAAAAATCTTCCTAAGTACTTTATTCTCAAATACTTGTAATCTCCTTTCATCCCTTAAAGTAAGAGTCCATGTTTCGCATCCATATAATATAACTAGGAGAATAATAGTTTTATATATTTTCAGTTTAACGTTTTTGAAAGGAGTTGGGACATCAAGAGTCTCTGCAATGCATAATAGCACGCATTTGCAGAATTGAGCCTATGTTTAATTTCTTTGTGCATCTCATTCCTATTTGTGATTATTGTTCCTAGGTATCTGAATTCAATCACTTCCTCAAAATTTCCCTTATTTGTCATTAGCTATTTCCCATTATGTAATGTATTTCTACGTATGATCATATAATTAGTTTTATTGATATTTGCTTATAGTCCTAATTTCTTAGTGTTATTACTTAATAGTGTGTGCGTGTTGTCCTTCAGTATCTCCTCGATATCGGTCAATAGTACTACATCATCAGCATAAACTAACAGCTTATTAATACCATAGAGTTTTAAGCCTTCCTCATTCTCTAAAGATTTAATGGCATGCTCTAGTACAAAATTAAATAGTAAAGGAGATAGTGCATCTCCTTGCTTCAACACATTCTGGATTTCAAAGGTGTCCAAAAACTGTTTGCCAAACGCACTCTACTCTTTGTGCCATTTAGACACATTCGTATAAGTCTAACTAACTCTTTAGAAATTCCGAACTCCAGCAGGATACTATATAACTTCTTCCTCTTAATTGAATCATATGCTTTTTTGAAGTCTACGTATAGTTGACGTACAGTACCATTATATTCCCATTTATTTTCTAAAATCTGTCTTATACTAAAAATCTGATCTATTGTAGACCTGTTTCTTCTAAATGCACATTGATGATCTCCTAGAATGTCATCAATATAGGGAGTAAGTCTGCTTACTAATATCATTAACTCTATTAAATGCTAATTCAATATTACGATAGTAAAGTATTGCTAAAAAGTTTCCGGCAATAAGTTGAAACACTAAACATAATCCTAATAGGGATCCGGAGTTTCATCATCTTCTAATATTAGAGGTAGAAGGAAGACAGTCTAAAAGGCCCTTGGCCTACCATCTGGGTGCTGGCCTCACACCTACATGTGTTAATCACAGCTGTAGACGATCATCCAGCCAGTGTACCAGCCAGCTGGTTTTCTCAATCTGAAATCGCTGCTTATTGTAGACATCCAAATTCCTCAAGGTGGTGGGTTCGCACCGGTCCCATACTGGCTGAAATGAGAAAATTTCTTCCCCCATGGATACTCGAATCAACGCCAAGTCCCACATCTTTGTGTCAAGGCATCCTGCCTTAACCACTCGATTACGGCGCGGGACTGAAGGCCTTTAATGTGATTATTTAACTCGTGCCCCAAATGGGAGTCAATGACCATTCACGTTCCAATGAATTTTGATCAATAAACAATCACTGTCCAGTTTCACCTCGAATTTAACAACTTACGTTCATCATATTAAAGAAAGCTCCTCCTTTTTAACATTCTGAATATTTTGCAGTGACTGGCTCTCTAAGAAATACGTTGAATATAATTTATATATTAAATATGTCAGAATCCGAGAATGCAAGTGGCTCCCAGATTGTATACATAGTGCACGAATTTAAGCAAGTACCACTTGCGAGATATAACAGAAAAAGAAAACATGTGTAGTAATTGATTATACCACAATAAAACGAAACCACAGTATGCACTTTCTTAAACGTACTATTTCCCAGATAATAACGTTGCAAAAAATATAATTGACATATTTACATCGTAGGACATCAGAAATTAATTAATAATCCATAATGTTGCTTATAGACAGTTTGATGTGTTTCATTTTTTCTCCACTAGGGTGGATATTGCGATTCTATTTGGCAAAATAAATAATATGATCTGGTTGCAGTGATGAACAAATGAAACATAACAAAGCTTCTCATTTGTTTTCAAACATCGCCATTTACATTAAATATATAAATATTTTAAAAATAACTATATTTAAATAATGATTTGAGAGTAAACAGCTTAATTGTAATCGTTAAATAGTCCTAACAAATGCCACTCTTGATTTCCAAATTATCTAGATAAATTCACTCTTCATTTTGGAAATCACTCGTGGCATTGCTTATGATAAATAAATCCTCTGCTCAATGAGTTAACAACAATACACACTACTTCACAATAAATATGAATAATTAAAATGCTATCAGTAACGATTTTTTTTAGAATGTAAATCTGACTAAAATTGATTAACAATCAACTATATAAATATATATATATATATATATATATATATATATATATATATACAGCGATCAGTATAGTATTGGAAAGCAGACGCGGATAAGTCATGGTTCCATCTCCAGGTTACGTGAGTTCGCCAAACAATCGTCATTGGGGTCCTGAGAACCCTAATATCGTACATGAACTGCCACTCAATGATGAGAAAATTGTTGTATGGTCAAAGGATCATAGGACCCATTTTCTTTCGGAATACAGTTGATTCCCGCACATATATGAATGACATTCTGACACACTTAATCAGGGAATTAACCGACAAAGAGCGTGATTTCGCACCTCTGCTACAGCTAATACAGCTGATTATTTCAATGTGCGAACTTCAACGTGTGTTCCATGACAATTATTAATAGAGATTTATAACATTCTCGTTCTCCGGATATAACCTCCTCTGATTTCTATATCTGGCAGATTGAAAAATGCTGTGTTCAAGAAACCCCAACGCACTCTGGAAGAACTGAAACGTAATATCCGTGAGGAAATTAACAACATTAGTAGAAGTGAACTACAGCGAGTTATGAGAAATTTTATAAAGAGGTGGCAAAAATGTATGTACAACGAAGGTGGACAGTTCTAGCACCTGCGTCAATATAGTTGGGAAGTACGACAATTTGTAAAATTGTTACAAAAATGTATGCGGTTGTATCACTGCGATCCTACGCTGTCCGTTCCCTACCGCGAGTGCATCAGCAATGAACAATGAAATCCCCACGTCTGCTGTCCAGTGCTATACTGATCGCACTGCATATACACATTTTAATTTGGCATTGATTAACTAATGTTTTTGTTTTTAATGCTATCAGATTTTCTTTGGCTATTTCAAATATTCTCTCCTGGAATTGGCGGACAGGAAGACGGAGTTACGTGTTCCCCGATGATATGGAGGGTGATAGATTATAAAGAATCTCCAAGAAAGTCCTTGAACTTAAACTTAACAATACAAAACCACCACCTCATTTTTCTACATAGTCTCCTGCATTTCCAACACACTATTACCATCGAGTTGGCAACTTTTTGATGCCGTCCTTGAAGAATGAGGGACGACGTGTAGTCAGCCAGTTGCACATGATCTCCTCTACAGCTGCATTGTCACCAAACCGCCTTCCTCACAAGTCTTCTTTCAGTGGCCCAAACAAATGGTAGTCACAGGGTGACAAATCTGGACTGTAAGGAGGATGTTCCAGAGGAGTCCAATGCATTTTCTTCAGTTTTTCTTGTGTCAACCGAGCAGTGTGTGGCCTTGCATTGTCATGCAGCACAATCACATTTCGGATCGGTTTTCAGCGGCGCTTGTTGCGATATGCTGCTTTTGTCTCGTCCAAAAGCCGGCAGTAGTACTCTGCATTCACTGTTCGTCATTCATGAAGGAAATCCACTAGCAAAACTCCTTCAGAGTCCCAAAAAAAAAACAGTCGCAAGGACCTTTCCAGCAGAAAGGCGTATTTTGGCCTTAACTGGTCCAGCCGCACCTCGCTCTCGCCACTCTATGCTGGAACGTTTTGACTCTGGGGTGTAATGATGAACCCAAGTTTCATCAGAGGTCACAATGCGATTCAGAAAATCATCTCCTTCCTCCTCATAGCGACTCAGATGCCTCTGAGACACTTCCTGGCGCAATTTTTTTTTGTTCCTGGCTGAGGAGCCGAGGAACCCACCTGGCAGACAATTTTCGGAATTTGAGTTCGTCACTGATGATGGCTTGAACACTTCCGAAGCTTATTCCAACGTGTGAAGCAATTTCAGAAATTGTTACGCGCCGATCCTCCTCAATAAGGTCCCATACAGCATGAATGTTGTCTGCAGTGATGCTTGTTCGTTGCCGTCTTTGGTGGGGCTCATTTTCCACTGAATCCCGGCCCGCTAAAATTTTTTTGTACCAATCATACACCTGCGTCTTCGAAAGGGTTGCTTCCCCGAACTGCGCATGGAGCCTTCTCAAAATTTCAGAAGGTTTAGTGCCTTCTTTCGCCAAAAACTTAATAATAATGCGTTGCGCAACAGATATGTGTACCTCTTGCTCGCTCATGGCGTACTGAAGCAAGCGGCCGCTCTTTGGAGTGCGACAAATCAAGATCCCCACTCCAGACACCCCCACAACTTCCCTTCCAAACCGCAACCTTTGCAGTTCGCTACCAGAGCCTCCAGATATAAATTCCGGTTTATATTTGATCAATCCTCGTATATACAGACTGTAAATGAATTATACAGCATACATTTAACTACATATAGAGGGATATTTATATAAGCATTTTGAGATAATGAACTAATGGTCTATAAATAAAAATATCCAAGATATGATTCAATTTGTAAAATGGTTGGCACGCCACTAATTATTTCAAATTAAAATGGAAATAATATGATACGGAGACCGTAACTTACAACAAGCATGCTTCTTTAGCTCAGTGGTTATAGCAGTCTAATACCGAAGCAAACGTAAGATCTATGCACCACGTTCGAATCTCCCTACAATACGTGTACAATTTTTTTGTTCTTCTTTATTAAGTACGTACTGAAAATTAGTTAAGTACGTATATTTACTTCTGGTTTAATAGTTTATTCATTATTTTACAGAATACGATAATGGAATGTCGGAGCAGTATTCGAGTTACAAAACTATCTATGTACGTATTGTACAGATAATTGTTTAAAAGGTTGTAATAATAATACGATTACCGTAGAATGCAATAGGTTTCGCAAATAAAACGTGTAATTTATTGTACAGTACTTATGTACTTAGATAAATTATAGTGCAGTGATTAGTACATGAAGAGGTATAGTGTATGTACACATGGCATACATAATGTTATTGGGAAATAAAAGCAATGCATTTGAGTAAACCAGAAAAAAAGTAAAGCACCTGCAGAGACTCATTAAAGATTTTTTTTCAAATTGGCGACTTCCATTCTCACAACACAGACAACATCGGCGACGAAAGGATTCTCGTACCCCATTCAAGATACCAGGTGTCTCACGGATCACATCACATGCTGCGATTATGCGTGCAACTATCAGTTCATCTGTATCAACAGGAGTCGCATACACCATTGTTTTCAGATGTCCCCACAAAAAATAAAGAAATGGACTGAGATCTGGAGAGTGAGGTGGCCGCTCTACAGTTGGACTACCTCTTCCTATCCAACGGCCACAATACACTCCATCCTAACTATTTCGCACATTTCGGCAAAAATGGGGAGGAGCTCCATCATGCTGAAATCACATGTTAATCGTGATTGGAGAGGAACTTCTTCTAATAATGTAGGTAGGACTTGCTAAAAAATGTCTTATAAATTACACCATTTAATCTCTGGGGAAGAAGGTAGGGGCCAATGATATGGTCAGTAATTATGCCTACCCATACGTTCACTGAAAATCTCTGCTGGTGACTCCTCTGGAAGATGGCATGAGGATTTTTATAATCCCACACATGATTGCTCTTCGAGTTCTGAACCAGCCCATCCCAGCCTCATCAGTGAATAATACCGAGGAAAAGAAGTGCGGTGGCTACAGCAAAGTCCAATTACAAAATTGGGCCCGTTGAGCGAAGTCCAGCGGCTGTAAAACTTGTACTTTTTGCAGATGAAAGGGATAGAGCTGGTCATCATGCAGGACTTCCCAAAGCCTTTGAGGGTTCGTACCCATTTACACGTTCGATAGCACGAAAACTAGTAGAAGGTATGTACATATGGCATACATTATGTTATTGGGAAATAAAAGCAATGCACCCCATGAAGAACATTTTCTTTAAAATCTGCAGTGCGGCGCGTACGTCTTGCACCGACGTCTACTCTGTTTACTTTCAACGTCCCATGCTCCTGCAAACTCCTATCAACAGTCTCGAAGGTTGTTCGTTGAGGATGGCGTTTATCCGGATACCGCTCCGCGTACATGGCAGCAGCTCTTACACAATTACCTTGTGATGCACCATAAATCAGATGCATATCGGCAATTTCAGCATAACTGTAAAAATGTTTCATGATGTTTTCATGCAATGCAACTGAACTGATACTGAAGTAACTTTTAATCAGATGTTAATGTAATCATCAATAAAAAAATAGGCATTTTGCGCATGCCAATAGTAAACAAATTTCAGTGTCAACATATCACAGTATACACGCAGTGTAAAATAAGAGAGCAGGAATTTTGCGCAAGCCCATACTAAACAAATTTCAGTGTCAACATGTCACAGTGAAGAAAGAACGAAATAAAAAGAAAAAAGTCGCCTGACGTGATTTGAACCATCATTGTTCGTATCATAAACCCATCACTTTGACCATTAAGCCACAAGTTAACTACGCAGATCCCGCGTGTTTCACTCTGTACTAAGGCTCACATTGTACCGATTCTACAATAACCAGTGCAGTGGCGTGCAATCATCTACTCAGATCGAAATTTTAAGGAATTTGATAACCCAATATTTCATAAACGTTGTTGATGAATTATTAGCAACCAGGATCTCGGAATTATTACAAGATATTAAGTTATTCTAGTATAATTTTCTCTCCTAGTATGCTCTTCTGTTGATTTATCTGTATCAAATGTCGTTTAGTTTGATTCCCTATAACTCGCCCATTTTCCCTCGGAGACCATTAGTTCATTATCTCAAAATTCTCATATAATACCCCTCTATACATAGTTAAATTCATGCGGTATAATTCTTTTACACCCTGTATATATATATATATATATATATATATATATATATATATATATATATATATATTATATATATATATATCTCAGGTAAACGATATAAGTTGCCGAAAATATTTTAGATTAGAGTACAAATAACTGGACAAAAGCATTATTTCTAATTACTCAGGTTTTCCCAGAGAAATGTTTCGTTTCTCTCTATATTTTTAGAATGGCGAATAGATTTTTCAATCCAAATTTATGGATTTTGTGACATCTGCCACTAATTTTATCATCATCAATCACGGATTAAGCCCATGTGGCTTGTTCCGGTCTCATAGATTCTCATTCAAAAAGTTAAATCCATCTTTTTTCGATCTACCAATGTTCCTGTCTTCTCTTGGTTTGCAATTAAGTACATTTTTTTTTTTGGAATCCGATCATCTTTCATTCTTTGAACATGTTCTTTCCAGTTTTTTTTCTAGATTATTTTATTTTACCTAAAAGTTTAAAAATATTTAGCTCATTTCTAATATCTTCACTTCTTTTATCTGGAAGTTTGCAGCCAGCCACACTTCCCAGAAATCTCATTTCAGCTGCTTCTATGATCTTCTCTTCTCTTTTAGTTAAAACCCAAAATTCACTACCATACAATAGTAAAGGGACTGTCTATGCTTTAGAAAAGTTTAGTTTTGTTTCTCATGGATAATGGAAATAGGACTGTCCCAACGTTAATAACCTTGGCTACTAATTTTGGTTATACTATTGTTACAACATAGTTTACAACCTTCCACAGTGTACTTCACAGGTTTAATTTCTGAGATAAGTGAGGTAGTGGATTTTCGAATTATAAAATGGTAAGTCATCTCTTTACCATTTCACTCTGCCTGACAAATAAAAAAAACTCAAAATGCAAGTAAGCATATACCGAGGTTCAAGTAAAACTGTAAATAAAAATTCGGTCATTATCAATCTTAAAAACATTTCTCGTTTGTAATGAAAACTAGTGTTAGACCTTGACGTGGTGGGAGGGCTTAGTACCCGATTAACCAGACGACCCTACTGGGGAAGATTGATTTAGGTTAATCTTGCTGGTGGGTAAGAGGCGAGAGGAACTAAGTATAGCTCACAACGAGGGAATGGCTCATAATGTATCCATATTGGGCGGACACATCTTCGTGAAGTCTTCAACGGTCAACAGGACGACAAAGAATAGCACAGCTATACTTGTACGGCTTGAAGAGCGGAAGAAGCAGCCCTCCCTTGGGGGTGGATACCCAGAGGAGCATGTTTGGAGGCTCAGAGGAATCAGCCCTTCCACCATCCTTGTCCTGCGAAGCGCTTGTAACGCTTCCAGGAGACATTCATCTTACTGAGAAGCTTCATGGATATCAGCCGGATTGTCATAAAAGGAACCGACCCAAGCAAGATAAAAGGTTATAGATTTGGATAAGGCCTTCGATCGAGTAAACAGACAAAAATTATGGGACATATTACGAATGAAAGGATACCCGTTGTGCCTTGTTGAAACAATGAAGAAATTATATGAAGACACAAATATAATTATAGATACCAGATTCAAAAGAACAGATACAATCAAAACAAATACTGGATTACGACAAGGATGTAGTTTATCACCCACTTTGTTTTTTATATATATATATATATATATATATACGATATTTTAAATAAATGGAAAGTTTTACTGAATCCAGGAATAAAAATAGATAATAAAGTGTGCATAAATAATCTTGCATTTGCTGACGATGTAATCATAATACAGAAAAATGAAGACGACTTACAGAAATCTATGCATGCATTAAATGAAATATGTAAATTATATGATCTAAAGATTTCTCTAAGGAAAAGGAAGACCATGGCTTTTAGAGGAAGAGATCCAGTGAGATCCAAAATTATTTTAGAAAATCAAAGTTTCAAATATTTGGGCTGTGATGTTGGCTACATTAGGACCAGCAGCATCAAACATCATACTGGATGTTGTAGCGAAGAGTGACCTGCTCAAGATGGAACGGATGGTCTGAAAGGCCTATAGGCATTAACATTATATATTTTATAAGTTGAGGACGACGGATTTTACCTAAGAAGGTATATTTTAACTTATTTTATTTTACAACCTGTATAAATACGGTATATTTGATTATATCAATTATACTCTGCATACCTTAACAAAGTTTAAGAATTTAATTAAGTCCTATGTTTCAGCTGAAATTTCACTAATTTAATTGTTCATTAATCTGTCCGTTTTGTGTTCGTGAAACTTGTTATCAATCAGAGTGACTTAAACAATACTTGTACAAAGGATTTTTATAAAATGAAACGAGAGACATAGAAAATGTTTAATGTACACTCATAGATGAGAGTCTAAGAAGAACACAAGCTAACGGCTTTGAAGGATTGCACTTCGATATTTACGTGAATTCTCAAAATATCACAAATATATCCCTAAATGTGAGTGAACGATGAAAAAGAGGAGGAACGTTGTGAAATGCGGCTGATCTTGCATTCTTCCTTTACACTTTTTTCTTTTATACTAGAAATCTGTCGTTCACTCCTGAAGGAGCTGATTCAGCAGCACGAGACGAAAAGAAAAGTTTCTGTGATAAGAATACATGAATAAATAATTCCATAATTCCAGTGATCCTCAATATATTTTATTATTGTTATTATTATTATTATCATTATTATTATTGTTGTTGTTGTATTTTTCATTAACCACTATCAATGTTCAAAAACCTGCAAAGGAAAACAGGTTTACGAATAAAAATAATGAAGCAGTTGAATAGGGGCCTACTTGAAATTATACATATTTAAGTGCAAATCTTTGGCTTATGTAGGCCTACATGGATTATGGTGCACACACCACACACACACATATATATATATATATATATATATATATATATATATCGATGTTAGGCCTATAATTAAATTTCGACATTTAGCAATCGAAGTGAAATATAACATGAAAAGAAAATGAACCCTAAAACGCTTTAATCCGATTCAGGTCCTAATTTATCTTCTCATGTTATATATATATCTGATTAAGAAAGATTCCTTGCGGTTTCCGTGTCAATGATTCAAGGATTGCTTCTGACCACCAGTTCCGACGTTTCGACATAATCCCACATGTCATTATCAAGGAATAAATGGCATGTGGAATCATATCGAAACGTCGGAATCAGTGGCTAGAGGTCAACCTTGAATCCTTGACACGGAAAACCCAAGAAACCTTATTTAATAATACTCATATTCGTAAAAATCCACGATATAATATGTATTGTCCATTATAACAATGGATGGAGTAGCACAACAATGAAAGATACGCGCATATATGAGAGTGCCAGAGATAATATTTTTAAAATATAATTCCTGCATGTTTTTTATATATGAATTTAGATGTGTGTGGTTCTGTACATAATATAGAGTAAACTTTATATAGGGTATTTAGTGATTCGTGGATCGCAAATAGGCACGTGCGAACTTACATTTTACATGTATGTATTGTCTTTTGTTTTCGAAATATATCTAACAATTCCATTATTGTTTAGAACTAAAGCCTAAATTCTAAATATGATAACCAATTCTATTTATAATCTGAATAAGTTTAAATAGAGTGTCCTAATTTTTTAGTTAAAATGTATCTAATTCAGTTTTCCAGTTAGCTAACTTAATGGAACAAGCATATACTAATGACATCAGAATCAGATACTTACGGGTTCGATTCTGGGCAAGATCGATAAAAATGTTTGGGGTGAAGAAAATTCAAAGAATAGTCATCCGTCGGAGGGAAAGATTTAATTCTCTTGTTAGAAACGTATATGGCAGAATAATAAACCCTGAGATAAAAACTGGATCTTTTCATTTGGCTCTGCGTTTAGTCTTTTAGGAATTAGCAACAATAAATATACTAAACAAATAGAGACGTTTTAATTATTTATGATAATTTGTAAACATTATTTCAAATACGGTATATTCGATACAAATCTAAATCATAGTAAAATTGTTGTGAATAAACCTCGAAATTAACAGGAAACCTCTAGCGCCGAGACCACGTGAGTTGTGAAAGCCGATCCATGGTTTTTAATCAAAGACAAAATTAAAATGTACGCTGCCTTGTCTATACTACTGTCAACTATACCATATTTTATATGTAACTATGTAGGCCTAGGTACAGGCAAAATACGAATGACCTAAAACAATCACCGCCTTGCACTGCCCGGGAACGAACCTAGCGTAACACAACTTACAAAACAATCGCCGTCTTGGTATACGCGTGACTAGCGAGAGCAGATTGCCAATGAGGATCCCAGCTTCGAATCCTGGCGGTTTCAGAGGGGCTTTGGTGTTGGGTCATACCGGAATTTGTCGGGATTTTCTCGAGATTCTCTCGTTTCCCGAATTTCATCCAAACGACACACTCTACTTCACCTTCCCACCTCTTCACATTATTTAATTTCTCATTTATTCATTTCATTTCATAACATCCTTCACCTGATAGTATGAAAAATAGTTTGGTTGGCAGCTCACAGGTGTTGAAAATATTGTTTGCGGAGATCTAGTGGGGCCAACCAGGATGTTATAGTATGATTCCGAGCCTGAGCTATAAAAAAGGCTAGATGGGGCCTTTGGTGTGGTGGTGTCATTCATGGCAATACAAACTAATATATCAGATCAGGAAGACGACCTAAAACTTACATAAGACAATAGAGTAGAGTTTCATTCCATCCATTTCCATAATACTGGATATGGCGCAATTGATCTTGGTCGCGGTGCTCAGGGCGGTCTGCTCTTCCTGTTTGAGTAAAGAACTAAACATTAATAATAATAATAATAATAATAATAATAATAATAATAATAATAATAATAATAATAATAATAATAATAGCTTTAATTTACCTGGCGAGTTTAGACCTTAAGGAATTCTATGTACCATTAGATAAAAAATACAATAATTACGGTTACATATAAATGACAATAAACAAAATTATTACTTAGTATATCTACAATACAATATATTTTGATATACTCTAGATTTAACCAATGAAATATAACATCTACAAGATAGAAAAATGAGGAAGAAAATACTATTAATTACATGGTACAAATTTAGTTCTCGAGAGAAAAAAAATATTCTGGAGATAAAAAATCACGAATATTGTTATTATATTTTTATTTAGTGAATATAATATTTGTTTTCTTCCGGTGTTATCAGGTTGTCTTACCACATACCTGGCATTCTCTGCTAACATTGGCGTAATGTTAACCCATTCCTGAGGTTGGGGCAGCCGGAAGGCGGAGTTACGTTACCCCGATGATACGTTGGGCGATAAATAATAACGGACAACAGAAGATCCCTTGCATCTAACCGTAACCTAAATTCCAGACCATGTGCAACCATAGGAATAATTATTGTGGTCTTGACGGAAATCCAATTTGTGATCTTATGAACTGTAGTTCGAAGCTCTAACTGCAGACCATGAGATCAGTCACCACAAATCTTATAAATATCGCCACGATTGGGGAGATAGAAACTCCAATACCCAAGGGACGATATCCAAACCTTGGGAGGAGATTTTGGTCTCCTGCTTCACGAACAATATTTAACCCTTAAATTGGCAAATGACTGCTGCTGCTGCTGCTGCTGAGTGATGGCAATGACTGTGCATCGCCCAGGGTGCTGCTCTGGAGCTACATTGGCCCCGTGACAGCCAAATTCCCTAGTGTTTATCAATATAGGGTTCATTCACCAGTTCAGCTCCAGTGTTAGGACGTTGGTATTTTGCTTATGTATTGAAGTAGTATTGGGTAGAGACGAGGTGTTTTATTTCTCGTATCAGTTATTTGAATGTGGCGGACCGCAGTGAAAACGAAATGGTTCGTAATTGTTATTATTAGGTAAATTGTGAAATTGTAAAAAAAAAATAAGTAATCTCTTCTCGTTAGTTTTCATCTGTTTTTATTAAAATTGTTAAATGATTTAAAACCAATAATTGATGTATTCTATAGGATACATTTGAATTTAAGGATTAAAAGAACAGGACTGAGTCATACACCACGAAGAACAAAAATAAAATGCAATTTAATTTCATGGAATATCGCGGCATCGAGAGAGGATTCCTAACAATATATATGATATTTATCTAGCATGAAAAACGCCGGAATTCATACAGATACATGGTAATAGCACATATAACATGTACCATTTCTACATGGTAACATGTAGAAAATCCGTGAAATGACCAGTGTGTTGAAGGAAAAATAAGTACCAGGAAAATAAAGAAACTTACGATTTTGTTAGTATAATCCTGTAATATATCCTTCCGAAGTTAAATGATATGCATTTGTCCACAAGGAAAAATAGAGGTTTGTAAAAAGAATTTTACGAGTTTGAATCTCAAGAGTGACAGTGAATGGTTGTATGAAAAGCACCACTAAATCATTTCCTCGTACAAGTCATGAAAAGCGCTTCATTCAACATACGTGCAAACGACAAGATAAACATCTGAGCATCAACAATTCTTATGCTTTTCAACCAACGCATCTTTCAATAGTTGCTCTGATTTTATTTCTAGTTCAAAAGAAAATAAGCGTTTTACAGTTTACTTATCTCTCCTTCATTCATGTCGGTCTCTAACATGTTTTTATAAATCTTTGAGCGTTTGTTATTAAATTCCTTTATGTATCCGCTGATATTATTCAACCTGTAAAATTTATTTAATCAATCTGCTCTTTCATTAGGGAGTTTTCATTATTCGCTTTGCCGTGTCTTTCATGTATTAACATTGAATTTTCCCACATAGAAAAAAATATCAAATAGGTTTAAGAAATTCTTGAACAATAAACCTTTGATACATTTTTAAAATATGTAATTTTATCTTAAACTATATCTTTTAATACGAATTCAGCAACTTCTTATACTTGCATTAGTAGTTTCACCTCTCGACCTTATAGGTAGATTTACATGCATCTCATCCAGTAGACTTTACAGTGACACGACCTGTCGAAGAGGAATTTTAAACTTATAATAATTAACATATACAATTTTTTCGACCACACAAGGATTTTGAGATTCTCTCTGAGTGATCAACCGAATCCAAGACCTCCTCCGAGGCAACAAGAAGTTTTAAAACCAAACATATAATCCACTCACACATTCATACTAAACATGGCGAATGTGATAATAGTCCAATGATTATGATAGTCATATAGTCATGTGATGTCGGGGGGACAATTAGGGCCTTAAAGTTTCCTGACATTTGTCTTAACCCTTAAATTAAAAATGTATCCTATTGGATATATTGATTTAATTTATTTAATATTGTTTTTAGATCAATAGAAAAACAAACGAGTAAAATTGCTTAAATTTATGTCAAATTACGCAATAATTTATAATAATAACTTACAGTTTTTTATTACTTTATTTTCCTTGCGGTCCGAAACATTTAATAACTGGTACGAGGAAATGTTGTATTGACAATTTAAGTGTTAAAGGTGAGGTAAAACCTCTAAAAAAATCACCCAGGAAACCTTCCACCACTTGGTATCCAACCCGGTCCCTAAGAGGCAGTAACGATCACAACGGTGGGAATTCAGTAAAATTATCTAAATATTTATATAATGCCATCTAATTCCAGAATCTGTTTAATAAATTGCATGGGCCACCTAAAAAGTCTTGCGAAAGGAAAGATTAAATTAAAACAGAAGGAAAAAGAGAGGGAGGAATAAATATTTATGAATATTTAAATAATGTGAAAACACATCTAATAGTAGTAATAGGCATATAGATCCATTAAATGTATTTAGTACTAGCGGTAGCAGCAGCAAAGCTTTAGTGGCAGTAGCAGCAGCACCAGTAGTAGTAGTAGTAGCAGCAGAATCAGCCGCATCATCAATGGGTGCAACGGCATCACCGTGATCAGCATCAGAGCATCGCCAGCACCAGAATCAGCAATATATCATGAGCGGAATAAGTAGCAGCACCAGGAGCATTAGATGGAGCAGCAACACCAGAACCAGTAGCATTAATGTAGCAGTAGCTTTATCGGAACTAGCAGTAGCATCAGCACCAATGCAATTAGCTAAATTAATAGTGGTAGCTCCTGTGGTAGCGGCAATAGCATCAGATGTATCTGCAGTGCAACAGCATTTTCAGCAGTAACTATTTCATAGCTGTAGCAATATCAGTAGGTGCAGTTGCAGTAAGGATCAAAGGGGCAGATGCGGTCTCAGGGATGCATACTCTGCTAGTGAGTATGTATCAGTAAAACCTGAGAAAAAGTGATAAACTCTGTAAAATTCTATCCGTGCATATCCTCGTTGTGGCCCCTGGACACCTTTTAGATGACTAAGCATGGAAGGGTGAGAAGCGAGTTCTCGACGCTATAATCGAAACCCACTAGCAAGGGAGCAAACCCTGGCAGAAAACCGAGTTTCAGTGGGGATTGAGCGTAAGGCCAGTTCTCTTTCATCGAAAAATAATATATCTGCTCACAAATCTCAACGAATGAAAGCCGGACAGATGAACGGACACAGACCATGGCATATCAAACTGAATAAGAAAAAATATATTTGTGCTGATACAAAATATTTGATGAAGATAAAAAATTGTGTCCTGGATGGAGAAGTATAAAAAATAACTCGTTGAAAAGGCCAAAGCATTCTCCAATTGAAGTTGTAGCGCCTTAGTAAGAAGAAAAAGGAGTAATTGCAGTAACATCAGCACCAGTAGAATTAGCTGTATCAGCAATAACTGTAGAATCAGCAATAGTCTCTATAGCTTTAACTAGAGCAGCAGCTGTATCAGTTGCAATAGATTTAGCAGTAACAGCACCAGGACAAGCAGCAGGAATAGTATAAACATAAATCCTTTAGTTGCAATTAAGAACATATATCTTCTGTCGGACGCTATTTCAGTCCTCAGGTTTCGCTTCATTCCAGGATATTCCTTCCCACCTCACTCATAAATAATTTATTTTCATTTACCTTACGATCGTCCTATGTTTTCTGATACCTTCACGATTCCAGAATCCAGGACTTTTCCTGAGGATATGACAACTTCCTCTTCCTGGTTTACATATCCACAAGCTCTCCACCAGTTTTATCCCATGTTGCTTTATTTCTTTATACTTCAGACCGTTACAATACATATTGAGTAGTTTACGCTATAATGAATCATAAATGTATGCAAATTATATTTAAGAATCTAGTTTTCCGACTCATGCTGTAACATATAATTAACATTACTCATACATTTTTAAGTTGTTTATATCTTTATGCAACATGTTCCGTTTACTTATAGTTTCAAAACGATTCATGCAAGAAGATAATACCCTAAGAAATAATATCTACAAGAAGGAACTGAAGAGATTCGCCGTACATTACACCGTCTGCCAGATCACCACAATTTTTTTTTGTTGGGCTTTATAATAACGAGGTCTACCCAACATCAGTATGTAATTTGTTAGACTTATAATGTATGCTACTCTCAACATTATAACACTAAAGATGTTTCATAACCCATGGGTGTTGATATTTCCCGTGCGACTAATGAAGGACATAACAAACATTTTTCACTCTTTGTAGGAATGTTTCATCTAGAGATTTGTATTAGTTCAGACGTTACAGCTATTCTTTATTATATTAAATAGGAACACAATGTACAACTGGACTTCGGGACTGGGATAAAACACTAGATGAACAAGATCTCTTTACATATTTTCATATTCCCACACACCTATCAATCAACACTTTTAAAATTCATATTAAATATAAAATTGGTACCTGGTAAGTCAGTCGTCCTCAACTAAATGATTCAACAGCCTCCATATTGGAACTAGTTAATTATTTAGTTGAGAAAGACTGACTTATCAGGTACCAATTTTATATTTAACATCTTACCTATCATGGCTAAGAAAGCTGAATTTGTTTTATTTATGAGCCACATCATCACGAGTATCTTGTGCATTAGATTTAACTTTAACAGATTACAGAGTAGGCCTATATCATTTTCAAATAATTTTCCCAAGCATTATTTGATAATCTTAGCTTGTAAGATCTTACTTTACCTCTTAGGATATTCTCTAACAGAACCAGATATCTGAGCATAGCACTCATCTAAAGAAAAGCAAAACTCTATATCCTAGGTCGTAGCATTAGATATATTCAGAAACCCTTAATTCTAAAATGTGTCCGAGTGTAGGGTTCCTTAGTAAACTTTGTCGGCCGTCTCACGCAAATATATTAAAATACAACTAATCATAATTTTTCAGTAAAAGCATATAAAAAGTGAACAGCATATAGAATAGTCGGTATCCTTATTGAAAAAATCCAGATAGGGAACCTAGCTGACGGGGACATGAAATTCAACATATCTGCTAGACTCATCTGCGGAGTTTTACCAAAGAGTCATCATAGATAACTTCCAAAGTATTTATATTGCCATCAATATTTTTATGTTGAGCTCTTTTCTACATACTAACAGGAAGTTAAATAACTTCACAATATGTCTACCGATTCATAACTAAAAACAATAAATAGAACTAATTTATATATTCATACACGTAAATAAGCCTAAATTAAAATTCGAAGGATTTTCAAACTTATTTCTCTAATATTGCAATAGACGTTTGGGTTCATTAAGATAATTATCTTTGGATGATTATAAAATGACATTGAATCAAACACTGATTGCTAATTAATCTCACCCAATCGATGAATATTTTAAATTGTGGAAGATTTAATATATATTTTTTGCGCGATATTGCGTTTTGTCGTACTTACGGCAATGACAACCATGATTGAAAGTTCAACTTCCTACATTTCGGGGTTGCCAACCTAAATAACTACACTATAATAAAATAACTATACTGTAATATTACATACTACAAACACGCGTGTGGGAAGTAAACCCACTGCCCTCTATATATAGGCCCCTACTACATACAATGTATATACAAAAAAAAATATCCAAAAGGTGGTGTTAGTATAGGCCTACTTTATATGAAACAACCCACTGCATTTGAAATGAACTGCACTTCATTTGAAACAATATAAAACAAATAAATACGTACTTGCCGCCATTTTATTATTAATTGGTGTCACGGCCTGCTGTAGTCTCAACTAATAAACATTACCCACATTGTTAACGTTAGTCAGTTGTTTATAATTAACGCAAATATTTCCAACAGATATATTATTTTACAATTATTTATTATTTAGAAAACACCATCGCTCAACAACGCACGTTTGTGAACTGTTTTACAGAATCATGGAAATTAAAAACGTCGCTGTCGCTCGGTTTTAAACATTTTCCTCGAATCTGTAAAAAAAACACTTCCCAACCTTGCATCGTAATATACTATTATATTGTTGTCACGTTTCTAGTTTATAGTCCTGGCAATAAATAAATAAACTATGATTTACGAACTATCACATTCCTTTCCATCATTAATATTTACTGCCTAATTACATCAACATACGTATTTACAAGTACTGTACCGTTTCGTTACATATAGGCCTACCTATATGTTTACAACTACATACCAGTACATGTTTACAATAACATTTAAAATCTTTATAAGTTATTGCAAGTATCATCACTGACCCGCATAATTAAACGTACGAACTAGTACTTCACAACAATAGCTCAAAATGAATGTAAATATAAATTAACAGTAGGCCTACAATATTAGACCACAAAGTCACGAATACATTTGGCATGTCTCGGATCTACGATATCAAAATTAATCCTAGAGTTGAGAAGGCGGAAATTAAAATAATAATGGAATCTAATTTATTTTTATTTGTAGTTAAAACTCAACTTGAATCTCTTCTTAAAATAATGGAGGATGAATAGTGGCATCAAGTCTAGGTCACAAGTAAGTTACTTCAGTTTCTTTTTACAACAGACCTAGTTCAGTCATGTAGATGTGGTGGTGTTTGGTACAAATATCATGAAGCGGGTAAATAGGCATAATCAAGGTGGGAGAATATGTACAACTTAATTAAGTTTTGCAAAGTAAAATTATTAAATTAATTTCGCGGATCATTCTCCAATTTTCACGTTCTGTATAATGCATTCTCTAAGCCTGGTCTTACGTTTTCCCGCTCGCTATACTAGCGGAATCTTTATATCCTATTCCGGTCTTTGCACACTAATACATAAGCCGGAAACAGTAATGGTTGATAGTGATATGATAGAGAAGTTACTCCCATATATTCTTATGATGGTTTCGTAGACCATAGCTACCTGATATCAAATTGTTGAGTAGAATATGCCCTATAGTATATCCTGTTTCTTTTTTGCAGGCTTTTTTTGAATTAATCTCTATAAAATGATAATGTACAATGAATGAATAGTGATGTTGACATGTTACTCCCATATCGCCTTACAACGGCTAGCAGATCTTATATTTATTCAAATTGTTCAGTAAAATATCCCCTATGTCCTATTTCATTTTTGCACGTATTACTGAAACATCGTGTTTAAAAATTACTGTAGAATCTAACGCCTGTGTGTATGTATGTATGTGTGTGTAGGCCTATATATATATATATATATATATATGTATGTGTGTGTATGTGTGTGTGTGTATGTGTGTGTATATGTGTGTGTGTGTGTGTGTGTGTGTGTGTGTGTGTGTGTGTGTGTGTATCACTTATTTAGGAACACAATTAGACCATTCAGGCGATAACACAGTGGAAATTAAAAATAGAATCGGACAAACAAAACAAGCAATAAATGTTTAAACTCTGTTTGGTGGAGCAAAAAATTACAAAAAATAGAAAATTACAAATATATCAAACTATAATTCAGAGCATACTAACATACGGTGCTGAAGTCTGGCAAATTCCTACCAGGGAAATGAAAAGCATTTTTAGTAGTACAGAAATGGATGTTTTAAGAAGATCAGATGGAAAATCTAGAATGGATAGAATACGAAATAAAGAAATAAGGGAAATTATGGGTGTACAAGAAGAACCAGACATCATAGACATTATAGAAAAGAAAATATTACAGTGGTATGGTCATGTCAAAAGAATGCCAGAACAAAGATTGCCTAAAATAGTTATGGAATGGATCCCAATAGAAAGGAGAAAGAGAGGATGACCGAATAAAACTTGGATAGAAAGGGTACAAGCAGCTATGAATATCAGAGGATTGGAGGAAGATCAATGGATGGACAGAGAGGAATGGCGTTTGGTTTCCGGAAGACGGCGGCAGCTGCCATGATACCGGATGATGATGATGATGATGATATATATCACGCGCACATAAAGAACAATACTAAAACTTGTAGAAACAATTGCAGTAGTAGTAGTAGTAGTAATAATAATAGAAGAAGAAGTAGTAATAATGCAACAATTACTATTATAGTCATTACAAGATTTGGTAGCATTTATACGAGCAACAGTAATGTTTGCTGTATCAGAAGTTGTAGTAGTAAAGGTAGTTCTCTATTTACGAAAAATAGCTACCTGTAACAACAATACGGTGTGCATGGGTCTATCTGGTCGTTCGTGTCAATTCGTGTTCCACGTTTAAAGAACAAATACCTGTAACAACAATACGGTGTGCATGGGTCTATCTGGTCGTTCGTGTCAATTCGTGTTCCACGTTTAAAGAACAAATACCTGTAACAACAATACGGTGTGCATGGGTCTATCTGGTCGTTCGTGTCAATTCGTGTTCCACGTTTAAAGAACAAGTACCTGTAACAACAATACGGTGTGCATGGGTCTATCTGGTCGTTCGTGTCAATTCGTGTTCCACGTTTAAAGAACAAATACCTGTAACAACAATACGGTGTGCATGGGTCCTATCTGGTCGTTCGTGTCAATTCGTGTTCCACGTTTAAAGAACAAATACCTGTAACAACAATACGGTGTGCATGGGTCTATCTGGTCGTTCGTGTCAATTCGTGTTCCACGTTTAAAGAACAAATACCTGTAACAACAATGCGGTGTGCATGGGTCTATCTGGTCGTTCGTGTCAATTCGTGTTCCACGTTTAAAGAACAAATACCTGTAACAACAATACGGTGTGCATGGGTCTATCTGGTCGTTCGTGTCAATTCGTGTTCCACGTTTAAAGAACAAATACCTGTAACAACAATACGGTGTGCATGGGTCTATCTGGTCGTTCGTGTCAATTCGTGTTCCACGTTTAAAGAACAAATACCTGTAACAACAATACGGTGTGCATGGGTCTATCTGGTCGTTCGTGTCAATTCGTGTTCCACGTTTAAAGAACAAATACCTGTAACAACAATACGGTGTGCATGGGTCTATCTGGTCGTTCGTGTCAATTCGTGTTCCACGTTTAAAGAACAAATACCTGTAACAACAATACGGTGTGCATGGGTCTATCTGGTCGTTCGTGTCAATTCGTGTTCCACGTTTAAAGAACAAATACCTGTAACAACAATACGGTGTGCATGGGTCTATCTGGTCGTTCGTGTCAATTCGTGTTCCACGTTTAAAGAACAAATACCTGTAACAACAATACGGTGTGCATGGGTCTATCTGGTCGTTCGTGTCAATTCGTGTTCCACGTTTAAAGAACAAATAGATTAACATTCATAGCGGAACCAAATATCATAAAAATAAACGTACGTCGAAGTACACTTGGAAAAGACACTTAACATAAAATGTGAAAAAGTGGCTGAATTCAAATACCAGGGTACGATAATAAAATCAGGAATGTGGTACAAAAGGGATTAAATATGGGTTCAATACTGGATACGCGTGTTATTATTCATTTCATGGATTCTTGTAACCTTAACTCTCAGAAAATATTTAACTAAAATACATAAATGGCGATTACTATTACTTAATGTCGTGAAACATGGTCTCTTAATTCTAGAGTATTTGAGAATAAGGTGAATAATTTTTTTTTTGCCAAATAGAGACAAGTGAATAGATACTTACTACTTAACACTAAGCTACAGTATCTCCCTCTCCCATCATGTCATTTAATCTCCATCCGTTTATTTCATACCACCTATCACCTCATCTCATATCAGGTAAAAGAGCCTATCTCTGAAAACTATAGGTGTTAAAATATATGGTTGTGTTTCCTCATGACTCCGAGCCTGTGTGTCGACTTAATGCAGAAGAGCCATACTCCTCCTCGAGGCTTTGAACCCAGCCCAAATAAATGGCAGTGTGAGTCAAGTGTAAGTGAATGCTTGATGTGCGTCGAACCAGGAACATTAACAGACTACATTTCACCATAGAGTATATTTAATTTCATTCATTCCATACATAAAGATGGATAATACAATAATCCTAAAATAAGGCTGTCATTTTAGGGTCCTAAAACCGAACCCATCTCTACTAATGTAATCTAAAAGCTACAGAATATGATTTTCATGGGAAACTATATGCAATAAAAACAGTTCCGTCTCGTAGACAACGATGGGTTGAATGTGACATGATTGAAAAATGGAAATAAAAATTGTTTTAGAGAACTCAGTGAGAAAGCGCTCAAGAGATAGGCCAAGAATGACTTGGGAAAATAGTATTAATAGTATATAACTTGCGAGGTTGGGAAATGTTGTTTACAGAATCGAGGAAAACGTTTAAAAACCGGGCGATAACGAGGATTTTAATTTCCGAGATTCTGGAAAACACTTCACAAACATGCGTTGTACATTATTTTTGGGCGATAGTGTTTTCAAAACAATAAATAATAGTAAAATAATAACATCTTTGTTGGAAATATTTGAACTCATTATAAACAATTCACTATCGTTAACAGTATGGGCAATGCTTATTTAGTTGAAATTACAGGAGGCCGTGACACATCACTGACTTATAAAATGGTGGCAATTGCGATTTTATTGTTTTATATTGTTTCAAATAAAGTTCAATTCATTTAAAATGCAGTAATTTGTTTCGTATAATGTATATTAACACTATCTTTTTGGATATTTTTTGTATATACATGGGCTGGTTGAGTGAAAGAGAGGGCCTTATTGCCTTAACTCTGCCAGAATAAATAAAATATTATTATTATTATTATTATTATTATTATTATTATTATTATTATTATTATTGTTGTTATGTGCGGTGGACTAGTGGTTATGCTCCTTGCCTCTGGTCCCAAGGGTCGTGGGTTCAAACCCGGCCGGGGTCGATGGATTTTTAGGACGGAAAAATCCAAGGAGCAAGTCCTCCGGGAGGGACTTTAAGCCGTGGGTCCCGAGTCTGAAGATTTTCAGGCTCGTACAAAATCCTTAAGCCTGCATGAAAAGGCCTCTAAGCAAAATTTACCGAATTTTCCCGTCCTAGTAGTATCTTGGTTTCCTGGATGTCAGTATGAGGCGGAACGCTGACTACGTACCACTCAAAATGACATCTATACGAAAACAAGTGTAACTAAATTAGTATGGTTCAAATTCTTCTCTGTAAAGGGAAAACATAGGCTTACAATACAATACAATACAATGCAATATGTAGTATCCATAGAGGGCAGTGGTTTCACTTCCCCCACGCGTTTTGTAATATGTAATATTACAGTATAGTTGTTTCATTGCAATAGTTATTTAGGTGGCAATCTCGAAATGTAGGAATTTGAACTTTCAATCATGGTCGACATTGCCGTAAGTACGACAAAATGCACCATCGCGCAAACACATAATTTGTAGGAATCATACGGGGAATGATAGGGAAGTATAGAAGCTCTAATTACGTATGACCATAAATCTCACATTCTGAGTTTTTATCTGAATGAAACACTAGTTTTTACCAGCAATTTCTTCCTTGAATAATATTGTTAACATATATTGTACATATTATGCATTTTCACTTATATATTGTTTTATTTAGATAGGGCCTAATTTAATTTATTTTTATTTCTTATTTTAATTGTTATATATAACTTAAATAGCAATACATAGGCCGAACCATAATCTGCAACTCCGATTACACAATCGAACTTGAGAAAATGTACCTTTGAAATATACAATATCCATACACAAATATGCAAATCACACATAAATAATCCTGCAGTTGATACAGTGTTTTCGGATATTTAATAACTTTCCAATTTGTCCATCGCTGTGGTCTCGGGGTAGCGTGCTGCCTTGTCACGCAGCGGGCCCGGGTTCGATCCCCGGTCGGCACAGTTCTTCTGGGTGAGGTTTTTTATCGGGGTTTTACCTCACCTGTAAGACAAATGTCAGGAAAACCTTAAGGCCCAAACGGTCCCCGAAATTATATGGCCATCGCAATCATCATCATCATTCATATTCATCTTAGGTTAAGTTTAGGATTAGGGACTCTCCTGACGCACTACTATCATCATCACCCATCATATCATCGGGGCAATGTAATCCCGCCTTCCAGGCGCCCCAGCCTCAAATTTGGGTTACAAGTTCGCCATGCCGGGAGAGAAACCAGGAATGTCGAAAGACAAACCTGGGGCAATTGAAAAAAAAAAGCTTGCAGTTTTTGTGTAATACGGCCATTATCAACAGGTGAGCAATTTGATGTGGAGCATGATTTCGCTGTAGTAGCAGAGTAAAAGAGTATTTGTACGAGTATGTTGACTTGAGGGTAATTGTTGATGCCATGTATACTTACCTTCCCTCTCCTGACAGTAGAGTTAGTTCATGAGTCAATTGTAGCATAATACATTCATTTTTTAGAGAACCCGAATTCAGACCTCGGTGTCGACCAATCCGGCTGAGATTTTTCTTGACTTTTCTCACTCACTAAGGAAAATATTACATTGTAATTTCGTTATGACCTGCACTTAATCATAATTCGATAATATGAAAACAATTAAAATCAGTGATCATAGTATTTTTTGCGCGATTGTGCGTTTTGTCGTACTTACCAGCAATGGCGACCATGGTTGAAAATTCAACTTCCTACATTTCGGGGTTACCAACCTAAATAACTATATTGTAATATTACATATTACAACCAACGTGCGGGAAGTAAAACCACTATCCTTTATGTTTATACAAAAATAAATCCAAAAGGTAGTGTTAATATACATTACAGGAAACAAATCATTGCATCTTATATGAACTGAACATTATTTGAAACAATATTGAAAGTTGACTTTGACAAAATTCTACTGAAAACTTTTTAGCTTTATGTCGTCCACCGCTGTGGTTTCGAGGTAGCGTGGTGCCTTGTCACGCAGCGGGCCCGGGTTCGATCCCCGCTCGGGACAGTTTTTCTGCGTGAGGTTTTTATCGGGGTTTTTCCTCACCTATAAGACAAATGTCAGAAAACTTTAAGACCCAAACGGTCTCCGAAATTATATGGCAATCATCATCATCCTTATCATCATCATCATCATCATCATCCTCCTTCGCCAGTGTGGAAAACAACGGGAAGCTACCACACCTACAATTCCCTAGTAAAGCTGCAAGCATAGCATGAAAATGCTATGATTGCAATGAAGGACCTGCTTTCGGACAGAATTACTATGGATGGAGCTTTATGTCCAATAATCTTCTTTTTGAGGAAACTAACTAGTGTAACAAAATCTGTAATATTTATACATTCTTTTAAATTTATCGTCGACATGAACATTGAATATTCTGACTCGCTGGAGATTTTAATGTTTCACTCTTAAGCACGAAATAAGCAGCCACACTTTTTTCACTTACACTACAATCCTTCTCCTCCAGCCACTTTCTGAATGAAATGTGTGTTTTTTCATTTCTTAATTTAGATTTATCTGGCACTAAAGAAGCACACCCAACTTCCCACGCTTCTTCAGTTTTGTCGTTTTGATTACAATAATTCATACTTGTAGCCATTTTATGCGAGATAGATATCAAGGCCTGTTGTCATCTCAAAAATTATTTTCGGAATTTAGCATATATACATTGGCCAAACTGCTAACGTCAGTCAATTGTTTATAATAAACGCAAATATTTCCAACAAAGATGTTATTATGTATTGTTTTGATAACACCATCGCGCAAAAAATAATGTACAACGCACGTTTATGAAGTGTTTACAGAATCTCGGAAATTAAAAAGCTCGCTATCACTTGGTTTTTAAACATTTTCCTCGATTCTGTAAAAGCCACTTCCCAACCTCGTATTGTAATATACTATTGAGTTAGTTGTCCGGTCGTTTTAAGAGAGAGTAGTCTGGTCGGTTTAAGAAAGAGGTGAATAGTCACCATATTATGCCTGATGGGAAGACCAAAAACAGTGAATGTTGTCCTTAAGTAAATAACCACATGCTAGAATGTGTTATGGGGTGAAAACACCCAAGTATTTCAAAGAATATTTACATAAGAATAACACTGACCATAAATGTTATTGTAAATATTGTTAGACAAGGACGGCACTCGAGGTTAGTGTAGAGGATAATAAAATCATAATAGTATAAATCCTCATAGCGTATAAAAACACAAGACAAATACATCAATTCAAATAACGCACATCTTACTGACGAATCATGAAGGTATTAGACGCGATATGATCTAGATGTTAAAGCGTTTTTAAATATAAATGGAGTGAAAATTAATGGCTCGATACGTTAAAGAACATCGTTAGCAATAATACTATGCACTTACTTTTTTTTTTTCCAAATTATCATATTTTAATAAAGAAAAGTATTACGTCTATAATATTTCAGTGCCATCCTCATGCTTTGTTTCCATCCTGAAATTCCATAATGACTGTATATATTTGGGAAGTGAAATAATCTTATTCTAGAAGAAATTTTTGATTGCCTGTTCCGAGACTTGGTTAATATTTGAGATGTCAATGCGGGTAATGCAATTGCAGAAATTCCAGCCAATCAACTCTCGGATTGATGCGACTGTAGAAGACAAGTTGAAGAGGTCTACCACGCACCAACGTGTCATTTTTTTTATTCTGTTTTGAGTCAAGTTCCATAATTCATGAAGCATCGACCTTCCAATTCTTCCCTCTTCCTTTCTCGCACAACTGCCTGACAAAGAATCCATCTCTTTCAACCTAAAACCATGTAACTTGTGATTTTTTTTACAGTTTCTGTCCCGATACCTTGAGATATCCATATATTATTATCATATTTTTATTTACAGAGTTGAAACGAATTGCCAAAAAAACCCTCTCAGAGTTTTTTCAAGATACTAAAGGTATGTTTTCAAATAAGAAACCTATAATCGCCCGCTACGTTATTTGATGTAAGAGACATGTATCATGGCTCTTAGACTACCATCTCATACTAATACCGTATTTTACGGACTATAAGACGCACTTTTTCCCCCAAAAATTGCATCCAAAATTCAGATGCGTTTTATACTCGAAGTTAATTTAAAAATCACCAGTGTTCGATTTAAAATTCTCGCCAGTCTTAAAAATGGCCATATATTCGATGCTGCAGGAAACCTATCAGTATCTGTCAACACTGGATTCAACTAGCAGCAGCAGTGCACCGATGCGACGAACATGAGTTGCGGGGATCAACAAGCTTGCCAACACTTATGCCTAAAGCCTAGCCATCATAAACCCAGAACACTGTCTAGCTTATGGCTGTGTCAATGCAATCTACGATGCCAGTGAACTTGAACAAACGGATGATGGATGAAATCTAACATGAATTCACGCCGAAAGGAGCTTTAAAATGACGTAATATCAAACAAGTGTGTCAGTGGATAAAAAAACGCCGTGGTCTAAAGTGAGAGAAGACATTACTGTTAAATCTTTCAAGAAGTGCGGCGTAAGTAACGCTCGCGATAACAGTGAAAATATCTTATATATAAAGAGGACAACGATGAAGTGGAAGAAGAAGATGAAAGTTTAGATGGCGATTTTCAGGTATTTTTAAGATTAGAACAGTTTTATAAAGTAAGATTGTTTTTAGTCTGGCTTTGCAATCTAATAATAAAAATGGTAAACATATTTTTTTTAAATTGTTTAAAAATTAAGGTGTGTCTTATAGTCCGTAAAATACGCTACATTTTAGAAAACCTATCCAGTCCTCTCATCACACCTTACAAATTAAAATGGTTCTTAGAATGTCTGACAAATTATATCATTCTCTACAATAGAACCCCGGGAATAGGTATCTAATTTACTGAGAAATTAACGCATTTGCTGGAAATCTTTAGGAATTTCGCATGATTCGTTTAAGAAAATAAATTATTAGAATCAATAGCATTGTTACTCCATCACTGTGTTATATTTTTAAACATCTGCAGTTGACAAATTTATTTCAGGTCTGGCACGTCAAGAAAAAATTAACTGCAATAAGGAGTACCTTGTTTCAACACACTCGTGTCAATTAACGTCAAATACGACTGAAAGTCCCTATTCATCTTTCAACTAACAAATGTACTAGACATCAACAGAATCGACGTGAATTTGGATCATTATAATGGGTTCAAGAGCCAATCAAGTGATCCGTGGTCTTGTAAATGTTATTTACATCTCATCTATTCTTTAGTTTAAAGTAATACTGGTAGATTTCGTAAGTTTTCAATCTGATTCATAACATTTTTATGGTAATATATAATAGTGGTTTCTATTCATCGCCTTCTTAAAATATTTTTTCCACAATTTATTTTATTATTTATTGTAACAAGTGTACGTTTGATGTGATGGAATGAAAAGCAAGTGCGGTATCTTCACCATATTAATAATAATAATAATAATAATAATAATAATATTCAGGAGTTTTAAACTATGTTTTATGCAAGAATGTTACATAAGATAATAAGTTATTTTTTCTACTGTACCTTTTCCGAGATAAGTTCCAATTGTAATCTAAACAAACCAGATATGTGGACTACACTTCCGTTGTTCGAATAACTTTGTTACCTTTAAGTGTGTAAGAAAATGTAGTTCGCTCTCTAACACTCGAAATAAATTAAATAAAAATACCTATTATCTAGCACATATCTATGTACGGTATATGGTGGAAGATTAGAATATATAATTACAATTTTAATAGATTAAATGAGCATTTCATTGTTTAATTCTTACGCACGCGCAATGCAGAATACTTTAGGATTTCTATGTTTTAAAATGGTCGCGTTCTCTAGAATTACTTAAAAACTGGAAAAGAAACGAATTAAAACGCGGAGAGAAACGCATTATTTACAATGTTTATAAACAGTTTAGTGAAAAATATCCCACATTATCCATTGAGAATGTCGTGAAAATAAGAGCAGAATTTACAGGTGAGTCAGAATGGAGGATAAATTGTGTTCGTAATGAAATTTCAAATGAAGTATATCTATTCATATAATGGAAAGTGCTTAAACTTGTGATTAGGTAGGCGCATATATATTTTTGTCATAAATAAATGAAAAATAAATGGAAGTTCCTAATTATTGGTACCATCTGATCTCATATTCAATCATATTTCCCGTTAAATTCGATATTGCCTAAGAACAATGTTTCTATAGTCCAGTTGTGATAACTGTAGCCGATCGGTGAAACCAAAGACGCGTGGCAGAAGACAACATTCCCGAGTGGGGGAGGGAACTAGTAGTCATGCAAAAAAAATCTTATTAACAATAATTTTTATGTATAGTGTTCTGCCCTAGGGCAGGTCCTTCACTGCAATCATAGCATTTTTATGCTATGCTTGCAGCTTTACTAGGGAATTATACTAGTGTGGTATAATAAAATGAATTGTTATAAAACATACTAAACTTATTAGACAAAAATATTCACTAACACAGAACTATTAAACAAAAAAACGCTACGTGTAGTAACTATTATGTTTTCTGAACTGATGGTAGTTGCTGGCAGTACCTGTAACTCGTCCTCCCCTTTTACCGCACCATACACCAAGGACCCTTCAAATTCGGCTAAAGAAGCCAGAACGACACTGAATATATGACTATTCAGTATCAATTCACTCATGTGGTAAATATAGCACCATATTTCCCCCAATAGACGGAGTCGGCAGAGTAATGCCTTATACAAGTTTGTTTACAGTAAACTGGAACTTATCACGAATATAGTATATGTCCAGAATTCTCTAACTAGAACGTGAAGATAATTGCAACAAATTATTATACACTAATATTTAATGCTAAAAATCAATTTATATCAATGACATATAACTTTTTTTTAGTTTGGAGCATCTTGAGTATTATAATTTTACATGGTACATCAATAAGGCTGACGTATTGCTTCTATAAGGCGACTGCTGATAAGGGTTTTTTTTCTTTTATTTTGCTACAGCTTGTGGAATCCTGAATTAAAAATATGGTTAGGATGGCTGACGAAGATAGAGAAGCCCAGGCAGCTGAAGCTTTGTTCTTTCAGGAAAAGACTAAATCACTTTATGAAAAAGAACATCAAGTACTTTCTGTCTGGCAGAGAGGAAAATATATTACTACAGCAAATGAAACTATCATTCTTTTGTTACCAACCAGAGCTGATAAGGATTTAAACATTAATTTGTCATTTATAGATAAGGAATTGTATATAAATGCAATTGTGATATTTGGTAGCTCCAAAATTGCATTTTCAAATGTAACAAACTGTACATTTAATATCTATTAATAGAAATAGTCCTTCAAATTGTTCTAATGTTTCATTTTGTGGACATATTTCTATATGCAACTACATCTCATGAGTATTGTATACAGTACAAGGTGAACGATATTGGATATCATAATACCACGTTACTTCTACTAGGATTGCATAAAATGTATTTATATGGTAAAAGATTTTCCATACAATACCTCCTTCAAGCCAATACTGTAATAAAGAATTAAAATATTTTCCTCAATGATTATTATTATCATTATATAATTATAATCCATCAGAAACTATTTTGTCGAATTTATAGAACACTCCATGAATTAATATCAAATTTAATTGTAAAAAATAATAAAAACTAATTAACCATTATATAAAAATGAAACTTAAAAATTTCCGAAGGAATGTATTTATCGATGTTCTCGTGGAACAAGTTCATTTTTTTTACAAATCTTCACCGATATTGATACATTTTATTTAACACCAAAAATAATAATCATGTGTGTGAGTGTGTGTGTGCGTGTGTGTGCGCGTGTGCGCGTGTGCGTGTGTGCGTGTGCGCGTGTGCGCGTGTGCGCGTGTGTGTGACTGAACGTTCTAGCGGCAACTTTTTTTTTGGAACCAGACTTGGCAGAGCGAAATAAATTAAGAAAAATAAGACTAGGTCCGATAACAAGCAAAATAATAAGGAGAGGGTGTTTTCCTGAAAACCGAAAATTGAAAATTGCTCTAGCAGCCGCTATGTTTACTTCCTCGCAAAGAGGGGTACTGGTGTTCGACCAATGAGTTCGTTAATCATCAATTCGGAACATAAGGAATGATAGTTGACCTGAAAGATGGAATTTTAGTGGAAACATTCCAACGTTCTACATTGAAGGAGTTCGCTGATATTGTAGTATTTGAGATTCGTGATTCGTGATTTTGATTCCAAATCCCGGGATCGACCAACCTGAATTATTTCTTTGTTTAGTCAGATGTCATACAAAAATGCTGGGTTAGAATTTCAGTACGATAAGATGACTAGAAAGCTCGTGTGTCTCCATATTGAGCAGAAGATAGACGTTCTACAAGAATTATACGAAAGCATAAGTGCAAAAGCTATTTCTGAAAAATATAAGATTAGTGTTCATACAAGGTTTAAAATTAAAATACCACGTTAAAGTACAACACAACATGTGGAAACATGTCAAAACAACGGAAAAAATATGTAAGAAAACTAATATCAATAAAATGTATTAATCTGTTCTAATGCTAGTGGTGATCATAATCAGCCACTTGTTATAATAGGTTAATCGAAGAATCCAAGAGATTTGAAAGATCTCAATATGGTTGCACTGCTTCCTCAGTACTACTTCCAGAAAAACTGATGGATGAACAACGGTATATTTGCAGCTTATTGTTCCAGAAGTAGCCAAACTACCTAGAACATAAACATTTGTCTGAAGAAGCAGTGTTTTAATGAACAATGCACTGTAACAAAATGTCAACTTAATTAGTGCTAATGGGAAATAACATGTTATGCCTTGCCAGCTAAACTACCTCATTAATCCAACCAATGGACCACAAGGGGTGATTCAGAACTTAAATCATAGGTATAGGAGGTTAGTTGTTAGGTAAGTGTTAAAAGACTTCGATTGGAACGTGAATGTCTGTTTAAAGACGTGTACAATACAATACGACTTCTTAATGTTTCTAGAAATTAGAATGATATGACACAAGATATTCTTGCAAAAAGCTGGAATAAACTATTTCCAACTTAAATATCAAGGAATAATAAATTTACATTGAATGGTGACTAATGGATGTACTATTATTTTCAGTGTACACAGAGTGATTCAGAAATATGGCTATACGTTTGATCGCATTTTGTGACGAAAATATTATTATTAAAGGAAATATGACGTTATCATTGGAAAGGGAATCCTTCAAATTACAACAATACAGCAAAACAAAACAAATCACTGTCCACGTGTAGCTTGGCGGGTTGATTTTTGTGGGCTAGCGTTGAACGCCTCCACAATTCTCTTCGTTGTTTCTGCATCCGTGCTAATGCGAGGCCTTCCAGGAGGTTTGATTTTCTGCATCCTTCCCATTTCCAGCAGTCATTTTCTCCACTTCTCCACAGACGACGGTTGCAATACTACGTTAAACTCACGTCTTGCCCGTCTTGCGGCCTCACGATCTTTAGCATACGTTATTGCCCATGCAGCGATTGTAATTTGCTGTTGCATATTCAACGCCATTTTGACTAATGACGTAAGTTCTACACTGTTTTCGTTTTATTCCATTGTTGTGATTTTAATAATTGCCTTTCCAACGGTAATTTCATATTTCCTGTAATGGTAATATTTTCATCACACAATGCGATCAAACGTATAGCCATATTTATGATTCACCCCGTAGAAGAGAAATGCTGTAGTTTCTCCGATTTTCAAAGCAGGCACGAATTAATTTATATTTATATTAATTTAGTTACATTACGAAATTTAACATAAATTGTATTTATGTAGTTTCTATTAACAAGTTTAAAGATGGTTTATTCTTACTGCATTTTGCCATTGTGTTGATTTGGCCTCTTAGCGTGTAAGGTAATATATTTTGTCTTCTTAATTTTATTTGTACATCACTTCAGACTGTAAATATTTTAATGTGTTCATAAAATGGTGCTTTCTTCAACGACTAATGCGTGCTATGATTTTAGTTGCATTGCATACACATTTAGTATTAGTTCCATGCACTAAGTTGGTTTATATTCTTCTTCCTTACAAACGCACTTCATCTTTACATTTGTAGAAGTAGTAGCAGTATGTTGTATAGACTCCATACGTCCCTATTTTTACACGCTTTATATTAGCTTGACCTGTATCTATCTATCTATCTATCTATCTATCTATGTAACGGAATCGTTCAACATGATTTTCACCCACTTAAAATCATTGGATCGACTTGAAACTTTGTATACTTGTAGAGGACCCGTGACAATACAATAATTTCATATTTACTTTCTAAACTCCTGGCCACAATCATCAGAAAATAATAAAAAGTGTTTTTGTATCAATGTAACGGAATCTTTCAACGCGATTTTCACCCACTTTGAATCATTGGATCGACTTCAAACTTTGTATACTTGTAGAGGACCCGTGACAATATAATAATTTCATATTTATTTTCTAAAATCCTGGCCAGAATCATCAGAAAATAAAAAAAAGTGTTTTTGTATCAATGTAACGGAATCTTTCAACGCGATTTTCACCCACATAGAAACATTGGATCGACTTGAAACTTTATATACGTGTAGAGGACCCGTGACAATACAATAATTTCTTATTTTGTTTCTAAGATCTTGGCCAGAATCATCCGAAAATCAAAAAAATGAAAACTGGTATAATAGGTTGCGGACTTGTCGAGTTTTTAGTCAATCGTTGTAAGAGCTCAGTTGGTAGAGCAGTGAACTCTTAGTGGTATATAATTTCAGTAATCTATACGTCGCTGGTTCAAATCCGGCTGGGAGGGGTTTTTTCTTATAGAAGAGTATTACTTTTAGCTCATACTACAATAGTATCGAATTTAAAGATATTTACATTTTTATCTTATTCTGTAAAATATTAAAACTAAAAAATAAAAAATAAATAATAGTTTTAAAAAACTAAAAGAACACGCTTTATTAGAAAACTAAAAAATGAAAAATAATTTTAATTTCCAATGCGCTTGGGATAAAATAATGTGGTCAATAAAAAAATCATCTTCAACACATATAGAATAAAATTAGAGTTATCAACAAAAAGAAAATAATTTTACCATCAAAAGCGTGGGGTACCTTTTATGATTTTTACATTTTCTTCTTAGAGACTTTACTTTTACCAATATCTGTTTATTATCAAATATATTAATTGATATAGAGCACCCCACGCTTTTGATGGTAAAATTATTTTCTTTTTGTTGATAACTCTAATTTTATTCTATATGTGTTGGAGATGATTTTTTTGTTGACCACATTATTTTATCCAAAGCGCATTGGAAATTAAAATTATTTTTCATTTTTTAGTTTTCTAATAAAGCGTGTTCTTTTAGTTTTTTAAAACTATTATTTATTTATTATTATAAATATTTCCTCATTAGAGGATTGCCACAAGGACTAAATGACACAGACAATTAATTTTCTAAATTGATTGAATACATTTTGTAAATAAATTTAAAAAATTCAAAGTTGTGGATGTTACCCTAGCAGAGCGTTTCTTGACTAATTTTAATTTAGATACGCTATTTCACTACAGATATCAAAGCGGACATGTGGTCAGTACATCGTTTCAATGTGATGTCTAGGTATTGCTTGGATTGTGAAGGTCGGGTAAATTTTCCACATAGGCCTAATTTAGACCAAAGGTTCTTTTACGAGCCCAAAAATATTCAGATTTGGAACCCATGGATTAAAGTTCCTACCATAAGAATTGTTCCAACGATTGTTGCGTCATAAAAATCCATAGATCCTGATAAATTTGAACACCCGACTCGTGGGAATAGTCGAAGTAACATAAACACTAGAACATCGCGACCGATAGTAGTAATAGTAGAAGTCTATTGATTTTTTTCAAAAGAGAAAAGGAAATACATTTGCAATGACATTGCACACTTGCCTCATTTATACATCGACATTTATATAATAGGCCTAAGTAATCTCAATTCAATAGCCTTCTAGTGCATTTCTTGTGTAGGTGTGTGTGTGTAGGTGTGAGTGTGTGTGTGTGTGTTTGTGTGTGTGTGTGTGTGTGTGTGTGTGTGTGTGTGTGTGTGTGTGTGTGTGTGTGTGTGTGGTGTGTGTGTGTGTGTGTGTGTGTTTGTACGCTCGGGTGGGTGTGCATGGGGATTTTGTATCTGTTCTATAGCTAGTTTGTTTATTATTGTATAAAGTGAGAGTTTTATTTTCATATCTAAACACATGGTATTTTCATGTATAAGTATAGACATGTATTGTGTACGTAATGTATACATAGGCTTACATATATTCCTTGTTCTTATGCATTTTTATGTATGAGTGTATGTATATAGCAATATATGTATTTGTTTATACATTTATTTTTTATTCATGGAATAGAATATACACGCACGGCCAAACAGGTCCGTGCGCAATGCAAACAAAAATTTATTTATTTTCTTTCGAAAAAAATTCGATACATTTCATTATTACTACATCGACAGTTATATCGATGTAGCATAGTTCCTTTGCGGGTTGCATGTAAACAGGACACTAGGCTCATATATCTTCTTATTGACACGGATCACTGGTTTTCATACAATTGACAGAAACAGCGGTCAACTGTAACTTTTTTTAAAATCTTATCGTTACTTTAAGTTTCGCTTCCATATTGACTTAACACCGGTTAAAACAAACGTTACACTGTCACCATAACAAATACGTTATTACGTAATTGCGATCTCTAAATGTTTAGTAGCCACTATAGACAACCCTTGTTGTTTGCATTGTATACAACCCTAGGGACGTAGTCACAAAATACGTGGACCCAATTGGTATGTTACATTTTACGTTGGTAAAATTAATTCTTCAGTCGGAACCCAGTTGGTAAGCAACCAAGTAATCATGGCATTCTAGATCGCGGTATTCTGTTGATTTGTGATTTGTAGTTTTTGTCTGTACATAATTCACAACTGGTTAAATTTTCAAATCTTTCATAGTGTGATTTTTTAAATAGATCATTCTGGTGTATCTTGCTATACGCCACATACAGTTTAATTTCTGGCGCAGTTAATCTCTGGAGGTTCGTATGATGAACTGAACAAAGCTTCACTGTCATAACACAATATAGGTCGAGCTAATGTTTTCAAGGTTCTGATTCAGGATTAGGCTTATATAACCAAATAATTGACCCCAGTTCTCTATTAATTATATAATTTAAGTTGAATCATCCAAAAAAGCAAATACCAAAGAAAGTTATTTTCAATAATGTATTTTTAAATACTTTCCGAAATGTTCTTCCCACTGATCCTCAAATCATTATTGTCAACTTCCGTGGTGTCGCATTTTTATTAATATGACATCTTATTGGCAGGCATTAATGATGGATAAGCACATACATTGGAATGTATTCGCAGCCTGGTATCAGATATACAGTACATTCAATATTTGTAAATATGAGCATATTTCTTCATACTTGCGAGAACTCCATCTCCAGGATCGTACAAAAATGCTTTCTCTTATTCTATTATTTTCAAAATTATTCATGCCTCTACAATAATTTACTTGTTTTCTCCCTTATATCTCTTTTCCTCTGATCACAATTTGAATACACGTTCTAGCCAGAAACTTCTATTTCACATCCTACAACACACAAACTCCCATTTATTCTAATTACTATACCGTATCAACCCAAACTCAGAAACTACTTACCACAAGAGTTTACGAACTGCCAGACTTTATCTTCCAAAAAAAACTATTAAATATATTTCTTCTGTAATTAGTCTTTCAATGGGTTAATTGGTAACTTCTGAATGTATATTTCTCTGATAAAATTGACTGATTTCATTTTAATTTAATTTGTATGAAATATTACTTACAGTTATATACATTAGGATGTTATGTAAAATTATTATTTTAGAATCCAGGGATTAGACAATACTGTCAGTTTCGACTTCAAAATATGTCCAGCCAACGTTTTCTTGGTATTCCCTGATGTCTTCTCTTAGCCCTATAATACAACACTCTCCTTTGCATCTATTCTTCAAGCATTTTATCAATATGCTATCTCCATTAATTTCTAATTTTTTTATTCCAAAGAATTTATTTCTATTTCTTCCTTTACTTTTCCATTTAAAATGTATCTAAAAGAGTATATATTTTCGCTGTTCTTTAAAAAAAATTATTTTAACAGCCTGGATCTTGTTTTATATGCAGCTTTCGTCAAAAGTCCATGTTTCGGATCCATAGAGAAAAGATGACAACTATTACTTTATAGAACTTCATTAGGCCTATTGTTTCATTTCTAGTTTTAGTTTCTGGACTATTTGTGGTATCACGTATTTGTTGGAACATGGGTAAATTATCTTTAAAATAATTTTCACATTTATAACTGACATATTTTCTAACTATTTAAAACTCGTGATTTGCTCTGGTATAAAATCATTACTTACAATTTTTGCTATAATGTATATTTACCTTAGAAGGCCGCTATTTCTGTTTAATTTGACCCAATTTTAAAATTAAAATTAAAATTCTCACATAACTTCTGTAACATATGCTGTACTGCTCTTTGCAGAACCTCTCCAACTTTACTTATAATTATGTGATCATCCATAAAAAAACATCGTCTTAAGCATAAAATTTGATGCAATACAAATGCCTCCGTTAAATGTAAACATCCATTCTCTAATCGAATAGTCTTCATAAATTATAAATAAAATATGAGGCAAACTACCACCGTTTCTTACACCTTCATTTATATGATTATATTAGTATTCTGTACGTACCATTGTTAATATGTATCATAATATTTTTTATCCTCATATATAAATGTTAGTACTTTAATGATAAGAGCCCAGTACCCTTTTCCTGCCATGATTTCTCATAGTTCTTTTTCCTACTTACACGGTCATACGCTTTCTCGTAATCAGTAGAAGTTATATGAGCTACGTTGTTAAATTGCCTTCTTCTTTCTATTAACTGCTTAACTATAAAAGTGCATTCTGTAAAGGATCGTCCTTTTCTAAAACAATTTGTTCTTCTAATAAGAAAACATAATATGTAATGGCTCGTATTATTTTACTTAATATTCTTGCATATATTTTATATCATGTAATAAAAAAACTTATCCCTCTAAAATGTTTACAATTGCTTCTAGTACTTTTTAAAAATATAGACATAACTTGAGTATGCGACCAGTATCTTAGAATTGACATCTATTCCATCGCTATCGCTCGGTTTTTAATAATTTCCTCGCTTCTGTAAACACCACTTCCCAACCTCGCATTGTTATATACTATTAATTGCACGTTTTTTTTTCTCAAAATATTTTTACTCTTGTTTTATCCACAAAGAACATATCATGAGACTTTCCTGTAAAGTGTTTATATTATATTAACTCGTTTTATTTTCGCAGTGAAATTTGGTTTTCTCTTGTCATACAAATACAGTGTGTGGCATCCTAATTTGAATGCCTCTCATTATCATATTATTCAGTGGTAGTTGAAATGTATTGACGTTTCCGTAAAAAAAAGAAAACATATAAAATTTCAATGACATTAGGCACGGATCTGTTTGGCCATACGTGTATATTCCTGTTCCATGAATGCTGAAAGATCAACAAATATATAAACAAATACAAACATGACAGCAGTATTTACTACACCCGTACATAAAAGGAACTAGGCATATCGAGAGTGCAAGAACGAGGGCTTAGGAGACGACAAGCAAAATGCGTATTACTATGACAAATAATTACGGAACATACTAATTCGTAGATTATAACATATTTATCAGGTTACTTAGTGTTTTAGAAAGACGATTAAACTTCATTGGGAAGTGTTTTCTATCCATATTCCAATAAGATATCAAGGTAATTACATTATATCAAAGCAAGAACTTAATTCTAACAGGGTTTTCCACATAACTTCAGTTGAACAAACACTGTCTTTGTCTATGATAATTTGGTTCTAATATTTTACTAGATAACGTCGTTAAGTTTATTTAATCTCTTATGAATTCGGTTGGTGATAAGTGTGAAGTCGGTAATTTTTCACAGATGTTGTGCCCCAATTCTCTAGCATGCTTTTTTAGAGTTGAGATTAATCTTGAAAAACTCATTATTTCTTTCTCTCATATAAATAGTTGTAACTAAGGAATAAAATAGCATGCCAGGGTCATAGAGAATTTTAAGTGCTTACAAATTATAATTCAACAAAAAAATGTTCATATTAAATACAAAAATAACAAACCGCACCTATAATATGCAAATACCTTCATATTCCTTTCTGTCAAGTGCCACTATGTTTCCTCATATGTAATTCTCTAAATTCCTTGTATTTAAAAAATATATTTTAAGTATTTAATTTTTACATATTGAAAACAAGACCAAATTTCTTTATTTTCTTCCATTTCAGTTTTTATCTTTCATTTTTTCTATCTCTTGGGAGTTTAATTTTTCTACTTTGCAAAACGTTCTTTGTTCTCGCACATGTCAAAAATGTTATTCTCATATAATAAAAATTCACTTTTTATTTGCATTATTTAATCAAACTCTGCAAGAGTGCTGAATGCAACATTGAACTTCAGAAACACTTTAAATCAAGATTCCTCTCTTGTAAAAATAAATGAATATACAAAACTATATTAGAACTGTACTTAAGCCTATGTATGAATCTGAGAAATGGGCCTTTTTATGGAATAAGACAATCGCGATGAAAAGGAAGATATTATGAAAATATATTGATTTGTTAAGAAAGGAGAAATTTAGAGAATAAGATATAATCAAGAATTGTGTAGACTGTATAAATCTCCAGATATAATTCCAGTAATTATATCCGGACCGAGGGGGTGAGCCATTTTAAAAGGATGAATCAGAATTATAAGAATCTTAGAATAAAAATTGGACAGTAAAATGAGAGTAGAAAGATGCATACATGGCTGAATGGATTGCGTAATTAATTATATCAAGGAACTTGGTGTTAAGAGATGATGGAATTTGTAGCCAAAGGTGGAGTATTTTTAAGAAAAATCGTGAAGGACGTGAAAGCTTGATCCAGGCTGTAATATTATGATGATGATTATGATGATAATGGTGATGATGAATTAAATCCTTAACTATACATTAATATTTTATAGTCTTCTTATAGGACTATATATTCCCTGTGAAGTTAATAAGATAAAAATCTACACTCTGTCACAAAAGTCTTGAAAATTTGCTGTAATCTGCAACGATTTCTGGGAATTCCCCTTAAAGTATTAAAAGAATCATTGATCACTTTACATCAAATAAATGTTAATATGTGATATATAATGAGAATGTGAGTATAAAATTTATCACATCACATTTTCAAATTAATCCATCGGTAACCAAGAATCAAATAAAACTTGTGTCAGTTGAGTTTATAGATTTGATAAAGTTATAAACTTGTGTGATCAATCTCTTTCATAAAGTTGTTCATCTTCACATCTCTATATTGAGTTTATATTTTCCTTCTCTTCTGTCCAATCCTTTCATATCCAGTGAAACATTTGCTTCGTCACTTTATGACATTAATCCTCCCGAAGCAATCGGAAATCTTTACAACATTCCCCCTGGGTGCAATAGATGTTCGTCTTCAAATTTATTTCCATTTCATATCGAAATTATATACGTCAGGAAACTGATTCAATTGAATCACATAACTTGTTCCTTGTAAATAAGATTTTGGTTTCTTTCCAAGAAATCATGAAAAATAACGCTTCTTATATTTAACGTATTCATATTAACACATTTTCATTGCCATTTTTTGTGTTCGCTTTTGTTTATAATTATTATGACGATGAATGATAGAACACAGGTAGGACATTTATAACACTCTAATAATTTATTGTTTACTTGTTTGTGTACGTATTTGAGTGTGTGTTTTTTGTGTGTGCTTTTAGATCGGGGACGTTCAAATTACGGACCGCGGGCCGGATACAGCCCTCAATCACTTTCTATCCGATCCCCGTAGGTCTGTAGCATTCTCATAAATTAAAATATGCTAAGAATATGCCTATAATATTAGTCTTTCAGCAATATAACAAGAATTTGTGAAATGGGTTATAACAACATAACAAGGGAAGTAGCAAATCAGCACACGCTTATAATAATAACAAATAATAAAATGTTTAATCATGCCAAAATAATGTCAAAGGCAGATTCTCAAGAAGAATACTAAACTGGGTGACACTTGGCAGAAGGAGGAGAAGAAGAAGAAGACGGCAAAAATTACGTACATTGATGGTATGTTTAGCAGCATAAGAGAAAAATGATCGGACAATGGAGATTGGAATGACAGAGAGATATGGAGGAGAATGAGAGTAGATTATATAATGTTTAAATTTTATTATATTCCATGTTTTGTTAGTATTAGCTAGTATTAGATCTCATCACCATAGTCTTTTGTTTAGTCTATATTTTAGCAATATCCTAAAATTTTAAAAAGTATGTAATTTTTGTATAATTTTACTATTCATTGATTGAGTGGAAGGGAATGCCTTAAGGCTTTAACTCTGCCAGCTAAAATAAAGCATTATTATTATTATTATTATTATTATTATTATTATTATTATTATTATTATTATTATTATTAGTATCATCATCAATATTATTACTATTATTATTATTATTATTATTATTATTATTATTATTATTATTAATGTTGTTGTTGTTGTCCACCGCAGTGGTCTCGAGGTAGCGTGCTGCCTTGTCACGCAGCGGGCCCGGGTTCGATCCCCGGTCGGGGCAGTTTTTCTGGGTGAAGTTTTTATCGGGGCTTTTCCTCACCTGTAAGACAAATGTCAGGAAACATTAAGGCCCAAACGGTCCCCGAAATCATATGGCCATCATCATCATTCTTCTCATTATCATCATCATCCTCCTTCACCGGTGTGAAAATCAACGGGAAGCTACCACACCTACAATTCCCTAGTAAAGCTGCAAGCATAGCATGAAAATGCTATGATTGAAGTGAAGGACCTGCCTGCGGGCAGAATACTATGGATAGATTATTATTATTATTATTATTATTATTATTATTATTATTATTATTATTATTATTATTATTATTATTATTATTATTATTATTATTAATTGGGCGCAGGAATATGTGGCGAAACATTGTGAAACCTAATAAATAAATAATAATAATAATAATAATAATAATAATAATAATTCACAACAACTGTAATAGTGCCTATGATCCGAGTCACCTTGATGTTTATTCCATTTGGCCGGCGATACAAATAAGTTCGGATAGCTCTGGTGTAGATCAAATAACAATCCGGAAAAATCCATTCACCTAATTTTAGTAGTGTGCAATTTCCGAAATCCACGATAACTTATTATCTTCTTCTACTTTCCGATCGTAGGTTTACCTCCAGATTATGTTCTAATGGAAAAACACTCTCAACATTTCGATTATTTAATTAAGAGCGAGACGTTATATAGTGTCCAACTGGAATTCGGAATCCCTGAAAAGCTAGTTAAACTTATTCGAATGTGTCTAAGTAGCATAAAGAGTAGGATGCATGCAGGCAAAGAGAAATAAATCAGATAATTTTCAAATTCACAATAGATTAAAGCAAGAAGATGCACTATTGCCTCAGTATTCAATTTTGAACATCAGCAAGCTGTGAAATCTTCAGAGGAAGAAGAAAACTTATAATTCAGTGGTATAATAAGCTGTTAGTATATGCTGATGATATAGTAATATTAGGCAATAGCCAATAGATACTAAGGGCCAACATGCACGCTCTACTGAATAGTGAAGGATGGAAGTAATCAGCAATAAAGCTAAATAGGTCTAAATGGTCTTCACATAGAAATACATTAAACATTGTAAATGGGCAGTTAATGACAAATTAGGGAAATTTTGAAGAAATTCCTGAATCAAATACCTAGGAACAATAATTACAAACAGGAATGAGGTCCACAAATATATCAAACATAAGCTTAGTTCTGGAAATGAATGTTATTATGCATTATAAGGACTCTTGTCGTCCCAACTCCTTCCAAAAAAAAAACTAAATAGAAAATATGTAAAACTTATACTTCCAGTTATATTATATGGATAGGAGACATGGACTCTAACTTGAAGGCAGGAGGAACAATTATGAATATTTCAGAATAAAGTTCTTAGGAAAATTTTTGGACCATTGAGAGATGAAAAAACAGGCAAATTGAGAAAACTGCATAACAATGAGCTACATGATAATAAGAAAAGTCATGTCTCATAGACTGCAATGAGTAGGATATGTGGGATACGAATGGGGAATGAAAGAGGGTGATAGAAATTTCTTGAAGGAAACCCGGAGGGAAAGCAACCAGTAGGTAGGCTTACAATGAGGTGGGAGAATAACATTAACCTGTTTTGAGGGTGGTGGATTATACAGGAGATAATTGAGAAATATTAGCTCAGGACTGGGTTGCATGGAAAACTTGTGTCCGCGCGGCCATGAAACTATGGGTATAATAGCACCAGTGAGTTAGTTTAAGAAAGCTGCCACATAATATTATAAATAACAATATGTAATCAGAATTTAATGTGTAACGAATGCCACATTTCACATAGTATTGTAGAACAATTGAATTAACCATTTGCAGCGAACGAAAACTTATTTAATTTCTAAGGATCACTTTGATATCAAACCCATCAGAAAGAATCTCTTGGATATCCTACAAATCATTCTATTTCAAATTTCTCTTTTGTGGCGTTGAAAGGCAAACTGAACATGGCAGTATGTTTTGTTATAAGGATTTGCTTTTATTGGATTATTTGAGTTTTGAATATTTACCTACTGAGTATAACAAACATTTCTGCCTCAAAGCTAACCTTTATGTGAGTGGATGATCTCCAACAGAATGTTTTTTGTTTTTTTTTCCATAGGCTATCCGAGAGTATGTAATATATATCTCCATAACATGCAATTTTTCCTTCAATAAAATAGTTTTAATTATTCCTATTCTTATTCTTCTTTATCTTGATCCGAATCAAATCGGCGATCTTCAGGCATCAAACCTATTAAATGACTTTTGAAACATACTGTAAATTCAAATATGTAAAAGTTATACAATACTTCTTGCATAGAAGAGAAGTTCAATTTTTCTCTTATGCATTCAGCAACACCTCCTCTAGCGTAGAGGTTTTTTGATCTTACACATAGTTCCAGGCGACGGAAGTTACTTGACATTCTCTTAAAGAGAACCGAATGGAAAGGCGCTGGATGTAATGTTGACTTTGGGGGTCAATGTGAGGGTGTAGAATGACAGATCTGCTCCCTGCTGGATGTGGTGGCTTGCGATAAAAATGTAGTAGAGAAAACATATCAAGCAAATCCTTCATAAAACGGTAAAGCAAACTAGAATCTGGTGCTTTATCCAAACATTGGTACATTTCTCACAAGAGCTTGCAGAAAAATACTTCACATATCAATATATGTTTTTTCTTTGTCAAACCCTTTAAAAATAAACTTAAGAAGTAAAATCTTCACTCTGAAACTATTAGCTATTACAAATAAGCTAAAAACATTCTGCGAGATAGATACAGTTAGTTCAGAAAGTATTGGTACACTTAAAAATAACACAGACATAAATAAATAATTCCATTATTTCTTCAATACATACAAAGACAAAAAATATACACCTTTAAATTGAACTCTATGAAGTTAAATATACGCAGTTACCCCTGTTTTTACTTGACAATTAACGAGCAAAAATAAATAAATTGTAAATGAACAGAAAAATTAACCAACAAAGAGTATTGATACAGTCTCATATTATGACTGTTTTGAGTCTTTCCATTTTTAGTTCAATGCTTCGTTGGGAGCTCCTTTGATTCCAAGATGGCATGAGGACGTAACATCGACCCGACTAAATTTGAAGTTACTGAAGAATGTATATTTCTCCATTCTTCTTCAAAAGCGTTTCTCAGCTCGTGCTTGTTGGAAACTTGATTTGAATGAATTCTCCTTTTCAGATGTCCACATAAATTCTCAATGGGGTTTATGTTAGGAGATTATGGATGCGTTTCCATGTACTTTGGTGTGTTATACAAAATCCATACACGCGTACTGAAACCGATGTGTTTGGGATCATTATCTTGCATAAATAAACCATGTTTAATCCACATTTCCTCTGCAGAGGTATGACAATTAGTCTTCAGTATATTCATATATTGTTTGTGATCCATCACATCACACCATCGATAAAATGTAAGGTCCCGACTTTCCGACTCCAGAGGTGCTCATGTATCCCCATATTAATAAATAATAACCACTATTTTTCACAGTAGGTTGGCAATTTTGCTTTTGTAGCTCTGTACTTTAATTCCTCCAGACGTTTCTTCCTCTGATCAGGAAATGTTCATTTTAGGATAGTCAGTATAAATTTCGCTGGGGCTGTTTATGTGTGTTTTAGCTAAGTTCAAATTTTTCTCGCAGTTTTCTTCACTTACTAAGCATTTTCTACGGGCTATTTTCCTATGCAGTTCGTTAGCCCATAGACTATTACGAACATTGCTAGCAGAAATACAAATATTAAAGTCATTCATGATAATAGCTGCTAATTTATGGGCATTACTTTTAGGTTTTTGCTTTACTTTTCTCATTAATGGTTTTTCAACATTAATATACAGTTTTCTAGGACGTCCTGATCTGTGGGTATTTCGAAAGAATTTCGTTAACCAACTCTATCAATTATAAGCTGAATGTTTGTTCTTGGCCTTTCCAATCATTTCACTAATTTTATTTAGCGATTTACACCAATTATGCAAACCAATAATTAATTCCCTTTTTTCTACTGTAGTATTTCTACCTTTGTGCCCCATTCCAGCTTAATCTGCACCCAGAACACACACAACTACACGGCAAAGTACTCAAGACTAGAGTGAATAACAACACTACCAGACTCACCCCCACTCGACTTCATGTGAACATTCTTTTGTCCAAAACTTAATACTGTACCAATACTTTTTGTTGGTTAATTTTTGTTGTTCATGTACAATGTTTTTACTCGTTAATTGCCATGTTAGAACAGAGGAAACTGCGTGTATTTAACTTCATAGAGTTCAATTTAAAGGTGTATATTTTTGTTTTTTATGTAGTGAAGAAATAATGGAATTATTTATTTCTGTCTGTGTTATTTTTAACTGTACCAATACTTTCTCCACTAACTGTATTTTAACGTAAAGTACTCTCGCTAAAGCATTCGGTGAAGAAACAAGCTGATTTAAATATTTTAATACAATAAAACTTATGTAATTCTCCTAATCCAACAACGAAAAATCACTTAAAGAAAATATTAATTATATTATGCAGGGCACAGATTAAATACAATTGAGATAGTTTATACACAGTACAATTTGCAGATGATCAAATTTTATTGGCTGAAGACATTGAGTATATCCACGTAAATAGAACACGTTTTTATATTAGTTAAATTTAAAATGTTTGTGAATTAGGGTAATTATAATGGTTTAAGACGCATTTGTTATTCCTATTTGTCCAATTTTTAGTGTATATTACATATTTTTATATATTTCAGAAAATATCACATACCTTTACATAAATGAATGTTTCAACTTAAACATTTTCCATATTTTATGGTTTTTAAAGATATTTTATCAGATAATAATTTAATTTTAATTTTATTAGGATCTGTATTTCAAATGTGGAATCTTGAATTTCTATGTAGGCTGAAAACAAATAGTGTTTTATGCACATACTTTCTGCCCTTGGCCTCGTCAATAAACCTCCTGTTACAATAGATTTTTTATACTTGACCACAGCAGGTCTCATCCATACAATTAACAGAGCTACGGTAAGTAGGTCACAGGGTTCAAATATTTAGCTTGTTTTCTTCCATTCAGTAGTTCACGAACTCAACAGTTGTTTATGAGCTTTTAGTGCACCTTCAATGTGGATTATATATTTCTTCGTTCGGTACATTAAGTAGTTAAAATCATCTGAAAATCGTCATCTAAAAAAATTGCGATAATATGTAAGTGATTTTCCGAATACATCTCTATCAACAAATGGTAATTTTTTGTAATGTCTGTCGGGAAAAGTTTGCACAATTTCTACATAAAACTTTTACTCCATATTCTAAGAAAATCTAGTCCATATGTATGTATATATTTACCCATTTTTATTGTTCTACTTATACAATATCTTACTATCTCCTTTGTTAAGAATTACTAGAACAAGTTAATTTATTTACGCTTTATTTCCCAAAGACAAATGAATGGTATGAAGTCAACATACCGACCCAATCAGACATCTAGTAGGCAACTAAGATATTACCAGGGGAAAAATTCAAGGTTAAATACGCAATGAACCAGAAGGACAAAGGGTGGTACAATAATGCATGTAGAAAGAAGAAGAAATTTGTCGAAAGTAGTCTTTTAAAGTTTAGAAAAGAAAGCACAGATGAAAGCAGAAAAAATTATGCGCAAGAGAGAAAGGAATATAAAGACTTATTGGCAGAAACAAAACTAGCATGTCAAAATAAGAAATCCGAAGAAATGAGAGTCGCGACTGAAAGTGGGAACATTGCGGACATATGGAAAGCGATAAGGGAACTCAAAGTAAAGTCCATAAATCGGACAAGAATAACGCCCGGGGAATGGAGAAGTTACTTTGATAGGGTGCTGGGAAATGAGAGGTTAAGATATAATCAAAGAAATATAGTTGAGATCCCTGACCCAATTCATATTCAATTACTGGATCAGGATATATCGAAAAATGAAGTGGTTTCTTCCATTAAATGTTTAAAGAATGGTAAAGCACCTGAAATTGATGGGATACCAGGGGAATTCTTGAAAAATATGATATCATCCAATAAACTATTAGACGTTTTGAAAACTGCGTTCAACAAACTTTTTAATGGAGGAGATTATCCGGAAGCCTGGGCGACAGGTGTCATCCAACCGCTATACAAAGGGAAAGGTGGGGCACAGATACCAGAAAGTTATAGGGGAATTTGTCTCTTGTCAGTGTTCGGAAAAATATATTGTAAAGTACTTTACGAACGAATCAGACAATGGGCTAAAGAGAACAATAGGCTCTCAAAATATCAGGCAGGTTTTAGAGAAGGGTACTCCACGGTGGACAACCTATTTGTTCTGAGAACATTAATTGATGACAATCTGAAAATGAAGGGGGGTAAATATTTTGTGCATTCATTGATTTTAAGATGGCATTTGATACTGTGGACCGAAGCGCACTTTGGGAAAAATTAAATCGGAAAGGATTGTCTCGTAAAATGATACATGCTTTAATGTCAATTTATAAAATATGTTAATTTTGTATAAAAGTAGACCAAGGGCACATTACAGAGAGCAGTGAAGCCAATCGGGGAGTGAGACAAGGTTGCATTTTATCACCAACGCTATTTAATCTATTCGTTGATGATATTGTTGACGTAATGCTAGAAGGAGAAATTGAGGCTCCGGAGATAGGAAATGTTAGAATCCCAGTCCTGTTGTATGCAGATGATTTAATTATCTGTTCCAAGACAATCAAGGGATTGCAAAGAGGTCTTGACCTACTGGAAATATACTGTAGGAATTGGGGATTGACTGTAAATGCTAGTAAGACAAAAACAATGACATTTAAAAATGGGACGGTTTATGGTAGAACAGAGGAATGGAAATACAGAGATCAAGTTCTTCAAAACGTGAAACATTTCGAATATCTTGGTACGACGTTGAAAATGAACGGAAAGTGGAAAAAACACATTGATATAGCATTATTTAAAGGGAGGGGACAACTTAACAGTGTACTCGGTATTCTGGGTCGAGTGCCTGATATTCCAGTCAGCACATTAGAAAAAATGTATGGAGCTATGGTCAGGCCAGTCATGCACTATAGTAGTGAGATTTGGGGTTTCCAAAGAACGGAAATACTAAATAAGGTATATACGCATTTTCTAAAGTATATTACAGGACTTAGTAAGGCCGTTTCTAACTGTGGAATTTTATATGAATTCGGGTCATTCCAGGACGACATTATCTGTAAAATTCGTGTACTCAAATACTGGTTGCGAGTAATCCAAGGTGAACAAACAATGCTTAGAGCAATTTGCTACGACCACCAAATTAAAAACATAGATGTTAAATTTTGGGCAGACGAGGTTAGGAGAGAACTCCAAAAGATTGGGATGGGCTGGATATGGGAAAAAGGGACTGAAAATCGCAAGAACGTGTGGAGAAAAATAAGGAGGAGGTACTTAGATGTAAATCAACAAGATCCTTCGCCGAATGTACAGGAAAACGCTCACTGTGTTTACAAAGAGACCTAAAACACGTCTGGGGAAAAGAATCGTATATACTCAACCTAGGATTTAAGGAGAGATCAGGGCTTGCTTGGTTTAGGCTAGGGGCATGGAAATTTCTAAAAATTAGCGACGATCACGATATGCGAATATGTCCAATGTGCGGGAAATTTGAAGATGAGATACATATATTAGGAAAATGTAATGATTTAGAATATTGGAGACGTCAGTTATTACCGGAAAGATTTCTAAATTCAAATCGGGTAAGATTGGCATGCTACGAGTTATTGGTAAATCCAGAAAATTGGATAACCATCGGTAAATTTCTGGACAAAACGCGAAAAATAAGGACAACACTCATTCATGAATAAATATATGTTATCAAAATGCAATACCATTAATTATTAACAATTATATATAAATTAATTAGTGTATAATGCTGTTGTGTTACTATTTAATTGTAATATTAATGTGTTTTCTTTATGTAATTGTAATGTTAATGTTTTTTTAGTGTATAATGCTATTGTGTTATTACTTAATTGTAATATTATTGTTTTCTTTATGTATGTTAATGTTTTTTTAGTGTATAATGCTATTGTGTTATTACTTAATTGTAATATTATTGTTTTCTTTATGTAATTGTAATGTTAATGTTTTTTTAGTGTATAATGCTATTGTGTTATTATTTAATTGTAATATTATTATTGTGTTTTCTTTATGTAATTGTAATGTTATTGCTATTGTGTTATTACTTAATTGTAATGCTATTGTGTTATTATTTAATTGTAATATTATTATTGTGTTTTCTTTATGTAATTGTAATGTTATTGCTATTGTGTTATTACTTAATTGTAATAGTATTGTGTTTTCTTTATGTAATTGTAATGTTATTGATGTTTTTGTTTATTTTTCTTTACACTAGTACCAATTATTACTTTATTGTAACGGACTGTCAACAGCACGTACGGCTTACTGCCCGTGCGACCCATATTTGTAAATAATATTGTAAATATCTTACTTTTTGTCTAATAAAGTCCTACTACTACTAAAAAAAAAGATATTACCAGGATGAAAATGTCGGTACATTTTGCTTAGAGCTTCTTTATTCTGACTTAAGGATGTTTTACAAGCCTGAAAATCTCCAGACTCGGAACCCATGGCTTAAAGTATTTCCGGAGGACTTACTCCTTGGATTTTTCCATCCTAAAAAGTCCATCGACCCGAGCCACGTTTGAACCCGCGAGTCTCGTGACCAGAAGTAAGGAACATATCCACTAGCCCACCCCGGAACTCCTGTAAAGTACAAAATTAATATGTATTTCCTTTGTCGCGAACCCATTATAATCGCCCTCGATGGTCTAGGGGTTAAGTTCATTGCTTCTGGTCCTAGGGTTGGGCACTACTAGGTCGAAGTTGGGGTATTTAGAATAGAAACATCCTAAGGGAGAATCCTCCGGGATGGACTTTAACTTATGGGTCTCAGTATGAAGATTTTCGGGTTTGTAAAAGAATTGTAAGCCCAAATTTGAGCTTATGAGCAAACTTAAATCGTATTTTCCTATCCTGGTGGTTCTTTAAGTTGTCTAATAGGTGTCTCTTTGAGGTAATAAGGCACCACATACTAATCGCTGGCTTCTCTAGGTGAAGTACAGTAAGTGTATCTAAATTAGCTCCCACAAGTGAACTTCCATACATTACGGATAAAAATACCCTTTAAAAATAAACTCTTATTTTTCAAGCTAATTACTATATTTCTCATGAAATAAGTTTCGAAAATATACTTTACACAGTTAAAATATGAGCTTGTAATATAATTGCATTTTTCTGTAATGAATATGATGGATACTTACTCTTATATTAATTTTACTCAAAATTGTAATCAATTAAAAAATTTATATTATTATTAACAACTTACCGAAAACGACCATCTTTTTGGTCATAAAATCCTCGTCGCTGAAGGTGGACACGAGGCACTTGTATTCGCCAGAAAGCTCAGTAGTGGGGTTGGGTATGTAGAGAGCTCTGTGCATGGTTGCAGCGTGTTCGGAGGCTCGATAATTTAAGTCCAATTTGCCTTTGAGAATTCCCAAGTCCTGAGGTTTCTGTCCCGGGATCCACTGATACACAGGACTGGGACTGTTGTTGAAGTACCACTTCACTACTAGACCCGAGTAAGCGTCCGCAGCCAACTCGTCCGATTTTAGGGTATACTCACAGTCCAGGAGGGCCCCTGAACCCGAATTATTCCGGACTGCAGGAGGTACACGAAGATCCGTTATCTGGATGCCTACTGCACCTGAAATAATAAGAATAATAAAGTAAAATTGCAATCTACGAGAATGGGTTTTTTAAGAAGATCTGTACGATGCTTAAAATTGGACAGGGGTCAGAAACAGTCTTATCCTAGAAAAAATTAACTTCAACGAAACAAATATACAATTTGTGGGAAATGAACAATTGCAATACTTTGGACATGTGAAGAGGATGAATGATGATAGATTGCCGGTGAGGAGTTTGGAGTGAACTTCAAATAGTAGGAAAATAATAGGAGACCTAAGAAGAAATGGATAGAGGGAATTATGAATTTGATGAAGGACAGATGACTGCAGAATGGTGTCTGGAAGGATAGGGACGAATGGTGGAAGAGAATAAAAACCTAATATCGGCCAAAGGAAGATGTTGTATAATTTAAAACATCTTTAAAAATAATATTAATTATAAAATAAGTACAAAATAAAATTAAGTAATAAGATCAGAAGACTCGTTTAAAAAATGTAATAACCTCTCTGAATCTCAAATTTCATGTAGGCTAACTGTAATGAAAAACATGGATTATTTTTTTTAAAGGACTATTTAACTCATGCCCCAATGGGAGTCAACGACTAATTATATTTCAATGAATTTTGATTTACAACCAATTACACTACCTCGATTTTATCAATTTAACTTCTTTAAAATCAAGCTCCTCCTTTTATAGCATTCTGAATAGGTCACAGCATTATTTTAAAATAACTATATTTAAATAGTCCACGCTGTGGTCTCGAGGTAGCGTGCTGCCTTGTCACGCAGCGGGCTCGGGTCCGATCCCCGGTCGGGGCAGTTTTTCTGGGTGAGGTTTTTATCGGGGTTTTTCCTCACCTGTAAGAGAAATGTCAGGAAAACTTTAAGGCCCAAACGGTCCCCGAAATCATATGGCCATCATCATTATCATCATGATCACCATCATCCTTCACCGGTGTGGAAAGCAACGGGAAGCTACCACACCTACACAACTCCCTAGTAAAGCTGTAAGCATAACATGAAAATACTATGATTGCAGTGAAGGACCTGCCTTCGGGCAGAATTACTATGGACGGGATATTTAAATAATGATTTTTGAGTAAACGGCTACATTTTATTCGTCAAATAGTCCTAACAAATGCCAATCTTGATTTCCGAATTCTCTAGATAATTTAGAAATCACTCGTGGCGTTACTTATGAAAAAACCCTAAATATCTGTAACAACTACCTCTGCTGTAAAATTAGTCTAGTTGAGCATAAATTTCGTCATATTTAAATGTGTCTATTTCAATCTAACATTGAATAAGATATAAACATTACAAAACATAAAACAAAAAACGCACGTAAAATATTAGTGTAAATGTCACGGTCATTAAAAATGGAAGACTAATCCCTATTGTAGCCTAGAAGTTTTTAACATACGTAGTTCGGTTATAGGCAGACATTAATTTACAATCAATACCTATCAATTTTATGCAAATAGCTTTATATCTCAAATTTAACGACAGTGTGATGAACTAGAATGATGGGGTACGAAGTTGCCTCATACGCAGTGGGTCAAGATAGGATCCCTATCGGTACAAGTATCCTGGCTCAGGTTTTCTCGGGGTTTCTCCTCACCTGTAAGGCAAATGTCGGGAAAAGTATAATTATTATTATTATTATTATTATTATTATTATTATTATTATTATTATTATTATTAAACCCGCCAAAGCCTGTCCCAAGTCAGGTTAGAAAAGAGTGAGGGGGAGCAGTAACAACCTCGATAAAAACCAGGGTTCAGTACGCCCGACTGATATTCTGTTAGGACCCCTTGTCTAGGGTATAGATACTGCTGCCTTGTAGTTTGTCGTTGATTTGATAACTAGAGGAAGAAAACCTTGATCAAAAATCATCTGGTCCTCCAGGTTGGGGGTTGATGCATCAGGCAAGCTCCACGTTCGTCACAAAAAAAACAACAATGCTAAAGAGCGTAAAGATTTAAAGCCGGACGGAAATAAACGAAGACGACAAATAAATAATAATAATAATAATAATAATATTATTATTATTATTATTATTATTATTATTATTATATTATTATTATATCAACGAACGTAATTAATGCGCTTCAGCAACGGGCTAATCACGGAAAGGATGCTGAGTGAAAACCAGGTAAATCCCTTTTTCCTAGAGAACTACAAGACGTAGTTTTAATTATACAACTTACAAACTTCCTCACTTGAATGCCGAACTGTAGAGGTAAATAAATCCATGACTAAATTGTATATTTTACTGTCACACTTCTAAATGATTTTGTTTTTTTGCATGGAAAATCTAATGACAATTCAAATTCCATTTCAACAACAAAAAATACATACCTGGTTACTTCCCTGTACCTTCAAATATCAAGAGAATGTAGTAATTAATAATGTATTATTATTGTCTTTATTATTATTATTATTATTATTATTATCATCATCATCATCATTGTTATTAACTGACTTACTGGCTCTCTCGAACCCGAAAGTTCATGACCATGCGGTCCTCAGCTCTCCATACATCCCTATCCTTAGTTAATTTTTCCAATTATCTCTTACACAATTCAGCTCCCTCAACTCGTGGATAATATTAATGTCCCACTTCATTCTTGGCCTACATACTGAGCGCATTTCTTCTGGTTTTCCTGCAGTTTCTATGCCCCTCTTTTATTCCCCATTCGTGCCATGTATCCTGCCCTTCGCAATATATGAGACTTAATTGTTATTATTGCACCTGGTTTTCCTTAATGATCATTTATCTCGTTGTGTTTTCTTCTCCATTCACCTCTCTGTTCGCCTTTCTTGTTACCTTTATTATTAGGCCTACTATTGAAACATGATTCTACATTCAATAATTTTCACAATTTTATATATGTCATTTAATTAAATTGATAGCCGTTTTATTGCAATCGTGATTACCTTATATAACATATAAATACATAAATATGAAATTACTATAAATAACACCGATAATTATGTAATGGCTTTATTCTAACTTCTAACAATAGCTCTAGCTCTAGAAATGGATTATCTACGCAGAAGTGCCAGGAAGTCAAAATTAGAACATGTCACAAGAAAGGAAATTAGAAACAGAAGAAGAAAGCAAAATGCTAGACAACATGATTTTTGTCTCATGAGTACCAATAGTTGTACATAATGCAGTTTTGTATCGTGTTTTCAAATATGTATTCGGACTTTCTCCATCGCCTACAGTTTTTTTTTCAATTTCAATTAATGGATTTAAATAATTAATTTTAATATACGTTTTTTCGTCCATTTGTCCATTTAAAATAAAACCAAGTGAGCTAACTCAAATGGTTTCAGCTATGGAAAAGAGATATCCAAGGCAAATGGAATCCTAATATGCTGGCCGATTATTGTTGGACCATCAAGAGGGATACTCCACAGGCGAAATATAGCAGAAAATCGTCATTTCGTACTTTCTAGGTGAGTCCAAATGTTCGAATATTGTGTAGTTACGAATGTAGAAAACATTAAAGTGTTTGAAATTATAAATGTATGTCTCTCGGAAACCTTGCGTGATGAAGAAAAACCGATATCATATTTCAATTCAGGAGAAACAATACTATCAGAATCACATATTTTTCTTTCTGAGACAACAAAGAGTTTATTTTTTGTTACTCAGTGTAATTGAAAGAATTGAGGAGAAAGAATTAAAGTGGTTAGGACATATTTTAAGAATGGAAGATGAGAGATGGCCGAAGCAATTATATCAATGACAACCGACCAGAAAGAAAAAAAGAGGGAGACCAAACTTAACATGGAAGGAAAACATGAAGACAGTAATACAAGCAAGAGGGATAAGTATTGAATATGCCGAAGATCGTAGGCTTTGGAGGTTTGGCACAGGAAGACGGCAGCAGCTGTACAAACCCGAAAATAGATAGACAGACTTTATTCTAACAAGAAATCAAAAGTATAAAGAGTCAATTAAATATAACTCGGTATAATACTGTTAAGTGTAATAAAGAATGTACGATGAATTAAGAATAATAATTAAAAATAAAAATATCAGCTTTGACAAGTAAAAATTCTTAAAATGATGGCAAAATTAAAGAGGCAGATTAAAAATTTTTGAAGCCATGCAGAAACTAATAAACCAACAAGATATTTTTCGCCGAATGTACGGGAAAACGCTCACTGTATTTACAAAGAGACCTAAAACAGGTTTGGGGAAAAGAATCTTATATACTCAACCAAGGATTTGAAGAGAGATCAGGGCTTGCTTGGTTTAGGCTAGAGGCATGGAAATTTCTAAAAATTAGCGACGATCACCATATGCGAATATGTCCCAATGTGCGGGAGCTTGGAAGACGAGATACATATATTAGGAAAGTGTGATGATTTAGAATATTGGAGACGTCAGTTTTAACCGAAAAGATTTCTAAATTCAAAATCGGGAAAGATTGGCTTGCTACGAGTTAATGGTAAATCCAGAAAATTGGATAAACTTGGGTAAATTTCTGGACAAAACGCGGAAATATAAGAACAACACTCATTCATGAATAAATACATGTTATCAAAATGCAATAACCATTATATTCTTAATAATTATACATAACTTAAGTAATGTATAATGTTATTGTATTATTATGTAATTGTAATATTATTGTATTTTGTTTATGTAATTGTAATGTTATTGTTTTTTTTCTTTATACTATTACCAATTATTACTTATTGTAACGGACTGTCAACAGCATGTACGGCTTACTGCCTATGAGACCCATATTTGTAAATAATATTGTAAATATCTTACTTTTGTCTAATAAAGTCCTACTACTACAATAATAAAAGTAACTAGCAAATTCATGTTTTAATATATCCAGGATCTAAAAATATGACAAAGGCATGAGTGGGGTAAATTAGTTAGTTGAAGGAGTACATGTTTATAATTGGAATATACCGTACTTGTTTTTTTTAGAATACTCACTTATACTAAATTTGACACCGTCGCAAAGATATGACTAACGAGGACGTCAAACCACATTAGAATCACTCAATAAAAATATTTCCTGAATACTTCGAAAACCTCTTCTAAAATGGTAACAAAAACTTAGCGTTGGTTCATGGATTATATTATCAAGTGACCCTTCAATCCCAATATCTCACAATTTTACAGACTCCAATACACGGTCAGAGTTACTTTCCAGGACGATACGGGATATGCAAGACACCGAACTTCAAACAATTAAACTATAAATTTCATTGAATCTTTTTCGTGTTCCTTTACCCAGTGGAAAATCTCATGCATATATATGCATATATTTTTTTTATCGTCTAAAATTGAACTCTGTTCCAAATAAATATTACGGTACATTTCCCAAATGTATAAACATATATAGTGGTGCTAACTCCGAAGATCTTCAACCCTCCACCGCAATTAGAAATTCTAGAAGTGGATCAAGAGAGTGATGAGTGGCCCGAAAATCATCGAGGGAGACATATAAAAAAGGCTAGGTTGTTAACTGGACGTTCCTCAGCTAGTAATATTCCCGAAACATATTTATCCCGAACCTCTAAACACTTTTCTATTTCATATTTGGCGCCCACCTGACCCTCTTTCCATTTTATATTGACGTCCAACATTTAAGGACATATCATTCATAGAAATCCATGTCCCTCCTTCTTCCCCCTATCCTATCTTCCGTTTCACTATTATTATTATTATTATTATTATTATTATTATTATTATTATTATTATTATTATTAAATAATTAGTTTTGTCATAATAATAATATATATTATTATATAATCAGTTTTGTTGTTATTGTTATTATTATTATTAGTAGTAGTAGTAGTAGTAGTATTATCGATCAACAGATACAATAATATATACACTGTTATTTGCGGATGACCAGATAATAATTGCTCAACAATATGAAGACATGGAGTTTATGTTCAGAAAATTAATGGACGAATACGATAACTGGGGTTTGAAAATAAATTTAGAAAAAAAACATTTTATATGGGATGTGGAGCCGAAACCGAAGATTTAATATTAGAAATGAAAAGGCGTAGATTAGAGGATGTGAAAAATTTGAGTATCTGGGAGTAAAATTAGATAAAGAGGATAAACAAGAAAGTGATATTAAGAACATAATAAATAAAGGTAGAGCAATAACAGCAATGATGAATGGAGTCTTATGGAACAGACATATAACCAGGAAAAAAAAGTTACAAATATATAATTCAATAGTGAGAAGTACTGTCACATATGGAGCTTAAGTTTGGAAATTCAACAAAAACTTACGTCGATGGAAATGGATTTCTTGAGGAGAGCAGCAAGATATTCAAAATTAGACAAAATAAGAAATACTGTCATAAGATAAAAAATGAATATTGGTTATTCAATAGTAGATTATATACGGTATAAGCAATTAAATTGGTATGGGCACGTACGACGAATGCAGGAAGAAAGATTACCCAGGAAAACATTGGAATGGTGTCCACCTGAAGAAGGAGAAGGAAGACCCTCGAAACTCGTGGATGCAGGAAATAAGAACTGGAATGAGAGCAAGAGGACTGGAAGACATGGATTGGATGGAGAGAGGCGAGTGGAGAAGAAAAATAAAACTTTAGGCACAGAAAGATGTGTAAACATTAAAATTCTGTATATAAAATATATTATTATTGTGATTATTATTATTGTGATTATTATTATTGTGATTATTATTATTGTGATTATTATTATTATTAATTGTGATTATTATTATTATTATTATTGTGATTATTATTATTATTTGTGATTATTATTATTATTATTGTGTGATTATTATTATTATTATTGTGATTATTATTATTATTATTGTGATTTATTATTATTATTATTATTGTGATTATTATTATTATTATTAATGTGATTATCATTTATTATTATTGTGATTATCATTATTATTATTGTGATTATCATTATTTATTATTGTGATTATCATTATTATTATTGTGTATCAATCATTATTATTATGTGATCATCATTATTCATTCTTGTGATCATCATTATTATTATTGTGATTATCATTTATTATTATTGGTGATTATCATTATTATTACTTGTGATTATCATTATTATTATTGTGAATTATCATTATATATTATTGTGATTATGCATTATTATTATTGTGATTATCATTTATTATTGTGATTATCATTATTATTGTGATTATCATTATTATTGTGATTATCATTATTATTGTGATTATCATTATTATTGTGATTATCATTATTATTGTGATGATATCATTATTATTGTGATGATTACTTATTATTGTGATGATGTTATTATTAATATTGTGATGATGATTATTATTATTATTGTGATGATGATTATTATTGTGAATGATGATTATTATTATTATTGTGATGATGATTATTATTATTATTGTGATGCATGATTATTATTATTATTGTGCTACTTATTATTATTATTGCTGATATTATTATTATTCTTGTGATTATTACTATTATTGTGATTACGTATTATTATTGTGATTATTATTATTATTGTGATGATTATTATTATATTGTGATGATTATTATTGTTATGTGTATGATTCTTATTGTTCTTGTGTGATGATTATTATTTGTTTTGTGTGCTATAATTATTGTTCTTTGTGATTCCTTCCTTATTGTTCTTGTGGCTGCTACTTCTTGTTCTTGTCTAGCTTCTTCTTGTTCTTGCTTCTTCTTCTTGTTCTTGTGCTTCTTCTTCTTGTTCTTGTTGCTTCTTCTTCTTGTTCTTGTGCTTCTTCTTCTTGCTTCTTGTGCTTCTTCTTCTGCTTCTTGTGCTTCTTCTTCATGCTTCTTGTGCTTCCTTCTTCTGCTTCATTGTGCTTCTTCTTCTGCGTTCTTGTGCTTCTTCTTCTGCTTCTTGTTGCTTCTTCCTTCTGCTTCTTGTGCTTCTTCTTCTGCTTCTTGTGCTTCCTTCTTCTGCTTCTTCTTGTGCTTCTTCTTCTGCTTCTTGTGCTTCTTCTTCTGCTATCTTGTGCTTCTTCTTCTGCTTCTTGTGCTTCTTCTTCTGCTTCTTGTGCTTCTTCTTCCTGTCTTCTTGTGCTTCTTCTTCTTCAGTCTTTTGCTTCTTCTTCTGCTTCTCTCTTGTGCTTCTTCTTCTCCGTCTTCTTCTTTCTTCTTCTTCTGCTTGCTTGTGCTTCTTCTTCTGCTTCTTGTGCTTCTTCTTCTGCTTCTTGTGCTTCTTCTTCTGCTTCTTGTTGCTTCTTCTTCTGCTTCTTGTGCTTCTTTTCTTCTGTCTTCTTGTGCTTCTTCTTCTGTCTTCTTGTGCTTCTTCTTCTGTCTTCTTCTCTCCTGCTTCTTCCTTCTTCTTCTTCTTCCTTTGTGCTTTCCTTCTTCTTCTTCTTCTTGTGTCTTCTTCTTCTTCTTCTTCTTGTGCTTCTTTCTTCTTCTTCTTCTTGTGCTTCTTCTTCTTGCTTGCTGCTTCTTCTTCTTCTTGTGCTTCTTCTTCTTGTGCTTCTTCTTCTTGTGCTTCTTCTTCTTGTGCTTCTTCTTCTTCATTCTTCTTCTTCTTCTTCTTCTTCTTCTTCTTATTTCTTATTATACCTCTGGCGCTGCTTGGGTGGGCTTTAAATGCCCCACATTAAAAAAAACCGATTACTCGCCACTGAAATGGACTACTGGAGACGTGCTGCAAGAATATCCAGGAAGGATAAAATCAGAAATTCATATATAAAAGAAAAAATGCAGGTACATTATTCAATATTAGATTTTATAAAGAAGAAACAATTAAATTGGTACGGACACATTAGAAGGATGGAAGAAGGAAGAATACCTAAGATAATCATGGATTGGGAACCACAGGGAAGGAAAAAGAAGGGTAGACCAAATATTGCGTGGATTCAGGGAATTAATGAATCTAAGAGGGAATGTGAAATAGAAGAAGATATATGGATCAACAGACAAGAATGGAAAAATGTGCTGAAACAAATGTGTAGTTAACTGTGAACATGGGTATCGGAAAAATGTATATTCATTGTAAAAGCCGGAATAATAATAAAAAATTATTATTATTATTATTATTATTATTATTATTATTATTTATTATTATATCGTTAGGTGTAATCTGCTTTCCTACTCGAAATTGTTATTACCAATTACAACTTTGAAATTACGACGTTAATTCTACAAGAAATTCAAAGACATGTAAATAACAGTACATGGAAGAATAAGATCAGATAAAGAGATTCCAGAGTTGTGAAAAGTTCTAGCGTAACTTTGAACCAAAGAATTATTCAATTGGATTCACAGAAGATTGCTTGATAGGATAAACATTTCATTTCATGTATTCTGTTTACCGATTGTTAGCATTGAGAAAACAATATAGAATTTTACATTTATCTTATGGGAACTACGAACATTTGTACATCGAAACTGTGTGTTTAAAAATATTTTCATCAATTTTATTATGAAATATTTTTACCATTTTTTTAAATGAATGTATTCTTGTAAATAATGTAAATAAGATAAACCGAAGAAATACATAGAGAAGTTACAGAAGAACAAATTTAGACAGGAAGTCCAGGGACAAAACTAAAGATACGTGACCTATGATTGGTTGAAAATGTTTACACTTGAAGCTAATAGTCTTTACATATCAAAAAGGGAAAATGTTCTGCTTAACCGGGATTTTAACTAAGAACTTCAGCTTGACGGGCTGCCATATTAATCAATTGTACTGCTTGGGTAGGAGCAGACACAAATCCAAATGTACTGACTTAGTGAACTTTTATTTACATTATAACAGGGTCGCTTGCACTAAGACGACATTTGATAGGATTTATTCAGCAGGCCTACCATATCAGCTATTAACAAACATAATATTGAATAAGTAATGTACTCAGCCTGGATGTTCGCTTCCCAATAGTCAATACAAATAAAGGGAAGCATTTCTTCGCAAAGAGAGATTTCAACCCAAAATTTCGTGTGTACCGCTGGAGATCTTGGTTACAAATTCCGGTACAGGCAGATTATTACATATTTGCTTGTATTAAGTATTACATGCGAAGAGGAAGCCCGAGTACATTTTTTTAAATATTGAGCTAATAGTACAATAACTACTAAACTAAATAAGCCTATGAAATATTACATGATGGCTTCGAACCTTAATTACGGATTGAAATAAACTCAACTGTAAAGACTTAGTTAACTATATTTCAAAAGTTAGTTTTATAGAATTTTTAAAAAATTCCATCAATTAAAGAGTACCTAACTAACTCACTGGCACTATCGAACCCATAGGTTCATGGCCGCCCGGACATAAACTCTCCATACATCCCTACACTGAGCCAATGTTTTCCAATCATCCCCTGTATAATCAACTTCCCTCAAATCATAGTTAATGTTATTCTCCCATCTCATTCTTGGTCTACCAACGGGGAGATTTCCATATGGTTTTCCTACAACAAGCTTCCATGCAGGTCTTTCATTCTCCATTCGTGCCACATGCCCTGTCCATCGCAGTATACTAGACTTAACCATTCTCATTATATCTGGCTGCCTATAAAGACCATGTAGTTCATTGTTATGCAAGTCTTCTCCATTCACCTGTCTGTTCATCTCTCTTTGGTCCAAACATTTTCCTGATTCCGATTGAGGGTCTTTCCACTTTTCAGCGGTTGCCCTTTTACCAGCCGGCTGCTGGCCCTTCACATCCACATGTGTCAATCACAGAGGTAGATGATCAACAGCCAGTGTAGGGGTGACATGTGGTTAGCATGTCGAGCCCCCAGCCGTTATAGCTGGTTCCTCAACCTGGAGCCGCTACTTATTGTAGCTACCCAATTGCCTCACGATGCTGGGTGGGCACCGGTCCCATACTGGCCGAAATACCATGAGAAAATTTCTTCCCCCATGGAGACTCGAACCAGCGCAAGTCCCGTAGCTCTGCGCCAAGGCTTCCTACCTTAACCGCTCGGCTACTTTATTCACAAATACTCGTAATCTCCTTTCCTGCCTTAAAGTAAGAGTCAAAGAGTAACTCACTACCTATGTAGATTAACATTGCAGACTAAATAATACTGGTTATTAATGCGTAAGGTTTTAGTTAGTATTTATCATCATGATACTTCACGGATTAGGCATTTGCCTGTTTCGATCTCACATCTGTTCAGCCCAGCGCTTCCTTTTTCTTCCTACCGATCTTCGTCCTCCAAGATTATACATCACTGCCATGTTTTGTATTCTATCCTCTGTCATTATTTACAGATGTTCTATCCAATTGTTCCTGTGGTCTTCTACTTGTTGGAGAAGTGGGTGTACTTTTACTTCCTAGTATTTTATTTAGGGAAACTCTTTAACGCGTCATAATTCAAATCTAGGTTTACAAAATGGCCGACAAATTTTACGAGAGTCTTCGTACTTCATTTTTCCTTTCACATGCCGTCAATCTAGAGCATGGAAAAGTCGGTTAGCTTGTTTCTGAGGGAAGCCAAACTCAGGATTTGTCTTTTTTAAAAATATTGATTTCAGTCCGGAACGAACCCTCAAACATTAGAAGTAAATGCAAGCATGGTAAAATAAAATAAAGAATTAATAAAGGATTATTACAATTTCATATAGCACAGGTATCACTCTTGAAGAAAACAACTCAATTATTGCATTTAAGTAACTATCGAATACGGAGATTTGTTATCACAATGATGTAAGCTCGCATTCAGCCCCTATCCTGAGTTAATGTTTTCAAATCATTACCTGTTTAATTCGCCTCCTCAAAGTCATGGTTACTGTTATTCTTATAACTCGCCTAACCTATTGGGAGCTTTCACTCTCACTGACACACTACACCTTTCAATACCGTTCATTAATTCTCCATTCCTGCCTCAAGTGCTGCCCATCGGAGACTGCGAGAGTTATTAAGTTATTAAATCTGGTTTCCCATTAATAACATGTACATTACATTTTTTAAAATAAAATTACACAATTAATATCTGTAAGGTATCAATAAATTCAACTTGATTTGTTTTTTTAATGCTCTAGGCCTTTCGGAAACCGGATCATCCTAGCAGATAACTTAACAGAATTTCACCATGTATTTTATTAAAAAAGATAATATAGTTGACTTACAGAGTTTTCCCAAACATCTGTCTCTTCACCTCTCCGCGGACCGAAATTCTTCCAAACCATTTTATTCTCAAATACTCGTAATTTTTCTTCACTCTTAAAACAGAGTCCATGTTTCTCGTTCATAAAATATAACTGGAGAATCAACGTTTTATTTGCCGTATTTTTCATTCAACATTTTTTTAGAAAAACTGAGTTGTCAAGAAACCCTTTATTCGACCGCTCTGTTCTCGGGGTTGCGTCGCTGCCTCGTATGCAGCGACCCGGTTTCGATCTCCGATCGGGACAAGTTACCAGGGTGATGGTTTTTTTTTCAGGATTTTTTCTCACCTGTAAGACAAATGTCAGGAAACTTAAAAGCATAAATGATCCCCGAACATCATCTGTCATTATCATTATCATGAACGTGTGTGTGAATTGTGTATTTCGTCTTTATGTTGTGATGTCCCGGATGAGGCCCTGATTTTGAGCTGATCACTCATTCGGGGAGGCCCACTATGTCCTTATATGGTAACAAAAAAGTACGCGTTGATTTATAGTTTAAAATCCATCTGCCAACGGGCTCGGGTGGCGTAGGCATGTAGAAAGTACCTAAGAGATCATATGTTAAACTAACACACTGAAGAAGAGACTCATTAATTAATGACTTTTATCCTATGTTTAATTTCTTCTAGAGTCTTATTATTCTTTCCGATTATCGTTCTGAGGAATTAACCAGCTATATTCCAAAATATCCTTCATGTGTTCGTTAAGTGGCCATTCAATTTACTGTGACCAAATATATATATATAGAGTTGTATTGTTATTTATTTCCAACATTAGTTTTTAGCGTAATTTAATAGTATGTGTGTGTTCTGACATTTACTACTTCCTAGATATCGCCTAATAGTATTACGTAGGTATATCATCAGCATATAACCAACTAACTAACTAAACCATCTCACTGGCACTATTGAACCTGTAGGTTCATGGCCGCGCGGACATAAGCTGTCCATATATCCCTATCCTGAACTAATGTTTTTCCAATCATTCCCTGTTTAAACCAATTCCCTCATATCATGGTTAATATTATTCTACCACCTCATTCTTGGTCTACCAACTGGGCGTTTTCCCTCTGGTTTTCCTACTAGACGCTTCCATGAACGGTTTTCATTCCTCATTCGTGTCATATGTCATGCCCATCGCAGTCTAAGAGACTTAACTGTTCTTAACTGTTCTCATTATATCTAACTTCCTATAAAGACGATTTAGTTCACTGTTAAATAGTCTTCTCCATTCACCTGTCGGTTCATCTCTCTTTGGTCCAAAAAATGTTCCTAATAACTTTATTCTCAAATACTCATATCCTCCTTTCCTCCCTTAAAGTAAGGGTCCATGTTTCGCATCCATATAATATAACTGGTATAATAACAGTTTTATATATTTTCAGTTTAACGTCTTTTGAAAGGAGTTGGTACGACAAGAGTCTCTGTAATGCATAATAGCATGCATTTCAGAATTGAGCCTATTTTTAATTTCTTTGTGCATCTCATTCCTACTTGTGATTATTGTTCCTAGGTATTTGAATTCAGCCAATTCTTCAAAATTTCCCTCATTTGTCATTATATCATCAGCATATACAATAGCTAATTAATATCATTGAGTTAAACGCCATTTATCCTCTAAAGAAATTATTGGGCGTCCAGTACAATATTTTATTGCAGAGAAGATAAGCATCTCCTTGTTTTAATCCACTGTGAATTTCTTAATTATCTGCGAAATGTTAACATACTTGCGCTCTAATCCCCGTATCATTTGGACACATATGAGTAAGTCCAAAGTTTAAGCGTTATGAATTGTAAATCAAATTTACATTTTAAAATTATCATAAGTAATGCCACGAGTGATTTCCAAATTATTGATAAATTCACGACTCACGAAGTGAGGAGTGAATTTATCTAGAGAATTTGGAAATCAAGAGTGGCATTTGTTAGGACTATTTAACGAATAAAATTAAGCTGTTTACTCACAAATCACTATTTAAATATAGTTATTTTAAAATATTTATACACTTAATGTAAACGGCGATGTTTGAAAACAAATTAGGAAACGATTGGTACGCTTCATTTGCTTCTTTTGTTCGTCACTGCAACCAGATCATATTATTTATTGCCAAAGGAACGCAACATTGTAAGAATGTACTCTAGTGGAGAAAAAAATGATACACATCAAACTGTATATTAATTAATTTCTGATGTCCTATGATATAAATATGACAATTCTATTTTTCTGGCAAAAAATACATTTAAGAAAGTGCAAACAGTGGTTTCTTTTTTTGGTGGTATAATCAATTGCTACAAAGTCTTTATATTAACTCCCGCATGCGGTATGTGTTGACATTCATGCACTATATATACAATCTGGTGGCCGTATTTCTTAGTGAGTCACTCACTGCAAAATAAAGCTATGACCTATTCAGAATGTTAAAAAGGACGTGCTTTCTTTATTATGATAAACTTTAGTTGGTAAATTCTAGGCGAAACAGGACTGTGATTGGTCGTAAATCAACAATTATTGTAACGTGATGGGTCATTGACTCCCATTTGGGGCATGAGTTAAATAGTCACTTTAAATAATTACCATATACTTGAATTTTAATATTTTAATATGCAACGAGTATTTTAAACAACATATCTGAGGGAAGAAGGTGTTAATCCATTAAATTCATTTTGTTGAAAATATTACTTTACATATATCTCAAGCGAACTTCCTGCACTACCAGATAAACCAGAATTGTAGTCTGGATCATCAACATTGTCATCAGAACCACATCCTATATTACTGCAATAATATATAGTTTAATTATCACCCGCTATCATTATGTTGGTTTACCCTTTTTTCCCTAAAAAAAATGTCAGAAATGTTCTGATGGAATAAAGTTTTATTTCTATAGGTGCTATTTGTAAATCAATTATGGTCATATTCGAGATTTGATAGAGCAACTAGTATAGATTTATGCATTAATAAAATATAATTTTCTGTTAAGCTGTTGGTTCGGTCATTTTTTATTCGAGCCCTTCAAAGGATAACGGATTTGTGTGAAAATATGTTAAATTATACGAATATTATTTAACGTATTCGTATCGGATTCTAAAAAGAATTAAAGAGGTAACCTAATAAATAATACCTTATCATATAAGCCGGGGGCTAGCAAAATATTTTTTAAAAAATTGTTACTGCTGTACGAAGGATGGAAAGCCATAATTTTCTCAGTATTTACAGACGATGCCTGGCGGAAATTAAGTGTATTTTGCAATAAATAAGTTACATATATGATATTTATATAGGTGATCAAAATTAAGTTTATTTCTTAAATAAAATTCAAATAATAGTCATTTTTTAAAACTCAGTCCAGTTATTAGTTGATTTTCCTCAATTTTCATAATTTTATAGATATTCGTATTGCTTAAATGTCCATTTTTATGTAATTTCTAAGCTATAACTGAATTTGTAAGCGATAACTCGTCAGCGTAAACGCTCCTGAACTAATCCCATTGATCATTTGTTTACTTAGCTCTTCCGTATATTACCTCTGCAGCAATTCTGATCATTTTTTACCTGACGTCGTTGTTGAATCAATCTCGAATCCTCGATTTATCCACGTGCATGCGTGCATTGCCTTATCTGACGAAATGAATGTCCGTAGTTAAACATATTTGCCAGGTATGTGATGTTTTGTTGTAGGCCTACAGCATAATTGAAATTCCGTAACAAAAACAATTAAATGAAGAAGGTTTAAAACATGTGTGTATCAGAATATGGTGAAAACACATTTTCAATTGATCCATCCATAGTAATTCTGCCCGGGGACAGGTCCTTCACTGTAATCATAGCATTTTAATGCCATGCTTGCAGCTTTACTAGGAATTGTAGGTGTGGTAGCTTCCCGTTGCTTTCCACACCGGTGAAGGATGATGATGATGATGATGATGATGATGATGATAATAAGGATGATGATGATGATGATGATGATGATGGTCATATGATTTCGGGGACCGTTTGGGCTTTCAAGTTTTCCTGACATTTGTCTTACAGGTGAGGAAAACCCCCGATAAAATCCTCACCCAAAAAAATTGCCCCGACCGGGATTCGAACCCGAGCCCGCTGCGTGACAAGGCAGCACGCTACCGCGAGACCACAGCGGTGGAATTTTCAATTGATGGAACTCATAAATATAAATTACTGAATGAAATACGACATATAATTGCGAATCTTACTGGGAATAACCAAACCTCCTCTATGTCATTTAAGTCAGATATTCAGACATCTATAAACAAGAATGGAATAAAAAAATTATAAAACCATCAGCAATGAAATCGGTAACAAGCATTATTCTCAGCACAAAAAAGAAATTTTACTTATAGGCGCGACACACGTAGAAGCTCCTCGGCCTATCAGTCGGATTCTGGCTACACATCCACATGTGTTAATCACAGAGACAGTAAAGAGACACATGTGGTCAGCATGTCGAGTCCCCCAACCTTTTAGACTAGTTTTACTACCCTGGATCCGCTACATATAATAGCTACCCAAATCCATCACGATGTTGTGTAGGCACTGTTCCCATACTGGCCGAAATTGCATGAGAAAAATTTACCTTCATGGGATTTAAACCAACACAAGTTCCGTAGCTCCACACCAAGGCATCATGCCTTAAACCACTCAGAGACTGTGTGGGACAAGTAATTAACAGTTTCTCAAAAAAAATCAGTAAAATTTCCGAGAACCATAATAAAATAAAGAATTATCTTTAAGATATGATTAGAACTATAAAGTTTTATGACAGGAGAAAAGATTACGAGAATAATGTTGAGTGATTCCGGGTTATGTGGCCATGGTCAATAGTTGGTGTTGATACCAGACGTTTCGCCCTCAACTGCGGAGGGCATCTTCAGTGGCGAGTGCTTCTAGGCGTGTTTCCTGGTCGGAAGATCTACTTAGAGTGGGCGCTGCGGACGTTGTGGACGTGCAGGGCGTGGCACGCCCACTCACCCTGCACCCACCACTAATACAACGTCCACAACGTCCGCAGCGCTCACTCTAAGTAGATCTTCCGACCAGGAAACACGCCTAGAAGCACTCGCCACTGAAGATGCCCTCCGCAGTTGAGGGCGAAACGTCTGGCATCAACACCAACTATGGACCACGGCCACATAACCCGGAATCACTCAACATTATGATTACCGGCCGTGAAAGCCTGCATTCAACTATTACGAGAATATTTGAGAATGAATTGCCTAGGGATATGTTTGGACCGAAGACAGACAGGTGACTGGAGAAAAATATATAACGGTAAGCTACATGAACTTTATTGGAAACCACATGTAATAACAGTTAAATCTCATCCATTTCGATAGGAAGGACATGTGGCACGAATGAGGAATGAAAGAGGAGCATGAAGACTTCTTGTAGGAAAACAAGAGATAAAACGTCCTGTATGAAGGCCAAGATCGATATAGGGCCTATGAAATTAACATTAACCATAATTTGAGGGACATGATTTTTATTAGAATGATTAGTAAATATTAATTTAGGATACGAGTGTATGGAGAGCATATATCGTCGTAGTTATGAACCTGCGGGTTCAATAGTGTCAACAGTTAGTTACACAATTACGAAAAGTTGGAAAATTAAATATTTGCCCACTACTTGTATGAGAGAGAAAATTAAGATATGCTCTAAAAAATTTAGTCAGAAATAGCAATTAAAACCCGAAGTAGTGCTGTATCTTGAATTAATTAGTTTTGTATAAAATTAACTTAAACAATTTTATTAACGTTTTGGCTTTCTTAAAAAATATGTTAAATAAAAATATCATGTCACTTGTTTTAAAACTTGTGATTACTGGAAATTACTTCATGCTATGTATAGAATATGCTGACACATTTTAACGGGAATTCCAAACGACTCAAGTTTGTTTCAATATTACTGAAAAAAATTACCTATCTTCTCGATCCTACCTATTAGATATCGAAAATGAAAACGTGATCATACACACACACATATATATATATATATATATATATATATTAGGACGGATCGAGGGTGAATCAAAAACATGCAAATTTTGGGTACAGTAAGGAAATTGAGATATAGCAAAATTGTAGATTAAGGATATATGTATTATCAATAAGAAGGATCTCAATATGGTCTTTGTTTTCGATCTTTAATTATATTATATAATAAGTAGGTCTGATAAGTTGAATAGTCTGATAGTGCATTTAATGTCAGCAGGGACGGGGGGATGGGGGTATGAGCGAGCGCGTGTGTATATGTGTGGGGGTGTGTGGGTGTGTGTGTGTATGTTTTTTTTCTAATTTGTTTTCTAGCAATTTTTTTTAATATTAATGTATACAATGAGACTTTTTTTATTTATTTTTACACATGGTCTTTTCATGGATGAGTAAAGATATGTATTATTGTGATGTAGTGTAGACATAGATTTTACTTATATGTATCCTATTATTGTTTTTGATACAGGTGTATTTGTATGTATTTGTTTATATTATGATTCGTTTTATTTTATTCATGGAAAAATTATGCACGTACGGCCAAGCAGGCCCGTGCGCAATTTAAATGCATATGCATTTTCTTTCTTCTGAAAAAAGGCAATAAATTCCATTGTATATATATATATACGCGAGTGTTCTATATTTCTAGCCGCCGATTTTTTTTTCGGTACCAAATTAGTGTACATAGCAACAATTATGAAAGTAAGCTCGAGTTTATTAACTACAAAATCGGACAATTGGGAGTAGGAGTTCACCTGAAACGAAAAATTTTAATTCGCTCTAGCGGTCCCAGTGTTCAAATTTTCGTAATGTAACTCATTTACATGCTACTAAAATAAATAGAAAAAAAGTATTCTTAAAAAAGTCAGTGTAATGCGACCATTAGAAGTAGGGCTTTTCTTCAAATACGAAAATAAAAAAAAAATCTTTATCTTCACCGTGGTCCAACACATTCAAATAACTGACACAAGAACGCCAATTTAAGTACTAACAAAACAAAAATATATTCCGTAAACCAGCAAATTCCGAACATATATTAAACTTGCGGAGGAATTCGCTTAGTTTACGCAATTCCTGCCTGACGGACTTTTTTTAATTATTTTATCGAGTTATATAAATCAGCATAAATAAAGTTGTCGGCACACGATTAACACATTCAACATTTGAAGTGATTTCAGAATTAATTATTATGAAATATTGCAGCAATGATGTAATTTCCAACGTAACTACACCAAAAACTGGAGAACATGAAAGTGATAATAAATATTAATTTAATGAAGTAACAGGATTATTGGCATAACGATATTTTGTGGTCATTATGAACTCAATTATTTTTAAATGCGAGATTTAATTATCACTAATACAACGCTTGTAATTTTAATTATATCAAATGCTCTCTATATCAAAATAGATATATGTAATCCAGAGATTCGAACAACAACAAACGCAATCAATAATAATTTCTAATTGGAATACCTAATCTGGTAAATACGCTCCGACGATCACACGAGCGATACCAATCGACATATTGAAACAATGCCATGGTAATCCGCAAATCCTAAGTGAATAATTGTTTCAATAGATACAAACCACGTCAGTTTACTCAACAAACATTAATTAATATAAAGCAGAATAATAGCAATACATGTGCATCACTGACTTCAAAACATGTCTTAACAAATCAAAGGCCAGTTTTTAGCAAATTCTCAAGATATTGCTAATGTTCTCATCCTTAAGAATTGTTAAAATGTTTTACAAATTTTCATTAGTTCTACTTTAGTAATTTACTCTTCTTCCTATTATCCATAATTTGTAGGATTTTCATCCTGTTTATTTCCAAAATCACTCTTCCTCTTGTTCTTCTCCCATCCATTGGTCTATCTTCTTTAGCTCTTTTTGCGAGTCGGTTGTCTTCCATTCTTTCTATATGACTTTTCCAATATTTTCGTGTATCTAATAGGACTATATAAAAATGAATGCTTGGTTTGTTTGTTTGTTCGTACTTTATGCGCGGCCATACCGTTGATCCGATTGTGATGCGCTTTTGCAAAATGTTCAGGAGATTCTCGGGATGAATATAGGCCTTAAAAATGGCCCTTTGTAGTAGAAAACGTGAAAAAAGTAGCTCTTTAAACGCTTAAATGACTTACGCTGCCTAAACCATAACAAATACACAAAAATAATGTACACAGAATTGAATATTTCAAAAAGCTATACAAAAACGTCCGCGACAGCATATGTTCTCTTACGGATAACTCACAATAACAATTTTTCTCTTTCATTTATGCCAAGAAGTACGTAGATTCCTGTGCAAGCATAGCAGCACATGGTGGATATTCTTTTACGGATAACTCACAATAACGATTTTTGTCTTTTAGTTAATTTATGCCAAGAATACCGAGATAAGTAAATTCCCGGGCAACACCGGGTAATCAGAACGGAGAATCTTAAAATAATTACGATATACAATTATAATTATTTTTCATTTTACTTATTCAACTAATCATAAGAAGTACATTAATTTTTGTCTTTAAGCTAATTTATGCCAAGAAGATCGAGATGAGTAGATTCCCGGATAACGCCGGATAAACAGCATTTACTTATTTAACTGAACATTAAATACATTAAATTTCGTATTTCAGCTCATTTATGTCAAGATGATCGGTATGAATAGATATCCGGGCATGCCGGGTAATCAGCACGGGGAATCTAAAAAATATAATTTTATAATTATTTTTCCATTTACTTATTCAACTAAACATAAAATCACATTAATTTTCATTTACTTAGGCGTAGCAGTTCATGCCGTGTATTAGCTAGTTCATAATAAATTTGGTTATTTCTTCAATTTGACATTTGTCCCTAATTTCTGTGTTGAGTATCTTGTAAAATATCAATAAATAAGTCAAACGTAATGACATTTATTGGTAAATATGGAATTAAATCAAAAATTGTACTGGATAACAAAATAATAGAACAAGTATCACATTTACAATATTTAGGATGTGATATAACTTATAGAGAAAATAAAGATATAGAAAATAAAGTAAATAAATTTCAGGCTATTTGTGGAACCACAAAAAGAACCTTAGGTCGGAAAACAAGGAAAGATACGAAACTTAAATTATATAAAACAATGGCTGTTCCTTTGTTGTTGGCTAATGAAATCAAGGGATAAAAGCAGGATACAGACTGCGGAAATGCTGTTTTTACGTAATGTGAAAGGATGCACAAGAGCAGATAGAATAAGGAATGAAACTACACGAGAAGACTTAAATATATATAAAATTGAAGATAAAATCAGCGAAAATAATAAGAAATGGACAGAACACTTAATGAGAATGAACAACGAAAGAATACCAAAAAGAACCTTCCTGTATAATCCCAGAGGAACAAGAGATGTTGGCCGACCACGTAGAAGATGGACTCCACTTTTAACTTCGCCGGAACAGGCTTCATAGCCTAAACCTTGTGGAAGAAGAAGAACAAGGAGTATCTGATCAAATAATGTTTTCCCCTGAATAGTTCTTAAGATCTTCATTCACATGTGCTTATTAGTTCTTTAGTTTGTTATGTATAAGCCCTAATTTCTGCCCCATATACGAAAACTGGTCAAACTCTCGTTTTGAATATGCGGGTTTTGCTTTCTATTGACATATGGTTGTTGCGCCAAATTAAATATTTCATATATCCTGATATTTGTGCTGATTTATCACCTAGTTTCATTACTTCTTTTATTAAATTTTTAGTGTTTGTTATTAATACGTCTAAATAATTAAATTCTGATACTTTTCTATAATTTTTTTTTCCACTTCTAATTTGTATCTTACTAGTTATTTTGACATTGTCAATCATTTAGTCTTATTCGTATTAATTTCCATATTGTATTCCTGGCATTAGTTATTTACTCGTAGTTATTTATTCAGAGTGGAAAGCCATACTTCTGTGAGCACCGCGACTTCAAAGTACCGTACTATTGCACTATCCCTTATAGTATGGATGGATGACATCTAGGCCCAGCCGTCCACCCCTTGGAATACCTCGGTCGTCATGATCATACTCCCAAGTCCTAGTTCTAGTCCTCCCTATCCTATGTTCGCGTCCACGTTCAAGTTCTCGGTCCTTAAACCAACACCCCAGGGAGAGAGAGTTGGAGTTAGCAGTTCGGGGAATTGCTGAGCTACATAGTACATCAGGTCGCTCAATCCTGACGACCCCACAGTTTGTCCACGGGCTCCATGAGCCTAGCCGGGAGGACTGCTGTCGCAGATCCACCGACCATTCCCCTGTTCTGCCTCCAGGGGCGTGTCCTGCAGCCGTTGTGAGACCGACTAGGGCTACAAGCCCAACAGTGTGAGACTTTTAGTACATCCAGGTGCTCATCTCCTGGCGACCCCACAGTTTGTCGACGGGCCCATAGGCCGAGCCAGGAACCAGTACAGTAGCTCCCCTCTGGACTGGTCCGAGCCGAGCCCTGGTGTGCCCCCAGGGACGCCTTCTGCAGCTGTTGTGGGCCAGCACGGAGCTCGCAAGCTCCAACAGATGAGCAAATAGTTCGACAAAGCGCTCAACTCTTGCCTACCCCACTAATGGTTCACGAGTCCCTTGGACTTGACCGGGAGGACTCTCTACAGATCCACCGACCTTTCCCCCAGTACACCAGCTGGGGACGTGTTTGGTTGCTGAAGTGGGTCCAGCCTGAGCTATAGTACGTCAGGTCGCTCAACTCCTGACGACCTTACAGATTGTCCTTGGGTCACTCGGTTCCAGAGTCGGCGCTAAGTCCCAGACCCAAAAGACCGCGCTTCCTCCTTTCCCGAGCTTATTGACCTGGTGGTAATTCCCAGCATTACGCCCGGTATTGTCCCAACCAGCCCGTTCGCAAGACTAAGCCTAGTCGTGCCGCTGCTGTGAGTCAGCCCACTGAGCAATGTAGGCATCCAGGGAGCTCATCGCCCATGGTGCCCCCACAAAGGTCCTCGGGATTAACCAAGAGAAGGGAGCTTCTGATCTCCACAATCTCCCACCGCCTCGCCACGACGGCCGCTGCTCCCGCTGTGGGCCGGGACATTTGAGCTTTAGTACAACAGGGCGCTCGTCTCCTGTTGACCCCACTTATGGTCCGCGAGTCCATCGGACTTGGAAGGTAGGACTGACTAGCAGATCCACCGACCTTTTTCCCACTACGCCACCGAGGGGACGCGATTTGCTGCTGAAGTGGGCGCAGCACGAGCTATGTAGTGTATCAGGTCGCTCGAGTCCTGACGACCTCACAAATGGCCCGCGGGTCTGGTCTGGACCTAGCCGGGAGGATTGCAAGCAAACCACCGACCGTTCCCCTATCCGCCACCCGGGGACGCGCCCTGTTGCTGTTGTGAGCACAGCTGGGGCCCGATAAACGGACCCCCAGGGTAGCATGAATGGATGGTATGAAGTCTACTCTATGGTGTTATGAGATGTTAGGTTGTCTTCCGGGTAAGGCACACCAGGTTCTTCTCTGATACCCATACCGCCAGTTTTTAGTTGAGCCCGTGGCTGCGAGAATGTTCTGAAAACCTCCCGTTGGCCCCTTCTGCCCATTATTATTGTTCAATATCGGAATCATGAGCCAGCAACATGGTCTACAAAATGAGAACAAAAATATTTTTGTGATCATAGTATGATTCAAGTAATATCGGGCCGCATACTAGCCATCACCTCGAAATTCCGGTAATGCACTTAGACTACATCGGATTGTGCACAAGGGCATTTCCGCTACAATTTTTAATACACCAGATTATTCAACAGTAACGTATGAAACAGTGATGTGGTTCTTAGTTGGGGACAATGACAATAAGTTAAGAAGTGGGCTGTAGTTTTTTTGTTTTAATTTACCGGTACTCCATTAGCATGATGTAAAACCACCACAGGTGGGGGTGGCACATATCAGTTCCATCCTCGTAATCTTCTTCTTCTTCTTCACTTCCTGGTTTAGGCAAGAGTTGCCTGTTCCGTCTTCACTAATAGATCTAAGACCATCTCTTCCGAGGACGTCCGACATCTCTTCTTCCTCTTGGAAAATAATGGAAGATTTTATTTGGTTATCTTCTTTCTTCCATTCTTTCTATATGTTCTTTCCACTGTATCTTGTTCTTAAATATATTTTCTTTTATGGAGTAGAACTGCAGTTCTTCACGGATATCCTCGTTTCTTATCTGGTCCATTCTAGTGCAGCCTTTTACTCTTCTTAAAAATTTCATCTCGGCTGCTTGGATTTTACTTTCTTGTTTGGTAGTGGTAATCCAAGATTCACTCCCATACAAAAGGACAGGGACAGCCATTGTTTTATAAATATGTTTAAGAAACATATTTAAGTCATATTCTACCGTAATTTTCAAAACGCGTAAGTCAGTTTCTTCCAACAGCTACCTAACCTATGCTAAGAGTTGGTGTCTTAAGTTAAAGTGTCTCAAACGTATTCAAAGAGTACAATTCGCTCAATTCACAAATGGACATTATATTAATATATATATATTGGTTTACCCTTTTTTAGCTTGATTATTTACAACACAATTACTTAATAATATTGAAAGCTATTTAAATCACAAGATTCTAGACTTGAACAATTGTCGTATTCTATCTGTAACAAAATATATAGCCTATTTCTATGTCAATTTTCCTCCAAAAGAATTCGTATAACTTGCAGCTACGATAATGAGAGCTAAAAATAGCTGCAAATCATTTCATACTAAAAATAAATAATCTGTAAAATGGCAAGTAAAAGTTTGTTTTTTTGTGGGAATGGCGGTATGAAATTAACTAGAAATGAAAATGATCCTTGGGCGGAACTGATCCAAGGCACAAAAATACTTGAGTCGAAAGTGATATATAAGTGCCAAGTCGATGTAACTTACTACTCCCGAGTGTGGTGAATGGAAGCAACGATAAAGTTTCTTATCCCGTGACACACTGAGAAGGTAAGGTAGCTCTCTCTGCTTAACTAAACAACGAGAATTGTTTTCTATGCTAATTCCTCTTCATAGCACTTCCTCCTATTCTACTTCCTTCACAGTGGCCTCTGCCCGCTCCTGGAATCTCCTTCCTCAAGATATCAGGGGTTGCCGCACACTTGGTACCTTTAAGTCACGCTTATACAGTTACCTGTCGTCTAATAATTATTTTTTCTCTATTTATTTAATTTTATACTATGTCATTAATCTTTTCCTCGTTTTTTTATATATATTGTACATATTATACATTTAATTCGTTAAATTTAGAGTAAATCAAAATACATTATAAATATTAATTGTATTGTATTCATAACTTGTAATCGTTTATATATATATTGTAATTTAGATTTAAGACTATTTTTTTGTTTGTATTTTTTTAAACCTGGTTGAGTGGTAGACAAGGCCTTAAGGCCTTAACTCTGCCAGGTAAAATAAAGTTATTATTATTATTATTATTTAGTACCACGGTAAGTCAATTCTGAGTTGGTCTGGACACGAATGAGAAGAAAAATCTCCAAAATTTCGGTGATCAAAATCGAACTCGAGAAGTTCAGGCAATTACTAGATCTCTTACAGCCTCAGCTAACTCATAATTAAAATGTTATTAATATCTTCTTGTTTTTTTTAACAAATTGACAAAGAATCAGAGTATTTAAAAAATACACTCACACACACACACAAACACACGCACACACACGCACACACGCACACACGCACACACACACGCAAACGCGCGCGCACACACACACACAAACGCGCGCGCACACACACACACATATATATATATATATATATGAGCTGTTCCAGGTTTGATTCTCTCTCGAAACAGGCTTCCTGGGTTAAGACAAATGTAAGGTAGCTTAGAGCCCAACGATTCCTGAAAAACATCCGGCCATCATCATCGTCATTCACCGCTATGGAAAGCAACGGGAAGCTACCACACCTGTAATTTCCAAGTAAAGCTGCAAAGAATAGCATAAAAATGCTATGATTACAGTGAAAGACCTGCCCTCGGACAGAACACTATATATAGATAGATTAGATATATTGCCGTAAATAATCAACACTGATGTTCGTGTAATACTTCACAATGACTTTGTTTAATTCTATGAACTATCAGTAAGAGTTCACTCACAATTTGCAGTAATAATTTATCTTGTGGTTCAAGGAATGTAGGAAGGCCAGTGAAAAGATGGACAGAACAACTGTGAGGCGGAACAGGCATTTTGCCTAGCTCGTGAAGTGAAGAAGAAGAAGAAGAATTTACCTTGTTTTAATATGTATCCATTACACAAGTATTTTATAGTCTCTGACGTGTCCACTCATTACAATTTCTTATCTATCGTTGCTCACTATGTGGTTGTCACTTCATAAGTGACTCGCTTTCCGCCCGCGGCCACAGATTATATACAGCATGGAGAGAAACTTCTAGGCCCTCGGTTGAAACATTTCCAATATGGAAAATTCTGGCCATCAAAATTTCACGACGAGAGAGCCGACATTTGAGATGCCTCTGGAACGGATATCAAGACATATCGCTGTTCTGCACGGGTCTTGGACTTGACTCACGAATTTATTTCTACCAATGCGAGATCATTATTCTTGCCTTTGCAAGCGAAATTCATACGTCGTTACTAAAATGCGTCACTATATATACGTCCATCGCTGTGGTCTCGAGGTAGCGTGCTGCCTTTTCACGCAGCGGGCTCGGGTTCGATCTCCGGTCGGGGCAGTATTTCTGGGTGAAGTTTTTATCGGGGTTTTTCCTCACCTGTAAGATAAATGTCAGGAAAACTTTAAGGCCAAAACGGTCCCCGAAATCGTATGACCATAATCATCATCATCCTTATCATTATCATCATCCTTCACCGTTGTGCAAAGCAACGGGAAGCTACCACACCTACAATTCCCTAGAAAAGCTGCAAGCATAGCATCAAAATGCTATGATTGCAGTGAAGGGCCTGCCTTCGGGCAGAATTACTATGGATGGATGGATGGATATATATATATATATATATATATATATATATATATATATATATATATGTATGATGGGAACGTAGTAGATATTTTGACAAACTTTCAAAGGTGGTTTCAGAAATGATGGCTGAAAGTTTTGATATAAGAAACTCATGGCCACTTGTAACTTTACACAGAGTAATTTAATGTTGACGTGGCAGACGTGTCATAGTAGCCGCTGTTAAATATCGTATCCTCTCCCCACATTAAATCCTTGGATATAAGAGAGTTCCTAGAACACGTGACAGTCCTCAACTTCACAAGTAAAACCACACACAGTGGCGGCTCGTTACTGAGATACGCACAGACAATAAATATCTTAACATTTTATATAATCCCTAAAATAAATAAATCTTCAGAACAATTAACACTCACCTGCAATATTTTTGTAATAACCATATTTCAAATGTTTTAATTTTTTTAAATGTCGAATTCAATTTTTTTAAATAAGTTAATAGTCGCACAAATTCTTAGTAACAGGGCAGCGATGGCATGCGGTCGCGTTTAGAAGGAATACTCGTTTGACAATGCGTGGACTGAGATTGAATGGACAGTAATCCTCATATTTGAGTACTAAGCGTAACTAACTGAATAAACATGCCCCTAAATACCATTGATAATGTTATACATTAATTGTGCGAGTATGGGCATGCATAGTCATTTAAAAATACATTTTCATTTCATAGTACCTGGTCGCCTAAACATAATGGGACTTTTAAAAATTGGTAAGGCTTTAGTAATGACATATCATAGGCGCTAGCCATTACTATTCGCTCGTAACAAGAAATTTTTTAGGCCATCTTGCCCCCTCTACAAGATTTGCCGATAGAGTATGTTCATCTCCTTCTCTTTCTTCTTCCTGACGGCTTAGGCTTTTTACTAGCTTCTTCTGGCTCAAAATTGCTGCTGTTTCAATTTTTAAGTTTGTTCATACCGTGCCAAATGTGCCATCCCAAAGAGTAACCTATTAATTAATAGAATTTTTAATAATGTTTCAAAGAAGTAAAATATTACTCACATTTTAGATAATAAATAAACGAATTTTATGAACAGAAAAACATTATACCTACAAAAGAAAACCCAAAATTCAATTTTCTGATTATGATGACTTCATAACATAATTTTTAAATATAGGTCAGAAATTAAGTATTCAATTGCATTATAAATTAATCTCAATTTTATTCATATTTAATTATATGTTTAAGTAAATTGTTTGATTAATCCACCGCTGTGGTCTCGAGATAGCATGCTGCCTTGTCACGCAGCGGGCCCGGGTTCGATTCCCGGTCGAGACAGGCTCCTGAGTGAGGTTTTTTTTGGGGTTTTTCCTCACCTGTAAGACAAATGTCAGGATGCTTAGGGCCCAACGGTCCCCAAAAATCATCCGACCATCATCAACCTTATCATTATCAACACCATCCTTCACCGGTGTGGAAAGCAACGGAAAGCAACCGCACCTGTAATTCCCTAGTAAAGCTGCAAAGCACAGCATAAAAATCTATGACTGCAGTAAAAGACCTGCCCTCGGGCAGAATTACTATGAATGGATATTTAATGAACGATTTAACAACAAATGTATTTTTTAATGGACAAATCCAAAGAACATGTCCTCCAGGAGGGATTTTAATCCCAGGGTCTCGAGTCAGAAGATATTCGAGTACGTAAAAGAAACTCATATTTAAATTGTAGCCTCCCGGCAAAATTTAATCAACCTTTTTCAACCAAATAATACCTTAGTTGCCTATTACATGACACTTTGAAGCGATGAGCTAATAATTTGTTACTTGATAACATCTGTAGGGAAATAAGTATAGCTATATGAACTTAGTTAAGTGAATCCTGAGAGGGAGCAGATGGGGATATATAAGTGTAAACTGACTGAGATTAATTACTACTAGCGTGGTGTAGTCGGTAGAGTACCTACATTCCACTCTGACGAACAGGGTTCTGTTTATAGCGTGGTAGATGATTTTAAATCTGTGTTTGTATAGGAAAGGAAACTAAATGCAAACACTGTAAATATGGAAGCACAAAATATAGTAATCGAAGAAAAATATCTAAAGAGTATGTTAATTTGAGAATAAATGTTTATCAGGATCTTGGTGGTTGTTTTTGTTTCAGCTTGAACACTATTTTTGTCTCGTGATTGGCAAATTGAGACTACTTTTGTTGGAATTAGATTTTTGGAAGTTAATTGACTTTTTTCTTTCCAAAAATGAAAGTGCGTACAATGACAATGGTCAATGGCCTGTTTAGCTCTTCCTGAAAATTCCTGTTCCACGATTAAAGGGCAATAAATAAATAAATAGGTAGGAAGGCCTAGGTTTGCAGTATATACCAAACCATACGCGTCTATAACCACACATAAAAATAACTGGTATAAAACATTCTCATTCCTTCTTAATCATCCACTTGATACGATAAGAGTAGCGGGGTCTGAAAGTGGGAATTATGGATTTACTACGATATGAACAAATTCCATCTTGCCTATATGTTTAATCACGTTAAAAAAATTGCCTCCCTACCATTAATATTATCTTTACTTCTTGTCCTTGCACTGTTTGTTAAATGCAGTTTGTATGGATAAAAATGCCACTACAAGGGAAGGGGACTCCCCGCATGAAGTTGTTTGTAAAAACCAGATAACATTCCAGCCGCTAGTCTTCCCGTGAGTAACCAACTCAATGTGATGGCACTTAGTCCTAATTACTACTCAGTATTCAGTAAACCTAACTAGTGAAAACAAATCGTAATTTAGTCAATTAATTATCAAGTTTAATGATTTTTTATTTCCTTTTGGTGGATATGTTGAATATTTCATTTCAGGGTAATCTTGTCACATAAATAAATAATATGCGTTATTTTTCATCTCTATTTTTTTACCATCAGTTTTCAAACTTCCTGTATATATTGTGCATGAGAAATCTATATGTGAAGTTTGTATCGTCACTTTGTTTTCATTCCACTCTGTACCTGAAAGAGGCTGGGAGAGTTTTCTTATTAATATGGAAAGCAGCTACATCTTGTGTGTTGTTTAGAGAAGTAGGTCTGTAACAAAAGCATAACTAGAGAACAGATATTGGAACAGCTCGGTCTATAGGGAAGACATGTTGATGGTAGATAAACAGAAGTTCCTCTCCTCCTCCCGGTTCCAAATGATGACAAATGATACCGCGGCGTCTCGCTGAAGAGAATTTGAGCTTCAGACTGCGGATTCTAGACCTCGAAATGCTCTTGTTCTGTGCCATTGTAGAGGTCGCAAGCAGAATCAGATCATTGTTCCAGTTTCTTTGTTCTCTCTCGGCTTAGATCTGTATTGTTTCCAGACATTGCTGTCTTCCTCAAGACTAATAGCGTTCTACTAGTTTCTCCAGGAAACATGCCTCTCAGTTCAGAAACCGTCTAAATGCAACTAATTAAATATAATCCTATACAATAAGAGTATACCTCAAAATGATGGAAACAAATTAACTTATTCTTTTTTTTAATAATGAAATTATGGTGTTTATGGAATAAATTGCAGTTTTTGTTTCGGGTTTTAATATTCTTCTTCTTCTTAATCATCATTATCATATCCTTAATCATAAAAACTGTTAAGTCTCATAGGTTACGATGGGCAGTATATGTGGCACAAATGGGCAATGATAGAGGGGCATGGAAACTTTTTGAAGAAAAAACCAGAGAGAAAACGCCCAGTTGGTAGACCAAGAATGAGGTGGGAGAATACCACCAACAAATGATTTAAGGGAAGTAGATAACACAAGGGTTAATTGGAAAATATTAGCTCAGGGTAGGGATCTATGAAGAGCTTATGTCTGCGCGGCTAAGATTCGATACGAAGTGAGGAGTGAATTTATTTAGAGAATTTGGAAATCAAGAATGGCATTTGTTAGAACTATTTAACGAATAAAATTAAGCTGTTTACTCACAAATCATTATTTAAATATAGTTATTTTAAAATATTTATATATTTAATGTAAACGGCGATGTTTGAAAACAAATTAGAAACGATTGGTACGCTTCATTTGCTTCTTTTGTTCGTCACTGCAACCAGATCATATTATTTATTGCCAAAAGAACGCAATATTGTAAGAATGCACTCTAGTGGAGAAAAATGAAACACATCAAACTGTATATTAATTCATTTCTGATATCCTATGATGTAAATTTGACAATTATATCTTTCGAATGTTATTACCTGGAAAAAATACATTTAAGAAAGTGCAAACAGTGGGTTCTTTTTTTTGTGGTATAATCAATTGCTACAAATGTTTTTATATTAACTCCCGCATGCGGTATGTGTTGACATTCATGCACTATATATACAATATGGTAGCCGTATTTCTTGGTGAGTCAGTCACTGCAAAATAATGCTATAACCTAATCAGAATGTTAAAAAGGAGCTGCTATATTTATTATGACTATTTAACTCATGCCCCAAATGGGAGTCACTGACCAATCACGTTTCAATGATTTCTGTTTTACAACCAATCAGAGTCGTGTTTCACCAAATATTTATCAGTGTTATAATTACCATATTAAAGAAAGCTCCTCCTTACAATATTGCGTTCCTTTGGCAATAAATAGTATGATCTGGTTGCAGTGATAAACAAAAGAAGCAGTAGAAGCGTACCTACCGTTTCTCATTTGTTTTCAAACATGATACTTATTTTCAAACATGATTACTTATGATAAACTTTAGTTGGTAAATTCTAGGCGAAACACGACTGTGATTGGTTGTAAATAAAAAATCATTGTAATGTGATTGGTCATTGATTTCCATTTGGGGCATGAGTTAAATAGTCATCACAATTTTCTTCCGATCCTCTTTATCGTATTATTTTATTCTTCTTATTCTGCCCGTCATAGCAGAGTGGTTTAAGCCATGATGCCTTGGTGAAAAACCAGGAACTTGTCTTGGTTCGAATCACCAAGGGGAAGAAAACTTTCTCATAGAATTTTAGTCAATATGGGACCGGTGCCTGCCCAGCATCATGAGAAATGTGGGTAGCTACAGCGAGTAGCGGCTCTAGGTACAGAAATCCAGCTATAGTGAATGGGGGACCCACATGCTGACCATATGTCACCACTGTACTGGCTGGATGATCTTTGACCTCCATGATAACATGCGACTGTGAGGCCAGCAGTCTGATGATAGGCTAAGTGCCTTCTAGGCCTGTCGCATCATAGAATAACAAGGTATATTTATCATCATCTATTCTAAATATAATTATTATCATGATTTTCTTCTTTTTCTTCTTCTTCTTCTTTCTCTTCAACATCATTTCCTTCCATCTCCATATCATAATAATCATTTTCGTTTTCTTACTTCTTTATAGTATAATATTGAAAAACAAATGTCTAAAACTCGTGCCCAACTCAGGAGAGAGTTAAGGGAAGAGATGGAATGAAACCCCAATGTTTATAGAGGTCTGTCAGCGACAAGGTTGCCAGCCGTCAACGCCATACGCACCGTCACGTGAGTGGATGAACGAAATGGAACGAAATGGATAGGATGTGTAGATAGAAATGGTGGAATGAAATTTGTGGTAAGGTAAAAGGGAAAAACCCCGAGAAAAACGTGCCTGAGCTCCGTTTCGTCCTTAATATTAATAATATAAGTAATAATAATAATCATCATCTTCATCTACAATGTTATTGTTATCTTTTTCTTCTTTCTCCATATCATCATCACCTTCTTATTCCACTATATGATCATTATTTTGTTCCTCTAAATTGTCATACATTTTTGTTTCATCCTTCACATCGTCATTTTCATAATAATTTTCTGATGCATCTATACCATCATAATCATATTTTGCTTCATCTTTACATCATAATCTTCATAATACTTTTCTTCTTCCTCTACATCATCATTTTCATAATATTTTCCTTCTTCCCCTGATTCTTCATCTTCAAAATCTTTTTTTTTTCTCTCATTATATCATGACCATATTCTTCCACTTGTCCTCTACGTCATCATTATTATTTTTCGTCTACATGGCCATTATTTTATTTTACATCACTATCATTATGTTTATCGTTTATGCGCACACCAACATCTTCCAATATATCATCATCATCATTTTCTACTACAACCTCTTAATCATCATTCAACAACATATTTTCTTTCTCTTCCTCTTTTTTAACTTCTTTTTCTTATTTTCCCTCTCATCGTCATCTTTTTCCTCTTATTCCACTTCATATTTTCTTCTTCTTCCTCCTCACCATCACCAACTTCTTTTTTCTTCCTCTTCATTATCATAATTTGGTTCCTCGCCATCGTCTCTTTCCTTTTTAACGTCGTATGTTCCTACTATTTACGAACATAATTTTTTAATTCCTCTTTATCATGTTATCCTTCCTTTTATCATATTGTTCTTCCAATTCTTGTTTAACATATTCTTATTCCAATTCTTCCTATTTTTCATCGACTCATTCTCTTATTTTCTCCGTCACCTTCCTCTTCTTCTCCTTCTTCTACATCATTATTTACTATTCTTCTTCTTTAATGTCATATTCTACTCTCCCTTTATTATAGTCTTCTTTCACTTCATCACTTTCTTCTCTTTTCACCCTTTATCCCTCCTTCTTCCCATTCATTTAGTTTTTTCTCTTTAGCATATTATTCCTCTACCAGTTTCATTTGTTACCTTTTTTATCTTCTCTTTTTTAGCCTAGATTTTTGTTTCGTGTAGAATGGCCGCCATTGGATTCGACGTGTAGATATACTCAATCCTACTTTATATGATCTACTTCAACTACCTCTGTTCCCACATGTATTGAAACATATAGGCCTACATTATCTACAATTTATTGCCCCATCTCCAATTAATTTATGTGTGTATGATTGTTACAATTATGTTACCCAAAGTCCGCGGTATGATAGTAACCTAGAACAATGCAAATTTTGAGAAGATCGATTTTGTGGAAGCTGCCTGTTTGTTATCACCGGTATGTTGGCAAAATGAAAAACATTCAGAATGTGATAGCTATTATATATCCGTAAAAGTAAAGATATTAAAAAAACTAAAATATTGTTATGATGATCTTGAAGAAGATTTCCTGGCTATAGACCGTGGTCTCGAGGCTTGAAGTTCCCCGACGTTTCGCAAGAGACTGCGTCTGACATCCTCAAGACAACCGTTGAGGATGCCAGACGCAGTCTCTGGCGAAACGTCGGGGAACTTCAAGCTTCGAGACCACGGCCTACAGCCCGGAAATCTTCTTCAAGACCATCATAGCAACTCCGGTCGTGAAAACCTAAGTCAATACAAGATATTGTTAATTTGTTAGCACACGTTGTACCAGCGAATATGCATAACGTCCGTTTTCACAAATGTATCTCAGAAGTGAAAATTTTAATATCATTCTCCAATTAGAGCACAGATATTTTAGACAAACAGAGGGCAGTTATTTACAAGCCACCCTATGTTAAATACTGAACATGTGTATTTAACATGATGTAAAGGGAACAATGATGCAATATTATAGGATGCATGTATATGGCACGTTTCTCAAGGTAGAGGAAATGCAACCCTCGCTCTTGCTTGTAGTAGTCCATTCTGCCGGAAGATGTTCCGCTTGGTGAAGCACTAACCATTGTTCCTTTTCTCTCTAATCTTCATTTAACTCTGTTGATAAGGTAGTCACAGTCCACACTGTGGTTTACAAAACAGATGCCGCGAGAACTTAAGACCTGAATTCAATTTCAGTTCTCCTGCATTCTGTTTTGAATGGTGTCCTAGTTCATACGTACCGGTGCCTATTATGTACCTTAAAAGTGATTTCTTCTTCTTCTTCGGCTTTCCCCCAACTATAGGTTTGCCGTCTTTAGTTTCCATGTATCTCTATCATTCCAATCTCCCTCTTCCAAATTCCTATCATCCATTATAGTTCTGAAGTAGGTTTTCCATTTCCATCTTGCTCTGCCACGTTTATTTCTACCAGAGGGTGACCACTGGTATATATTTTTTGGCCATCCTTTATTTACCATTCTTTGTACATGGCCATACCATTTAAGCGTTTGATTTTCAATCCTCTTAACAACAGATATGGTGACATTCATTTCTCTCCAAAGGAATTCATTTCTTATTTTATCCTGTCTTGTTTTTTGGAGGCTTCTTCTAAAATAATCGAATTCAACTGTTCTAATTTTATTCTTTTGTAATTCCGTCAAAGACCAAGTTTCACTTCCATATGACAAAATATTCTGTATTATGCTCTTATAAATTTTCATTTTAGTTTCCTTTGTAATATTTTTGTTCCAAATTATTCCATGTAATGTCTTAGTTGCATTTTTTTTCCATTGCAATTTTAGTCTGTACATCTCTCTCACAGGTACCTGAACTTGTAATTATTGACCCAAGATATTAAAAAAATGCATATGTTTTATTTTCCCTGTTTCGAGTATGAGGTCATCCACATCCTTTCCCGAATACATATATTCTGTTTTCTGTAAATGTATATTAAGTTCCCATTTTTTATATCCTTCCATTAGTTTATTTATAATATATTTCATATCATCTTCATCCCCTGCAAAAATGATTTGTTCATTTGCAAACAACAATGAATGCAGTACTTTTCCTCCTATAGGAATACCCATTTCAGAACATTTTTATACCACAAGTTAAGAGCCTGGTCTAAAGAAATGTTAAAAAGAATTGGTGACAAACTGCATCCCTGCTTAAGGCCTTTATTCACCGTGAATTCCTCTGTTAAATTATTCTGTATTTTTACTTTAGTTTTTGTATTACTATAGATCCTCCTAACAATATTAATCCATTTATCACAGATATTCATATTTCCCATTGCCGTCCATAACAATTGTCGAGGTACACTATCATATGCCATATCTAAATCAATAAAGGTCATATGTAGTTCTTTATTTTTTGCTACGATTTTCTCCTGTAATTGTCTAATACAGAAAATATTATCCATACATGATCTTCCACTCAGGAATCCACATTGTTCTTCTCTAAAAGTGATTTACAGTATAATCAGTATTTATAAAATTTATTGTGAATCATAGTTGAGGTTATGTAGTAAAGTATTAAAATGAGTTTGTAAATAATTACACTGGTCAACATGATTTTTGTCTCATGAGTACCAATAGTTGTACTTAATCCAGTTTTCTATCGTCTTTTCAAATATGTATTCGGAATTTCTCCATCATCCACAGTTTTTTATTTCAATTTCAATTAATGAATTTAAATAATTATTTTTTAATAAACCTAGATTTCTTCCCGGAAAATCTTAGCGCAGTGAGCGATAAGCACGGAGAACACTTTCATCGGGAGATTTCAGCTATGGAAAAGAGATATCAAGGCAAATGGAATCCTAATATGCTGGCCGATTCACACAACAACAAACAATTATTCGCAGGCTCGAAATGTATCAATAACTATGTTTTCGGACTCGCAGAAAACGAAAATGATATTAGTTTTTTCCAGTCACCTAATCGGAGTCAGATATTTCGACGACAACCTTTAGCAGAAGTGATCGTTTCCGCGAGAGTCGCAGGCGCTATTGTTTCTCAAACTGGTCACCCATATTTTTCTTTTTCGCGGTTTTATTACTCTTAGGGATTGTTAAACCCTCAGGAATACACAGGTATACAAAATTTCCTGATTGCCTCAGTCAAATACGTGAAGTAATGGCTTGTAATACCTCGTTCTGTGCAGTTCGTCTGACATTATATCACTGTGATTGTGAAGTGTCGATATATGCATTATTGTGTATCATTATAAAGAAATTCAATTAAAACAATTACTATAATATATTTTAGTACGTAAATTTTAGTGTTTTTATAATTTTGCTATGTCTCGCCGCTGTACGAATTCTCCTAATTTATTCTGTTACGTATGTGGAGAGTATTGTACACAATTTCAGCGCAGAATTTGTTATAAAGGCGTACAATTTATATTTCGGGAACTATAGTAAATTTGGAGATACTGATAAATATTGGGCCCCCAATTTTTGCTGTACAAACTGCCAATGGATTTTAATAGTGTGGTTAAAAGTTTCGCATTCGTGCATGCCATTTACCATTCCAATGTTGTGGAGAGAACTTACGGACCACATCACTGACTTATTTCTGCATGGTCAATATATCTGGTTTCACTTTAAAAATAAGCATTCTCTTCAGTATCCAAATTTGCAGTCAGTCATGCGACATGTTAAACATAGTGATTCTTCACCGAACTTGGGTGACGTCAGTGATGAACATGGCGAAAGGTTCCACGAAGATATTTTAGAAGTGGAAAGGCGTTATAAAGGGAAATCTGTGACCAACATGCTTGCTGCTTACTGCTGGCAACTTATCACAGACGTTTCGGAGCCATCTTATCGGCGTAAGTCATCCAGGAAGAAGTTTTGAAAGGTGAGATTTTTGCTACAATTTAAGCAGGTGTAACCTAACTACTTATTTATCCTTCTTAGAAAACAATTAACTTTTTGGACCTTATATGATTTGGTTTTACATAGATCAATTGCTTCTAACAATATTATTACAAAAAAATTGAAACTGAGTGCAGATAAGCGATAAGATGCGAAATATAACGAAAAACGTTCAACACGTCCTCGCAAAAACCTGTTAGGTGATAGAGAAAAACGGACTCCAAATTCGAAATCAGCGCATGCCAATTAACTAAAAATCACCTATTTTCATTTCTGCGAGCGACAAAAAGTTCAAATTTGTTGTTGTGGGTTATTGTTAGACCATCAAGAGGGATGCTCCACAGACGAAATATATCAGAAAATCGTCATTTCTTAATTTCTAGGCGAGTCCAAATGTTCTAATATTGTGTAGTTACGAATGTAGAAAATATTAAAGTGTTTGAAATTATAAATGCATGTCTCTCGGAAACCTTTCATGCTGGAGAAAAACCGATATCATATTTGAATTCAGGACATAAAATACTATCCGAATCACGTATGTTTCATTCTGCGACAAGAAAAGAGTTTATTTTTTGTTCCTCAGTGTAATTACATTGTAGACATACTATGTAATATCTGGACAATTAACCGCAATAGAAAATCCACTTGAAATTGTTAAAATAGAATTCGATCTCGACTTAACTCAAATTATTAACAAGTCACAAACACCACCTGAAATCCTACGCTCCGTTGCGCTAGAAACCATCTCAACCCGCAGAAAGTTGGTTACATGTCTATACTGATGGATACAAAATCAGTTCAAATGGAAATACAGGATCTGGAATCTACAGTGATCTGTTCGCAACATATATTTCACTTGGCAAAGATTGTGTCCCTTTTGATGGGGAGATAGAAGCCATTCGAAAATCACTTTTCCACCTCACATGTAGACCAGAATCCTTATCTAATGTTGTTATCCTATCAGATTCACAAGCAGCAATTAGTGCAATTGCAAACTATCTAACGGCGGCTTATAGCAAACAAGTTGTAGAGTGCAGGAAATTCATCAAGAGCCTTATTTGCTTCCAAAAACGAGTTGCGCTACAATGGATACCATCACACTGTGGGATCGTAGGAAATGAAGCTGCAGATCTTCTTACAAAACGAGGCACTCAAATTCTACAAGCACCCATGAAAGAAATTCCTTACCATAGATCTGCCACTGCTATCCACGCCAAGATAAAATTTGAATACCATCTGGCATTGTTAGAAAGGACCAAAGAAAGCCAATAGAGAAATAAAATTGTTTCTGAAGTACCAGATTGACCACGAAAAGAATCTGTCGCAGAATTTCGGATTGCAACAGGACATGACTGTCTCGCTACCCACCTTCATCGTCTGGGAATATTGAACAATCCTCTCTGTATGCTGTGTAGGACTGGTGCCAATATGGATTCTGGTCACCTACTTAACTGTTCTGCACTAACAACTTCTACACTCCATCAACGCTACTGGGAGGCAAGAGGGAAAATGATCTCACTGCAAACCTAATCTACTTAAGATTATTCTATTTATATTTTTATAGTTTTTATGTTATTGTTTCTATTGTGTATAGTTATTGTAAATATGTTAATAAGGTCTGTCATCTGGATGAATGATCTGTATTTCAAGTGCCCTGCATTAAATAAATAAAAAAAATAAAATTTTTATTTTTATTGGATATAAGAAACACTTTTGTATTTTTTAATCCTGATTGAGTGGTAGACAAGGCATTATGGCTTAACTCTGCCAGATAAAATAAAGCTATTATTATCATCATTATTATTATGAAATATTAAAATACTGAAATAAATACCTGATATATCAGTCGCCCTCAATTATATTGAGTTTCAGTTTAAAGAACTTGAAGTAGTTTAATCAATGTTTCTGAAATGCCTACGTAGTATTAACTACTTCACAAAGTTTTTTTTTTAACAGAAATTAATTTTAGTTGAGGACGACGTCTCAGACATTTATTTTAATATATAATTTTAGTCTTTTTTTCATCTTACGTCATATTTGTCGTTTCTAGGACATATTTCAGATCAGCATCTTTACTTGTCGATAGAGCAAAGATACTGCTCATAAACGAATATGACGTAAGATGAAAAAAGATTCAACTTATATATTAAAATAAGTGCCTGTTATATCAGTCGTCCTAACTAAAATGTATTTATGTATAAAAAAACCTTCGTGAAGTAGTTAATATCATGTAGGCATTTCAGGAACATGGAATAAACTACTTGAAGTTCTTTAAACTGAAACACATTTTAGTTGAGGACGACTGATACATCAGGTACTTATTTCAATATTTTAATATTTCATAGTACAATATTTCTCTACTATAAAATTAAAAGCAAGCCATATATATATACGGACAGCACCATGGCGCAAGTGGTTAGACGCTCGCCCCTCAATGCTCGGGTTTGTATATACCTTTGAGTCTCAGTCACTCCATATGGATTTCGCGGTGGACAAAACAGAGCTCGGGGTTTCTCCCATTATTACCCTGCCACATATTTCATTTCTCCATATTCATCTCATCCATTTAATTTCATTTTGCTCATCCGTCAGGAGTTGTCGGCCAGCACACTTGTCATTCACATATATCTATAAATATAGTGACTTCTTCTCATCTCGTCCCTCGACCCAACCCTGAGTTGGGTACGAGTTGAGGATAGTATTTTCATTTTAATGTATATATAAAAGGACATTGGTAGAATACTTTCCTGTAAAAGTGGATATGCCAGATGAAAATTGAAGTTACAACTAATTCCAGATATAGGCCTACTGGAAATATCAGTTAAAAAGAGAGATAAAAAGAGCAGTTCACAACCTACCAAACTAATTGAACGAATTACTAAAACAAATTGTTTGGAATTTTAATAGAGAGTTGAATGCCTAACCCAAGTAATTCGCACATATGTGCAATTTGTTGTTGTATAACAATAATAATGAACACTTATTATATTTAATTTATTGTGACAAAACTGCAGGACAGACAAATGTAGTACATTTTGGAGACAAAAAATATATTTTACGTTTTTAAACTATATAATCCCATTATGAAGTACTATGAACAGACATAAGAAACTACACCTCAAAAAGAGCACTGTTACAATCAATTATACCTAAATAAGGCTCTACTACAAGCATTGAACTTTAACTTTATGTCCAGAATCTGCAGTATTATGTGCACAATTTGTCTTTCTGTAAGATATCCTTGAAATTTCTACTTTCCCATTTGCTGGCAGTTAAGGCCAATCAGAAACTTAACGTAAATGTTTATACACGTTATCACTTAGATGATGATTATTGTGATTATTAGAGTCACAGTTCTTCATTAGAATGTACTTCCATTTCATCTGATGATTCAGCTGTATCTGGTTCCAGATTTGTAAGTTTTGTGCGTTTTCTAGGTTGTGGCCTCATACCAGTGAGAACTGGATCTGAACTTAGCAGTAGGAGTTAAGCACGTCTATAGGTTGCACGATACATTAGAAAATTCCCTTGCGTAGGTTTGACGGTACGGACGAAAATATTTCTTTCTTGATTCTTCTGCCTCTTCGGACAGCTGACCTACAGGTAGCAGAACGTTCTTTATTACAATTAGTATCTTGTGCATCGTAAGTGTCATCGGATACCATAGATATAACTAGACATACAACTCAGCATTTTCCATGGTATATTCTGAATTTTTTTGGACGTTAATTATATGTCCACTTGATATGGTCTCTAGTATTACTTTGAAATGGTACATTGGATTTGAATCAATACCTGTTTTTTCCGCAGCTATTTCTGGGTCTATGGATAATCGTCTACTACTATTACCATAATTGGTATTGTCAAATTCGTGCTTGGATAAATCAACAATGAACCCCATTTTATTTCTGATGTCCCGTTGAATATCTGACTTTCTCTGCTTGACTATGCCTTTGTCTCTATCTGATCGTAACTTTAATTTCTAAACAGGTAGTTTATAGGGCAGATGCAATAAATTTTCAAATATACGAATTCTGGCATGAAGAATAAATTAACCGAATTGAAGTGTTTCTGGTTTGACTTCTTTTGAATTTGTTAAATAATTAAAATCGTCACATGTTACACCACATGGAAGTTACTTGAGTGGCAGCATTACATACCTTGGCGTCAACCATGGTGCGCATCATTGTGTGCTTGACAGAAAATAATATCTTTCCTAATGTCACTTCAGTGTTTTGTAGAATATTTTTTTAGCTTTTTGCATATTCTATTTCTTCATCAGTTATATCAGTAGATTTTTTTAACGAATTTATTCTAAAGGGGTGACAATAATGCGGCGAAGAAGGAATTGGATTCTGTCAGATCAATGTATCATTATTTGTACTACAAATTAGTTGAAGTGGTACAAAAGAACTCTGAAAAATAGTTACATCTGAGTCAGCATCATTCTGCAATGTCTGCTTATATTGAGGTTGTTGCGATTCATCACAGCCCCACTTGCAAATTAACACCAATGAGCTGCTTTCTTCTTGGCTTAAAGTCTGAACAACCTACTCTAAATGTGTCAGCAGTCGTATAATAGTAAGATCCAATAATTGTTGTAAATTAATTGCAGCACAAGTACCAGTAACATATAAGATTTTTTATCCGGATAGAAATCCATTTTTGCCTTATGTAGTACACTGTAGCAAGGATATACATTTTTATTCACGTTCCTTATTACTTCATATTGTCTTCTCGAAAGACCAGCTTCGACAAACATGGCCAATGCTCTTAATGCCGCTAACTATGCTTTGTCTTCCTGAAGACTAAGAGAGCATGTTTTCTTAAATTTTCCTGCACGCATTGGAGAACTGGTTATTTCCTTGAGTACTTTAGAAGCAACTCTTCTTCCCGAATCTTCCCGTAGTTCTTAATTTCACTTGTGCAGCATAATTCAAGGACACCCGTGTCTGTACTGCTACGTAAATCCTCTATTTTCCTTATTTCGCTCAAATCTTGAAATGTCTTCGTTGGCCGTCCTGTTCGACTCACTATCTTAGAAATTGTGAATATCCCTTCTAGCCAATCACTATTTTTCTTAAGAAATATATCCCGTTTCTTATGTGCTGCTCTCAATTTTCTTTTCAATTCATACTAAAAGCGTGAAAATTTGTGTTTTGTTTCCTTTATTTGTTCGACTGAGTAACTGTTATACTGTAAAAGATAATTTTCCAATAAGTCTAATTTTTTATTAATATCCAGCAAATTTGGCTGTTGCATAATGTTAAACAGTTTTCTTCGAGTCCGATGGCCCTAATGCAAAAATCGAGAAATTTAAAATAGATATAAACACTTAGTAAAAAAATAAGATTTTTACTAATGCCTTAATAAACCTATATGTCATGGAAAACCTCGCGAATTCGCGCCCAATTTTCAACAAATCGCTAAGCCAACACTTCAACCTTTCTATGACACTAAAGGAAAGTGCCGGGAAATAACCGGAAGTATAACTAAAATACTGAAGTTTGTTAAAATTGGCTTCAGAAAATATCGAAAAACATACCCTATTTGAAGAAGCTTTATCTGAATCAAAATAGATATCAAGAGAATAAAAACAATTAAAATATATTAATACTTACTGGTTTATCACGATCCATAACTATTCACTTAAAAATATAATCCCTAATGAGCAATAATCCATGTGGAACATACGCTTATACAAAGAGCGCCGAGAAAAAATACTTGCAGTATGAGAGGCAGTCAATTTTCGATTGATCGTACAGACTCAAGGTAACACTGACTGATAAAAATTGGGTTCCGTATTATTGTAGTATTTGAGAAATTTGGTAACTCAGGTTGGATATATGTAGAGCTGAGGTTCTTTCTCAAGGATAACAATGATGCTGGCGGACACAATGCTGTGTTAGACCAATTGTCTTTGATTTTTTTATTCTAATAATAATGCACACTAGGACACGTAGGATTTACACTTATGCAATATTATAGTAGGTTGCGATCTCAAGGATTATAAGCCGGTTCTTGATATTATTGTTAGATTACGCATTATTGTCGGGACTTTCTAAGTATTGAAATCCAAGATGTTACTAAAATTTTTAAGTATAATTTTCCAATGTAACTATCGGTTCATGTCGGCGAATTTACAAGTCCGAGTCCTAGATAGTTTTGTAGGATCGGTTCGCAGCCGAGTATTAGTGTAGCGATGTTTACTTGCTGAGTGATGGTAACTTCCCCTACTCTGTGGTTATGCACCTTGAGGTCGCTGCCTTTACCCTTACATAATGAATAATTCGATTGGAGGATCACCCATTCTGTCATCGAGGGGTAGGGATCACCTTTCCCTGATTGGTACGAAATCACCAAGTAGTTCTCGGTTTACGCCCTCTCTACAGAGTACGACCAACATAATAAATTTTGATTCCGTCTAATCAGGGGTTTCCGATCTAAGTCTTCCCACGCTAACTCTCAGCTAACCCACTGGTGCGTTGTGACCTATCCTTCGCGCCTTTTACTAGTTTGGTATTCTCGCATATTTGTCTGCTTGCCATTTTAGGGGTTATTTACGTTCAAGATGTAGTTTCCAGACCACATATCATCCTTTTGTTCCCAGCTGTCTGCGAAACCGAGTTTAAGATGGTCAGATTGCTGGTCCACAAAGAAATGCTCTTAAACAATATATTTCGCCAAGTTTTACCTACCTTGTGTTACGCCTACACTAAGGCCTAAATGCAATAATAATAAAATACTATAAAAAGCCGATAACGAATAGACACATATACATGTGTATTATACCAAAAAATAGGGCATAAATATTCACCCTTTAAATACGGATTGAAATCTCCATCCAAATATACATTAGTATTTTATAGATAAAAAACTAAGGAAAAATTAGTATAAAATAACTTTCCACATCAATATATTTGTCAATTAATGAAGTCACACTTACGAAATCGTATATAATATCAAAAACAACTTATTAGTTTCAACCAAATGGGAAATTCTTATGAAACCTTATATAACCCAAACACATTAGGGAAGAAGTTATAAAACACATTATACAACTTGGCCATGACACGCTAGGAATATTACAACAGATTGGGCAAGAAATAGGGCTTCCATTAGCTTTAGGGGATGGTGAAAGGTGAAGATAATCATATAAAAAGCCGGGATTTTGAGATGAAAAGGCAGAAGGGCCGTGGAACCGAGTGTGGTCCCCTCAGCGGGGTCCAGCGGGACGGTGGCGTCTACATTGGTAATATGACTTCTCTTTTTATTATTTTTGGTCATTTTAAGACTCAGAATTAAATAAGGACCAAATGGTCCAAGGAACTTCATTCCAATAATAAGCAAAGTTGAATATTTTAATAAGATTGTTTTCTCTCTGAATATTAGCATTTCAATACCTTGATTATTTGGACATTCGACAATGTGGCGATTCCAGCTGTTTCTAAATAACTGTTTTTTATGTTAATAATATATCTTCAGTTTGAATTTATTCAATAAATTATGTTTATTTTTCGGTTATTATGATTTAATATGTGTATTTCACAGGTTGTAGAACCTTTCCTCCAAAAACCAAGGCCAACCGCTCGGGCCTAATACAACCTAAACAATAGGGAACGTAACGCTATCATTACGCAGGGGCTTAACAGTCGCGGCGCGTAACATTCTGGTGGCAGCGGTGGGATGTTCGTGAAAATAATTCACGGACAAGAAACGAACCTTAAACCACGAAATTAAACTTCAATTCATATACAGTAAAAATCAACATGTTCTTTTTCTCTCAATCGGAGTCACTTTCGGTACAAATGAATAAACTATGTCTTTTAAAACAGAGAGAAACCAGAAAAGCTTCAACTTTGGGACATTATTATTAAGAACTGGCTGTAGATTATTTTATTTTTTTTTAGGATCTAATATTTGGGTTTTATAGACAATGGGTAAAGTTTGAATATATCGTTGTTGTTAGGTTATATTTTTTTTGTATTGATGTTTTTTTTATTGTTTTATTTTCTAGGCATAATTAATTTTTTTTTACAATGGGTAAACTTTGGATATATAAGACAATTTGGTATTGTTAATCATTTTTTTTAGGTGTTGTTTTCTTAATAGGCAGACATTTATATGTACATTACTTTTTCTAGGCTATGATATATGTTATGTTCATTTTAGAACTTGATTTTTTTTTTTGGATACATAAAAGTGTTATGAATTCAAATGGTGTTGTCTCAGTTAGAGTATATTTTTTTTTGTTGTTGTTTACCTAGGTTATGATATTTCTATTTTGAATATTTGTAGAGGTTTTAATGAAAGTGAAATCGTATTTTTTTTGTTGTGTGGCAATATCTCATCCAATGTTAAAATTGTACGGGTATAATGACAATAATTTATTATTTCGTCTATCGGTAAGACGTGGCACGATCATAGGTACACATAAATCATTTCTGAAAGCATCAAGGGATCACAGGTTGCTTTACACGCCACTAGATTGGAAATTTATTTCTGTTTTTGAAATTTTTATCATATTTTTGGAAAAGATTTTAAGCAAACAAGATGGCAGACACATCTTATACTTACGCCACTAATGCACTAAAACGCTCGTACCACGTTTGCACTATGTAACCATTCATTATTTTTGTTTATATATTCACGTAAAAACACGATCTTGGGTATCTTACTAAATCATGGATAGAGGTAGGATACGGAAAATCATTTTATGGTTTATTAACTAGGTAGCTTGGTTGTTAGGGAAAAATGGAAGTGGGAGACGTGTAGTTTTCTTCAATTGGCAACAGAGACATCTAACGGAGACTATATTAAACATTACAGCCACCCCGTATAAAACTAACTCTATCCACCTCAATCAAATGAAATTCTACTTATAGTCGGGCTAATAATCAAAATATTATTGACATAAATACAAGAAGATAAATCGATTGATATTTAAGTCCCCACGTAGCAACGCTGCATTCACACTGGTAATTAATCTTGGCCACGTAAGGCTCAAGGAACCGCATTATAACTTGCAATGAATGATTCATATTGGGAAAGTAAATTAACGATTATTCTATTAATAAGACTAAAAATTTAATTACAAAAAAGAATACCCGAAAACTAGCAGGAAAATAGTTAGGAAGTTGGAAAACAAAAAGATCAGGGGATTAGTAAATAGAGTAATAACCGTAAAAAATAAAGTAACATGTAAAGAAACATATTTCCCCTACCGGAGATTTGGAGGTGACGGAAATGTTAGGGCTTTCAATATTTCTAGGCAATCAGCACTTAATGTCAGCCGGGTTATCAGCCCTGCGTGACGGCCGCCCTTCCCCAGAACAAGAGTCTGGTACTCTTTTCAGTTAGAGGCTGAATCGACCCCAGGGCATAGTGCCGCCAGAAGGTTTAGGTCAGGAAAAGAATCCTAAAAACACACCGGGGCTTGAACCCCCAACTTTTCGGCTGATAGCGCAGTACCTTAACCACCATGTTAGTAGAAATGAATATTAATACTTAAAAATATCAAAGAATTTTTTTTTAATATACCGATTTACGTTTTTTCAGTTAAAAAATCGAACGTAGATATAAAACAGAGGGAACTACTAGCTGCGTGATTTAAAATTAATAATATTAGGGAACTTGCAAGGAAATAAAAGTTTTCTGAATAATAAATATGAACTCACCAGCGTGGGACATTGGAAAATCGCCATCTTGATAGATATTTTGTTTTGAGACATGTCTTGCCTACGTGCATGCAAGTCATTTAGGAGGTCAAATAGCTGTAAACTCTCAGCTGATTCTGGAATGTGTTTATTTTTGGCAGTGAAAGTTTTGACTTCCTTCAGGGTAAATTCAATTGTACCAGCATCTCGTTAGCAAACGATTCAGAGGGACACCATATACATACATGCGATAAATACTATTATTTTTTCGGTCGTAAAGAAACGTAATGGAAACTTAAAACTTAGAGAGACATCGAACAGAGGGGAATAGGAAATTAGCACAATCAAAGACGAACTCAACTAATGAAGAAGGTAGATTCTAGTTTCGAAAACAGAGAGTATGGAAAACGGGCATGGAAAGTTTTGGATAAATTAGAGAGAATTCGATCAAAAGCGGGAATTGAGATTAGCGTAATAAAAACAAAGCAGACACCACCCACCTCCCTAAGGGAAATAACATTACTGAGGGATTTCCAATTCGAGAATCATAGAAAGGAAGACGACCGAACTTCAGGTTAAATAATAACTTACAATATTTTTTTTTTGTTTATTAACCCCTCATGCGGTGTTGAGAGATTTACAACAATGCTGGCGAGCGCATTCTGTGAAAATTTCGACTACAATGGGAGACGGTTCTAAATCATGAGTCAAGTAAATCGAAAGTAAAATCAAGGAGGCTAACGCAATTAAGGGAGGACTCGCTTGATCCGTAATTCAGATTTAGGTTTCGGAAACAAAAGAATGGAATTCTGTATAAATAAGAGAGCTCGAATGGAAGAGGAGTACGGAAATTAGGCATAACCATAGAGCTCCGCTAGTAGGATCACGGAGGGAAGGTAAAACCAAGGTGCTTACAGAAATGATAACAGAGGTTAGACTGATGCTTACAGAAATGATATAAAGGAAGGGTAGACTTATTCCCAGAAATATTTTCTTTTCGGCTGTATCATGTTTTTTTTTGTGGGGTGAAAATTAGGATACTTGACAAACAAACATCGACGAATAACCCTCAAGGATAGGATGCTAGAGACCAGTTATGATATCCACGTGAGATTAATAGGATGTAAACAGAGAAATAAAACTATTAATATTAATGAAGAATCTGAAAATTAGTAAAAAACATAATAATAATAATAATAAATCACCAGGAAAGTAAATAATGATAATAATAAAACTCAATAAATTTATAACTAACAATGATAATAATAATAATCATAATAATAATAATAAACGATAATAATAATCATCATAAATAATAATAATACCGATAATAATAATAATAATTCGCGATAAATTACTAAACCACAATAATAAAAATAATAATAATAATAATGATAATACTAATAATAAATTCACGGTAAATTAATTAACCATAATAATAATAATAATAATAATAATAATAATAATAATAAAAAAAACGAAATAAGAGCGACATACCAAAAACATACTTATGTTTATGCATAAAATGAAAGAGAACGGCAGAGGGGCATGGAAACTTAGTAGGAATTATAACGCATTGAATAATACACTTAGAATATAGAAGGTAAAAATTAGGATACTTGGCAATCAGTGAGTTGTTTTATTCGATCTAGTAGAATAGTGGAATTTCAAAATGGAAACCCAGGGGTTACACAAAATACTATTACTGAGTATGACACAACAAATAATACACTCTGCAGGCAATGGTTCCTGCTGAGATGGACTGGCTTCGTAAAGTTTGGAGGGCCTAAGGGCCCTAGACTCTCTGGTACTGCGAGCCTTGTTCCATGTCAGTTAGGACTAGTGACCGGTCGAGTAGTAGACACACATACACATATCAGATATGACTTATTACGATAATAGATGAAAACTAGATCGCTTAAGACTAATCAGATATAGGCCTACAAGGGATAATAAGAGGATAGGCTACAACTTAGGTCAATCTAGGCTAGGTAACGTTAGATATACACACACAGATGAAATTTTTACATAGTCGCACACAGGGATACAAGTTGGGAAGGACTAAGGACCCTTTTGGAGAGGTTTTGGCCTCGAAAATTTGGCGAGTTGCCTGAACACTTCGCCAACAAGCTAGGCAGGTGCAAGTCGGAAGGTGGGGCACCCCCGTTATGACATGATCTAGAGACTGAGAACTCCAAAATGATCTTGGGGCACTGGCCATAAAACCTTGCCGGCTTGGCACTGACGTTAGGGACCATATGGAACATCGTTGTTTAGGGAGTGATAGGCATCGGGGAATTAACAGGAAACAAGGAAACATAGGAACAAATGAAAGCACAATACAATTACGGGCAAGGAGACCCACGGAAAACTGTCATGGTACCCGGGTTTAGAGAGGGATGATGGCGATAGGGGATCCCCATCAAAAAGATTAGGATAAAATCCACTTTTCCGATGTAGAGGCGTCCATGAGTTCAAAAAGGCTCTCTCTAAGGTAATAAACTCCTGAGGCAGCAGGATGAGAAGGGTGGGGTCAGGAAGGAACCGAGTCACTGTTGATGAGGATGGGAGCATCCCGGCCTCCACTTCGTGGTCGTGCAAGGGATAACCGAGTCACCGTTGTCGGAGGTCGAGCCCATTCCTGGTCTTCATGGTCGTGCAAGGTGAATTCGCTGGCTCACCCGACAGGATAAATAGCGAGACAGGAATCGCGAAAATGAGAGGAGTGGGGTTAGGAAGGAACCGAGTCACTGTTGACGAAGATGGGAGCATCCCGGCCTCCACTTCGTGGTCGTGCAAGGGATAACCGAGTCACCGTTGTCGGAGGTCGAGCCATTCTTGGTCTTCATGGTCGTGCAAGGGGAATTGGCTACCCCACCCCAAGGATACATAGCCGGGATTAGGGACTGAGGTTAGCAAGAGACGGACCCCGTCTGGAAGGATAGGATTTAATTCCCTTCTGGACGCAGTAGCGGACGTTGAGGAACCAACAGAGTTTCTAATAAACCCGAAGTTAGGAAGTGAGGTGAGCAAGAGACGGACCCCGTCTGGGAGGATAGGATTTAATTCCCTTCTGGACGCAGTAGCGGACGTTGAGGCACCAACAGGCTGACTAAGGAGAAACAATAAACAAGGATAGAATTAGGAAGGACAGGATGCCAGGGAAACCGCGAAGAGAAAGACGTACGCACACAGGAACATGGTCATAACGAAGGGATAACGAATAATAGACAGGGACGTCAGATACGTTGGGACACTAAAGAAGAAGAATACTAAAGGAAACACAGATATTACGATTGTGCGACCGACGAGTAGAGCCAAGAGAGACAGATTGACCTAAGTAGGGATACTACATACAAAAGAGGTTAAACACATTAAAAGGTTAAACACATAGGATAATACATAAAAGGAGATCTCGGGAAATGAGAGGTTAAACTCATACGGTAGTACATAAAAGGAGATCTCGGGAGAAGAGAAGTTAAACACATAGGGGTACATGAAAAGAGAGGTTAAACACATAAGTAAAACAAGTAAGTAGGAATATTGCATACCAAAGGAGAAGTTAAACACATTAGGTAGTACATACCAGGGGAGGTTAAACATATAAGGATAGTACAAGAAATTAGAGGTTAAACACTTAGGGAAGTGCATGAAATAGAGGTTAAACTCATAAGGAGCAGACGAAAAGAGAGGTTAAACACATAAGGTACTACAGGAAATTAGGGGTTAACCACATAGGGTGATACAAGAAAGTAAAAGTTACACACTTAAGGAAGTGCATGAAATTAGAAGTTAAACACATAGGGTTGGACATGAATTTAGAGGTAAAAACCATATGTAGGATAGGGAATAAGTCTACACGTATGAGATCAGGAATTAACTCGAAAACGTAAATGGAAATTAAGTGGAAGCCAAAGGATAAGAAATGAAGAGGGAGAGGTTAAACCCATAGGTAAGATGGGACCCAAAACACGAAATAAAGTCCACGCATAATCGGGAGTAATGTAAAAAGCTAAATAAAGAAATTCACGAGAACAGATGAGATATTGCGAACGAATCAGGAAGGGCGTAAGAAAAAAATTGCCGAACGAATTCGGAAGGACTTAAGGAAACGACACCATTTAGACGCATTTTTTATTAAGTTAACTTTGTAGGCTGTAACACGAGAATTCGACAGACAATTAGGAACGAGAGTATTTAAGACGCAGAGACGCATTTTTTTTATTAGTTTAACTCAGTGGGCGTAATACGAGAAAACGACAGGCAGAGTAGAAGCGGGAGAATTTAGGATGCAGTACGCATCCCGGATTAAAGAAAGGAAATGCTCTCCCAATCAGGACCTCACGAGGGAATGATAGACGGAATTCAGGTTACATAAACGTACTAGGAAGTATTTACATATTAAAGCCTCGCGATCCATGTGTAGGCGAGCACACTCGATCGAACCCAGGACTCTAGAGGAGGAAAGCAAAATTGAAAGTTTATCCAAGCAATGGAAAGTTGAAGACCAGCGGTAAAATACAGGGAGATACTGACAATTTTTGGAACCTAGTAAACCTGAATTGCAATAAGGGCGTAAATGATTCATGAGAAATCATAAGACCAAAATCATAAGAGCATTTCCTTTGCAACTTGAGGCTAGCTATAAGGGACAAATAGGAACTTGGGTGCACCAAACTAAACGATACATGTAGATAACAATGAAATCTAAAGCCAGGACGACTAATATAATAACGGAGATATGATGGCTGAAAATGAAGCCTCTAAGCAATAAAGTGAATTAAAATGACCAAGAATGAAAAGAGGGTTGCGGACCCATGTAGTACGGACTAGCACCAAACCCATAATCAATGTTTTCCCAAGTTTTCACAAATGCATAAGGTTGCAGTTTCACGCCTGGACCTGCGGCCACCACCACAACACTACACGATGGGAAGAAGATAAACGCTGCAAGGACCAACCACACCCTGTACATCTAAGGACGCAGGGCAGCTGCCAGGACCATCTACACATCTCGGGTCGGAGCATAAGAAGAGTGAAGGTCCAGACTCGCCATTAACTGGGGCAAACACCTCATTAGCAGAAAAGAACAAACCCAGGCAGTTATAAAAAATAATAATGACTTTCTCCGACGCCAAACCTTGGCCTAACTTCCTTCCGTCCAAATTTTTTCTATAAAAAGTCAAGAAAACAAACTCCACATCAAGATTAAATCCTATCAAACCTTTCACAAGTTCTCCTTGAACCTAACTGGGTTTTGTTCAAAGAAACAAGGCCTAACTAAATCCACGGCCTACCTGGACCAACGGCAGCTGTAAATAAACATTGGACTCGAGCATTAGAGCATCGCATCCTCCATCGAGGCAAGCAGACATGAACCTGGACCTCCAAGCTAGCAACAACAGACACCACAGTTCTGATAATATTTTTTTTTTTTACAAGTAATCCGGTTCACGGAATCGAACCGTCAAAGTGTATCACAAAAAAAGAAACCGTCGAAGTGCATAACAAAAGTAACAAAATGTATGTAAGTGCGTCGGAAATAAATAACAAGTGAAGTGCGTCGTTTCCAAAAACCACAGAAGGTTAAATACGAAAGAAGAAAGAAGACGAGAAGAATTTTAGTGAAAAATATTTTTGTATAATCGATATTTTTTGTTTCAGCAATGAACATTATTTTTTTTCTTGTGACACATTTTTTTGAAGCCGCGAAGGCTTGCTATTTTTCTTGCGATATTGAGATTTGTTTTTTTTTTTTAAGTATAGTGTTCTCACTAAGTAAGCTGATCTTACCGATATTCGACGAAATTAAAGGTATCCGGGGCAATTTACAAATAAAAAACGATCTAACCTCTTAGGATGAGAACAATATACTTCCAGGACAGATGGAATCGCCAATTGACGACGTCAGTTAAGTTAATAAGATAAATGATAGGACAAAACCCCCGAGAGGCGAGAGATATCTATAAGAAAAAAAAGACTTTCGGTTTTTCAACCCTACAGTCTTATTTAGGGGGGGGGAATTGTTACGCCTACACTAAGGCCTAAATGCAATAATAATAAAATACTATAAAAAGCCGATAAAGAATAGACACATATACATGTGTATTATACCAAAAAATAGGGCATAAATATTCACCCTTTAAATACGGATTGAAATCTCCATCCAAATATACATTAGTATTTTATAGATAAAAAACTAAGGAAAAAATTAGTATAAAATACTTTCCACATCAATATATTTGTCAATTAATGAAGTCACACTTACGAAATCTTATATAATATCAAAAACAACTTATTAGTTTCAACCAAATGGGAAATTCTTATGAAACCTTATATAACCCAAACACATTAGGGAAGAAGTTATAAACACATTATACAACTTGGCCATGACACGCTAGGAATATTACAACAGATTGGGCAAGAAATAGGGCTTCCATTAGCTTTAGGGGATGGTGAAAGGTGAAGATAATCATATAAAAAGCCGGGATTTTGAGATGAAAAGGCAGAAGGGCCGTGGGACCGAGTGCGGTCCCCTCAGCGGGGTCCAGCGGGACGGTGGCGTCTACATTGGTAATATGACTTCTCTTTTTATTATTTTTGGTCATTTTAAGACTCAGAATTAAATAAGGACCAAATGGTCCAAGGAACTTCATTCCAATAATAAGCAAAGTTGAATATTTTAATAAGATTGTTTTCTCTCTGAATATTAGCATTTCAATACCTTGATTATTTGGACATTCGACAATGTGGCGATTCCAGCTGTTTCTAAATAACTGTTTTTTATGTTAATAATATATCTTCAGTTTGAATTTATTCAATAAATTATGTTTATTTTTCGGTTATTATGATTTAATATGTGTATTTCACAGGTTGTAGAACCTTTCCTCCAAAAACCAAGGCCAACCGCTCGGGCCTAATACAACCTAAACAATAGGGAACGTAACGCTATCATTACGCAGGGGCTTAACAGTCGCGGCGCGTAACACCTTGTCTGCGTTTCAAGTGCTTGTCATTACACAATAGCGGTGCCATGTACTTGTTAAATGTTTTCTGCAATAAATGACTGATCGTTTATTCTTAATCCTATCAACTTCTTTATAATAATTTATTCGTATGAGATAGTATTATTTGTTATTGTATTTTGATTCCTAATTATTTGAATATATATATATATATATATAGGCTATATATACACAAACCCTATATCTATGAAGATTCCTTCGTCTACTCACATACTAAACTAATTTCAATTTTATTTCATTTATTATTTCTTAATTCAGTGATTTCTAATTTATAGAGAGGCTGAGTGAAAGATTCCGCTTCAAAACATATGCAAGCGTAGGAGCCCACGGCCGGTATTCTTTTACGGATAACTCACAATAACACATTTTTTTTCTTTCATCCATTTATTCCATGAAGATCGGGATACGTAGAATTCCCGGCAACGCCGGGTAACCTGCACGGGATATCTAAAAATAATTATGATATAAATGTATTATAATTTTTTCCTTTTATTTATTCAACTAAACATAAAAATGCATTCAATTTCATTTATTTAGGCGTAGGAGGGCACGCCGGGTATCAGCTAGTAGTATATAAAATACATTAATTGACACGTGCAAGTGATAGTGCAGGAGAAAATAAAGAATAGCATAAAATAAATCGAGACTTCTATACACTGTTCTTATAGTGGATCAAATATTAAAAGCGGTGGTGTATGTCTTGAAGAAAATGCATCAGTGAATTTGCATGCACGATATATAATTCCTTTGAAATGCAATAGATTGAGGTGCACAACTTTTGAATTTTTAAACGGCTAAAGGTCAAAAGAAAGTGTCGTGTCGTTACCATCTGGCGTTGCTCCAAGAGCCTGGTAACCCTCTCTCCTTTCTGTCTCGTCCCCATGAATGATATCTCCGCAGAGCAGCGCCAATGCTGCAACCTAACGCCACATCTTATTGAACAAATGACACGCGTCTTCTCTTACAAATGAGAATTCAACACTGAACAACGTCATATAACAGAATATCTTGACATTTATTTTCATGTCAGATAACGTCTTTTACGTTATAATTCAAGCTTTCATAATGTTTTACAACTTCTCCGATTCTGCTAGAATGTTTCTAATGGTATCAAGAGAAACGTGCTCGATTCTTACATAAATTAAACTTTGAATACTAAGAGCAAATATTCTCATGAAATGCTACGTGAATACTTCATTAAACAAGGATAAAATAAAGTGATTCCTCTAAATTGTTGTATTTCTTGACATAATTATATAAATATACATTATAAAAGTGTCAGAATCCTTTTATATAAATCTAGCACTTAGTACTTAATTTAACGATGCTCTTCAATATATAGGTTATTATACAGGGAATCCATTTTAAGCGGAAACCCTTTTACAGCGTTGCAGCGGCTCTCATTATTCCCGTTATTGTGCTTGCAGCGGCAGGGAGCGTGTCCCGTTACTACCGACAAATGAAGACAATTAGAAGCTACAAAATATAAGTAACTCAGCTGATTTAGAATATTATAAAAATAGGCCTACACATAGAGACTTATTACTCACCATTTATTTGAGATACTGTTGAAAATGACCCTCGTCCGCAGTAAGACATGCCTCACATCGTCTAAACAAATTATCTGCCACTTTCTGTAATTCCGCTTCGGCAATGGACTGCATTGCACGTGTTATTTCGACCTTAAGTTCTTCTAAGGTATTAGGATTATTTCGGTAAACTTTTTCGTCAACTTCGGGCACGATTTCGTAGGAATCGTACAGTCAGGATATTTTTGAGAAAATCTCCGAACGCGCCTTCTATGATTATTTCTCAATAAACAACATAAGACCAAATAAATTCGCTGTTCAACCGTATACTTAATTTTAGATTACTTTCTTATGTAGCACACGACAACAAGCAACATGCGCCCCACTACAATACACTGAAGCAACTAACCGCTGGGATGTTGTGTACAGATTCCTTTACCTCTTGCCATACGACTTAGCTATAGACCATCTCAAATCAGAAGTCTGTTCGATGTTGCATAATTATGTAGGCCTACTGTAAGAGTTTTCACGTCTAGAAAACAATATGGCTCTTATGGAGCAATTCTTACTAATAACGTGTATTTTTTCAAGATATTTATTTATTAATTAAATATATTCTCAACTCGTGTCCAACTCAGGGTCGGGTCGAGGGATGTGATGAGATGAAAGCCCTTACATAGAGGTCTGTGAATGACAAAAGTGCCGGCCGACCACGCCTGACGCACTATCACGGGGGGCAGATGAACGAAAGGAAACGAAATGGATGAGATGAGTATGGAGAAATGGTGGAATTATATTGTGGCAGGGGAAAAACGGGAGAAACCCCGAGACAAACCTGCTCAAGCTCCGTTTCGTGCACTACGAATCACACATGGAGTGACCGAGACTAAATTTCGGGACTCCAGCGGTGAGAGGCGAGCGTGTAACCGCTTGTGCAACGGAGCCGCCTTGATTTATTAATTAATTCATTTGAAATACATAATATATTTAAATAGTTTCACCTACAACTTTGCCAAGAAGGTGGGTGCCCGTTTTATGGGAAAAATATTATTATTGAACGTATAATTATCATCCAAATATAGATAAAGTTAAGGGGTGAACTCAATTACTGGAACAGCGACTAACGAAGGTGCCATTGAACCTTCCTCTTTCAAATGAAACTAGGGGATAATTATATTTCCATCTCTGTCATTCAGTCTGCGGCATCAAGTGCGAACAGCGTTTCCATAAGAGCAATACTATTTTCTAGACATGAAAAATCCTAATCTCCGTCCCTTACTTCCTCTCAAAGTTTCAGCTTTCAATTTCATAAATACGATGCATATTGTATATTATCAATAATCAAGTAATGTTTATAAAATGTTCAGCTACGATATTCTTAAATTTAAAATTTATTAACGTATAAGGTTCTATCAAAGTTCAAACTGTACCAACAAATTCGAATCGAATACGCAAATGAACTGTAATAATAAATAAGCCCTAGAGTTTGTACTTTGGGCTCATTCCCTAGGAAAAACAGCGAACACGTCTAATGTAAAAGTTTTGTGTAAACATACATGAGTATCTGCAAACAAAAATGAGATAATGGCTTTTAAAGGTAAAAATACAATTACATCGAAGAGACTAGTGAATAAAATAATATTAGGACAGTATCCCACTTAATTTATATAGTATGTGATATTTGTTTTAAATTTGACAAAGGCATTGAGATGAGAGCTAATAGAATTCAAACCTTGTGGAACAATTGAAAGAAATTTAGAATTAAAAACTAGAAAATAAACATGGTTTATATTTTATAAATCTATGGTTGTGCCACTCTTAAATATGTTTTCGAATCCTGGACAATAACAAAAAGAGAATTATCACGTCTACAGTCTCAATGGATGAAGTTGAGAGATACTTAACAGGATGCACTAAAACTGATAGAGTTTACGAAATTAAACAATTCGATCAGATATGAATATTTTCTCAGTTAATGACAATACTGATGAAATTAAAACGAAATAGATGATGTTAACAGAATGAAATAAATAGCTGTTTACCAAAGATGGCTATGAATTACTGGTCAAAAGGGAGGAAATATTTAGATAGATCTCTAAAAAAATACAATAATATCAATAGTAATAATTGGTAAAAGCATAGGAAGCCCTTAGGGTAATAGATTAAGGCTCTCACAATAATAAACAATTAGCACAAGGTATTACACAGGAACCTCTCCTTTTACCTCGTAAATGTACAGCTGGTAGTCATTTAAATTAGAGGCAAAGTTGATCTTACGGTCATGATACCGCCAGAAGTTCAGGCCAGTTTAAAAATATTGACCGCATCGTGACTCGAATTCTTTGTCTTTAGGCTTTCAGCGTACTGTCTTAATCAACTATGTAATAATAATAATAATAATAGTAATAATAATAATAATAAATAGCATAATCACAATAATATAAGAGAAAATAAGTAATAAACATTCATCGTAAATTTATTTATGACTATTACTTAGAACATTCCTTATGTATTTTTATTAATATACTAGCTAATACCCGGTGCTCTGCTACGCCTAAACAATTTAAATTTAATGTGTTTTTTTTTTGTTTAGTTGAATAAGTAAAAGGAAAATAATTATAAACGTATATTTTTAGATACCCCGTGCTGATTACCTGCGTTGCATGGGAATCTACTTATACCAATCTTCTTCACATAAATGAGCTGAAATGCGAAAATTAATGTGTTTTTATGTTTAGTTAAATAAGTAAAAGGAAAAAAAATTATATCGTAATTATTTTTAGATGCCCAGTGCTGTTTATCCGGCATTGTCCGGGAATCTACTAATCCTGATCTTCTTGGCCTAAATGAGCGCAAAGACAAAATTGTATGTACTTCTTATGATTAGTTGAATTAGTAAAATGAAAAATAATTATAAATGTACATCGTAATTATTTTAAGATTCCCCGTGCTGATAACCCAGTGTTACCCGGGAATCTACTTATCTCGATCTTCTTGGCATAAACGAACTAAAAGACAAAATTCGTTATTGTGAGTTATCCATAAAAGAATACCCGACATGTGCAGCTATGCTTGCACAGGAATCTACGTACTTCTTGGCATCTTTGCATCAATAAAAGACAAAAATGGTTATTTTGAGTTATCCGTAAGAGATAAACATATGCTGTCGCGGACTTTTTTGTAGAACTTTTTGAGATATTCAATTCTGTGTACATTCATTTTTTGTATTTGTAATGGATTAGGCAGCGTAAGCCATTTAAGCGTCCAAAGAGCTATTTTTTTACGTTTTCCACGACAAATGGCGATTTTCAAGGATGAAGAAGCTGAGTATCACAACTCTCTTATAGCCTATGTTCATCCCGGGGATCTCCTGAACATTTTGCAAAACGCCCCATCACAGTCGGATCAACGGTATGACCGTGCATAAAGTACGAATAAAGAAACAAACAGAAATTTGTATATAATAGATTTTAATCCAAGCGATATGTCACCTGTTCATGTTATAACCGAAGATGAGCTGGGTTTACTAATTTGGTCGATTTCGCCATCAGATGCAACTGTATTACTCCAGTTTTCCCCTGTATTATGCATAGGTTCAACTGGCGTATTACACCTATGTTAGTGAGGCATTTTAAAATTCACTACTTCTATATTAATTCACTAAATACACAGTCGATAAATATGCACTAAATAAACACAATAAATTTCTTATTATAAAAACGATTTTATTTCTATGAGAAATCGATTTCTCTCTGAAGAATTAATGAATATGTATATATATATATATATATATATATTAATTGAACATGTAACTGTGACTGGAGTTGCATAAGTTTAAGGCCTACGCCTAAAAAAATGGGCGAGTCATCCACTTTATAAGTTCTAAGACCTCCATACAAAAAGCCTCTATATAAAAACAATCACTGCTAAGATAAACACAGATGCATAATGAGTACCATTACTGCTCAAATATGAGACTTCACCAATATGCGTAAAAAATAATATTCTATCTTCAGAAATGTTCATATTTTTTTTAACTTGTGAAATTATACAAGACGATGGCAGTGTCTATTATTACTTTGGATCCGAAACATGGACAGTGACAACACAACAATCTGCAGGATACAAACAGCTGAGATTCCTGAGACCAATAGCAGGAAACCAAAGAACAGACAAAAAACATAACACAGAAATAAGACAACTATAAACAGACGAATTAAACTCAACAATAGAGAAATACTGAACAAACTGGAAAGAACACTTGGCAAGGATGACTGAGAATAGAATACCAAAAGCAGCATACAACTATTCACCACGAGGAAGAAGAAGTTTGGGAAGACCAAGGAAAAGATGGAAAGAGCAGCAATTTGGAGCCGGAACAGGCTAGTAAATAAGCCTAAACCGTGAAGAAGAGGAAGAAGAAGAAGAAGAAGAAGAAGAAGAAGAAGGAGAAGATATTCTGTCCAGGCGCAAATATTTCAATTTCTCTACTGTCAGTGGCGAATCGCGAAGTTTTAAAACAGCAACGTTCCGTAAGCTTGGTTGGCTGAAAGGGTTATCTGTGAAGTAGAAGCGCCACCCTCCATGAACTACGTCGTTGACAAGGATAAGAGCTTCGCAATTAAAATCTAATCGTGATAAATGCCGGAAAAGATTCTCAGAGGCCTCATAATTGAGGATTCTTGTTATTTTATGGACCATAATGCGTCTAGTACTTAAGAATATTTAGTGGATGAAGTTCCATCTTGAAATGTACAACTTCAAACAACAAGACAGGCTGTGATAGTTGCTATCACTAGTAAAGATACTACTAAGAGTCATATGGTTAGCGTAACGAAGTTTATCAAACTTAATTTTAGTTTCCTTAACTAGATTTCAATACTCACAAGGGAAATGTCAACCATTGAATGCTGAAACCTACCTTGAAATTTCTCCCGGAAATACATTGTGATGTACCAAGACGGTGTAAAACAAACTGCCGTTTTTAACTTCAATACATAAAAATCGAAGCCATAATCCAGTAATAGCAAGCCACTGTTGTCCTCACGAGGCTCAAACTCCGTTTCAAATCCAACACACAATGAACATGTTTTAATATACTAGGGCATTCGATACGTAATGACAACACAGTTGTAAAATCAGCGATCCTAGTGGTTCCAGTATAACCTTGTAGTATGATGTTGAGTAGTCTTTGTTGTATTAATCTGTACATAGTAGTGTTTACATTCTTGAGATATCAATATTTTGTGAAAACATTCACCTTTTTTACATGTAGTAAGTAATATCGCCCTAAAAAGATGTTCAGTAGAATTTGTTTAGAAGGTGGAATTGGAAAGTACTCTAACATCCACGGGACATGACCCACTGTGACTATGACTTATTCACAAAGGTCAAGAAACTTCCATAAAGCATTCGATTTCAATCAAGAGTTGATATCCAGAAAGCTCTAGATTGATCAGATGAGAGAGATGTCCATACATGTGGCTGCAGATGAAGTGTGCCGTCTTCCAAGGATTTGGTAATGTATAGTTGATTTGACAAGAGACTATAAATTAAGTTCATAATATAAAAACTAGCTAATATCCGGCGTGATCTGCTACACCTAAATAAATGATGTGTTTTTGCATTTAGTTGAAAAGTAAAAGGAAAAATAATTATAAATTTATATCATTATTATTTTTAGATACCCCGTGCTGATTACCCGGCATTGCCCGGGAATCTACGCATCCCGATGTACTTCGCATAAATGAGTTGAAAGACAAAATTCGTTATTTTGAGTTATCCATAAAAGAATACCCGCCATGAGCTGCTATGCTTGCCCGGGAATCTTATTTACCCCGATCTTCTTGGCATCAATGAAATACAAAAATGGTTATTGTGAGTTATCCTAAAAATATAAACATATGCTGTCGCGGATTTTTCTGTAGAGTTTTTTTTTTTGAGATATTCAATTCTGTGTACAATAATTTTGTGTATTTGTTATGGTTTAAGCAGCGTAAGCCATTTAAGCTTACAAAAAAGCGACATTTTTTCACTACAGAAGGTGATTTTTAAGGATGAAGGGTTTGAGCATTAAAACTCTCTTATAACCTATAACGTTCCCAGGAAAATTCTGAACATTGTGCAAAAAAACCCATGCCAATCGGTTGAATGGTATGGCAGCACATGCTTGCCCGGGAATCTGCTTATCCCGATCTCCTTGCTATCAGTGAAAGACAAAAATGGCTATTGTGTGTTATCTGTAAAAGATAAACATATGCTGTCGCGGACTTTTTGTAGAGTTTTTTGAGATATTCAATTCTGTGTACATTAATTTTGTGTATTTGTTATGGTTTAGAGAGCATAAACCAATTAAGGGTAAAAAAAGGACTTTTTCACGATTTTCACTACAAAGGGTGTTTTAAGGGTGTAGGAGTTGAGTATCTCAACTTTCGTATAGCCTATGTTCATCCTGGGAATCTCCTGAACATTTTGCAAACAAAATCCATCACAATTGGATCAACGGTATGGCCGCGCATAAAGTACGAACAAACAAACAAACAAACAAACAAACATTTTTATATATTAGATTACCTAAATCGTTTTTTGTGACGTTATAACAGTATAACCATTATGTATCGAATGTCCTAATATGTACACAAACGAAGCTTGGGATCCTAGTAAAGCCAGTCAGATTAGCTAATAAATGCATCAACGAAGACCGTCATAATATATAAACTCCTATACTGAAAAAGTTCAACTCACACTAAGTTCATTTTTTTACTATTTTCCCTTTCTTAAAGCGGGTAAACCGACCCAACTTTTCCTATTTTACGATCTGCTGCGACGTATCGTATGGCTCCCATAGGATATCATGTTCTCGAAAATACCAACATCTACTGAATAATTAACTGTCACTATGGAAACAGGAGGTTCATGACCGAGCAGATATGAGCTTTCCATAAAGTCCTATCCTGAATTAAAGTTTTTCAGTCTTCCCCGTAAAATTTTCTCCCTCGAATCGTGTTTAATTTTATTCTCCCACCTCATTCTTGATTTATTTACTGGACGTGCTCCATGTTCTTACATGGAGTTTCAATGTACCTCATTCATTTTCCGTTCATGTCTGATGTTGTGCTCATTATATTCTACGAGATTTAAATGTTGTTATTATTTCTGGTTTCTCTGAAAGATCAAGCAGCTCGTTATCATGTAGTCTTCTCCATTCCCGTATCTGTTCATCTCCCTTTTGTCCACAAATTTCCTAATAATTTTACTCTCAAATACTAGTAATCTTTCGTGTTTCCTTAAATTAAGAATCCATGTTTCGCATCCTTATAATGTGACTTGAAGAACAACAATTTTATATATTTTAGTTTTTTTCGTAATATCGTTTGCAGAATTGAGTTTTTTTTCTGCATCTCATTCCTGTTTGTAATTATTGTTGATATGTATTTGAATTTTTTGATGGCATGTTCTGGTACAAAATTGAATAGTAGATGAGATAATACATCTCCTTGTTTAACCCATTGTGAATTTTAAGTGCTGTATCTGAAAAATGTTTGCCTACCCACAACCTAATCTGTACGCAAATTAGTAACATTCGAACAAGCTTAAATACATTTTTTTTTAAGATTTCCGTATTCCAGCTACTAACATCCACTAAACGTTTAGCGTATTTTAAAATTTGTATATTAAATTTAGTTCAATGTTGACATCTTAATTATTCTACCGCTGATGTTAAATATGACGGTTTATTTTTTTTTCTTTTCTTTGTGATACTAGCGTTAATGTGATATAAGTACAATGTTACCAATACTGAGTAGGAATTCACAAATTCAGCTAGGTCTATATATTAAAAAAATAATGTTGTTAGGATACGGATGTAAGGACGCCCCAAGGTCATATGCACAATAAGAGGAAAAATAAATAACTTATAATAATGAAAATATATATCTACTATAGGAAAAATAAATAAATAATTATAATAATGAATAAAATATATTAAGTATAATGGAGAAAAATGTTGCATGCTCATGAACTGGCCTAAATAAACAGGATGTAGATAATAGCATCTAAAACTATATTGGAATATGGAAAACACTTTACTCGGTATCAGATTTACCTTTGACATTAACGGTCTGTAATCACCCTCTATATCAAAACTTATACAGTTAGGCCTTTTTCACCATTTCTATCAAAACATAATACAGTTATAGAGTGGAGTTTCTGGAAACATTCAGATCGGAGAGAGTAGCCCTAGGCTGGGAAAGTCTTGGTTTTCATACTTTATTTGGAACGAAAGTAGGGGAAAATTAATATTTAAGCTAGGCAGTTAGGCCCTATGTGCATAGAAGGTGATAGTCTCTGAAGCTCTACTTGTCTGGACATGGTTTCCTCAGTCCTCCTACGTAAGTGAACATACTAATTCTTATTATTAGTTGTTGGACTTTCTCACCTTAAATAATTAGAATACTTAATAAACTATTGGAATAAAATAACTTAGAAAAATACATAATTAACTAGCAATATTGCTCATGTACGACTTAATTGAAACAGAGAACCTAATTCTCGCCATTTAAATAACTAATTAGAGATAGAAGCATTATTTTAGGACAGTTATTTATACTGATCTCTCTTAGTCACGCTCGAGTTTATACAGAATAATTTCCTAGTGTTTTCCATAAGTTGATATAATTCTAGTTTGAGGTTAACATTTATTCGTATTCCTAAGAGTTTTATATTTAATAAGTACTTCGAGATGTTTTAACTTTTAATTGTGTATTTCAGATTGACTTTGTAATTCTAAGAGTATATATTTCTTGTTTGGTGTGAATAAAATTTGGTTTATTACTCATTCTACATACCTATCTTGTACAAAGCACTCTAATACCTGTGGTTCTAACGGGTTTTGTGAGTCACCCGTTTCTAGCTTACTTTGGAACCAGCGCTAGTTAACACGTCATACACATTCCTATATCCGTTCGAGCCATTATTAAAATCTAACAATATTAGAACCACAGTTTTTGGGATTTTGGCCCTTTTTCGCTACCGAAGTGTTAACCCTCAACTAGGTTATAACATAAATTGGTGGCAGCGGTGGGATTCGATGACACCACTCGTGAGTTGCTAGTTACCGTCAGAATCGAAGACAAGGATCGTTCCTTTCTTATCGATTCTGGAGCATGTGTCTCTATTATAAAACCTGGAATTAGCAACTCCGAGATTTACCCGGCGGTGTCCACTTTGTATGGTATATCGGGCACCCCAATCGAATTATTGGGCTCCCAAAGGGTAACATTCGAAATAGATAATGTCAGCTACACCGAGGACTTTGTGACCTCGCATTTATCCTACGAATTTGACGGATTATTTGGGCGAGATATACTTACTAAATTAAAAGCTGACATTAACATGGAAAAAGGCTATGTAAAATTAGGGTCCAAGATCTATCCCCTAGATGGTCATGACCCACAGGTGGACTGCACGGTTGAGGCGAGGCAGGGAGGTTCAGTGGCGACTGATCACCGTCAATTGGATATCTCGCCTAGCCAGTCCTCCGACCATACCCCTGAGGAAAATGACCATGGATGGGAAATAGTGACACAAGGGAGGGTTGCCATCGCCCCTAAGACAACACGGTGCATATTAGGTCGCATAAAGAATCCCCAGTCAGGAAGCCTTCCTCTTAGAGCTACTGATAGAACCAAGAATGGACATGGGTTTAGACAAGGATAAACTATATATTGGCAGAACCGTTTCACCTGTCTTCTACCAACACAACAAACGTTGTGTGAAATTAGGGCCCAGATCTAAACCGAAGGAACCGCACCGTTATGTATTAATGGAGGTAGCTAACACTAGTGACGAATACAGGACGATAAGAGCCGGGCGGAAAATAGGCATCGGAGAAATAGTGGCAAAAGACCACTTAGAAACGAAGGAAAACAAAGAATCGAAAGAAAATATAGAATCACTAGCAGATAAAAGCACCCGGGTGATAGAAAGCGAGGTGAGCAAGATACGAACCGCGTCACGGGAAATCGGATCAAATCCACCCCCAATGACGAAATGTTTCGGTGAAGCCACCAGATTATCAAAGGAAAATTCTGGAGCGACAGAATTAAAGGGTGGGTCAGGAAGGGCCAGGGCCACTGACTGCGTGAATGGAATCGACGCATTTTCCACCTTCAGGATGGCGCCTTGAGAAATCCAGGCCCCCATTGTGGAAGATGGGATCCATTCCACGCCTTCAAGGCCGCAGCCCGGCCACTTCGCTGGTTCACCCGACACGATTAGCAAGACAGGAATCGCGACTAGGGGGGCGGGCATGACTAGGGCCACCGTCGGCATGGAGGGTATCGACGCATTTCCCGCCTTGAGGCCAGCGCCTAGAGAGATCCAGGCCCCCTTTGTGGGAATTGGGGACCTTCCCATGCCCTCGAGGCCGCAGCCCAGTCAGGGGTCTGAGGCCCCCCCGAAATTACAGGATGCCAAGAGAACCCCCACCGGTAGCAAGAGAAAGTATCGAATAAGTAAGGATAAACGAAACCGGACCTACTATAAGGAAAGGTCAGAACAAATAAGGAAAGCTAGAGCTGCTACAAGGGAGACGTCCCTGGGAAATATAGGAACAAACGGTCGGAACGTAGAGCAGACAGGTGCAGGGTATAATAGCGAGCATAACACCGAGGCTTGCGAAAATAATCTATCAGTATCAAATGATAAAAAGGAAAACCAGGAGGAAAATAGAGTGTTGTTTAATTACCAGCGTAAGCATATGAGTTGTGATAGCCAAGAGCAGTTAGATCATCATACAGAATACGAAACGGAGACGGAGTATTACGAACGTGACTTAGGTAATTACGAGCAGTTGAATGAGATAAGATCGGAGCTCGAACAGAAAGTGAGTCACTTAACACCGCAAGAAAGGGAAAGAATTTTACCTGTGTTATTAGACAATGCAGATTTATTTTTATATGATAAAGGAGGTGTGTTACCGTGTACTGACATGGGGTATCATGAAATTAACACGGGAGATGCGCTCCCCATTAGGAAAAATCCCTATCCAGTCCCTTATGCGCTAAGAGATGAATTAAAGAATAAATTAGACATCCTAGAAGAACAAGGCGTAATTACGCCGGCAGTTACGCAATGGACCGCCCCCGTAATTTTAGTCAAGAAAAAGCAACTAAACCCGGATGGTACGCCCAAACTGCGTCTAGTTGCTGACTATCGCGCCCTAAATAATGTAACTCTCCTACCGAATTATCCAATCCCGGACCTGAAGGCAAACCTTGCCTTGCTTTCGGGAAAGATGTATTTCACTATTCTGGATGTTGAAAGTGCATACTACAACATCCCGATTAAACCCGAAGATAGTGAAAAAACTGGGATAATTACTCAATTCGGGACCTACAAATTTAACCGACTGGCTCAAGGTCTATGTGGAGCCCCCATGACATGGAGTAGGATACTAGATAAGGTACTCATGGGAATGGGAGAACTTAAGCCCCTAGTATATTTAGATGACATACTTATCGCCTCCCCGTCAGCGGAAACACACGTCCTTCAGTTGACCAAAGTATTTGAAAGAATGCGCGCGGCAAAATTTAAACTAAGCCGTGACAAGTGTGAATTTGCTAAAACAGAAGTCGCCTACTTGGGACATATCGTGGGTAGAGAAGGCATTAGGCCAAACCCTGATAAGGTAAAAAGTATCGAGGAATTCCCCCGACCGAAGACAGTAAAAGGGATAAGAGCCTTTTTAGGACTTGTAGGTTTTTACCGAACTTTTATCCCAGACTTCGCCCACACCAGTGTACCATTAACCGAGCTTACACGAAAGAACACGAAGTTCGTATGGGGGGAACGACAGCAAAACGCTTTCGATTCCCTACGCACGGCTTTAATGACTCACGCGATCCTTCACCATCCAGATTTTAGTAAAACATTTTTTCTTAGTACCGACGCGTCAGACATAGCTATTAGTGCTATTCTCTGGCAGCAAGAAGGAGACTCAGAGCGACCCATTAGTTTCTGGAGCAGGGTCCTAAATCCTGCGGAGCGAAACTATACAACCACTCATAAAGAATTAGCCGCAGTCGTATATGGGATCAGGGCACACAGATGTTATTTGTATGGTGTTCGATTCACAGTAGTGACTGACCACAATGCCCTAGTGTGGCTAAAAGTGACTAGAGACCATGGGTCCAGTAGGCTAACGAGATGGGCTACAGCCCTTAGCGATTATGATTTTAACATCATTCATAAACCCGGGAAACTGCATACCAACGCAGACGTTCTATCACGTTACGTGGGTCTGATCCAGACAGGTGAGGTGGACCTCTCCCTAACTAGGGACAATATTAAAGCCCATCAGGCTGCCGATTTCTTTTGTAATACAGAAATCGAAAAGGTCCAGAAAGGGAAACCGAGCAAGCTCACCCTGGACGACGAGGGTCTGGCCTATTGGCATGATAAGGACTCTCGCCTCTTAATAATTCCGAAAACCTTAATTGAGGCTATACTTAGGATACATCATGACCTAGTGACATCTGGACACCAGGGCGAAAATCGAACCCTGGCCCTCCTAAAGGGAAAATATTATTGGGAGACCTTGACGAGAGATGTAAAGGAATATATTAAGAGATGTCGCTCGTGTGCATTAATGAAACGGGGTGATTTGGCACCTGCGCCATTAGGAAATTTGCCTGAGGCACACCTACCCATTTCATATCACTTCCATCGATCTATGTGGGCCATATCCTGTTACACCGAGAGGAAACAAATACCTATTGACATATATTTGTCATTTCACTAGATGGCCCGAGGCCATACCAATACCCAGTCAAGATGCGGAGACTGTGGCTCATGCTTTAATGACCAATATTTTCACGCGGTTCGGGTGTCCGACAATTTTAACATCAGACAGAGGGACACAATTTCTATCGGATTTGTTCAAGCAGATGAGCAAGATGTTGGGGATTAAGAGAATCCTATCAACTGCATATCACCCTATGTCCCAGGGGAAAATCGAACGATTCCACCATGGGCTGAATCAAACGATCAGCCATTATGTAAATAAAAAACAAAATGATTGGGATCAGTATGTAGATTACAGTCTAATGGCGGCACGAAGTTTTCCACACTCTGTCACAGGCTATACCCCCCACTTTTTACTATTCGGAAGAGAAATGTCTGCTCCTACTTTGGATGATCTAACTGCAAGAATTACGCAATATAGGAAACCGGCGCCAGATACCGCCGATTGGCACATAACTGAGTTGGCCAAGGCATTAAAAGACGCCCACGCGACAGTAAAACGGAAGAATCAGGAGGGAAGAGCCAGACAAAGAAAATACTATAACCGCGGGAAACGGTTAAGAGAATTTGAAATAGGATCGTGGATTTTGTTAAAAAACATGACGATAGGTTCCAAAGGTTTGTAAGAAATTTTCTCCCCAATATTCAGGACCGTATCAGGTATTGCAACGCAGAAGCGACTTAAATTACGTAATACGTACGGAGAACCAGAATGAGGTTACGGTGAATGTGAATCGAATGAAGAGGGTGTACTATGACCCCACTACTCCAAAACCACCCAACCATATTCCTACTGCCTCGCAACCGGACCTATTGACCCCGGACCTAAGATTCGAATCCCGTGAAAATCCACTCCCGACACTAACCCCATCCTTGGTTTCAAACCACCCAGATTCTCGATCCGATGGAGACGATGCCGATTCGGAGTCCTCTGAAATTGACATCCCCGACCCAAAAGACCCTCCTTGGGAACCCGAACACCCCATAACAGAGGTCATAGTCCCTCGTGAGGTAAACCCCATCAGGCCAGGAAGAGTGGAAGAAGTTAGAGATCTTATAGAATTTTCGGAATCGGAAGATGAACCTTCTTTAGGTCCAGATCCCAATCCCGGAAATACCAAGAATTCGCAACCACGGTATGCCCTAAGGCCACGGCCCGTAAAAAGACCGTAAACTGAGCGCAATTATTTTTACCGAGCTACCCGTGGCTACTCATGGGAACCCTCCCGAAACAAATGAAGGAGCGCACGTAGCATTATTACCGGAGGCAAGCAGGGCATATTTTTATCAACAAACCCCGTTAAATAACATGAGATTTACCCCGGACATAAGTGCGATAAAAGTTAATAATAATGTTGCACAGACGAAGTAATGATGAAGAATTTGATAAATAAAGTAAATGGCCACCGAACCTTCTCTGACTACTTAAAATAATTAAAAGCTTTTGGGAGAACAAGGAAATTTGAAATCATAAAAATTTAAGTTAGTTGTTGGAACCTGTCGACATGATATAAGTCAAGTAGACAAACATAAATCTGGAAGGAAAACATGCTCGGCGTACACCCTAACCATATATACATAAGCTAGAAAAATGAAACAAATTAATAATCTACCATGAAATTAAATAACAATATAGGCCTGCAAATGCCAGGACATGTGGTAAACAGAGTAGGAAACTATCGTTGAATAAGTAAGGATCATATAATATAGGATATCTAAATGTAATAGGAGGTGATAAAAATTAACCTAAGGATAGCCAAAATGGTGTAAACATGGAAAGACACAAAACACACACACACATATATATGTTATATTCGGGTATAAAAAAAATAATAAGACTGCGGACCATCTAGTGAAAAGGGGACAGATATTCAGGTTAAGAGATACACTGTAACTAACTCATGTTGCGCCTTAAGACGAGGCATATATATTAACTAAAATGAATCTGACGGGTTAAGCTTATGGCAATCAGATCAATGAATCTGTTATATAAAAAAAAAAAAAAAAAAAAGAATCTGAACAACTTGAATACCTGTCCACACTAGCATAGGCGCAGAGGCCTAAACTAATAGATATGTAATACTAGAATTAAGGAATTTATGAGTAGAACAGGAGACTATGTACCACTTATCGATTGCTCGACGATAGGGATAGGATAATTATAAAGTATCAAACGGAAGATATTTGCGTAAAACTAGAAAAGCAACGAAGACAAATAAGGTAACTAGGATTTTCAATTATCCTAAAAATTCACACACATAAGGAGGAGGGGGGAAAACCATGGCAGACAGGTAGTTTAACACTAGAAAATGAAGTCCACCTGAATAAGTAATTAGTATGTCACTGAATAAACCCAAGACCCCCAGTCAAACAGATCTAAACCATATGAATAAGCTTCCAGGGCTGCTGCATATCCATCCGAATCTGGTGATGGAGACTCATCTATAATTAAGCTTCCTGGGCTGCTGCATATCCATGCATATATGGCGCTGGAGACTCATCTATAATTAAGCATCCAGGGCTGCTGCATATCCATGCATATATGGCGATGGAGACTCATCTACAATTAAGCTTCCAGGGCTGCTGCATATCCATGCACTTCTGGCGATGGAGACAACCTACATAGATAATCTGACAGGGCTGCTGCCATGGGATCATACGAATTAATGGGAACTACCAGTCAAGCACGTATCCGCTAACCCCAGCAAAACGTCAACCAAATCCATAATCCATCACTGAATTATTCCATTTACTATAAACTACAATATAAAACAAGGCAATAAACTACAAGATCAACAAACAATTCCTTTCATACCTATCCTCTAGTTTCCCATGAAACCCAGTTAAAATGACTGAGTAACTGGCAGGAGATGACATAAATTAACTACTCCGAGGCCTAACTTAGCTGCAACAGCAAGGCGAACCAACAACCCCTGGCAAACAGATCCCTCAACGACTAGGCCTCACGTCTAATGGGTAAGGCAAAATATCATAGCGACAACACGACACTGGTCCAACCAGCGGGAAGGACAGGCTTCGACTCCATTCGCAGATCGCAGCATAGACTAACAGCACAAATAATAATAACACGAACCTGAAGGCTTAACATTTTCATTTGGTGCAGAAATTAAAAGCGGAAGTGAAGAACTAAGCTAGTACATAACACTAGTAGTAATTACACACTCAAAAAAATTAACAATAGTGCAAATTAATATTCCTATCCTAAATTCTTAAAAGAAGTGAAAGTGATATCAGTGCAGCGACAAATAAATAAAGAACCGTTTGGGGGAGGGGGAACATAGAATAAACAAGTGAAAATAATAATATGGTCAGAGCTAGAAAGACATGGAACATTGTTGAAAGGAAGTGATCATTGATAATTTTAAGAGGGTATATTATTTATGTGTGCAAACCTATAAGTAAAATTATTCTCACCATGAACAGGAAACCCGAGGAAAATCGAAACTATATTTATACCACGATGTGGCAAGGCATCCGGTTAATGTTGGACTTAAAATACTATCCTGCAAAATTGGACTGAGAATAATTTCCCTTTTGGTTATTTTAATATTGTACCAATTGATTTAGATTTTGATAACATTGTACTAACGTGGAAGGTGGAAGCGGCCATCTTTAATATGACGTCAGGTACGTAAAGCTGCGACCCAATGCTAAAAGCGCTGCCTACGCAAGACGGATGGCTAACACGAATATACAGGGTAGGTACCTCTGCCAGGGCTTCCCTATTTTAAAATAAGGACATCGTTTAACTACCTAGACAAGGTCAGGAATTATTCGCGAAAGAAAATTAATTTGGTGGCAATAAGCCTCGGCTATGTGAATAGGCGACGAGCCCTACTTACGTAATGACGACGCCTCGCCAAGTCACTAAAGGAGAACTACATTATATTTTAATTAAGGGTTAATCCTCCCTCAGCCTATCACTTCTAATTCCGGGTGGGTCAGCACGGCAGATAATGAAGCATGGGATACATCTATCGGTAAAAGAAATAAACAACATAGGTAGTTCAAACACAAGGGTTGATCAAGCTAGGAATGAAAAGCAGAAATACCCCGGAAAAAAAAATAGATAATATATATAAAAAATAATAAACCGAAAAGATAACCAAAACTTACGTGATCACATGTTGAATGAATGCAGGCGACTGGAACAAAATATCGAAGCATTAGTGGTACAATCCTGTCGACTCATGACACAGTAATGGACAGAACCCATGCCTACCCCTATTTTTTGTAGGACATCGAACAAAGAAGGGTTGTGACGTAGGCATGTAAACCATCATGACGCAGCGACTGACGTGTATCGAAAAATTCCAAGGATTTGGTCCTTGAACTTAAGGTATATAGAGACAACAATTCTCGGCAGACCAGAGACGTCCCTAAAAATGGAAACATTCGGGCTTTCACCCCTAATGTTCCCTTTACTGATGGGGGAGTGTTAGGATACGGATGTAAGGACGCCCCAAGGTCATAAGCACAATAAGAGGAAAAATAAATAACTTATAATAATGAAAATATATATCTATTATAGGAAAAATAAATAAATAATTATAATAATGAATAAAATATATTAAGTATAATGGAGAAAAATGTTGCATGCTCATGAACTGGCCTAAATAAACAGGATGTAGATAATAGCATCTAAAACTATATTGGAATATGGAAAACACTTTACTCGGTATCAGATTTACCTTTGACATTAACGGTCTGTAATCACCCTCTATATCAAAACTTATACAGTTAGGCCTTTTTCACCATTTCTATCAAAACATAATACAGTTATAGAGTGGAGTTTCTGGAAACATTCAGATCGGAGAGAGTAGCCCTAGGCTGGGAAAGTCTTGGGTTCCATACTTTATTTGGAACGAAAGTAGGGGAAAATTAATATTTAAGCTAGGCAGTTAGGCCCTATGTGCATAGAAGGTGATAGTCTCTGAAGCTCTACTTGTCTGGACATGGTTTTCTCAGTCCTCCTACGTAAGTGAACATACTAATTCTTATTATTAGTGGTGGACTTTCTCACCTTAAATAATTAGAATACTTAATAAACTATTGGAATAAAATAACTTAGAAAAATACATAATTAACTAGCAATATTGCTCATGTACGACTTAATTGAAACAGAGAACCTAATTCTCGCCATTTAAATAACTAATTAGAGATAGAAGCATTATTTTAGGACAGTTATTTATACTGATCTCTCTTAGTCACGCTCGAGTTTATACAGAATAATATTTAAAATTTAGAAATAATAATATTAATTATAACAGTAATAATAATAATAATAACAATAATAATAAACATCAAATTGCTCTAGCCAACGGGCAGTGAACTAAATGTTGAAGTCACCAAAATTTATAAATTGTCATAATTAAAACAACAAAAAATAGTTTTCAGAGAAAAATAATCTTAAGATGTGAAAGTTAAACTGACCAAATTCGAACAAACTTTAGGCAAATTAAAAGAACATAATTTAATAAAATTCGATCAGACATAATTGTAGGGCCTAAAACTTTACAAAAAATACTAATTCCATCTTTTCTGTATAGCTCTCAAGTTTGGGTCGTAGAATAAGCCAATTCCAAATAATTCAAGCTGCCTAAATGAGATCGCTGAGATCGATGGGGAATATACTCACTAAAAACTAATAAAATTATATCATTAATTTAATTGTAATTGTATTTAGTTTCATTCTATTATTAGACATTAATTTCATTATTATTCAATATGCCAGATAATTAATTGTTCAATGACTATTATTGTAACTTTTTTTTGTATTCATATGTAACATATGTTTGTCCTGTTTAATATGACTATTATTGTATTTTTTTGTATTATGTGTAACATATGTTTGTCCTGTTTAATATGACTATTATTGTATTTTTTTTGTATTCATATGAAACATATGCTTGTTCTGGTGAGTGGAAGAGAAGGCCACATGGCCTTAACTCCACCAGGCTAAATAAATCTATTCTATTCTATTCTATTCTAAAATTAGGATATCCGAATAAAACTTATGAGAGGAACAAACGCTAAATATGATTTGGAAAACTTTGAATTAAAAAACTTGAGAAGTTGAGGACGGTACAGCAGGTTCGGGTTTTAAGATTTTAACATTTTTGTCAATAACCTCAACGGTGGTTTACCACGAATTTTAAAATTACTTATATTGGAGCTTGGTGTATATGGAACACAAGAAATAGGTTATAATTATACAGGACTTCCAATATAAAACCGGACACGCCTCACGGGGTTTCACCCGTCAGGCTGCGCTCTCTCCTCGTCCGCATTTCACTCTGCCAGCCGCAGAGTGTCCGGTTTTATACTGGAAACCCTATACATTAGTCAAAATGTTTAACTAAACGGAAAATAATACCGCTAAATTTAATATATTGTAATTCCAGAAGAGTAATGGATAGATCACTGTGTACAACTTTAAATAAAAGAAGATACGGAAGAAAATGAAATCAATTTTGAAACTGTTATGAAAGAAAATTTCGACATCATGGGATATTAAAAAATAAGAAGAGGAATTGAATGTTGTTAATAGTAAAAAAAACTCCTGAATTAGAAAATATTAATATGGAATTAATAAAATGTGGTAAATTGATATGCTAATTTCTATTAATTCAATTATTATTTTAACGGATGCTGGCGAACTTACAGAATCCAATTGTTTTTGTTCAACTGCCTTAGTAAAGTATATATTAAAAAGGGTGAGAGAAGAAAACGTGAGTATTAGAACATGGACAAGTTAAATTAATACAGGCTACCAAGTATATATATATATTAAAAAATAGATTAAGGAATACATACTTACTTACTCACTGGCACTCTCGACCCATAGGTTCATGGCGGCGCTGACATAAGCTCTTCATACATCCCTATCCTGAGCTAATGCTTTCCAATCACTCCCTGTATAATCTACTTCCCTCAAATCATAGTTAATATTATTCTCCCACCTCATTCTTGGTCTACCAACTAGGCGCTTTCCTTCTGGCTTTCCTACAAGAATCTTCCATGCAAGTCTTTCATTCCCCATACGTGCAACATGTCCTGCCATCGCAGTCTACGAGACATAACTGTTCTTATTATATCTGGCTTCCTACAAAGACCATGTAGTTTATTGTTATGTAGCTTCTCCATTCACCTTCTCCATTCATCTCTCTTTGGTCCAAAAATTTTCCTAAGAACTTTATTCTCAAATACTCGTAATCTCCTTTCCTCCCTTAAAGTAACAGTCCATGTTTCGCACCCATATAATATAATTGGTAGAATAATAGTTTTATACAATTTCAGCAATGCATAAAAGCACGCATTTCCAGAAATGAGCCGATGTTTAATTTCTTCGTGCATCGAATTCTTATTTGTGATTATTGTTCCTAGGTATTTGAATTCACCCACTTCCTCAAAATTTCCCTCATTTGTCATTACCTGTCCATTTCCATTATATAATGAATTCCTACGTGTGACCACATATTTAGTTTTATTGAGATTTACTTCCAGTCCTAATTTCTTAGTGTTACTCAATAGTGTATGCATGTTGTCCTTTAGTATCTCCTCGCTATCGGCCAACAATACTACATCATCAGCATAAACTAACAGCTTATTAATATCATTGAGTTGTAAGCCTTCCTCATTCTCTAAAGATTTAATGGCATGCTCTAGTACAAAATTAAATAGTAGAGGAGATAGTGCATCTCCTTGCTTCAACACATTCTGGATTTCAAAAGTGTCCGAAAACTGGTTGCCTACACGCACCCTACTCTTTGTGCCATTTAGACACATTCGTATAAGTCTAACTAACTTTTTAGGAATTCCAAACTCCAGAAGGATACTATATAACTTCTCCCTCTTAATTGAATCATATGCTTTTTTGACGTCTACATATAGTTGATGTACAGTACCATTATATTCCCATTTCTTTTCTAAACTCTGTCTTATACTAAAAATCTGATCTGTTGTAGACCTGTTTCTTCTAAATGCACATTGATGATCTCCTAGAATGTCATCAATATAGGGAGTAAGTCTGCTTACTAATATATTCGTTAGAATTTTGTACGAAGTTGAAAGTAATGAGATGCCCCTGTACTTATTGCAATCAGTTTTATCTCCTTTCTTATAAATTGGTACGATAATTGATTCTTTCCATTCATCTGGAAGAGCTTCTTTTTTCCCAAATCATACTAAGCAACCAGCGTATCTTGTCCAAAAATTTTTCTCCACCTGATTTTATCAGTTCTGCTGGTATCTCATCTGAACCTGATGCTTTATACATCTTCAATTTTTCAATCGCCATTTCAACCTCTAATGCTCTTGGTTCTGCGACTAGCATTTCTGCTGTCTGTAAATTATCCTCCTCAATGTCCTGTTCTGTATGTACATTTAATATCTGATTGAAGTAATTTTCCATCTATTTAATATACTCCTGGAATCTGCAATCATATCCCCATTTTCATTCCGAATTATGTTTGTTCTAGCCTGAAACCCTTTTTTCTCTAGACTAATTCCCTGATATAATACCCTAATGTTCCTATTTTTTGCATTCATTTCAAGATCATTAATCTTCTCTCTCAAATATTCCCTCTTTTTACTCTTTAGTAACTTGGTGGTTTCCCGTCTAATACTACCCAATTGCTCTAAACTTACCTCATTTGGCTCGTGTAACCATTTCATTTTTGCTAGCTTTCTTTTCTTTACAATGTTGGCACATTCCTCATCAAACCATTTCTTGTTTTGCCTCTTTTTTAAACAACCAATGCTTTCTGATGCTGACAATTTAATAGTATCTCTTATAGCCTCCCATTCTTTATTTATATCAGTGTCTTCTTCGTTTGCCACATTGTCATCTGAAGATCCCAGATAGGATATCATACATAATTCTAAAGAGTAAACGACATGATTTTATAATTGTAAATGTACATGCCCCCACAGAAGATAAAGATGACAAGATCAAGGATGAGTTCTATGAAGAATTAGAATGCTTATTTGATAGCCTTTCACGATATCATATGAAAATTGTCTTAGGAGATTTTAATGCAAAAGTGGGGCGGGAAGATATTTTCAAACCAACAATAGGCAAATTCAGTCTTTATGAAGATAGTAACGACAACGGGGTTAGATTAGTCGCATGTGCTACATCAAGGAATCTCTCATTGTTACGATCAAGGAATATAACATAAATATTAACGCAAGGAAATCAGAGCGGGTTTAGAAAAGGAAGATCGTGTTCTGATAATGTATTTATACTGACTATTTAACTCATGCCCCAAATGGGAGTCAATGACCAATCACGTTTCAATGAATTTTGTTTTACAACCAATGACTGTTGTGTTTCTCCTCGATATTTATCAAATTATGTTTACCAAAATAAAGAAAGCTCCTCCTTTTTACTATTCTGAACAGGTCAGAACATTATTTTGCAGTGAAAAACTCTCCAACAAATTACGTTGAATATAGCAAATAATGGAACATATTCCTTCGAACTACACATTTGATAACTGTGTGTTCAATAATTGTGTTTTTAAATAATGATTTTTACATATTGTTTCTTTAAAAAACAATTAACCTATAATGTTGGTTACAATATAATATGCAGTTTCATGCGTTTCATTTCTTCTGCACTAGGGTGCATTCTTACAATGTTGCGATCCTATTTTGCAATAAATAATGTGATCAAGTTGTAGTGTATGAACAAATGAAATATAACCAAACATTTCTCAATTGTTTTCAAACATCGCCGTTCACATTAAATATATAAATAGTTTAACATAACTATATTTAAATAATAATGTGTGAGTAAACAGCTTAATTTTATTTGTTAAAGTTTCCTAACAAATGCCATTCTAGATTTCTAAATCCTCTAGATAAATTAGAAATGAATACATGAGAAATTAATGAGAACTAGAACCACTGTATGATAAAGAAATTATAAACAAAGTGGAATGAACATGTAGACAGAATGGCCGAAGAACGATAGGCACTACTAGGGAGAAACTATCAAGCGACAGGATGACCAGATATTTGACGTCCTAGATAATCCTAAAAGGAAATAATTGTAACATACTAACTAATACCCGGCGTGCGCTGCTACGCCTAAATATATTAAAATTAATGTGCTTTTATGTTTAGTTGAATAAGTAAAACGAAAAATAATTATAAATTTATATTTTTTAGATACTCCGTGCTGATTGCCCGGCGTTGCCCGAAAATCTACTTATCCCGATCTTCTTGACATAAGTGAGCTGAAATACGAAAATTAATGTGTTTTATGTTTAGTTAAATAAGTAGATGTAAACATTTATATCGTAATTATTTTTAGATACCCCGTGCCGATCTTCTCGGCATAAATGAGCTGAAAGACAAAAATTAATGTACTTCTTATGATGAGTTGAATAAGTAAAATGAAAAAGAATTATAAATGTATATCGTATTATTTTAAGATTCCCAGTGCTAATTACCCGATATTGCCCGGGAATCTACTTATCTCGATCTTCTTGGCATAAATGAGCTAAAAGACAAAAATCGTTATTGTGAGTTATCCGTAAAAGAATACCCGTCATGTGCCGCTATGCATGCACAGGAATCTACGTACTTGTCTCGATCTTTTTGGCATCAAAAAAAGACAAAAATGGCTATTGTGAGTTACCCATAAGAGATAAACATATGCTTTCGCGGACTTTTGTGTAGAGCTTGTTGAGATATTCAATTCTGTGTACATTAATTTCGTGTGTTTGTTATGGTTTAGGCAGCGTAAGCGTCCAAAGAGCTACTTTTTTCTCGTTTTCCACTACAAATGGCGATTTGTAAGGGTGTAGGAGTTGAGTATCACAACTCTCTTATAGCCTATGTTTATCCCGGGAATCTCCTGAACATTTTGCAAAAAGCCCCATCACACTCGGATCATCGGTATGGCCGCGCATAAAATACGAACAAACATACAAAGAAACAAACATTCGTTTTTATACATTATATTTAAACCTATGGAAAAAAGGTCGAGGAGACTATATCAGACTTGTTTTCTCCACGAAATGATTATTTCCGGAGTTTTTCTTAATTTATATGCTAAACACGATTAAATGTTTACATCACATGTCTTCTCATCAGAGAAAATGTCGGTTATCCAGCATTTCTCTCTAATATCTCAAGCATAAACTATTTGTGCCCAAAGTATGTGTGAGTATTACTTATACCGTTTTCCTTTGTGTATTAAGCTTTGGTGTGAAGTATAGGAACTGCAATTTATATTCACCATGGTGATAATCAGCGTGCTCGCACCTCATTTTGCACTGCGATACATTTACCATTGTGGATGTTAGCAATTTCACAATTCACTGCCAAATAGGGTCTACTCTTCTGCAATTCTGTACCAATTCGAAAGCTCCAGTAGGTTGGAAATAACGCGAATTCGAGACTACTCAATTCGTACATCTATAAATTTGTTAGTACAATGATATTTTCTGTTGTTAAACAATGTAAAATTTAAAATAAATAAATTGTGATAATATAAGTAATAGTATATTCAATATCTTACCATAAATATTGCGGATCGACACAGAACTATTTTTTGTGAGTTAGTTTTAAGGTTCTATTATTCATACCCGAGGCAATGAATATTGACCAATCCAATTTATATGTCGTGTCAAATTGAATCAGTCATTGTCGATCATTATTGAAAAATTGTCGAAATTAAATTGTCAGACATGCGCAATTTTTCGAAAATTATCGAACCTGGCACGTGAATGTTTCTGAATTGTAAGCTATACGGAGCACAGAAGGTCATTATACCAAAACAATGTTACACAATGAATTCAAATAGACAATATTAAATTAAGTACGTAACTAATTTCCATTTAATTAATATTATTTATTAAAATATTATTCACTTAAGAGTCTTGAAATACCACGCGAGTTTTCGTCTTGTAAGATGAATACTATTGTGGTATTGCTCTTAATTAAATTACATGTTTTCCCAATATTTTTAAAGACTTGACGGCAATTAATTACGAACCAGAAAATAGACATAACATACGTAACTGACAGCCATTCAAAAAAATTCTCTTAGGTATCTCAAATTCGCAGTCCAATACACTATTTATAAGACCTGGTCATGGACAGGAAAATTAACAGCTGACATATAAATATAAATGTAATGAAATGTATTACTTTGAAACTATATGTACTGTTGTGTTGACATTTACCGTTTTCCACTTCCAGAGCTTTTCTTCCACAAATTTCTCTATAATGTTGTATTCACCTCTGAAAGTCTTTTATATAATATGGAACTGCCTGAGAGACCGAGAAAACATGTTTAATAACTGCTCTTATAAATTTCGTTCCTTCATTATTTTGTGAAGCCATGGTAAAGTGTCAGCCAGAAACGGCTTTCCCAAAGATTCTTATTCTCTCTTCAAGTCTTAAAATAGCTAACAGATAATAATTCACTCTGAAAAAATGTACATATTATAATTAAGAACTAATATAAGAACATTATAGAGTATTGTTATGAATATTATTTGTAGATACAGTATAAATACAAAAGTATTTGAGAATTGTATATTTCAAAATCAGGATCGCAAAGACTGACATTATTATATAAAGACCTACATTGATAGTTTGTAGCCAATATGTAATTCCTTAATTACTCGTCTTGTAGCTGCTATTATAAGCAACGTACTGAATAAGTTAATATATTTATTTTTGTTAAATATCCATATATTCCTTCACAGTAGCCTCTGCCCGCTCCTGGAATCCCCTTCCTCAAGATATCAGGGGTTGCCGCACACTTGGAACCTTTAAGTCACGCTTATACAGTTACCTGTTGTCTAATAATTAATTTTTCTCTATTTATATAATTTTATACTATGTCATTAATCTTTTCCTCGTTTTTTTATATATATTGTACATATTATATATTTAATTCGTTAAATTTATAGTAAATCAAAATACATTATAAATATTAATTGTATTGTATTCATAACTTGTAATCGTTTATATATATATATATATATATATATATATTTATTTTAAGATTCCCAGTGCTAATTACCCGATATATATATATATATATATATATATATATTGTAATTTGTATTTATTGTAATTTAGATTTAAGACTATTTTTTTTTGTATTTTTTTTAAACCTGGTTGAGTGGTAGACAAGGCCATAAGGCCTTAACTCTGCCAGGTAAAATAAAGCTATTATTATTATTATATATTGTATTGGTTGTTAACATCGGAATCAGAACCAAGCATCACATCCACTAATATATTATTTAAAGCATATAATGGATACACATTTTTTTAAAATGGTTTTGTATAGGTGATTCTTATAAAGAAAATCCAAGGGTATACTACGAACGAAGGAACAATGCAGCGAGAAAAGTTAAAAAATGTACAGTGTTGATGTGTTAAGACATGTAACACTTTATTTGGGATGTATTACGATGGGTTCTGATGATAGTTCTCTATAGTAAGTAGGCCTACTGTAAAAATCGTAAACTGGGGTACAATTAATTAAACACTTACATGAGTAATGAAACAAACCAAGGACATAAGTCATATTTATTTGTTAAATACTGTACTTACTGTACGTTCACCATGCACTCTTCAATACTGTATGTACTGTTCATTAGCTTCAACCGCCTCTTAATTTTACTTTATTTATTGCAATATATCAGAACATATCACGGCCCACAGGACATGCTACATCAAAAACTCAGTCAACATACCTTAACAACATGTCTGTATCGTTCTGTTCCACTCTATAAAAAATCAATATTCACTTAAAGTCAAGTAAAATAATTAAACAGTTTCAAACATTGGCATACTAATATGGAAAATTATAACAGACAAATGCCTTAGATTGAACAATAACACAAGTATTAATAACTTAATTTTGCCGATGATTTAGTCTTACTACACCATGATGAAGAACTGTTACAATTTGCTGCTTACAAACTAAATGCAATATTAAGTGATTGTAATTTTAAAATTTCAGTAAGTAAAACAAAAGTAATGGCATTTTGTTGAAGAAACCCTCTGCGAGCAAAAATAATAATTAGAGACGAAATTATTGAACAAGATTTACACTTTAAATATTTAGGATGTGACATCAGCTATGGATATGATAAAGATATTGAACATAAAACTCATCAGTTTCAAGCTATTTGTGGTACAATAAATAGAACATTGACTAATAAAGCCCATAAACAAACAAAATTAAAATTTTATAAAACGAAGGTAGTCCCTGACCTTTTGTATGGGAGTGAATCTTGGATTATCTCTAGCAACAAGAAAGTAAAATCCAAGCAGCCGAGATGAAATTTTTAAGAAGAGTAAAAGGATGCACTAGAATGGACCAGATAAGAAACGAGGATATCCACGAAGAACTGCAGATCTACTCCATAAAAGAAAATATATTAAACAACAAGATTCAGCGGAAAGAACATGTAGAAAGAATGGAAGAAAGCAGATTACCAAATAAAATCTTAAATTATTTTCGGAGAGGAAGAAGAGATGTCGGACGTCCTCGGAAGAGATGGTCTTAGATCCATTAGTGAAGACGGAACAAGCAACCAATGCTTAAACCAGGAAATGAAGAAGAAGAAGAAGCATATTAATAAGGATTTAAAACTAGCCTATAGATATAAAACAATTAAAGCGAGCTGCTTCTACATCCACACTGGAACATTGTTTTACCATAACTCTTAACTACATATATTAATTAAATGTAAATTGATGTCAAGGTTAAAGCTTTTTTATATATTAAATTTGCGTTTATATTATTTCAGCTTTGTCAGTGTTGTTTCTGCCTGAAATTGTATTTCAGTTCGTTTCCTAAGTTTCCAAGCTTCATTGGCACGGATACATTGAAATACAGACAACCTAGAGGCAGATTACTAGTTTTTATCTACTATGAAAATTATAATTACACGACTAAAAACACAAAGATAATAGAATTTATGAATTTTATTAATAATCGTTATTTTTATTACTTTAGCGACGTCTCAATAAGTACCGAGATATGTAGCATTGAAATTCAAATCTGGGGTTGAAAAGACTGAGAAATGTTGCTGAAATGTATCTTTTTCATGCTTGAGGTTCTTTTCTGTCCCGTAAATCTATGACACAGGGTCTAACGCTTTATCCCTATTAGGTTCGTCTTCCGGGCATATAGGCCGTGGTCCAGTCGTTCTTCTACTCGACGTTTCGTCTACTGCTGCGGTAGACATCTTCAGGAGATACTGCGTGCTCTCTGTGAACTCCTCAACAGTCGGCTGCAGACTGGCTGGTCGTTGGAAACTCCCTCCCTATTTATAGGCACGCCCCTGGTGGAGAGGCGGTTTTCTGCGCGGTCCGTGTTGCGTGCTGTTTTGTCCAGGCTGTCGCTAGCAGAAGTCATAGGCTTCGTTGTCGTATTGTGCAATGCCGGGATCCAGATTTTGTTTATCTTCATGGTTTCTTCTTTTTTGTTAAAGGGAATTTTTGTGTTTATATATTTCAATGGCTTCTCTGTACAGTCTGGTGTAATAATGTGATGTTGGGAACAATACCTGTGTTTCTTCGAATCTTAATTATATGTTCTTGGTTGTTCATCCAGTGTTCCGCTACGGCTGATTTTTCCTTTTGTTTTAGTCTGCAATGCCTCTTGTGTTCTTGCAATCTTGTGGTAACCATTCTTTTTGTTGTGCCGATATAAAACTTCTCCACAACTGCAAGGGATGCGATATATACCGGCAGTACTTAACGGATCTCTTGTATCTTTGGCTGGGCGCAGTATATTGCTGATTTTTTGTGTTGGCTTGTAGGTTGTAGATATGTTATATTTATTTTTAATATTCGACCAATTCTCTCCGTTATTGTCTTGATATATGGTAGGTACACCTTACCCTTAGCCTCCTCCTTGTTCCGTTTTCGGATTTGTATTTATTGGGATTTATGGCTCGGCGAAAATCTGTTTTGCTGTATCCATTGGATTGAAACGCTGCTTGGAGATGATTAATTTCTTCTTGTAGATACTGTGGTTCCGAAATCCTTTTGGCTCGTTCCACCAGGGTTTTAATTATTCCGCGTTTTTGTCTGGGATGATGGTTGGACTGCTTATGTAGGTATCTGTCTGTGTGAGTCTTTTTTTCCTGTATACCTTGTGTCCAAGTGTCATGTCTTGGTTTCGAATTACTAAAACATCCAAAAACGGTAGACTGTTGTTCTCTTCTCTTTCCAGGGTGAATTGGATGCTGGGACAAATACCATTTAAATGTTGCCTGAAGTTATCAAGTTCTTCTTCACCATGCTCCCAAATGACGAATGTGTCGTCCACATATCTCAGCCAAACTGAAGGTCTTAATGTAGCATTCTCCAAGGCCTGTTTTTCAAATTGTTCCATGTAAAAATTGGCTATTACGGGGCTTAATGGACTTCCCATGGCCACGCCATCTATTTGCTCGTAGAATATTCCTCCCCATTGGAAATACGTTTCTGTGAGGCATATGTTATACAGCGCTACTATATCTGGGGGAAAGAGTTCTTGCAAGTATGTCATAGTGTCTGGGATAGGTATCTTAGTAAATAAAGAAACCACATCGAAGCTTATTATTTTATCGTTTGGCTTGAGTTTCAGAGTGTCTATTTTTTCTATGAAGTGCGTGGAGTTTTTTACAAACGTGTCAGTTTTTCCAATATACGGTTTCAATAGTGAGGCGAGAAACTTGGCGAGTTCATATGTAGGTGATCCAATGGCCGAAACAATAGGTCTGAGTGGTGTTCCTTCCTTGTGTATCTTTGGTAATCCATACAATCTTGGTGGCAGTGCTTCTGATTTGTACAATCCTCGTTTAGTGTCTTCATCAAGTGTGGAGCTCTTGATAAGTTTATTGGATTTACGTAGAACTCTTGCTGTAGGATCAGTTTTAAGAATCTTGTATGTCTCTGGATCTAAAAGCTGTTGCATTTTCTGGTTGTATTGTTCTGTTTCCATGATGACGGTGGCATTTCCTTTATCTGCTGGAAGAACGATGATGTCTTTGTCTTCGTTTAGATTATGTAAAGCTACTTTTTCTTTTCGTGATAAATTACTCACCGGTGGTTTGGTTTTACGGAGAATGCGAGACACTTCGCCCCTTATTTCCTCACTCTGATGAATAATTAAAACCCTGGTGGAACGAGCCAAAAGGATTTCGGAACCACAGTATCTACAAGAAGAAATTAATCATCTCCAAGCAGCGTTTCAATCCAATGGATACAGCAAAACAGATTTTCGCCGAGCCATAAATCCCAATAAATACAAATCCGAAAACGGGAACAAGGAGGAGGCTAAGGGTAAGGTGTACCTACCATATATCAAGACAATAACGGAGAGAATTGGTCGAATATTAAATAAATATAACATATCTACAACCTACAAGCCAACACAAAAAATCAGCAATATACTGCGCCCAGCCAAAGATACAAGAGATCCGTTAAGTACTGCCGGTATATATCGCATCCCTTGCAGTTGTGGAGAAGTTTATATCGGCACAACAAAAAGAATGGTTACCACAAGATTGCAAGAACACAAGAGGCATTGCAGACTAAAACAAAAGGAAAAATCAGCCGTAGCGGAACACTGGATGAACAACCAAGAACATATAATAAGATTCGAAGAAACACAGGTATTGTCCCAAACATCACATTATTACACCAGACTGTACAGAGAAGCCATTGAAATATATAAACACAAAAATTCCTTTAACAAAAAAGAAGAAGAAACCATGAAGATAAACAAAATCTGGATCCCGGCATTGCACAATACGACAACGAAGCCTATGACTTCTGCTAGCGACAGCCTGGACAAAACAGCACGCAACACGGACCGCGCAGAAAACCGCCTCTCCACCAGGGGCGTGCCTATAAATAGGGAGGGAGTTTCCAACGACCAGCCAGTCTGCAGCCGACTGTTGAGGAGTTCACAGAGAGCACGCAGTATCTCCTGAAGATGTCTACCGCAGCAGTAGACGAAACGTCGAGTAGAAGAACGACTGGACCACGGCCTATATGCCCGGAAGACGAACCTAATAGGGATCAAGACGCCGGCCGTGAAAGCCTACAGTTATATCTAACGCTTTAGTTTTCTTCCAAAACAACCCAGGATGTTTACGTTTTGAGAATCCATTGACGCCGGCCGGATTTCACCCGGCGAATCTCAGAAACATATGCGAACGTGATATAGTTCACCAAGGCCGTTCCCTTTTAATAATAGTGAAATTGTCACAACCACAATTCTAAAATTAATTTTCAATGTGTGGTACGGTACGTAGAAATGAATGGATATTTTAAAAATTAGATGCCGTAAAAAAAGGAGATAAACAAATTTTATTTTTAAAGAATATCCTCTTTGAATATATTAAAGGTAAAGTTTACCCATTACAGCTTTGGGGTATGTGGACGTAAACCACATATTGTCTGACTTCAGCATGAGATGATATAGTGTATTTCGGCCGAGCGTATCCTCAGGGCAATCGAAAATATCTGTATCATATAAAATATTTATATTTAAAGAATGTATTATCTTTTTGAAATACTTATAATAATACTTCAGGGTTAAAAAGTAAGCCAGGTGTATGCAGGGTGTTCTGAAACAATGCCTCGCTTAACAATGAAACAGCATGCACCAAACAAGTAAAATGTCCTATAGCTAAGTATCATAAATTAATATATTCTGTAATGTGAACAAAATGTCTTCATCACTGTGAGTACGCAATTTTTTTTAATAATTCATTATTTCCTCAGACCTAGGGTACAAGAATAATGCAGTAATGAAACGGTGCATTGAAAATATAATTATATTGGAAGTACAGGAAGGAGATGCAATAAGTAAACGTTTTGCAGATTTTGAGTCATAAATATACAGCAAGATATCAGATTTCCTTGAAAGAGGTGGTTTTAGATCTATTATTGAAGATGGAAAAGGCAATCAATGCCTAAAGTAGGAAGTAAAGAAGAAGGTGAAATATACAGAATTTTGTTTGAAATTAAAATCAATTCTTGATCGCAAATTCGAAAGTAAATTAGTTCTATTTTTCGTTTATTGAGTCCTATATAGAAATTAGACCAATATTTACCACCATTATAAAATAATGTATGAATAAACTTCTACGCTTTTTAAGTAAATTTAAGTAAGGGATTCGAATTCTACTTTATGATATTTTTATTTACTTTCTACAAGTAACCCTTACTTTAAATATATGAACTCATATTACTGCTAATATTGTAGTCCAATTTACATACGATTAAAAGTATCCGAAAAGATACTAACTTAGGATTCAAATTTCTTGGGATTTTTGTTTTGATGAATGTAACATCATCTCCAAACATTAAACTCATATTTTCAATATTTATTATAATATTATTGAACAGAAATTTCTAACAAACGTGAATCCGTCATCTGTAATACACAAATAGTGAAATCATGTATAATTAAAATGAATTAGAGTTTTAGAAAAGGACAAACGTAAGATCAATGAAAATTATTATAACCGACCTAACTGAATGAAACCGGTCTGTATAAAATCAAGAAATATGAGGTGAGTCAAAACACACAACTCAACTACAGTGTAATGAACTAAATGCAATTAACTAACTTAATGTTGTATAAGTTTCTGATGTTATTTAAAAACATTTTCGTGAATAAAATGAATTCACAATTTGTAAGTGAAGTGAAGTGAAGTTTATATAATGAATATTTATAAGAAGGAAATGAAGATTCCAGATAATCCATCAGCCCCGTGTAATAATAGAAAAATGTTATACAAATGTTAATCTATTCTATGCATATTATATTAAATATTATGGTATCTTATTAATTTATCTTGAGAATATTTCGTTGGGATAATACCAATCACAACTTAAAAATAAAGACGTCAAACAAAGTGACATGTTTTTACTATGCTTATTAAAATCAAATATAAGATTTATAAAATGCGAGATTGCATATACGATTATATGCACACAATTCGCAACTAATACGTTATATTATTAAGAGGTTATGAGAACTAACGTTCATTTTTAATCCAAAATCAAAGAAAAACATGTCACCAAAAGAATTTAATCATCGGGCTTAAGAAGAGAATGAAGATCAAACAAACTAAAACCTTGTTTATTTTTTATTATTTCACTCATCTCATACTTCATAATTCATAGCAGACCCTGGGTTTCTTCACATCTTTTGTGACATTCTCAATGCTGTGTCACGTTCACAACTGAAGTCCAACGGCTTTCTATACTGCAGACTGACCTCTGCGCCATCTGGTGGCCGACCGAAGAATTTCCAAATCAGTCCTCTCTCCTTATAACCGGGTATTTCAAAATTCATAGTTGTATTTTCATTCTTGCATATGTAAATTTTTTCCCAAATTGTGAGTTCCTTCGGTTTTTCCAATTGTTTAAGTAATTTTGTTTTGGTTTCTATTCTATGTTTTTCTGACCAGGCATGTACAGCTATTGCTACCTCACTATCCTGAGATAATGTTTTCCAATCATCCACTGTTTAATTCATCTACCTCCATCTATCCATAGTAATTCTGCCCGAGGGCAGGTATTTCACTGCAATCATAGTATTTTCATGCTATGGTTTGCAGCTTTTACTAGGCAATTGTAGGTGTGGTAGCTTCCCCTTGCTTTCCACATCGGTGAAGGATGATTATGATGATGATGATGATGATAAGGATAATGATGATAGCCATATGATTTCGGGAACCGTTAGGGACTTGAAGTTTTCCTGACATTTGTCTTACAGGTGAGAAAAAACCCCGATAAAAACCTCACTAGTAAAAGTGTCCCGACCTTGAGACCACAGCGGCGGACTCATCTACATCATATCACGTTATTCTTGACCTACCCACTGAACGCTTCCTTCTTGTTTAGCTACAAGAATCTTCCACCCTCCTCTCATTCCCCATTCGTGTCACATGTCCTCTCCATCGTATTCTAAGAGGCCTAAGTGTTCTTATTATGTCTGGTTTTCCTTAAAGAACATGTAGCTCACTGTTAGGACCAAAAATTTGTCAAAATCATTTTATGTGCTCTAAAGTATCTCCAAACCGTATGTTGAATTTTAGGTTGTATATTTTCTAAAAACTAGTTTTTTGTTTCCTTCTTTTCGGTGATGTGTAGAGCGAATTTGTAGATACTTTAGAACATAAGGTAATTTTTAATTATCTATCTGAATCTCTTTTTACACCCGAAGTATCAATTGTAATCTAGAAAATACCATTATATCACTGATATTAACTACGATACTCTAAAAATGTATTTTAATTATATTTATCACATATAACTCTTTGTTACATTTGAATTGGTTAGACAAACGAAGTGTCCGAAAAGAGTGTGTTACAACTAATTAGGTGAACATAGTGCAGAATGCGAACTAAGCGTACAACTACATATTACTTGAAGTAGTTAAAAACGTGAGACAAATAAAGATATCCCATTTTAAGAAGGCTTGTGTCTTAACGGATTTTTTAGGCTGATAATTTCATTTCAGTCATTTACAGAGAAAATGGAAGTAAATTTTATAATCTCGTTTAAATACATGGGAATATATATTTATGGAAAAACTTCATGAAAATCAACTGAAAGTACTCACCATATTTTCTAAGAGACTTTCTTTGCCTTTCTTAAATTACACTGACAAAGACAATAGTATCATATCTAGGAAATACATATTTTGAAGAAGATGTGTAATTAAAAGTTAAAATAGTTAAACATTTATCTGAGATATCAGTATTCAACATTTTCCAATACAGTTCCAATAATGGATCATATTATAATATTATAATGATATTGTGAAAGGAAAAATTGTTTGAACTAGGAATCCAACCGTGGACTATGCTTCTCCGTAGGAGTGTGCAGCCCACTACACCATTCTAGATTTGGTGCAAACATCAACAATTCTTTCCACGTATACAAATCTATAATATTCTCGTTTCGTCCGCTGCCAGGAAGGTGTCACTACCATTGCCAACGGCCGGCTTCGTTTAGAAGTGTCTATATTTGAGAATTTCACACCACCACTTTTATAAGCAGTAAATGTTATTTAACATTTTCCAGTAGTTATTTTAACACAGTCCAATAATGAATCACATTATAATGATATTGTGAAAATAACAGTAAAATAGCAGTATTGGAAAATGTTAAATAACATCATTTACTGAATGTTGTGGTGTATAATTCTCAGAAAGAGATACTTCTAAACGAAGCCGGCCGTTGGCGATGGTAGTAACACCTACTTGGCAGCGGACGAAACGAGAATTATAGATTTGTATATGTAGCAAGAATTGTTGGTATTTGTACTAAGTCTAGAATGGTGTAGTGACCTGCACACTCCTGCGGAGTGATTCCTGGTTCAGACATTATTTTTTCTTTTCACAATATCATTATAATATCAGTATTCGTCAACAAAATTAAGTTTCATTAAAATATTCAAGGCCTTTGAGAACTTGCTCCATCTTCAGCAGCTGATTAGGTCTTAATTGTTTTCAACGAACATTTTATCCAGAGGATTCAGGTGACTTATATTATACCCTCAGTACAAATGCTCATTGAAAACAATTAGTACCTAATCAACTATTGGAGACAAAACAACAAGCTCTGAAACGCCTATAAATTTATTTTGTTGAGGACGATTGACATCTCGCGTACAAGTTTTACTATCTTAACTTTTAATGCAATAACCTCTGATAATTAAATTAATTTTAAAAATAGCCTATGTAACTTTTAATGCAATAACCTCTGATAATTAAATTAATTTTAAAAATAGCCTATGTAACTTTTAATGCAATAACCTCTGATAATTAAATTAATTTTAAAAATAGCCTATGTAACTTTTAATGCAATAACCTCTGATAATTAAATTAATTTTAAAAATAGCCTATGTAACTTTTAATGCAATAACCTCTGATAATTAAATTAATTTTAAAAATAGCCTATGTAACTTTTAATGCAATAACCTCTGATAATTAAATTAATTTTAAAAATAGCCTATGTAACTTTTAATGCAATAACCTCTGATAATTAAATTAATTTTAAAAATAGCCTATGTAACTTTTAATGCAATAACCTCTGATAATTAAATTAATTTTAAAAATAGCCTATGTAACTTTTAATGCAATAACCTCTGATAATTAAATTAATTTTAAAAATAGCCTATGTAACTTTTAATGCAATAACCTCTGATAATTAAATTAATTTTAAAAATAGCCTATGTAACTTTTAATGCAATAACCTCTGATAATTAAATTAATTTTAAAAATAGCCTATGTAACTTTTAATGCAATAACCTCTGATAATTAAATTAATTTTAAAAATAGCCTATGTAACTTTTAATGCAATAACCTCTGATAATTAAATTAATTTTAAAAATAGCCTATGTAACTTTTAATGCAATAACCTCTGATAATTAAATTAATTTTAAAAATAGCCTATGTAACTTTTAATGCAATAACCTCTGATAATTAAATTAATTTAAAAATAGCCTATGTAACTTTTAATGCAATAACCTCTGATAATTAAATTAATTTTAAAAATAGCCTATGTAACTTTTAATGCAATAACCTCTGATAATTAAATTAATTTTAAAAATAGCCTATGTAACTTTTAATGCAATAACCTCTGATAATTAAATTAATTTTAAAAATAGCCTATGTAACTTTTAATGCAATAACCTCTGATAATTAAATTAATTTTAAAAATAGCCTATGTAACTTTTAATGCAATAACCTCTGATAATTAAATTAATTTTAAAAATAGCCTATGTAACTTTTTAATGCAATAACCTCTGATAATTAAATTAATTTTAAAAATAGCCTATGTAACTTTTAATGCAATAACCTCTGATAATTAAATTAATTTTAAAAATAGCCTATGTAACTTTTAATGCAATAACCTCTGATAATTAAATTAATTTTAAAAATAGCCTATGTAACTTTTAATGCAATAACCTCTGATAATTAAATTAATTTTAAAAATAGCCTATGTAACTTTTAATGCAATAACCTCTGATAATTAAATTAATTTTAAAAATAGCCTATGTAACTTTTAATGCAATAACCTCTGATAATTAAATTAATTTTAAAAATAGCCTATGTAACTTTTAATGCAATAACCTCTGATAATTAAATTAATTTTAAAAATAGCCTATGTAACTTTTAATGCAATAACCTCTGATAATTAAATTAATTTTAAAAATAGCCTATGTAACTTTTAATGCAATAACCTCTGATAATTAAATTAATTTTAAAAATAGCCTATGTAACTTTTAATGCAATAACCTCTGATAATTAAATTAATTTTAAAAATAGCCTATGTAACTTTTAATGCAGTAACCTCTGATAATTAAATTAATTTTAAAAATAGCCTATGTAACTTTTAATGCAATAACCTCTGATAATTAAATTAATTTTAAAAATAGCCTATGTAACTTTTAATGCAATAACCTCTGATAATTAAATTAATTTTAAAAATAGCCTATGTAACTTTTAATGCAATAACCTCTGATAATTAAATTAATTTTAAAAATAGCCTATGTAACTTTTAATGCAATAACCTCTGATAATTAAATTAATTTTAAAAATAGCCTATGTAACTTTTAATGCAATAACCTCTGATAATTAAATTAATTTTAAAAATAGCCTATGTAACTTTTAATGCAATAACCTCTGATAATTAAATTAATTTTAAAAATAGCCTATGTAACTTTAATGCAATAACCTCTGATAATTAAATTAATTTTAAAAATAGCCTATGTAACTTTTAATGCAATAACCTCTGATAATTAAATTAATTTTAAAAATAGCCTATGTAACTTTTAATGCAATAACCTCTGATAATTAAATTAATTTTAAAAATAGCCTATGTAACTTTTAATGCAATAACCTCTGATAATTAAATTAATTTTAAAATAGCCTATGTAACTTTTAATGCAATAACCTCTGATAATTAAATTAATTTTAAAAATAGCCTATGTAACTTTTAATGCAATAACCTCTGATAATTAAATTAATTTTAAAAATAGCCTATGTAACTTTTAATGCAATAACCTCTGATAATTAAATTAATTTTAAAAATAGCCTATGTAACTTTTAATGCAATAACCTCTGATAATTAAATTAATTTTAAAAATAGCCTATGTAACTTTTAATGCAATAACCTCTGATAATTAAATTAATTTTAAAAATAGCCTATGTAACTTTTAATGCAATAACCTCTGATAATTAAATTAATTTTAAAAATAGCCTATGTAACTTTTAATGCAATAACCTCTGATAATTAAATTAATTTTAAAAATAGCCTATGTAACTTTTAATGCAATAACCTCTGATAATTAAATTAATTTTAAAAATAGCCTATGTAACTTTTAATGCAATAACCTCTGATAATTAAATTAATTTTAAAAATAGCCTATGTAACTTTTAATGCAATAACCTCTGATAATTAAATTAATTTTAAAAATAGCCTATGTAACTTTTAATGCAATAACCTCTGATAATTAAATTAATTTTAAAAATAGCCTATGTAACTTTTAATGCAATAACCTCTGATAATTAAATTAATTTTAAAAATAGCCTATGTAACTTTTAATGCAATAACCTCTGATAATTAAATTAATTTTAAAAATAGCCTATGTAACTTTTAATGCAATAACCTCTGATAATTAAATTAATTTTAAAAATAGCCTATGTAACTTTTAATGCAATAACCTCTGATAATTAAATTAATTTTAAAAATAGCCTATGTAACTTTTAATGCAATAACCTCTGATAATTAAATTAATTTTAAAAATAGCCTATGTAACGTTTAATGCAGTAACCTCTGATAATTAAATTAATTTTAAAAATAGCCTATGTAACTTTTAATGCAATAACCTCTGATAATTAAATTAATTTTAAAAATAGCCTATGTAACTTTTAATGCAATAACCTCTGATAATTAAATTAATTTTAAAAATAGCCTATGTAACTTTAATGCAATAACCTCTGATAATTAAATTAATTTTAAAAATAGCCTATGTAACTTTTAATGCAATAACCTCTGATAATTAAATTAATTTTAAAAATAGCCTATGTAACTTTTAATGCAATAACCTCTGATAATTAAATTAATTTTAAAAATAGCCTATGTAACTTTTAATGCAATAACCTCTGATAATTAAATTAATTTTAAAAATAGCCTATGTAACTTTTAATGCAATAACCTCTGATAATTAAATTAATTTTAAAAATAGCCTATGTAACTTTTAATGCAATAACCTCTGATAATTAAATTAATTTTAAAAATAGCCTATGTAACTTTTAATGCAGTAACCTCTGATAATTAAATTAATTTTAAAAATAGCCTATGTAACTTTTAATGCAATAACCTCTGATAATTAAATTAATTTTAAAAATAGCCTATGTAACTTTTAATGCAATAACCTCTGATAATTAAATTAATTTTAAAAATAGCCTATGTAACTTTTAATGCAATAACCTCTGATAATTAAATTAATTTTAAAAATAGCCTATGTAACTTTTAATGCAATAACCTCTGATAATTAAATTAATTTTAAAAATAGCCTATGTAACTTTTAATGCAATAACCTCTGATAATTAAATTAATTTTAAAAATAGCCTATGTAACTTTTAATGCAATAACCTCTGATAATTAAATTAATTTTAAAAATAGCCTATGTAACTTTTAATGCAATAACCTCTGATAATTAAATTAATTTTAAAAATAGCCTATGTAACTTTTAATGCAATAACCTCTGATAATTAAATTAATTTTAAAAATAGCCTATGTAACTTTTAATGCAATAACCTCTGATAATTAAATTAATTTTAAAAATAGCCTATGTAACTTTAAATGCAATAACCTCTGATAATTAAATTAATTTTAAAAATAGCCTATGTAACTTTTAATGCAATAACCTCTGATAATTAAATTAGTTTTAAAAATAGCCTATGTAACTTTTAATGCAATAACCTCTGATAATTAAATTAATTTTAAAAATAGCCTATGTAACTTTTAATGCAATAACCTCTGATAATTAAATTAATTTTAAAAATAGCCTATGTAACTTTTAATGCAATAACCTCTGATAATTAAATTAATTTTAAAAATAGCCTATGTAACTTTTAATGCAATAACCTCTGATAATTAAATTAATTTTAAAAAAAGCCTATGTAACTTTTAATGCAGTAACCTCTGATAATTAAATTAATTTTAAAAATAGCCTATGTAACTTTTAATGCAATAACCTCTGATAATTAAATTAATTTTAAAAATAGCCTATGTAACTTTTAATGCAATAACCTCTGATAATTAAATTAATTTTAAAAATAGCCTATGTAACTTTTAATGCAATAACCTCTGATAATTAAATTAATTTTAAAAATAGCCTATGTAACTTTTAATGCAATAACCTCTGATAATTAAATTAATTTTAAAAATAGCCTATGTAACTTTTAATGCAATAACCTCTGATAATTAAATTAATTTTAAAAATAGCCTATGTAACTTTTAATGCAATAACCTCTGAATAATTAAATTAATTTTAAAAATAGCCTATGTAACTTTAATGCAATAACCTCTGATAATTAAATTAATTTTAAAAATAGCCTATGTAACTTTAATGCAATAACCTCTGATAATTAAATTAATTTTAAAATAGCCTATGTAACTTTTAATGGCAATAACCTCTGATAATTAAATTAATTTTAAAAATAGCCTATGTAACTTTTAATGCAATAACCTCTGATAATTAAATTAATTTTAAAAAATAGCCTATGTAACTTTTAATGCAATAACCTCTGATAATTAAATTAATTTTAAAAATAGCCTATGTAACTTTTAATGCAATAACCTCTGATAATTAAATAATTTTAAAAATAGCCTATGTAACTTTTAATGCAATAACCTCTGATAATTAAATTAATTTTAAAAATAGCCTATGTAACTTTTAATGCAATAACCTCTGATAATTAAATTAATTTTAAAAATAGCCTATGTAACTTTTAATGCAATAACCTCTGATAATTAAATTAATTTTAAAAATAGCCTATGTAACTTTTAATGCAATAACCTCTGATAATTAAATTAATTTTAAAAATAGCCTATGTAACTTTTAATGCAATAACCTCTGATAATTAAATGAATTTTAAAAATAGCCTATGTAACTTTTAATGCAATAACCTCTGATAATTAAATAATTTTAAAAATAGCCTATGTAACTTTTAATGCAATAACCTCTGATAATTAAATTAATTTTAAAATAGCCTATGTAACTTTTAATGCAATAACCTCTGATAATTAAATTAATTTTAAAAATAGCCTATGTAACTTTTAATGCAATAACCTCTGATAATTAAATTAATTTTAAAAATAGCCTATGTAACTTTTAATGCAATAACCTCTGATAATTAAATTAATTTTAAAAATAGCCTATGTAACTTTTAATGCAATAACCTCTGATAATTAAATTAATTTTAAAAATAGCCTATGTAACTTTTAATGCAATAACCTCTGATAATTAAATTAATTTTAAAAATAGCCTATGTAACTTTTAATGCAATAACCTCTGATAATTAAATTAATTTTAAAAATAGCCTATGTAACTTTTAATGCAATAACCTCTGATAATTAAATTAATTTTAAAAATAGCCTATGTAACTTTTAATGCAATAACCTCTGATAATTAAATTAATTTTAAAAATAGCCTATGTAACTTTTAATGCAATAACCTCTGATAATTAAATTAATTTTAAAAATAGCCTATGTAACTTTTAATGCAATAACCTCTGATAATTAAATTAATTTTAAAAATAGCCTATGTAACTTTTAATGCAATAACCTCTGATAATTAAATTAATTTTAAAAATAGCCTATGTAACTTTTAATGCAATAACCTCTGATAATTAAATTAATTTTAAAAATAGCCTATGTAACTTTTAATGCAATAACCTCTGATAATTAAATTAATTTTAAAAATAGCCTATGTAACTTTTAATGCAATAACCTCTGATAATTAAATTAATTTTAAAAATAGCCTATGTAACTTTTAATGCAATAACCTCTGATAATTAAATTAATTTTAAAAATAGCCTATGTAACTTTTAATGCAATAACCTCTGATAATTAAATTAATTTTAAAAATAGCCTATGTAACTTTTAATGCAATAACCTCTGATAATTAAATTAATTTTAAAAATAGCCTATGTAACTTTTAATGCAATAACCTCTGATAATTAAATTAATTTTAAAAATAGCCTATGTAACTTTTAATGCAATAACCTCTGATAATTAAATTAATTTTAAAAAATAGCCTATGTAACTTTTAATGCAATAACCTCTGATAATTAAATGAATTTTAAAAATAGCCTATGTAACTTTTAATGCAATAACCTCTGATAATTAAATTAATTTTAAAAATAGCCTATGTAACTTTTAATGCAATAACCTCTGATAATTAAATTAATTTTAAAAATAGCCTATGTAACTTTTAATGCAATAACCTCTGATAATTAAATTAATTTTAAAAATAGCCTATGTAACTTTTAATGCAATAACCTCTGATAATTAAATTAATTTTAAAAATAGCCTATGTACTTTTAATGCAATAACCTCTGATAATTAAATTAATTTTAAAAATAGCCTATGTAACTTTTAATGCAATAACCTCTGATAATTAAATTAATTTTAAAAATAGCCTATGTAACTTTTAATGCAATAACCTCTGATAATTAAATTAATTTTAAAAATAGCCTATGTAACTTTTAATGCAATAACCTCTGATAATTAAATTAATTTTAAAAATAGCCTATGTAACTTTTAATGCAATAACCTCTGATAATTAATTAATTTTAAAAATAGCCTATGTAACTTTTAATGCAATAACCTCTGATAATTAAATTAATTTTAAAAATAGCCTATGTAACTTTTAATGCAATAACCTCTGATAATTAAATTAATTTTAAAAATAGCCTATGTAACTTTTAATGCAATAACCTCTGATAATTAAATTAAATTTTAAAAATAGCCTATGTAACTTTTAATGCAATAACCTCTGATAATTAAATTAATTTTAAAAATAGCCTATGTAACTTTTAATGCAGTAACCTCTGATAATTAAATTAATTTTAAAAATAGCCTATGTAACTTTTAATGCAATAACCTCTGATAATTAAATTAATTTTAAAAATAGCCTATGTAACTTTTAATGCAATAACCTCTGATAATTAAATTATTTTAAAAATAGCCTATGTAACTTTTAATGCAATAACCTCTGATAATTAAATTAATTTTAAAAATAGCCTATGTAACTTTTAATGCAATAACCTCTGATAATTAAATTAATTTTAAAAATAGCCTATGTAACTTTTAATGCAATAACCTCTGATAATTAAATTAATTTTAAAAATAGCCTATGTAACTTTTAATGCAATAACCTCTGATAATTAAATTAATTTTAAAAATAGCCTATGTAACTTTTAATGCAATAACCTCTGATAATTAAATTAATTTTAAAAATAGCCTATGTAACTTTTAATGCAATAACCTCTGATAATTAAATTAATTTTAAAAATAGCCTATGTAACTTTTAATGCAATAACCTCTGATAATTAAATTAATTTTAAAAATAGCCTATGTAAACTTTAATGCAGTAACCTCTGATAATTAAATTAATTTTAAAAATAGCCTATGTAACTTTTAATGCAATAACCTCTGATAATTAAATTAATTTTAAAAATAGCCTATGTAACTTTTAATGCAATAACCTCTGATAATTAAATTAATTTTAAAAATAGCCTATGTAACTTTTAATGCAATAACCTCTGATAATTAAATTAATTTTAAAAATAGCCTATGTAACTTTTTAATGCAATAACCTCTGATAATTAAATTAATTTTAAAAATAGCCTATGTAACTTTTAATGCAATAACCTCTGATAATTAAATTAATTTTAAAAATAAGCCTATGTAACTTTTAATGCAATAACCTCTGATAATTAAATTAATTTTAAAAATAGCCTATGTAACTTTTAATGCAATACACCTCTGATAATTAAATTAATTTTAAAAATAGCCTATGTAACTTTTAATGCAATAACCTCTGATAATTAAATTAATTTTAAAAATAGCCTATGTAACTTTTAATGCAATAACCTCTGATAATTAAATTAATTTTAAAAATAAGCTATGTACTGTTTTTGTTTTTTTTTTAATGCAGTAACCTCTGACAATTAAATTAATTTTAAAAATAGCCTATGTAAATTTTAAAAAGAGCCTTGAAACTTTAATTGCAATAACCTCTGATAATTAAATTAATTTTAAAAATAGCCTATGTAACTGTTAATGCAAATAAACCTCTGATACTTACCTTAATTTTAAAAAATAGCCTATTTAACGTTTAAATAATTCAATAACCTCTGATAATTAAATTAAGTTTAAAAATAGCCTATGTAACTTTTAATGCAATAACCTCTGATGAATTCACATTAATTTTAAAAATAGCCTATGTAACTTTTAAATGCAATAACCTCTGATAATTAAATTAATTTTAAAAATAGGGATGCCTATGTAACTTTTAAATGCAATAACCCTCTGATAATTAAAAATAATTTTAAAAATAGCCTAATGTAACTTTTTATTAAAACTTTAAATGCATTCCCTCTGATAATTTAATTAATTTTAAAAATAGCCTATGTAACTTTTAATAATGCAATAACCTCTGGATAATTAAATTAATTTTAAAAAATAGCCCTATGTAACAAACTTTTAACGCAATAACCCTCTGATAATTAAATTAATTTTAAAAATAGCCTATGTAACTTTTAATGCAATAACCTCTGATAATTAAATTAATTTTAAAAAATAGCCTATGTAACTTTTAATGCAATAACCTCTGATAATTAAATTAATTTTAAAAATAGCCTATGTAACTTTTAATGCAATAACCTCTGATAATTAAATTAATTTTAAAAATAGCCTATGTAACTTTTAATGCAATAACCTCTGATAATTAAATTAATTTTAAAAATAGCCTATGTAACTTTTAATGCAATAACCTCTGATAATTAAATTAATTTTAAAAATAGCCTATGTAACTTTTAATGCAATAACCTCTGATAATTAAATTAATTTTTAAAAATAGCCTATGTAATTTTAATGCAATAACCTCTGATAATTAAATTAATTTTAAAAATAGCCTATGTAACGTTTAATGCAGTAACCTCTGATAATTAAATTAATTTTAAAAATAGCCTATGTAACTTTTAATGCAATAACCTCTGATAATTAAATTAATTTTAAAAATAGCCTATGTAACTTTTAATGCAATAACCTCTGATAATTAAATTAATTTTAAAAATAGCCTATGTAACTTTTAATGCAATAACCTCTGATAATTAAATTAATTTTAAAAATAGCCTATGTAACTTTTAATGCAATAACCTCTGATAATTAAATTAATTTTAAAAATAGCCTATGTAACTTTTAATGCAATAACCTCTGATAATTAAATTAATTTTAAAAATAGCCTATGTAACTTTTAATGCAATAACCTCTGATAATTAAATTAATTTTAAAAATAGCCTATGTAACTTTTAATGCAATAACCTCTGATAATTAAATTAATTTTAAAAATAGCCTATGTAACTTTTAATGCAATAACCTCTGATAATTAAATTAATTTTAAAAATAGCCTATGTAACTTTTAATGCAGTAACCTCTGATAATTAAATTAATTTTAAAAATAGCTATGTAACTTTTAATGCAATAACCTCTGATAATTAAATTAATTTTAAAAATAGCCTATGTAACTTTTAATGCAATAACCTCTGATAATTAAATTAATTTTAAAAATAGCCTATGTAACTTTTAATGCAATAACCTCTGATAATTAAATTATTATTTTAAAAATAGCCTATGTAACTTTTAATGCAATAACCTCTGATAATTAAATTAATTTTAAAAATAGCCTATGTAACTTTTAATGCAATAACCTCTGATAATTAAATTAATTTTAAAAATAGCCTATGTAACTTTTAATGCAATAACCTCTGATAATTAAATTAATTTTAAAAATAGCCTATGTAACTTTTAATGCAATAACCTCTGATAATTAAATTAATTTTAAAAATAGCCTATGTAACTTTTAATGCAATAACCTCTGATAATTAAATTAATTTTAAAAATAGCCTATGTAACTTTTAATGCAATAACCTCTGATAATTAAATTAATTTTAAAAATAGCCTATGTAACTTTAAATGCAATAACCTCTGATAATTAAATTAATTTAAAAATAGCCTATGTAACTTTTAATGCAATAACCTCTGATAATTAAATTAGTTTTAAAAATAGCCTATGTAACTTTTAATGCAATAACCTCTGATAATTAATTAATTTTAAAAATAGCCTATGTAACTTTTAATGCAATAACCTCTGATAATTAAATTAATTTTAAAAATAGCCTATGTAACTTTTAATGCAATAACCTCTGATAATTAAATTAATTTTAAAAATAGCCTATGTAACTTTTAATGCAATAACCTCTGATAATTAAATTAATTTTAAAAATAGCCTATGTAACTTTTAATGCAGTAACCTCTGATAATTAAATTAATTTTAAAAATAGCCTATGTAACTTTTAATGCAATAACCTCTGATAATTAAATTAATTTTAAAAATAGCCTATGTAACTTTTAATGCAATAACCTCTGATAATTAAATTAATTTTAAAAATAGCCTATGTAACTTTTAATGCAATAACCTCTGATAATTAAATTAATTTAAAAATAGCCTATGTAACTTTTAATGCAATAACCTCTGATAATTAAATTAATTTTAAAAATAGCCTATGTAACTTTTAATGCAATAACCTCTGATAATTAAATTAATTTTAAAAATAGCCTATGTAACTTTTAATGCAATAACCTCTGATAATTAAATTAATTTTAAAAATAGCCTATGTAACTTTTAATGCAATAACCTCTGATAATTAAATTAATTTTAAAAATAGCCTATGTAACTTTTAATGCAATAACCTCTGATAATTAAATTAATTTTAAAAATAGCCTATGTAACTTTTAATGCAATAACCTCTGATAATTAAATTAATTTTAAAATAGCCTATGTAACTTTTAATGCAATAACCTCTGATAATTAAATTAATTTTAAAAATAGCCTATGTAACTTTTAATGCAATAACCTCTGATAATTAAATTAATTTTAAAAATAGCTATGTAACTTTTAATGCAATAACCTCTGATAATTAAATTAATTTTAAAAATAGCCTATGTAACTTTTAATGCAATAACCTCTGATAATTAAATTAATTTTAAAAATAGCCTATGTAACTTTTAATGCAATAACCTCTGATAATTAAATTAATTTTAAAAATAGCCTATGTAACTTTTAATGCAATAACCTCTGATAATTAAATTAATTTTAAAAATAGCCTATGTAACTTTTAATGCAATAACCTCTGATAATTAAATTAATTTTAAAATAGCCTATGTAACTTTTAATGCAATAACCTCTGATAATTAAATGAATTTTAAAAATAGCCTATGTAACTTTTAATGCAATAACCTCTGATAATTAAATTAATTTTAAAAATAGCCTATGTAACTTTTAATGCAATAACCTCTGATAATTAAATTAATTTTAAAAATAGCCTATGTAACTTTTAATGCAATAACCTCTGATAATTAAATTAATTTTAAAAATAGCCTATGTAACTTTTAATGCAATAACCTCTGATAATTAAATTAATTTTAAAAATAGCCTATGTAACTTTTAATGCAATAACCTCTGATAATTAAATTAATTTTAAAAATAGCCTATGTAACTTTTAATGCAATAACCTCTGATAATTAAATTAATTTATAAAATAGCCTATGTAACTTTTAATGCAATAACCTCTGATAATTAAATTAATTTTAAAAATAGCCTATGTAACTTTTAATGCAATAACCTCTGATAATTAAATTAATTTTAAAAATAGCCTATGTAACTTTAATGCAATAACCTCTGATAATTAAATTAATTTTAAAAATAGCCTATGTAACTTTTAATGCAATAACCTCTGATAATTAAATTAATTTTAAAAATAGCCTATGTAACTTTTAATGCAATAACCTCTGATAATTAAATTAATTTTAAAAATAGCCTATGTAACTTTTAATGCAATAACCTCTGATAATTAAATTAATTTTAAAAATAGCCTATGTAACTTTAATGCAATAACCTCTGATAATTAAATTAATTTTAAAAATAGCCTATGTAACTTTTAATGCAATAACCTCTGATAATTAAATTAATTTTAAAAATAGCCTATGTAACTTTTAATGCAATAACCTCTGATAATTAAATTAATTTTAAAAATAGCCTATGTAAACTTTTAATGCAATAACCTCTGATAATTAAATTAATTTTAAAAATAGCCTATGTAACTTTAATGCAATAACCTCTGATAATTAAATTAATTTTAAAAATAGCCTATGTAACTTTTAATGCAATAACCTCTGATAATTAAATTAATTTTAAAAATAGCCTATGTAACTTTTAATGCAATAACCTCTGATAATTAAATTAATTTTAAAAATAGCCTATGTAACTTTTAATGCAATAACCTCTGATAATTAAATTAATTTTAAAAATAGCCTATGTAACTTTTAATGCAATAACCTCTGATAATTAAATTAATTTTAAAAATAGCCTATGTAACTTTTAATGCAATAACCTCTGATAATTAAATGAATTTTAAAAATAGCCTATGTAACTTTTAATGCAATAACCTCTGATAATTAAATTAATTTTAAAAATAGCCTATGTAACTTTTAATGCAATAACCTCTGATAATTAAATTAATTTTAAAAATAGCCTATGTAACTTTTAATGCAATAACCTCTGATAATTAAATTAATTTTAAAAATAGCCTATGTAACTTTTAATGCAATAACCTCTGATAATTAAATTAATTTTAAAAATAGCCTATGTAACTTTTAATGCAATAACCTCTGATAATTAAATTAATTTTAAAAATAGCCTATGTAACTTTTAATGCAATAACCTCTGATAATTAAATTAATTTTAAAAATAGCCTATGTAACTTTTAATGCAATAACCTCTGATAATTAAATTAATTTTAAAAATAGCCTATGTAACTTTTAATGCAATAACCTCTGATAATTAAATTAATTTAAAAATAGCCTATGTAACTTTTAATGCAATAACCTCTGATAATTAAATTAATTTTAAAAATAGCCTATGTAACTTTTAATGCAATAACCTCTGATAATTAAATTAATTTTAAAAATAGCCTATGTAACTTTAATGCAATAACCTCTGATAATTAAATTAATTTTAAAATAGCCTATGTAACTTTTAATGCAATAACCTCTGATAATTAAATTAATTTTAAAAATAGCCTATGTAACTTTTAATGCAGTAACCTCTGATAATTAAATTAATTTTAAAAATAGCCTATGTAACTTTTAATGCAATAACCTCTGATAATTAAATTAATTTTAAAAATAGCCTATGTAAGATATATAATATTAATAATTGCTTTACTTTACCGGGCAGATTTAAGGCCTTAAGATCTTGTCTTCCACCCAACCAGTTTGGAAAAAATGTGTAATAATTAGTCTAATATCTGAATTGCAAATGAACATAAATGAGTACATGGTATACCTACAGTATAATGATTATCTTCAATAAATGTTGATTAACTTTATTTTTAACATATAAAACACAAAATAATAGAAGATAGAAGAATGAAAATAAAACGACTAATTACATAGAAACCTATATATAGACTCACACTTGACCATGGCCAATGGAGAATAAGATATAATCTGGAATTGGAAATAGAATTAAGACACCTGATGCTGTAGCTGAAATAAAGGCTCTAGAATTGAAATGATCGGGACATGTTATTATAATGGAAGAAAACATTATCCCAAAAATAATATTGAATTCAAACCGGAAGTTCGACGTTAATTTGGGGCGACACAAGGTACAAAAACAACATAAACTTTTAAAATAAATAAGGTTATCCTTTAGAGTACAATAAACTATCATATTTATAATTTTATAAATTGAATTAGTTGGATTACTATCTTAATTTTTAAAATTATTTTGTTGAAAAATTGAGAAGTTTTGATGATGTAGAGGCAAATTTGAGAGCTCTAAGAGTTAAGGGATGGAAGAATAAATAATACGATAAGAGAGAGTGGACGATTATTACAAGAGAAGCTAAGGCTAAACTAAAAGAAGAAGAAGAAGAAATTTATTTTAAAAATCGCTAACGCGCCTTCCATAGAGGGAAAATGAAAAGCAATTATATCCCTATTTTTTATTTTAAAGACGGAAAAGAAAACAAAGTTTTATTTGCATTTTTGAGGGCTATAAATGAACGAAATATAACGATACAAAAGAAAACAAAGAGGATGAAAGGTAAGCCACATACCTCTATACATTGTAAATGTTAAGCAAATAGCACCCTACTCAGAGATGTATTAAAATTACATAACGTAATTTAAACCGAACGAGCCGAGCGCCAACAAATTAAAAGTGAGCACTGCTCATCTTCTGATTGAATTAAAGAATCCCTCGACAAACTATACACGCCTATCTCTAACAACAAACGTTTCGGGTGTTAGATTTAGGGTACTGCTTATTCACGATTATCGATGTGCCTGAAATAGGGTATGGTTATATTGTAAAAGTGGACTCTCTTAGGAAGTCATGCGATTAATCAAGGGTTCGATCCCATTTCCTTAGAGTTTGATAATATCCGCCAGACACACTTATAAACCGGCTAAAAACCATCAAAATAAGAAATGTTCAACTACATTTAATATACCGTCAAACTCAAACCATCTTTATCCAATATTGATTCTAAACGTCCCGGGATAGCTGTAACGAATACGCCTTTTGTTCCCACAATTTCAGTTAATGAATTTTAATTCGAAATTTCTCGGTTTTGGTAGTGTTAAGATTTGAAAATTTTAATGGGAAAAATCTCAGTAAAGATGTGAGGTAACACACAAATATTACACAGGTTTGGGAAAAGCTTGAAAAGAGAGAACAGTGATGGGGATTTGTGGTCATGTTTACCCTGTACAAAAGTTTAATTTCTTCCCCTCCCACACTCACAAACCGTGCTAACGAACATGGTGACTCGAATAGCAAATGGAAAAGCGGTTTAATTCAGTAATAGCCGAGCTGCCATCTCGTGTTTCGCTTTGCATTATACCAGTCGCATACAAAAGCAGCTCAATTTCCAAACATTACGTGACTTCCAAGGCCTCCTCTAACTCCTCTAATTATCATTGGATCAATATATCTAAGTCTCTAGACGCTCAATATCACGATTGTTGTAATAGGATATATTATATTACAACATACTATATCACACATTAAATCGATTTATTTGATACTTCCACAGCCCTATCTTTTACAGTGTATTCAAATCTATAACAATCTAAAAATGAAATGCATACAATAGTAATTTTACCTTTATTATTACTATTATTATTATTACTATTAATATTATTATCCGAAATTTATAAACCTTATTTCACCTAAGGTACATTAGGGTAATAATTTATGTCAAAGATGTGATTAATTATATAACTTTATATAACTTTATCTAAAACTAAATTTTTTATTAACCTCACTTATAGACATTAAAAAGTTTGTAGTTTTCCTGTCAAGAACACTTCTGTCATGGTGGTTCAGTTAAACAGGCGATGTTATTTAGAAAACAGGTGATATCGAACCTTTCGTTCCAGAACAAAGGGCAATCAAAGATAATATGTTCAACATTTTTTGTTGTTAATACAATAATTCATCAATACTTTTAAAACTCATGACGAAACACTGTTAAGGTCACTTGTAAAGTTGAAAATATAAAAATAGATACCTGAGATCTCAGTCTTCCTCGACATTGGATGTAAGATGTGTAGTACATTCGGAGCCTATGCTCCAACATCAGCTTTTAAATTGGTACTCTAATTTACAAGCTAATGGTGGAACAAATGCTCCGAAATTACTCCACATCTTGCATCCAAAGTTGAGGAAGACTGAGGTCTCAGATATTTTAAATAATACAATTCAGCACGTATTACGAATGAATGAACAGCGCATACCAAGAAGAATGTATAATTATAAATCAAAAGAGAGAAGATTTTTGGGAAGACCATTGAAGAGATGGAAGGACCAATTCGACCTATAATGAGATCGGAACAGGCCATTGGGCTTAATCCTTGTTGTTGTTGTTGATGATGATGATGATGATGATCTTAAATAATAAAATAATTATAACTTTGCATTTTCTCTGGTATTAAATCTCTGAAGATATTGACCAAATTTCCCAAGCCTATAGTACACTATGAGTGTGATACATACTTAGCCTACATTATGGGGGAAAAAAGCTCTTTGGATCCCCTAAAGAGTGAGAAGAGAGGATGGAGAAGTTTCATAGCAAGGCAATCCATAATCTTCTAGTATCGACAAGGTTGAGAAGCATAGGAGATTGAGATGAAAGACCATTGGGAAGGCGAACGTTTGAATGTAATATCGGATGGATCTAAGAGAACTGGATATTGGTGATATGAACTAGATAGGGAACCAATGGAAAACATTAGTAAATGCAACAGTGAATCTGCGAGTTCTGAAATAAGAGTGAATTAGTGAATGAGTGATTGGGGTGGAAATGAGTGATCGAGCGAGCGAGCGAAAGAGTTAGTGTGTTTGTTAATTAATTAGTTATGTACATATTTATTAGTCTGACTTCGCTCAGATTAAAAGCAGCAGAATGTTTTAATCAGGTTATAAAATTGTCAAAAAACGAAACGTATGGCATACCTAGATAACATTATATTGAGATACAAGTATGTTAAGTGCACGATGGCAAAATCCGTCAAGTTCGAAGAAACAAGTTGTAAGCGACTTCTTTAAATTTCTGATAATATGTTATTATCTTAACGCAAATGTATTGTATACTATAGTTTGTATATCGTCATTAAAATTAATTTGTTGATAATTCTGAATATTTCATAAATATATTTGCTAAACATTCTTTAGTGAGCGATCAAATTGGTTACTCAGTCAAAATAAATGCAGGATTGGAATTTGATTATACTGGCATAGAAAATAATAAAAATTTATAATTTAATTAAAATTATAATTCAGAATTTCTACTTAAAAAACAAATGACAAACGCAATATACAAACATAGCTTGCTGTAAAAACGTGAATATTACAGACTCGATATGGCTTTAGATGTTGAAGCGTTCCTAAATAAAAATGAAATAAAAACAGTATAAAAGTGAAAAGTTGTAATATAATACTAGAAAACTTTGTTTCGGTTTCTACACAAACAAAAGAAATCGCAGTGCTGTTGTGAGCGTTTTTGTCAACTTACGAAACATGTAAACAGCTAAGGTAAGTAGGAAAAAGCGCACGATCTTCCAATTAATGTATTAACATTCGTTATAAATCGCAACTTGCGCCCTCTATGTTGAATAATCAGTGTAACACAAATCCTCGCGTCATAGGTAGCTCAAGTGACCAATCGGCCGATATTAAGCACCATTTTCTATTTTCCACTAATATATTTTCTTCTAATACATTTCATTTAATATAATTTCCACTAATGAAATAAAGGTTTTAAAGAATAATGAATACATAATCATGCGTATTTAATTGAATTTTTAACTGTTACTATGTATTAGTAGTAAATATTATTGACAACAACAAGAATACATTTCTTCCTCAGCATAATCTAATGATCATTGGTATATATATATATTTTTGGTCATCTTACATTTTCCATTCTTTGTACATGGCCATACAATTTAAGCGTTTGATTTTCAATCCTCTTAATAACAGATGTGGAGACATTCATTTCTCTCCAAAGGAATTCATTTGTTATTTTATCCTGTTTTGTTTTTTGGAGGCTTCTTCTAAAATAATCAAATTCAACTGTTCTAATTTTATTCTTTTGTAATTCCGTCAAAGACCAAGTTTCACTTCCATATGACAAAATATTCTGTATTATGCTCTTATAAATTTTCATTTTAGTTTCCTTTGTAACGAAACATTATACAGAAATGATATTTTTTTTGTTAATATGAATTAAGCAATACTTTTAGTTATTAATCCGAAAAAAAACTTTATAATTTACGTAAATATTATAATTATTTAGAAAAACATTCTATAATTTAAGAAGATTTGTTCTTTGGGCAATTGGTGCCACAGAGAAAAGCTAATAGAAAAATCTACTTAACTACGTGCTAAATTATATCTATAAAAACTGGATGTAATAAAAAAAAGTTATATCTCGTAGGCTGCGATGGGCAGGACATGTGACATCAATAGGAAATGAAAGAGGAACATGTATACTTCATGTATGAAAACCAGAGGGAAATCGCCTAGTAAATAGGCCAAGAATGAGGTGAGAATAACAATCATCATTTGAAGAAGGTAAATTAAACAGAGAAAATATTAATTCAGGTTACGGATGTATAGAAAGCTCATACTTGCGCACCCTGATCCTCTGGTTTGATAGTGTCAGTGAGTTATTTATTCGCTTTCTATTGACATATTTGAAAAATAACATAGTAACAATTCATAATGTATGTTCGGTAATATGTCACTTTCGAATGGGTGGTGAGTAAGAAATGAGGATGGATAGAGTAACACATTAAGCTTGGCTCACCTGTATATGTTGCTCCGAAGTTTTAGTGCACCATATTTTGGATTTCCTCTACTTATTTTCCATAACTATTAATGGTCCATAAATTACAATCCATATATATTTTTAACAAGCGAAAATCTATATAACTGGCGAAGTGACGTCTCTTTTTTTTTTTTCCTTCTTATAAAAAAACTCCTCAACTCGAGTCCGACACAGAGCTAAGTCGAAGGATGGTCGTACTGTCTCAGAGGTGACCCCACATTGAGCCAAACCCTCATTTGGGGAGGTCCTCCATACCCTTGTTAGTCAAAAAAGTATTATGTGACCCAAAGGTTTAACATCCTCTCTCAACAGGTAGTTTCACTGTAAGTCCCGGGAGACATGCGACAAGTAAAAGTACCTAAAAGGGAGATGTTAAACTAAGAACAAGAAATAAATAATATTTCATATAGGTCTAATAATTCAAATATAAATGATCAATTGTAACATAACATACATGTGACTAAATTATTTATAGTATTAAAGTGATATACTAATGCTTTGCGATCCAGATTTTTTGGCATATGCTTTATAGTTTTGGAAAATATTCATAAACCTTAAATAACAAGAAAACTGTCAACCATTGCATGCAGAAATCTACCTTGAAATTTCTTCCAGAGAAGCTTTGTGATGTACAAAGGCCGTGTCCGAAAAAATATCTGTCGTCTGTTAGACACTAAAATCAAGCGCCAAAAATCTCACTTAAACTGTAGGGAAGTAATACAGCTCCTGTATTGGCAGACTAGAAAATTCTCACTACCCGCCGTCCGAGCCGCGTCCAGCCTCACTTCACACCGTGCTTAACTCATGCAGAAATATAAATCTGCTCCGTAGAGTGAGCTGTCATCGATTTAAGAGCCTTCCAGTTAAAAGCGGCAGATACGTTTTTGGACACGGCCTTGGTACATCACAACGCTTCTCTGTAAGAAATTTCAAGGTAGGTTTCGGCATGTGATGATTGACAGTCTCCTTGTAAGAAACTCAATCCGAGGGTCAATAGAACCCGGGTCCGCTACTTAAGAACAACGATGTTACCCTTAGATCAACCCAATAGTCTCTACACATTTTTAATACTTTAATAACACTGGCAAACATGAATTTTCTCATGAGTACCAATAGTTGTACTTATTGCAGTTTTTATCGTGTTTTCAAATATGTATTCAGAATTTCTCCATCGCCCATAGATTTTTTTCATTTCAATTTAAATTAATGGATTTAAATAATTATTTTTTAATAAATATTTTTCGTCAATTTGTCTATTGTAAAATAAAACGGGGAACACTTTCGTCAGGAGATTTCAGCTCTGGAAAAGAGATATCAAGGCAAATGGAATCCTAATATGCTGGCCGATTATTGTTGGACCATCACGAGGGATGCTTCACAGGTGAAATATAGCAGAAAATCGTCATTTCTTACTTTATAGGTGAGTCTGAATGTTCAAATATTGTAGAGGTACGAATGTAGAATATATTAAAGTATTTGACATTATAAATTCCTGTTTTTTCGGAAACCTTATGTAATGGAGAAAAAACCGATATCATATTTGAATTCAGGAGAACAAATACTATCAGAATCACATTTTTTTCTTCCCGATATAAAAAAAAAGGTTTATTTTTTGTTGTAATACAATTAAATGCGTTTATTACAGTGCTTAGAATATAACAATAATAATGAGTTCATCATTCGCATGGTTTCAGTGTTCCATGAAACTCATTCTCGGAGTACCGTATAACAATATTATTGTTTTACAAGTCTGCTAGCTTTACGAAGTTAAAAAAATATTCTACATGGAATTCAACACAGACGTGTTATATTTCGACTTTCTAACATGTTTCTCTTTATATTTAAAATAATCGATAATGTTTCACAAGCTGTACAAGAAGTTTGTGTATTCTCCCAAGTTAACATCTGCTACAATAAAAACTATTTTTAATTAAATTTAGCTTGGAATTGATTTCAAAATGTAACTGAAATAAAGCTTAGCAACCAATGTAATCTACAGTAGTTGCACCATTTGTGCTGTGAACGCAGTAATTCCAGAAATCGTAAATGGACATAACATATACTATCATAACTATAAAACAGAGTTACTATCAATGATAAGCTATATAGATGAAGATCAGGCGCCGCCGACAAAATGCAAGGCGATGCATCAGTAGGTTATGTTTATCCATTTCTGCTATAAGTGCAACATAAAGACCAAATAGTTTATTTTGTTTTATAATCTTTCTTTTTTATATACACTTTAACATCTATGGCCATATCTCATCTAGAATCTTTGATTATATTCCTATTATAGGATATAATTTTTGTTTTATATAGTAGAAGGTGAATAAATGTACTTATTATTTTTATTGATGAATAGCTTCCACTAATGGAATTACATAGCCTGCTCCTAACATAAGATTCTTCATTATAACGCATCTTATCACTTTTTAAGTAACTCATTGGCACTACTCAACCCGCGGTTCATGGCCGCGAGATACAAGCTTTTCATACAACCCAATCCTGAGTAATTATCTCCTATATAATTCACCTCCTTCAAAATATGGTAAATGTTATTTTCCCATCTCATTCTAAGCCTACCTACTGAATGCTTTACATGTTTTTTTTTTCTATAAGAAATTTCCGTTTCCCTCTTTCAATTCCAATTCATACCATATGCCCTGTTCATTGCAGTCTACGAGACATAACTGTTCTTATTCATCTGGTTTCGCATAAAGTAGTCATCTCCATTCACCTGTCTGATTCCCAAAAATGTTGTCCAATAATTTTCCCAAGAATTTTATTCTTAAATACTCAGTATTTTCTCCTCTCTTAAAATAGGAGGGGCATGTTTCGCAATCATATAGGGCCTAATATAAATGGAAAGTAATAATAATAATCATCATCATCATCGTTATCAAGAATTAGACCATAAGATCTGTTCCGATCTCAAGCTAGAATTGGTCTGTCCATATTTGACGGTTTTCCTACATTTCTTCGTCCTAAATTCTATTGATGTAGAATGGATAAAGTAATCGTTTTATATATTTTTGTTTAACAATTTTGAGAGAAGATGAGATAACAAGAGCCCTAATTAATTATAGAATGCGTCTTCAGACTTGAGCCTATGTTTATTTTTTTTGTGCACCTCATTCGTAGGTAGGTCTATTCTGAATTCAGCTTCTTCAAAATTAATATAATTTATCATTAATGTCCATTTCCGTTATATAATGATTTTATAGGTATATCACTCTCATGTAGCTTATATAATATAATGTTATATTTGATTTATTTTTCAAATAATGTAAATACGAGTGACTGCTCATACTTGAACCCAGATTTAAATATATGTTACCTCTGTAATTTATGAATCAATATTCTTGAATACGGAATATTTTTATAAAACACGTACACGTTTGCACACAGATATATTAACACAAACTTATCTGGAAAGAAGAAAATAAACTTCAATTAAGAAAAAAACAAAATCATATAAATTTAATTATGTGTGAGGCACTATAAAACTAAGTCTGAAGGGAATAGAAAATATACACTTTTAAAATTTCATAAAACAATGGCGGTTCCAACACTACTATTTCGATCGGAACAGCGGGACTTAATAAAACATCTCAAACGAAGAGCAGAAACTTCAGAAATGAGCTTCTTGAGGGTGTATCTGGCTATACAATAACAGATAGGAAACGAAATGAAGATATAAAAGCAGAAGTAAATATATTCAAGTTGTTAGGTAGGTTTACACAATATAGAGACGAATGGATGGACCACATCAATGGAATGGATGACAACAGAATCCCAAAATAGATTCTTCACTACAGAATTCAAGGAGAAATAAATGCAGGAAGACCCAGTATAATATGGACAAACGAATTCTAACATGAGATCAGAACAGAACTTAAGCTCTAATCCTTGATGTTGATAGAAATTAAAACAAAAGACAAAAAATGAGCTTAACTGTAACATTAGTGAAGTGAGAGTATTTCAATTGACATTAATTCGATTATTCAAGCGACGTTTGTTATATATTTAATAAGTTTGAATGTAATTCCAGCAAAGATAAATATAACTGAAGACCTTGAAATTGTAAAATATATAAACAACACCTTACTTCTTAATGAGAACGCATCCCAGTCGTACAACCCGTTATACTAAATCGTCAAAAACAAGTCAGTTTCTACTTAAGACGCTTCGAGTATACAACGTCGTAAACAATAACTAGTAGCAGATACTCAACCTCCTAATGATGGAAGTTAACTTCCGAAACGCCTCCAGATAACATTTTAAATTTAATAGTTTAACACAGTTGAGGACGACGGCAACTGCCATAAGGTATATATTTTAATTTTTTTCTTATAAATGTATATACTACAAAACGAGAACATTGGTTTGTGCACATTCTATTTTGTAGAAGTATCAATTGGGAATTAGCTATGAAAGAAGAGCAAGTGTTTCTATTGGGGTATGAGTTTAACGAGAATTAAAATGTTAGTGAAAATGTGAAAATCAGATTTCCATTAGCGTTTTCCTAATTCTAGGATTCAGATTCACGATACTACAGGAAATGTTATCAGACATATTTGTGAAACAGAATCGGTTTATTATGCGGAAGAGAAGAGAGATGACCTATTAAGGGAGCCAGAAATGTGGTAGAATTTCAAATAATATATCCGGGAGTCCAAACACATCAGAAATTTGGCGATAGCGTCTAAGTAACGGTAAATTAACATTTTAGGACTTTATCAAATAAATTAGTTATTTTTCAAAATAGGCCTATATATAAAATTATCGGATTATGAACACAAGATGAGAAAATCATTTCCTTCATCAAAATTGATAATATTGTTTAAATTTCAATATAATTTCTTAAGCATTGATATAATTAATTCTGAATTGAACTATCCACACTAATGTTTACCCTATAAAATGACGATCTAATTCCAGACGCGAGTCTGAGTTTGACAACACCATGAACTCGCATAGAGAAGGCACGGGTTCGATCCCGGTCTGGTCAAGTTACCTGGATGAGGATTTATCGGGGTTTTATTCCTCACGGAATATAATATTCTTTCACTTGAATTTTAATGCTTTATAGTAAATTTGATTCTGTTTCTTTCGCTCATGTATCCCTCTACAAACACCACTCCATATATGTAAGTAGTTCCCAAATATATAATCATTAGAGAGCGGATTTAGTACCGATGACTTACTTGTACTAGTAGTAACTGTACAGGAACAATTGGAAGGGGGTGAGATGGAGTGTATCATATGTCTGCATACCTATCGGACGATTCTTCTGTAATATAAATATTAGGAAGCAATATAAATTGCATAATACAAAATATATACCACACAGCGCAACGTTTACCTCCAGACATAACATCATTGTTGCTGCGTCGCACGGACGTAGATACTAGCAATATACAGTAAGGAACAAACAGCTAATGAAGCCCTTGCCCAACTTACTTGGGTAATAGCTGCTCTTCTTTCTACGCCATAGACTGACGTGAAGCGAATGTATGCGGGATTACACGACATTAGTTCGGAAATAATCCACAAACAAAGCAGCTCAATGTTGCGCTGTGTCGGATAGACTTAGGTTATACATTGCTTACAAGTAATGAAACGTTTTAAGACAAAGATAGCCCAATCGCATGCACATTTGTTTTCGTTTTAGGTGGCACTTCACTACACGTAAGATCAAATACGCGCAATAGCAACTACCTTCCTACTCTACAATAGCCCCTCTTATTTACTGAATGAAACGTTGTTTACTGCATATAGTTTTATACAAGACAGAGCTCTCTTCATTGCCTGGTACGTATGCAGCTGTGTGATACACTCCATCTCACACCCTCGTGCGCATTCCCGTATTGTCTGTAGTAATACAAGTAAATTTTCGACATTGTGGAACAGATTCCGCTCTCCGCTAATCATAAATAAATAAGTAATGTAATTTATTTTAACAGAGAAATTCAAATTCCTCTGTGATCCATGAATGAACACCAGAACTATATGTTGGTTTAGTATGTTTCATACTTCGAAACAATATCAACTTAAATTCACTTACAAGTGGTGTTCGAAAATCATGGATAGAGTTTACAGTCAGTGTGTCTGTCTATAACCATGCATCTCCGTGTGGGGCAAGGGGTTTCTCTAAGGAGTTACTTAATCCAGTTAATTTGTTTTTCACTCATTTCTCTATAAGCGTATGGCATCATGTTAACTCATCGCTTCTAATAAACATCTAATAAGCAATTAATGTAGGCCTACTACTTGGATGTGCAAGGCCATTTAATTTTGTTCAGAGACTATTTTAGGTTTGAGATTTTTTACGACCCCAATAATTTAAAGATTAGGGGACCATGGCTTAAAGTCTCTCCCGTAGGACTTATCCCTTCATCTTAAAACTCCATTGATCCTGGCCGGGACAGGGTTTCTTAGTGAGATATTTTCAGTTTTTCTTCATCTCAAGAGAAATATCACAAAACGATAAGACCCAAATAGTCTCCGAAAACCATCCAATCATCCATATCTAATTCCCCTTGTTTTGTATTAATGTAAGAGTGAGAGGTTTGTCTTGCCATATATGATCGTGCTATCACGCAGATGACTCTGGTATTGAGAGCTGAAAACTCAACCCGGAGGCCCTCATGTCCCTGGGTGATATACAATTATTTAATCCATAGGCAAATAATCTAATCCTTAGATCTCTGAGATGTACATAGTTTACAGTACCGAAAAAAGTATCACGTTAAATTGCAGAACAAAAAATATGTACAAAGATAACCATAACGATTAAATTAAAAAACAGCTTTTCTGAAGAGGGAATTACAAACCGTGGTGTGAGACAAGGCTGCCCTCTCTCGCCACTTTTTTTGCATCGATATTAACGAAGTATTATGATGTTGGAACAAGAAGTATAAATTTGGAATATGAATATAAGAAAATACAAAATTAAGCAAATTATTGTTTGCAGATGACGAAATAATAATTGAAAATTCAGAAGATGACTTACAGAAGTCTGCATGGACTTCATAAAATTACAAAAGAATATGGACTGAATGTATTTACAGAGAAAACAAAATTTATGGCATTTCAAAATGTTGATTCTGTCAGAAGTAACATTGTATCTCACAATAAAATTTTGGAGTACGTGAATAATTTTAAATATATATCTAGGATGCAATAACTCATATGAAGACGAAAAGGATGTAAATGCAAAAATATCAATGTTTTAGGATTTTGGGGTTAATAAATTGTATCTTCAAGCTAGAGTTAGTCCAAAAACGTTAAAGACTAAAAGTGTATAAACTACTGCCTCTTTCAACTCCTTTTTATGATAGCAACATAACGATATACAGAGACTTGATTTGTTGAAATGCGAAATTCGAAGGACTGCAAGAAACACTTTTCTAGATAATAAAAATGATGACATCTTAGAAAAAGTACGCATGGAACCATTAGGAAGCAAACTTTCTGATTATAAGTCATGATGGATGCAACATGTTCATCGAATGGACGATCACAGGATAGACAAGCAAATGTAAGCTATCAACCTGCAGGAAGAAGAAGACCAGGACGTCCACACAAAATACTTTTGGATGGTGTTTCTCTTAGGCCGAAACAGGTCAACAAATGGTCTAAATTCGTGAATGGACTATGATGATGAAAAATTAACAAATATAGCAAAAATATCGTTATTTTTCTTTTGGCAAAATATAACTAAAATTGGATCAATATAATTAAAATTTGAAAGTATATACAATTCTATACTTTCCCAGTGCACTATATGGAATGGAAATCTCTTCCATCCTATGTCAGAGACTTCCAAACTTTACCATCGTTTAAAAATAAACTGATAATAAAATTATTAACAGAAATATCTCACTAATATTATTATTTTTTTGACAAATAATAATTTGTTTTTCTTTATCCATTACAAATAGTATTATCATCATCATCATTATTGGTTCTACAGCCCGTTGCAAAGCCTTGACCGCCCCTACAATGCGCCTCCATTCGTCCCTCTTCTCCGCCTTCCTTCTCCATTCTCGTACACCCAGTGTCCTCAGGTCCGGTCCAACGCTGTCCAGCCATCTAATATTAGGACGTCCGACTCTTCGGTTTCCAATTATGGTTGTCAATGTGACTTTACGACATGTGTCTGATTCCTCTTCCCTGTAGAGATGTCCCAGCCATCTAATTCTTGTCACCTTTATTGTTTTAATGATATCAACATCACCATATTGTATATATAATTCATTGTTATATCTAATTCGCCAGTTTCCACTCTCACATATTGGGCCAAATATGTTCCTTAATATCTTTCTTTCAAATATTCTAATTTTGTTTTCTTGAGTTTTTATTAGGGCCCAAATTTTACAGCCATAGATGGCAACAGGTCTCAATAAAGTTTTATACATTTACATTTTTGTTTGGTGATTTAGATATCGGGAACTGAGTTGTTTTTAAGTCCAAAATATCCTCTGCTGGCTAACATTAGTCTAATATTAAAATAGTATTAAGATGTAGCAATATTTTTACCTAATGTATCTTGCTTACATAAAAATGATACATTAATTCATCAGAGTTTATTACAATGTATTTATTTTTCTTTTATAGTAGATTCGAGCTGTTGTTACTTTTAATTTTAGTTGTCTTTAATTTTATTGTATTATTATCATTATTATTATTATTATTATTATTCAGTTTATTGTTTAGTACGTAATATTATTGTAATGTTTTGTACTTAAATTTTGTCCTGAGTGAAAGAGGACGCCACATGACCTTAAATCCACCAGGCTAAATAAACAAATAAATGTTCTAAATACGTTCTACATTCTCTGCAGATTTATTAATTTACTACAGAACAAAACATGAAAACTTTATTTACATGTTTTATCTGAAAGATTAATTTCCCAAGCATTGAGAATATTAACAGATAAATGACACACAAAAGAGTGGATTCAGCTGTTCGCGGATACCGCCCAATATTCACACCAATATGCTATTGATCGACACGTGGATGCTGTATAGATTCAAACCCCCACATTGAATTTATACCCTGTTTAATTCCGTCTAAGCGATCCAGACGTAACAAGCGTACTCCGACCACAAAAGGTGTTATTTCCTACATAAAGTTTTAATTATACACTGTAACTGTTTTTGTAGCGAGCTCAGAAAATTTGAAAGGCAGATTAGCAGTCCATTTTAATCGGTTTTCCTTAACTGAGAACTGTTTTATTCTAGTATTCAATTGTGGCATAAAGTTTTGATTTCATGTTTCATTATCAGTGAAAAGAGTTTTGTTTCTGTATTGTGATCAGAGGCAAATTTTAATTCATCTGCTGATTAATGTAAAATATTCAACATTCTGTATGTACAAGTTATTAATTTAATAAAATTCAAAATTAATTAGTCATGTAAAATGAGCTAATTACTTTTTTATATCCAGTTATAGAGTCGATATTCGTTTTCATTGAATTAATATGCACGAGCAAACCCATGGGCATATAATTGTGTACCGTATAGTTTTTATGTTGAAATATAGGATATTGCTAATTTAAAAGTCAAAATATATTTTTTTAATGATAATATATGAGTGTAAGAACTAATAATGAATATTCAATCAAATTATACTCCAATTAACTCGTTATTTCATGTATCTGTGTGTGTGTGTGTGTGTGTGTGTGTGTGTGTGTGTGTGTGTGTGTGTGTGTGTGTGTGTGTGTGTGTTTGTGTGTGTGTTTGTGTGTGTTTGTGTGTGTTTGTTACAAGAGGTCCGTAGTAGCAAATGTCGCTTGTGTATTCTGCGACATTTTCAAAATTCTAATGTATTAAAGAAAATATCGAAGCCAAATGAATTATTACCATGCATATATCTCACCAAATCAATTTCTGATTAAGAGTATAGTTTATGGTGTTAGATCTGTCAGAGTAATTAAAATATTTTGATTAAGATCACTTTACTATCAGTATTATTATTTTTAATGCTAGAATTCGCCCAAAATGTGTTACGGATAAAAAATAATGTTAATCAGGATGTAAATTAATTAAACAAAAGACATTTACCTTGTTATAGAGGCATTAAAACAAAAATTTATAGTAGGGTATCCATTGACTCAGACAAAAAATAACATCTGAGACAGCCACTCGACCCTGGAATTTCCTCCCATCTTATATCAAGGACTGCTCGACTCAAAAACAGTTCAAAATAAAACTCACTTAATATTTCCTTAGACAATATAATATATTATTGTGTTCCATGCATTCTTTTGTTACTCCTTCATATTTTAAACTTTTCTTACCAAGCCAATTACTTAAACAAATTACAGGTTATTATTATTGTTGTTATTAATACTCGTACTATTATTAATATTAGTATTTTTTTTCTTTCCCTTGTCAACTTTATATTGTGTAGCCTACATCTATTATGTAACATTAATCAATATGTAGATAATTCATAAATTGTTATTATATGTATAATTTAACCTAGTGAAGCGCAAGAGACGATCATTCGGTCTTAACTCCAGCAGTTTTTTTTTTTTTAATTTAGGAATATTCCACAATACAGTGTTTCTCCTTCAACCCAAAGTGATTTGTCGCCAGAGGTTCCTGTCTAAACCATCTTCTTTCCTCAAATCTCTAGCTTCCATACTTCTCTTCACTCCATATATCCATCGTTCTCTAGGCGTGCCTCTTCCACTTCTTCCATTAGCTTTCCAATTAAGAAACTTCTTTGGTATCCTCTCTTCTTCCATTCTTATGAGGTGTCCATACCATTTCAAACCTTTTTCTTCTATTTTTCCTAATTGTTTTCCCAACTTGAATAATTTCCCATATTGTGCTGTTTCTGATCTTATCCCTTCTTGAAATTCTTGTCGATCGTCTCCAAAAATTCATTTCTACTGCTAACAGATTGTTCGCTTGTTTTCAGGTAAAATAAATAAATAAATAAATAAAAATTATTAGTTAAAGCTGTTTATAAATGTAAACTATGCGTATTTCCCACCAAATAATGTCTGAATACAATAAGACTTTATTCTGTCAAAATAAATATAAAATTATTATTATTATTATTATTATTATTATTATTATTATTATTAATAATAATAATCAGTTTTTGTAGTCGCAGAACGGGCATCATCACCCAATACTGCATTCGGAAGATTATTATTATTATTATTATTATTATTATTATTATTATTATTATTATTATTATTATTATTATTATTATTATTATTATTATTATTATTATAAACCAGATTCACCCAATTTGAGCCATGAATAAAAAAATAAGGGATTAGTTGAGACTTACATGCATACTATCAAGCAGGATATGAATTAATTAAACAAAATAAACTTACTATGTTATAGAGGGGTTTCAAAAAATTAAATTGAGACAAGGAACCCAGTGTCTCAAGTAAAAAAAATATCTGAGTTATCAGTGGTTAAAGTTGTTAAAATTTAATAAGAATAATCGAACATTAGGGCAATTATATGGTGCATGCTGCTAGACGATCGTCTCTCGCCACTGGGTCTAGAGATTGAGACTCGAATACTCCATATGGGTTTCGTGGTGGACGAAACATGGCTTGGACAGGATTTAATCGGGATTTCTCGCGTTTTACCCTACCAAAAATTTCATTCCACCATTTCCCCATACTCACCTCATCCATTTCATTTCATTTCCTTCATCCGCTGTTGTGACGGTGCGTCATACGAGGTCGGCCGGCAACCTTGTCGTTCACAGACCTCTAAAAATATCAGGCTTCATTTCATTACATCCCTTGACCGATCCTGAGTTGGACATGAATTGAGGATATTATTATAATTCAGCATTAAGATGAGTCCGTTTCACCGGAATCTCAAACTCGCCACACCACAGATGGGAAATTCCATCCTATTATGCTTTTGTACAGTTCAATCAGATTTATGTTTACTCCGCTGTGTTTTTGTTGTGGTGATCTCGCCCTTGTGTGGGTAGAGGTCATTAGTGCAAAAAGTCATTTCTAACAGCATATTATACTGTCAAAGACAAGGCACACATCGTAATTTAATACGCTACAACCCGGAAGGTCAGCAGTTCGAGTCTCAGTGGGGTCAGGATTTTTCAACTAGCCTAAACTTTCTAGTTGTAACAATTTTTAAAGCTCGCAGTTTGGAATGGCTGGGACATGTGTTAAGCTCCTAGATAATAAAACATAAACTTTTATAAACAAAGTAAGGAGGAAGGAGACAAAGTGGAAGGCCCAGATTAAAATGTATGGATGACGTTGAAATTGTCCCTGCAAGAACAGGTAGGAAAAGAAGCAACAGTAAAGCAGTAATCCCTATTGCTCATTCAATATAATAAATTAATCAATTCAAAATAAAATAGAATGTAAAAAAAACATTAGTTTGATTCTTGATATTAGAAGACAATTTCTTAAAATATGAGTGAAAAGATGGAGGCAAAAGTCATAAAATGAGCTGTGTGAGCAGCGATCGTTAACGAGGTTATAGTCAAATTTTAAGGGTCGTTACGCCAAATGAAGAAAAATAAATCTTCTGGTTCAGCATGGCCTTGGATTCTACTCAATCTCTAAAGGGAATTTGTTACTAAAGTCCAGCCACTGGACCTCCGGCTCTGACACTGCTCTTCACGCCGCTATAGCGCGCTTATAAGGTTTGAAATTTCTGAGATGTTGTCAGCTGCATTTCTGCTAGCCGAATACATAAAGCGGCCCCTGCCACTGAACATCCATATTGGCAACACTGTCGTGAAAACGTCAGAGCTGGAGATCCAGTTGTTGGACTTTAGTAGTAGTAGGACTTTATTAAACTAAAAGTAAGATACATATAATGTTATTTACAAACACGGGTTCATGGGCAGTAAGCCGTACGTGCTGTTGACAGTCCGTTTCAATAAGGTAATGTTTGATAATAATATAACGTAAAACAAATAGTAGCAGACGTTTGATCTGGGGTAAAAACTGTTGTCACATAGGGATGACAACCCGGTTGACGTCTCGTATTTATCATCTAGAAAGGTTGGAATATTAATCTCCTACTACCCCAAGGGCCTCCAAGGCCAACAGTGGGTTCACTTTACCTTACAACCAGAGACATTAAAATAATGTTATGGTTCTGGCATCATTGCGTACTTGTACACCCTTAGACAAAAAATGAATCATCTCTCGATTCTATCAACCGATCAGGGAACTTCGTGAGCACTCGCAGAAGCCTTATTCACATTAACATGTTTTCAGTAATTGTACTGTGTTGTTTGCTAGTTAACGCAGTGCACACTCAAGTAACATAAAAGAGAGAGCTAGCCTTTGTGTGTTTTCGTAGTCGAGAGGTTAACACACAACATCTGCGTTCGTAACCTCACGGGTTCGAGATTCCCGTTCTACTTTTTTTTTTACTGAATGTTAGGATAGCATTTCGCCTGTAACATAGTTTCATATTTAATTTTATATTTGAGTTTTATGGCTTTAATGCACACACAAAACACACAAATGAAAACCATCTAATAATTAAATGAAGAAAGAAAATAATATCTTCTAAAATGAAAACTTTAACAAAATTAATATGGGGTGTATGAACCCTCGGCATCTGTTACCGCCCTCAATCTGCGGGGCATTGATGGAATCAAATTTCTACAGTCATGTGAACTTTCGGCTAGAGCATCCCAGACGTCCTGAATTTGTGCCCATAAGCCATATTTCGTCTTTCGTGCATCTTGCAGGACAATTAGAGTTCATTATAAACAAACTTGTTAGAGGCTATTGCTTTTGCGCAGAACGTGTGCGCATCAGTCTATTAAAATCAATACATTTACATCACCTAGAACAAACCCTGAATGTGGTAAAATAATTGTTACAATAACGACATTAACATTGATTTAGTTCATTTGTCAAAATAAAATGTATTTAATCCATGAAACATTTTAATATCACGAAAAAACTACATAATTGAGGACGCGAACCTGCGACCTTCATTAACAGAAACAGTGACTGCATGCTTTACCGCTGACCTAACAGGGCACATAGGTGTATCTTCACTCAGTTCGTGCCACATAACGCAGTAGCTCAGGGCCTGCACAATTATGACTAGTTTACTAGTGTGAACCCAGCGCTGTGTCGAGTAGGACATAGAAGAAATATGCGTTCAGGAGATGGCTCATTTTGTTTTTGTCTAAGGGTGTACATACGAGTATAACAAAGAAAAGGGTCGTTTATACAGATACTCATTATACAGCCTAAGTTTGCTTAGATCAACACAAGCTATGAATTGAATAACATAAGAAGTGCACTATTTCCGTGTTTTTACCAAGAGCTCAATGCGAATATAGGACAGCAACTAGATCGGAGAGTAGTTACTTCAGAGTTACCAGAAAACAATGTATACAGCAATACTGTTGATGTATTAGTCTACAAAGCCGTAATAGGTGAGAACGGTATCACTAGTATAGCGAGCGGGAAAAATAATACCAGACTTAGACAGTAAACTCCGCAAAACATGAAAAGTTAAACACGAAATTAATTTGACACTTTTGTTTAGAGTAATCAGCAGTAGCGGAATTGATTAAGGCGGTACGCTGCAAGTCGGATGATAAAGTGTTCGAGTTCCGGTGGTGTCAGGATTTTTGAACTGGCCTAAAACTTCTGGAGACAATGGATCTGGGTTCGATTCAGTATCTAACAGAAATGAGTAGCAGACGATATTTCAAGAAGTAAAGTCGGCCGTGGTAAACACGGCTGACATCAAGAGACTATTGTCTAAAATGTTGGAAACCTTAACTGTTTACGATAATGTGTTGACATCTCTCGGTGAGTTCATAAACCTTGCGGATGCACACTTATATTCTGTACAACTTACATTCTTGAGTGATCTATTGCAATAAAAGCAGGAAACAGCACGGATATGCATAATACATCTTCCTTTTTTTAAGTTGGCTATTCGTTTCACCCATAGTGATCTAGGGCTACAAGTTCCAACAATAATTAATATGTCAATATTTAGGTTAGATTTACATCAATTTCTCATTAAATGTTAAGGAATTCTTTCAGGATTCCTTTAAAAAATATTAGCATAACTTGAGTATTACAGGTATTTAAAGTATTCTGACGTAATTTATGTGTTTAATTTTTATGCAGGCGATCATTACATAATCCTCCATCATTTATTTTTTCTTAAGTATATCATTAACATATTTTTGAATGCTTAGTTATATTTCTCTCAACATCTGCTTGGTCAGAGCAGACTGTTTGAAAATGTCCGTCGTCGTGGCGTAGTCGGTAGAGTCCCTACCTTCCACTCCGGCAACCCGGGTTCGATTCCCGGCGGGGTAGGGGATTTTAAATCTCCACCTTGGGTCTGGGTGTGTGTCCTGTCCTTGTGTCTACATGTGAGAATGAAATAAAGTTAACAAAAAGGTAAAACAATAAAGTTAAACAATAGGGTAAAACAAAAAAAAGGAAAGACAGCGTAAAATGAATAGGAGACAAAAAAAAACAAATAAACGCCGGAAGTTTATCTTAACTCCCCAATCGAACAATAGTAAAGAGATTTGTTTACCTATTGCAACTAACCAAGTATACTCCTGAAATTATAGGGGGTTATAATGTGTCCGGGGACTCAAAGAATAACAGAAGCGTTAAAACCATATGAATGTTACAAATGTTAGTAAAAACATATTAATGTTTGCTATTATACATTAAAGAAGGAGGAGACAAAAATAAAAAGAGGACGAATATTGAGCTTTCATTTGTTTTCGCGTCATATTGTAGTTGTTAAACTCCACTATCAAACATATCTGTTTCCAACAACTCGATGACAGCTATGTTATGTTGACATTTTGTTCAAAGTGAATAACGTTGTATCTCAGTTTTGAATGGGGACGAACAAATCTCATATGTCAGTCTTCATATGACATCAAAGTCCAGTGAATTCACAATTATGAAAATTACGAGCTATGCTGTAAACTTTTAAAATGTTGAGTACAATATAGTGTGACCTACTTTCAAGAGATTTTATCTGTCCACTTTAGTTCATTTCCATAATAAAAACGGCAGTTTTAAATATAACATCTTCCTTTTTTATCATATATAAAAAATATAAACTGGAATAGGGAACACATTCATAGATGTTACAAGCTCTATTATATAGAATGATAATAAATAATAGTTTAAGAAACTAAAACAACACGCTTTATTAGAAAACCGAACTAAAAAATAAAAAAGAATTTTAATTTCCAACACGCTTGGGATAAAATTAAAGTGGTCAACAAAAAAATCATCTCCAACACATATAGAATAGAACTAGAGTTATCTACAAAAAAATAATTTTACCATTAAAAGCGTGGGGTGCGCTATATCAATTAGTATATTTGATAATATTCAGATATTGGTAAAAGTAAAGTCTCTAAGAAGAAAACGTAAAAACCATAAAAAGCACCCCACGCATTTGATGGCACATTATTGTTTTTATAGATGACTCTAGTTTTATTCTAGATGTGTTGGAGGTAATTTTTTGGTTGACCACTTTAATTTTATTCCAAGCGTGTTGGAAATCAAAATTATTTTTCATTGTTTAGTTCGGTTTTCTAATAAAGCGTGTTGTTTTAGTTTTTTAAACTATAATTTATTTTTTATTTTTTAGTTTGGTTTTCTAATAAAGCATGTTGTTTTAGTTTTTAAACTTTTTTTTTTATTTTTAGTTTAATTGATTGTCATAAACCGGAATCCCATGAAAACTTAATTGCTTAATACTCTTCTAAAAAAATCCTCCGGCCCGGATTTGAACCAGCAACCTATGAATTACTGAAATTATATACCACTACAGTCCACCGCTCTACCAACTGGGATCTTAGAATGATTGACTAAAAAGTCGGTAAGTCCGCAACCTATTATACCGGTTTTTTTCTGATGATTCTGGCCAGGATTTTAGAAAAAAATTATGAACTTATTGTATTGTCATGGGTCGTTTACAAGTATACAAAGTTTCGAGTCGATGCAATGTTTTTAAATGGGTGGAAATCGTGTTCAAAGATTCCGTTATAAGATACAGGTCCGTTACATAGATAGACATATACAAATCCAGCTAATATAAAGCATGTAAAAATACGTGATATGATAGCTCTGAAAAAATCAAGCAGGCTAGTGAATTAGTTTGTGCCACTTGAGAGCAGTTGACGACATAGAGAATAATGTGTTTAACTGCCCTTCAGTATCCATTTCAGTTTTATTAACCGAATGTTATTACATGTAACAAAATGGTATATTTCTCTTAGGTAATGATTCACAGTAGGTACGCCAAGAATAAGGTGGAAGAATAACATTCACCATGAGGAAGATAAATTATACAGGGGATGATTGGATAGCTGAGGATAAAAATGTATGGAGAGCTTACGTCCGCGCGGCCACGAACCTCCGAGTTAGTTAATGTCAAGCAGAGCCATATTTATCTATTTGCCGTTCGTATATCAGAACCTGAAATATTTAAAAAAAATACATGCAAAGATAAGAACATATAAGACTTAATTGCTGCAGTTTAATATTGAATAATTTAATTCCTAACAATATAATGTACAACCACACCTACAATACCCTAGTAAAGCTGCATGCATAGCATGAAAATGCTATGATTGCAGTGAAGGACCTGCCTTCGGGCAGAATTACTATGGATGGATGGATAATGTACAATTTAAAAAAAAAACATTAATATTTAGGCCTACTGTCTCCAGTGGTTGATTGGCTGTTAAAATATTTGACATGATTCATATGATTTGAGGAGCGAGGGGTGTGCATAATATTTGGATATTGGTTGCGGATGTTAATTATCTCCCTATGAAACGCATTGCCTAGTGTATTCTATCGTGCTCTCCAAATAGGAATTGCCACAGTAGAGTAAATAACACGAGAACAGACTTAAGCTCAGTTGAATTACAAGCAACAATAAAGAACAAATGATGGTTATTTATCATAACACGTAGCTGAACTGTTTCTTTGTTTATTAATTCATTGTTTCTTTTAAATAAACTTTAGGTTCTATTTCTATTCAATTAATTGTTTTTCCTCATTTCGTTTTTACACTGCTTTTCCTTCTTGTTTTTACCTGTTTCGTTAACTGTATTTTATTCTCACATATGAACACAAGGACAGGACACCCAGACCCAAGGTGGAGATTTAAAATCCCCCACCCTGCCGGGATTCGAACCCGGGTCACCGGAGTGGAAGGTAGGGACTCTACCGACTACGCCACGGCGACGGACAAATTGCTAAATGGTTCAATAGTGAACGATTCCATTATATATGTACATAGGGCCTTGCATAAGTTGAACACTAATCATTTAGTTCACATCTCGTTAAATTTAAAGGCCATTAGTTAATATTCGATCGGAAAACAAGTGACGTTTAGCTTCGTGATGGCCTATGTGTTAACACATGTTCCCGCTAGAGCCAATTGCCACGGATGCTCACATATATGTGGAGCTTTGGGATAGAATCTACCTACATTAGTGAGCAAGTTAGGGTGAGAAAATGGGCAACTAAGCGTTGGAGGGCAAGTTAGGGTGTGAAAATGAGCGAGTTAGTACAGATTAGTTTACCATTCAATTGTTGTTAGAGGATTTTTGCGATAAGTTGGCAATAGTGTTTGAGCAATGACTAATACATATTTTACATTGCAAATATGCTGCTCTTAGGTTTCTTTGAGCTTAACTTCTTACTTTATTTTAAGGCATTTTTCACTTTTTTTTTTGGGAACAAAATCAACATATATTTCCCTTAAGTAATTACACTGGTCAACAGTGGTTTCGTTGTCCTTGAAATAAGATTAATTTCGGATATATTTATGCTCACAACGCATAAAAATATCAATGGTTTTGTTAGATTTGCTCTGTTTTTTTTTAATCTTTATTTTAATTTTACACTACAAACATCGAAAAATATGAAGAAAAAACAGATATACGTATAATGTGAAATATTTTTTTGAAAAATTAGTATACACCGACGTAAATAGGAAGCAAAATGTCGAAAAACCATGCTATACTTCAGGGAAACGCCTTTTAAAGATTTTCTATTATACTTTTTTTAGGAGACAAACTCTTTTTAAAGACCAGCAGTAATCTGCTATCATGAGACGGTCCCATCTACCCTGATACCTTTCCTCCATTACTTTTAGATCCTGGTGAAAGCGCTCTCCCTGTTCGTCGCTATAATTTCCTAAATTATCCGGAAATCTATCCAGGCGACTGTGGAGAAAGTGTAACTTCATACTCATATTTGCTCCTACAATATTGAAGCTTGTCAACATGTTTTGCACAATTTCTTTATCATTTGGTGCTTTATAGTTACCTAGGAAATTTTCTACTACCAATACAAAACCCTTCCAAGCTTCACTTTCCGGAACAGTCATAACTTTGATAAAATTTGCATCTTTCATCAATTGCCGAATTTGAGGGCCATCAAATATTCCTCCTTTTAACTTTTCCATACTGAGCTTAGGAAATTTTCTACAAATGTATTTGAAACATTCTCCTTCCTTGTCCAACGCTCTGACAAATTGTTTTATCATACCTAACTTGATATGTAATGGTGGAAGTATGATTTTGTCTCTGCTTAGTAATGGCTTGTTTATTACTTTGGCTTTACCGACAGTTAAGGGCTTTCTCAAAGGCCACACATCTTGTTCCCAATGAAGTTGCTTTGCTCTACTATCCAACAAACAAATGAAGCAAGAGTATTTTGTGTATCCACATGTATTTATACATGGAAACTTATCCAGATGCACGTTGTGAGTACTTTAATTTTGTCAAATAACTGAGATCATGGACGATGTGCGGAGTGAGGCGTGCGAGAGTGGGGATCATGTAATGTTTGTATGCGCGAAAAAATGCGCAGAAATTAAATCATGACTGGAAACATAAATTTTATTAGTAACAAGCCGTTTACTGTTTAAAATATAAGATATGCAAAAATCATAAAAACTAGAGCACATTCAGCACTTTCATGAATATATTCGTAAACTGTGCACTTGAAAACATAGAAATTCGCAGAGATATCCAGGGCAACAAAAAAAAATGTTTTTTGTAGAACTGTGTTATTCACACACTGCAACAATAAATTGTATGCTTTTTTTCGTGTTTTTATTTTGATTTATGTTGGTGGCTTGGTCGTATATAATCCCCTATTGAAATAATTTTTCAGTTTTAAACTTAAAAATGTTACACAAATCACACTACCTTATAGCGTATATTATTAGTTAGGTTAAATTACGGCCCATTAGACTTCAAAATACATTATACTGGAAATGTTGCCCTTTTTTTAGCATTATTTTATTAAAACTTGGAACTTGTTTGTAACTATGGGTCATACTAGATTAACGTTAACGTTATCGTGAATGATTACGGGGTGGCGCAAGCAAAAATAATGTATTTATTGCACTTAAGTAACTATAATATTATCACTGACATCCCATTTATCCATTTTGAATTTACGTGTGTTTGATTTTCCCTTTAGAGGTGGTGGTCAGGGTTCAGGAGAGCTCACACTTATCACAACCTAAGTTTTATCAAACTGAATCGTGGATTAATTTCAACGTTTCAGATTAAACGAAATATTGACTAGTACGCGTACAGGGATGTGTTGAGGTAAATAACCCAAATGTTTAATAAATAATATACACGATTATAAACATAAGGTGTACAAATAGGGTTCATATAAGAATAGTTGTAATGTTTAAAAATGTATCTAAATAAAAAAGTAACAAATTGCCGCTAGCATTAAATTGATGCATTTAAAAATAAAACAAAAAGTTAAATTCTGACAGTCCTATTGACATATAAACTAACATAACCGCAGTTTTTAAAACGGGATGTAACTTAGAGTTTCAATGTATTTTGTTTTACAACCAATCACAGTCGTGTTTCACCTCGATAATTATCGAATTTTCAATGGCAAAATAACGAAAGCTCCTCCTTTTTAATATTCTGAACAGGTCAGAGCTTTATTTTACAGTGACTGACTCTGTAACATGTGCGTTGAATATAGCAAATAATGAACAGATTCCTTCAACCTACATATTTTATAATTGTTTGTTCAATAATTGTGTTTTTAAATACTATTTCACCGAGTTGTTTCCGAAAAAAATAGTAACCTATAATGTTGGTTATAATATATAGTTTGATGTGTTTCATTTTTTCTCCACTAAGGTCCATTCTTACAATATTGCCATCCTATTTGGCAATAAATAGTGTGATCAAGTTGCAGTGATGAACAAATAAAACATAACCATACATTTCTCATTTGTTTTCAAACATCGCCGCTTACAATAAATATATAAATATTTTTAAATAACTATATTTAAATAATGATTTGTGAGTAGACAGTTTAATTTTATTCGTTCAATAGTCCTAACAAATGCCACTCCTGATTTCCAAATCCTCCAATCCAAAGATTGGAAATCACTCGCGGGGTCTATCCACCTTCCGAAAATGATTTCCAACGATCAATTTATAATTTACAAAAAATAGGTGCCAAATTTAATATGGAAATATCAATTAACAAAACTAAAATTATGGCATTTCATGGGAAGGACCCCATAAAAGTAAAATCTGTCTCCAGAATAAAATTTTAGAGAGATCTAATCAATTTAAATATCTTGGATATTATCTCTCTATCTGGGATGAAAAGGATATCCCTGAAAAAGTTACTAGTTATAATAAAAGTTTAGGAATTATTAATCAAGTTATGAAACCATCCCTTGTACAAAAAAAAACACCAGATTACGTTTATATAACACTTTGGCTAGACCAGTGTTGACCTATGGTAGTGAAGCATGGACACTAAGAAAACAACATGAAAGCAGAATAACGGCTTGTGAAATGAGATTCACGCGCAGAACAGCGGGTTACACCAGATGGGATCGGAAAAGGAACACCGATATCTTAAAAGAATTGAAGACTACGCCAATTTTGGAATATATTAAACAGTACCAACTAAAGTGGAAACACCATCTTGAAAGAATGAGTTCAAATCGGATCCCCAAAGCTGTTTATAATTATATACCAAGAGGACGAAGATCACTGGGCCGTCCTATGAAACGCTGGAGGGAAAATTTTCTATAGGATCGTAACAGGCCTTGGCCTAATACTTGGAAGGAAGAAGAAGAAGACATACATCCTCGAGCTTACTCACTTTAACGTCTATTCTTCTATCTAATCAATAACATACACTCACCTGGAAGGCCAGAATCTCGACGTGCGTAGAACCAAACATTATACTGCTTATACTTGTCATTCCACTTTCCATATCAATTATTAGGTATCGTGTATAAAATAGTGTACATGTGATGTCATGGTAAAAAGGAGGGACTAGGAAAGACAGGGCAGAGTTGAAGATAAAAATCTATACACATTTATAAATATAGAGTCATCTACGCATAGTTCACATGTGGCACTTTAAATGATTTGTGTTTTGAAAAAATAGATTATCGGTTCTTTAATGTCTTTGGCATCGTCGATTCCTAATAGCCAATTTTGTTGGTCCATATAATATCCTGGTTGTAGATGTTTTTCCTTCATGTAAACATATATTCCCTGACTCCAGAAAGTTTTAGGTGTTCCTCTGCCTCGTCGTCCCTCAGGTTTCCATTTCAAAACACATTTTGGTAGCTGATCCTCTTCCATTCGCTGGACATGCCCGTTTTGAAAAAATAAAACATTAAAAAATTGAGGAAACTATCAATTCAGATATAAAGAAATAGACTAGCTGCAGTCAACGTAATAATGAAGCAAATATATTACGATGCGAGATTGGGAAGTGGTTTTTACAGAAGCGAGGAAATGTTTAAAAACCGAGCGACGATGAGGTTTTTAATTTCCAAGATTCTGTAAAACACTTCATAAACGTGCGTTGTATATTATTTTTTGCGCGATGGTGTTTTCAAAATAATAATTAATAGTAAAATAACAACATCTTTGTTGGAAATATTTGCGTTCATTATAAACAACTGACTAATGTTAAGAGTGTGGCCAATGATTATTAGTTGAGACTACAGCAGGCCGTGACGCCAATCAGACATAAAATGGCGGTAAGTACATATTTATTGTGTTATATTATTTCAAATAAAGTTTAGTTAATTTAAAATGCAGTGATTTTTTCGTATAATGCATATTAACACTACCTTATGGTTATATTTTTATACATACATTGTACATAGTACAATGACTAGAGCATGGAACTCACTTCCCAGTCATGTCAGGGACTGTCAATCGCCATCATTATTTAAATCCAAATTAACTGATACCTTAAGTTCGACACAATGAAAACATTAACTGCATAACAGCTATATAGAACATCGCTTTAATAATCATCTAGGAAGCTACTTACTTTATTTTATATAATTATAATTTTATCATATTCTATGTTTTTGTTAGTATTAGCTAGTATTAGATCACATCAACATTGTATTTTGTTTAGTCTGTATTTTAATAATATCTTAAAATTGTAATATGTATGTATTTTTGTATAATTCTACTATTCGCTGGTTGAGTGGAAGAGAAGGCCTTATGGCCTTACCTCTGCCAGCTAAAATAAAGCATTATTATTATTATTATTATTATCATTATTATTATTAATTATTATTATTATTATTATTATTATTATTATTATTATAAAGGGCAATGGTTTTACTTCCCGCACGAGGTTTGTAATATGTAATATTAGATATAGTTATTTAGCTTGGTAATCTCCAAATGTAGGAAGTTGAACTTTCAACCATGGTCACCATTGTCGTAAGTACGACAAAACGCACTATCGCGCAAAAGTAATTTGCAATATGGGTTCAGTCCACTTCCGTTCAGTTTTCACCTCTTCAATTTAATTTGATTTTAGTGAAACAATCCATTACAACAAAATAATAATCCATGGTAACCGAATATATTATTAAATTTATAAAAATAAAATTTCAACTTGGTACTTGTTCAAATATGGTGATAAGAACAAATATCCTATTACGCTTGGTGCTACAGTAGAACGCTATGTGGCTTTAAATGTGGGCAAAAAATGCCTGCATCTTAACAATTCGCCATAAATATGGGTCTTTAGAACTGTCGAGAAACCCAGTTCTGTCATCGAAGTAAAAAACCATAGTATGTACAACCAGATTAGTGATTTATATGGTTCTATACTACGTATCATTCCAATGATCTTAAACGATAATTATTTTTTTTTAAATTGTAAATACTAACTCACTAACGTCAAACAGGAAACTTCCAAAACTTAAAAATACTGGAGATTAAGACTGCTAATCACTTCAGTATTAGATGCAGCATATTAGACACCAACCTCTCACTAGCACTATCTCACCCGGACATAAACACTCCATACATCTTTATCCTGAGATAATGTTTTTCTATCATTCCCTATATAATTAACCTCCCACAAATAATTGCCAATGCTATTTTCCTAACTCACTGTTAGCCTATCTATTAGACGTTTTCCCCCTGGTTTTCTCCGTAGTTTCCATGTTTATCTTTCATTCCCCAATTGAGTCACATGTTATGCCCAACGCTGTTTATGATACTCAACTTACCTATTATGTCTGATTTCATATAAATATAATATAACCGTTGTCATGGGTAGCGGATGAGAACCCTCTATGAGGCAGTCTCATCAAAGGGTATAGCGTCCCTTCCCTCGCGAGCTTCAGGTCACACTGGCCCGGTGTGTAGTACCTGATCGAAGGGTCCCTTGCACAGAGTAACGTGTGAAGACCTCAAATGACAGAAATAAATGTGCGGAGGAGGCACCCATTTTCCAGGGAAAAATGTGGCGACCCATTCCCGGGGTAACGAGGGAGACGTCCTCAACGGTCCTTAGGAGCGGAAGAGGCAGCCCTCCATTTGGGGTTCATAAAACTGAGGGCTATGATGTTTAGCCTTAAGATGGCAATCCCATCGTACATCTCACTCTGAGGAACGCCAGTAACGTACCCAGAGGAAATACTTTATTACTAAAAGTCTCATAGATAATGGAAACAGGACTGTCCCAACGTTGACAACCTTGGCTAGAAACAAGAACAAAGATTTAGGCAGAAATGAAATAATGAAAATAGGAGTTTGGAATCCCAGAGGTACCACAAATAAAGAAACTGAACTAGAAAATGAACAAGACAAAATGAATGTAGATGTTGCTGTAATTCCAGAAACTAAAAATAAATTAAAAGGATCAGTCGAATTATAGAAATATATAATGATTTATAATGGGGTATCACGAGAGAAAAGAACAGCAGCTGGAATTGCAATATTAATAAGAAGAAAATGGAAGAATAAAATTCACAGTTATGAGTATTTCAATGAAAGAATAATAAAAATAAGGTTAAAAAAGGTGAGAAATTATGTAACGATAATAGGTGTTTATAATCCAGGGGAAGGTAAATTAGAAGAATGTACAGACTTTTATGAAAATCTACAGAAACAAATTAATAAAGTTAATCCAAATGACTATTTAATAATAGCTGGAGATTATAATGCCAGAATAGGCAATAAACCTATTAAAAATATAATGGGGAAACATGGAGAAACAACCCAAAAAAATGGAAGACTTCTAATAGATTTTACAAATTATAATAATTTAAGAATTACAAACACCTTTTTTCCACATCGAGACATACATAAATACACTTCGTCAGCAAGAGGACAAAGAAGCATAAAGACTACATTATAGTCAGTGAAAAATGTTATAAGTTAGTGCTTGATACAAGAGTATTTAGAGGATGTGATATTGGTTCTGACCATTAACTTCTAGTTACTAAATTAGCAATACCAGCAAAGTGGAAAATAAGTAAAATTAATACGGCAAACGAAACAAATGAAGAAACTTTTAAAGTGCACCTACTTCAAGATGAATCGATTATAAATTTATATCAACAACGACTAAATCTATATATAAAACAAAATGCTATAAGTAGAAATATTAATACAGAATGGGAAGAATTAAAAGATGATATAATACAGGCTGCTTCAGAATCACTTGGAACTAGAAATAAAAGATATAATAATAAAAGATTAAAAATTTGGAACGATGAAATAGCAAAACTGGTTAAGGAAAAAAAAAGATGCATACTTGAGATACTTGAATATGAGAACAGATGAAAACCTGATTGAATACAAAAAAAGAAATGTCCTCGCTCGAAGAGAAATTAGAAAAATTAAAAGGAGTTCATGGGAAAAATATATTAGTGACCTGGAACATGATTTACATGGACGACAAGATAAAGCCTACAAGATTCTAAAACACATTAATAATCAGGAAAAAGATCAACTCAAATTGAACATAATTTCTGAGGATAAATGGATATCTTATTTCAAACGTCTATGGACAGAACAATCGGATGATGAGGAAATAAACTTATCATTAATTGACGAAAATATAGATCCAATTTCTTTCGAAGAATTAATAACTGTCATCAATCATTGTAAAAACAAAAAAACTCCTGGCATTGATAATATTAATAATGAACTAATAAAATATGGCTCTATTCAACTAAAACAACGTATCTTAGATTTATTGAATATATGCTGGAAGACTGGTCATATCCCAGAAGAATGGAAGACGGCCAAAATATATCCTATTTATAAAAAAGGAGATCGTCATGATTGTGAAAATTACAGAGGCATAAATATCTTGGGTACCTGTTATAAAATGTATGCAACTATATTGAAAAATCGTTTAAATGTAATTATGGAAAGTATTATTCTAGAAGCCCAGAATGGATTCAGGAAAGGCAGATCCTGTTCAGATTGCATTTTCACTATCAATCAAATAATTGAGAAACATAGAGAATATAATCTACCAACTTTTATGGCATTTATAGATCTTGAAAAGGCATTTGACAAAGTTAACAGAAATAAATTGTGGAATATAATGAAAGAGAAAGGAGTACCTCAGCACCTAATAACTGCAATAAAAAGTCTATATGTAGAAAATAAAATAACAATAGAAACTGGAGGCAAAAATAAAAACAATATAACAGCAACAATAAATAGAGGTGTAAGACACGGATGTCCACTTTCATCCTCCCTTTTTAATATTTATATTGACGATATCATATATAATTGGCAGATAAATTTGGACTCACATTTCAAAATAAGAAATAAGATGTTAGATACCTTACTTTTTGCAGACGACCAAGTTCTAATATCTAGTTCAGAAGATGGTCTACAGAAATCGCTCTTTCAGTTAAATAACATTATATAGAAATATAATTTCAAAATATCAATAAGTAAAACGAAAATCCTAGCTTTTAAGGGATCAGATACCGTAAGAGCTAAAATAATTCTGGAGGGGAAACCCATTGAACAAGTGAACCATTTTAAATACCTGGGTTATGAAATCTCCTATTTTAAAAATGAAGATCTATTTAACAAACTTAATAAATTTAATTATATATGTGGAACAATCAAAAGGATATTTAAAAGCACAAGAAAAGAAACAAAACTAAAATTTTATAAAGTAGTGGCAGTCCCCTTACTATTGTATGGTAGTGAATTTTGGGTTTTAACTAAAAGAGAAGAGAAGATCATAGAAGCAGCTGAAATGACATTTCTGAGAAGTGTGGCTGGTTGCAAACTTCTAGATAAGAGAAGAAGTGAAGATATTAGAAATGAGCTAAATATCTTTAAACTCTTAGATAGAATAAAATAATCTAGAAAAAAATGGAAAGAACATGTTCAAAGAATGGAAGATGATCGCATTCCCAAAATTATACTTAAATACAAACCAAAAGGACGCAGGAATGTTGGTAGACCGAAGAAGAGATGGATCCAACTTTAGAATGAGAATCTATGAGACCGGTACAAGCCACATGGGCTTAATCCGTGATTGTTGATGATGATGATGATGGTCGTAATATTTTCCCCTCCCTTAAAATAAAAGACCATCTTCTACATCCAAACAACTGGAAAAACAATCGTTCTATATATTTTTCAACTTTTTTTAGAGAAGTTGGGATGACTACAGTCTCTTCAATGCATAACAGCATGCATTTATAAAGTTGACCCAACGTTTAATTTATTTCAGCATCTAATTCCTGTTTACAATTATTGATCCTATTTAACACGTTTAAAACTCATCAAGTTTTGCCAAACACATACCAGAAACGGGTTATCAGTTCGACAAAATCTATCTCAGTACTTACTTACTCACTGGCACAATCGAACGCGTAGGTTCATGGCCGCGCGGACATAAGCTCTCCATACATCCCTATCCTGAGCTAATGCTTTCCAATCATTCCCTGTATAATCTACTTCCCTCAAATCATAGTTAATGTTGTTCTCCCACCTCATTCTTGGTCTACCAACTGGGCGTTTTCCTTCTGGCTTTCCTACAAGAAGTTTCCATGCACGTCTTTCATTCCCCATACGCGCAACATGTCCTGCCCAACGCAGTCTACGAGACTTAACTGTTCTTATTATATCTGGCTTCCTATAAAGACCATGTAGTTCATTGTTATGTAATCTTCTCCATTCACCTGTCTGTTCATCTCTCTTTGGTCCAAAAATTTTCCTAAGAACTTTATTCTCAAATACTTGTAATCTCCTTTCCTCCCTTAAAGTAAGAGTCCATGTTTCGCACCCATATAATATAAGTGGTAGAATAATAGTTTTATATATTTTCAGCTTAACGTTTTTTGAAAGGAGTTGGGACATCAAAAGTCTCTGCAATGCATAATAGCATGCATTTCCAGCATTGAGCCTATGTTTAATTTCTTTGTGCATCTCATTCCTATTTGTGATTATTGTTCCTAGGTATTTGAATTCAGCCACTTCCTCAAAATTTCCCTCATTTGTCATTAGCTGTCCATTTCCATTATATACTGAATTTCTATGTGTGACCATATATTTAGTTTTACTGATATTTACTTCCAGTCCTAATTTCTTAGTGTTACTCAATAGTGTGTGCGTGTTGGCCTTTAGTATCTCCTCGCTATCGGCCAGTAGTACTACATCATCAGCATAAACTAACAGCTTATTCATACCATTCAGTTGTAAGCCTTCCTCATTCTCTAAAGAGCTATATAGAGAATATAACAACAAGATTAGCATCCTGGAACACACAGAAATTCTAAAGGAAGCGAAGAATACAGACCTACTCAATAAGAATACACCCACAGACCTAAACCCGTTGTATAACTTATACAACATCAGTACCAGTTAAAATGCAGAATATGGAACATTTTTTGAAAGGCCTCCATATTGGAACTACTTGATGAAGTTTAATAATTTAGTAGAGGACGACTGATTTACCAGGTATCAATTTTGTATTTAACATCTTGATCCTATTGTATTTTGTTATTAACTGTCCATTAAATAATCAAGTTCAGTGTGTGGCTATACATATAGTATAATTTATATATATTAACAATCCCAGTTTTTATATAGTATATGTGTGTGTGCATTCTATTATTTCATTGCTACACTCTAATTCAATCCAGGAAGTTACTACAGACCTTACGGACTACGCCAATGTCCCCCTATGTACAGGGGGAGATATTGCCAAACTCATAATAACGGTATTTGTTTGTTTAGAGAGGGGTGGAGGGGGAAGGTTAGTAGTACTTTTTCCAAATCTATGTACTATACATTAAAAAAACAGTTTTTCTTTTACGGCATGCAAACTAGTTTTATAGTAAATATGAGAGTCGACACTTTCACACAGGATAGTACAGATCCGCACGAGCTCAGTGACAAGTGGTAACTGTTTTTTTCTTTAAGATGGGGTAGCTTGTATGGCTACAACTTACAACTTTGTACCTGCTGTGTTGCATACTTCAGTTTTATTTAAGGATTTCTCTCAAGAAAATACTGTTAAAATGGCAACCCAGTTCCATATTCCAAACACACAGTAAATTCCTGGGTGTATCTGACTGTATCCCTTAACAATACATAAATAGCATATATCAATAGCCCATTAATAGCATTGATTTGTACGCCTCCATTATCATATAAAGATTTGATTGCATGTTCTAGTACAAAATTCGATAGCAGAGGAAATATGCACCTCCCTGCTTTAACCCATAGATAAACATTGCTTATTTTTTATTTACAATTAATGAATTTGATAATTATATGTAAATGTATTTTTATTAAATTTGAAATGTTCAATACTACTTTCATTTAAACGATATAATTGTGAAATTTTCATCCGGACAAAATGGCAGTGACAGTAGAACTGGAAACCAAACCAATTACCAGCACTGGAGTAAAATTTAAAAAATACAATTCAAAAAACCATCTTCAAATAAGTTTCATTTACAGGAAAATATTCAAATGCGCCCCATGATATCTATATAATTTTCCGGACTATCACTATTTATCATCAGCGCCATAGTAAAACCTGAATTTTTTTGTTTTTGTTTTTGTCTTCTGGCTACTTTTTAATTGGTCGCCCAATATTTGATCTTCCAGTAGATCAATTTTTATATTAATTTTAGAAACCAATCAAATTTCTAGAGTATTAACATTAACGATGATTGTAGAGAGACTATTTAAGTCATGCCCAAAAATGGGAGTCAATGACCAATTACATTTCAATGAAGTTTCATTTACAACCAATCACAGTCGTTTTTTCACCTCGATTTTATCAATATAATTTTATCACTTTAAAATCAAACTCCTTCTTTTTAACATTCTGAAACGGTCATAGCATTATTTTGCAGTGAATAACTCTCTAAGATATACGTTGAATATAACAATTTATATATTAAGATGTAAGAATTCTAGAATGCATGTGGTTACCAGATGGTATATATAGTGCACGACTGTTTTCAGATAGTGCTTGCGGGAGATAATATAAAAACATTAATAGCAATTGCTTATACCACAAAAAAAACGAAACAACTGTTTTGCACTTTCTTAAACGTATTATTTCCCAGGAATGTACGTTCCAGAAAAATATAATTGACATATTTACATCTTAGAACATCAGAAATAAATTAATAACCTATAATTTTGGTTATAAATGTCTTCACTATAGTGCATACTTACAATATTGCGATCCTTTGGCAATACATAATTTTATCTGGTTGCAGTGATGAACAAATAGCATAACAATCGTTTCTCATTTGTTTTCAAACATCGTCGTTTACATTAAATATATAAAAAAATTTAAAATAACTATATTTAAATAATGATTTGAGAGTAAATATCTTAATTTTATTCGTTAAATAGTCTTAACAAATGTCACTCTTGATTTCCAAATTATGTAGATAAAATGGAAATCAAGAGCGGCATTACTTATGAGAATTTAACTCATGCCCCAAATCGGAGTTAATGACCAATCACATTTCAATGATTTTTTATTTACAACCAATCACAGTCGTGTTTCGCCTAACATTTACCAACTAAAGTTTATCATAATAAAGAAAGCACCTCCTTTTTAACATTCTGAATAGGTCATAGCATTATTTTGCAGTGACTGACTCTCTAAAAAAATACGGCTACCAGATTGTATATATAGTGCATGAATGTCAGAAAGCGAATGCGAGAGATAATATAAAAACATTTGTACCAATTGCTTATACCACAAAAAATAAATAAATAATAGTTTTAAAAAACTAAAACAACACGCTTTATTAGAAAACCGAACTAAAAAATGAAAAATAATTTTAATTTCCAACACGCTTGGGATAAATAATTTTACCATCAAAAGCGTACGGTGCTCTTTATCAATAATATATTTGATAATAAACAGATATTGGTAAAAGTAAAGTCTCTAAGAAGAAAATGTAAAAATCACAAAATGCACCCTACGCTTTTGATGGTAAAATTATTTATCCCAAGCGTGTTGGAAATTAAAATTATTTTTAATTTTTTTAGTTCGGTTTTCTAATAAAGCGTGTTGTTTTAGTTTTTTAAAACTATTATGTATTATTTTTAGTTTTTAGTTTTAATATTTTACAGAATAAGATAAAAATGTAAATATCTTTAAATTCGATACTATTGTAGTATGGGCTAAAAGTAATGCTCTTCTAAAAAAACCTCCCAGCCGGATTTGAACGAGCGACCTATGGATTACTGAAATTATATACCACTAGAGTTCACCGCTCTACCAACCGAGCTTTTACAACGATTGACTAAAAAGTCGACAAGTCCGCAACCTATTATACCTGTTTTCATTTTTTTGATTTTCTGATGATTCTGGCCAGGATTTTAGAAACAAAATATGAAATTATTGTATTGTCACGGGTCCTTTACAAGTATACAACATTTCAAGTCGATCCTATATTTCTAAGTGGGTGAAAATCGTTTAAGATTCCGTTACATAGATACAAAGACACGTTTTTTGATTTTCTGACGATTCTGGCCAGGATTTTAGAATCAAATATGAAAATATTGTATTGTCACGGGTCCTTTAAAAGTATACAACGTTTCAAGTCGATCCAATGTTTCTAAGTGGGTGAAAATCGTGTTCAAAAATTCCGTTACATAGATACAAAGACTTTTTTTTTATTTTCTGATGATTCTGGCCAGGATTTTAGAAAATACATATGACATTATTGCATTGTCACGGGTCCTTTACACGTATACAAAGTTTCAAGTCGATCCAATGTTTCTAAGTGGGTGAAAATCGTATTCAAAAATTACGTTACATAGATAAAAAGACACTTTTTTATTTTCTGATGATTCTGGCAATGATTTTAGAAACAAAATGTGAAATGATTGTATTGTCACGGGACTTTTACAAGTATACAAATTTTCAAGTCGATCCAATGATTTTAAGCGGGTGAAAATCGCGTTGAAAGATTCCGTTAGATAGATACAGATTAAGCTAATATAAAGCGTGTAAAAAAGAGAAACCACTGTTTGCACTTTCTTAAACGAATTATTTTCCAGGAAATGACGTTGCAGAAAAATATAATTGACATATTTACATGGACATCAGAAATGAATTAATACCTATTAGGTTGGTTATAAATTTCTCCACTAGGGTGCATTCTTACAACATTGCGATCCGTTGGCAATAAATAATAAGATCTGGTTGCAGTGAAAACAAAAGAAGCACATGAAGCATACCAATTGTTTCTCATTCGTTTTTAAACGTCGCCGTTTACATTAAATAAATAAATATTTTAAAATAACTATATTTAAATAATGATGTGTGAGTATACAGCTTAATTTTATTCGTTAAATAGTCCTAACAAATGCCACACTTGATTTCCAAAACCTCTATATAAATTCACTCCTCAACTCGTGAGTCCTGAATTTATCGATAATTTAGAGATCACTCGTGGCATTACTTATGACTATTTAACCCATGCCACAAATGCTAGTCAATGACCAATCACGTTTCAATGAATGTTGTTTTACAACCAATGACAGTCGTGTTCACCTCGCTGTTTATCGATTTCTCTTTATCAGCTCCTGCTTTTGTGATAAAGAAAGCTCCTCCTTTTTAATGTTCTGCACAGGTCAAAGCATTATTGTTCTCCAACAAATACATTGAATATAGCAAATGATGAAAAGTTTCATTGATTTTACTAAGTTGTTTACTAAAATATAAATGAATAACCCGTAATGTCGATTATGATATATAGTTTGATGTGTTTCATTATTTATCCACTTGCGTGCACTCTTACAATATTGCGATCTTATTTGGCAATAAATATATGATCAAGGTGCAGTGAATGAACATAACCTCACATTTCTGATTTATTTTCAAACATCGGCATTTACATTAAATATATAACTATTTTAAAATAACTATAGTTAAACAATTATTTGTGAGTAAACAACTTAATTGTATTCGTTAAATAGTCCTAACAAATTCCACGAGTGATTTCCAAATTATCGATAAATTCACGACTCACGAAGTGAGGAGTGAATTTATCGACAATTTGGAAATCACTCGTGGCATTACTTATGATAAATTATATCAGGGATGATTACAAAACATTATCTCATGATAGGGATGTATGGAAAGTTTATCTCTTCGCGGACATGAACCTGCAGATTGGATAGTGTCAGTAAATTAATTTGATAGACCTAGGGGATTTTCCTTAGTTCTAGAATTTTTAACGAATTAACGTAGGGTTTATTTATGCATCCTACATTTCTTTGGTTGAAAGGAATATTGAATACTCTGACTCATTTATCGTTTATATTAATTTTGTGCCCAATATATAAAATGAACATATGTTTTTAACATGTGAAAACTATATTTGAGTTAGTATGAATTTTATCAAAAGCTACAACAATACTGATATAAAAATAATGTTCCACACCATCTATATATTTAACTATCTAACTATCTCACTACACTAGCAAACCCGGGTGTTCATGGCAGCGTGGACATAAACTCTTGAAGCATTAATTTCCGATCATTTCTAGTATAATTCACTTTCCTCAAATAACTATGCTTATGTTATTCTCTTACCTCTTTGTCTAGTGGTTATGTTCCTTCCTTCTTATCCCGATGATCGCGGGTTCAAACTGGGTCGATTTAATAGGTATTTAGGGTGGAAAAAATCCTCGGGGTGGGTCCCGAATCCGACGATTTTCAGCTCGTTAAAAATCATCATCATCATCTTCATTCATGGATTAGGTCTGTTGACCCGTTCCGACTTCAGCCCATCTCTTTCTAGGTCTGCCCACATCTCGGGTGCCTTTAGGTTTGTATTTTGTTATTTGTTTTGGATATCTATCTTCATTCATTCTGTCTATGTGTTGCTTCCATTTTTGTCTATATGTATCCATTTTATCAGTTATTGCAAATATTTCAAGTTCCTGTCTTATTTCTGTGTTCTTGATTCTGTCTTCCTTAGTGCACCCTTTAACAGATCTCAAAAATTTCATTTCTGCTGCCGTTATCCTACTTAGGTCTTGTTTTTTATGTATCCAGGCTTCTGAACCATAGAGCAGTACCGGTACTGCCAACATTTTATAAAATTTCAGTTGGGTCTCTCTTGTTGTTTTTGTTATTTAGTGTTCGTTTTATCGTACCACATATTCCCTGGAATTTTGCTATTTTATTATTTATATCATTATCATAATTAAATGAAATGTCACATCCTAGATAATTGAGATGGTTCACCTGTTCTATGATTTTGTTTCCTATTACTATTTTCGATCTGATTTGATTTTTCCCTTGGAATGCCATTACCTTAGTTTTTTCTATGGATATTTTGAGATTATATTGTTCACATATATTATGTAGCTTAAAAATATTCCTCTGAAGTTCGTCTTCTGTATTTGCTATTATTACCTGGTCATCAGCGTATAATAATGTTTTCAAGTAGTGTGTTTTATCTAATTTTATTCCTTTATTTGTTTTTTGTTTCTTCGTTCCATTTTTTTATTATATCATTGATGTATAGGTTAAATAAAACTGGAGAGATACTGCATCCTTGTTTAACTCCTTGATTAGTATGAATTTTATTTTTACTTACTTCATTTCATTTCTAGTTTTTATAACAAAATTTGTGTTCCAGTACAAACTCTTTATAGCTGCTATTAAGTGTTTCGGAATTCCTTTTTCTTTTAAAATTGTCCAGAGTTTTCCTCTGTCTACTTTATCAAATGCCTTGACAAAATCAATAAAAGCTATGTGTGTTTCCATGTTATATTCTCTTCTTTTGTTTATAAATTCTTTTATCGTAAATATATTATCCATACATGAACGCCCTGGCCTGAATCCACTTTGTTCTTCTGTTAACATTACCTCTGTTATTTGTTTTAACCTAAATGTTAAGATTCTTGAGTATATTTTATAGCCTGCAGTTAAAATGCTTATTCCTCTGTAGTTGTTGCAGTCTTTACGTTCTCCTCTTTCTTAAAAATAGATTGTACTATTGCTGTTTGTCCAGGTTTCTGGTATTGTTGCTTTGTTTCCAACATAAATTTAAAAAATGTAATAATCTCAGTTTAAAAAAAATTCCTCCATATTTTATTAATTCCATATTAATTCCGTCTATTCCAGCTGCCTTTCTGTTCTTTGTTGTTTTCAGTACTTCTTCTAATTCTTCCATTGTTATCATATCTATATTCCTATCTCACACTCATATATGTTATCTTTAGTTATTTTATTTTCATTATACCACAGTTTTTTATAATGTTCTTCCCATTGTTTCTCCTCAATTGCATTGATCTGTATTGTATCTTTTTCTTGTTTATTTAGATGTTTCATTACTTTATAGGCTATTTTTTGCTGCCCATGTATATCGTATTCTAGTCTGCTTATATATCTATCCCAACTGACTTTGTGTGCAAACTTAAATTAGTATATCTATGCAAAATTTAACCAACGTTCCCTACTACTAGCTTAGTTTTCAACTAAATGTCTCATTGAGGCGATGTGCTAACCACATGTCACTCGCTGACATCACTAGGGAAATAAGTAACTACATTAGCTTGGTCATTAGTGGAAAACACGTGTGTGCATGAGGGACGTATGGAATATAAACATATATGCATACATACTTTATTGGCTTATCTAATACTGTAGGACGCTTTACCTCTGGTTTTCCTACAAAAAATGTCCATGCCTCTTTCAATCCCAATTCGTGCCACATGTACTGCTTATAGCAATCTATGAGATTTCACTTTGTTCATTTAATCGGTTTCCCATATGAATCACGTAATTGTATGTTATGTAGTTTTCTCCATTCACATGTCTGTTCGTCTCTATTTCACCTGAAAAAGTTCCTAAGCATTCTATTTTCAAATACTCGTAATATTTTCTCCTCTCGTAAAGAAAGAGACCACGTTTAGCATCCATATAACTGAAAAAAATCGCTGTTTTTATATATATATATATATATATATATTTATCCATCCATAGTAATTCTGTCCGAAGGCACGTCCTTCACTGCAATCATAGCATTCTCATGCTATGCTTGCAGCTTTACTAGGGAATTGTAGGTGTGGTAGCTTCTTGTTGCTTTCCACACCGGTGAAGGATGATGAAGATGATGATGATAATGATAAGGATGATGATGATGATGATGATAGCCATATGATTTCGGGGACCGTTTGGGCTTAACATTTTTTCAGAGATTATGGGTTGACGAGAATGCCATTAATTCATTATATCATGAGTTTAGAGTTTAGTCAGTGTTTAAGCCTGTGCTTTTATTTATTTATGTGCCTCATTCCTGTTTGTAATTAATTATTGCCATCTTTAATCTCCGATTGAGGGTCTTTCCACTTTTCAGCGGTTGCCCTTTTACCAGCCGGCTGCTGGCCCTTCACATCCACATGTGTCAATCACAGAGGTAGATGATCAACAGCCAGTGTAGGGGTGACATGTGGTTAGCATGTCGAGTCCCCAAGCCCTTATCGCTGGTTCCTCAACCTGGAGCCGCTACTTATTGTAGCTACCCAATTGCCTCACGATGCTCGGTGGGCACCGGTCCCATACTGGCCGAAATACCATGAGAAAATTCCTTCCCCCATGGAGACTCGAACCAGCGCAAGTCCCGTAGCTCTGCGCCAAGGCTTCCTACCTTAACCGCTCGGCTACGGCTACTTTCTAAAAATGAATGTTCCCTATCACAAACAATTGGATTTATTTTTTTTAACAAATACTACGGTAAATCACTATATTTCCAGATTAATAAGCTTTTAATATTTAGGTGCCTGCATTTTAGTGTATGATTAGGTCCTATCCATAAAATCAAAAAGGTATATTACAGATATTATTTTTATGACGAAAGTAAAAGGAAGGGAAATGCTGATTTAGAATTAGTCTATAAAACGTAATGCGTGATGTACGTGACCAACCAACTTCACAGTAAGTTTATAGCAGTAATCTATTAGAGCATATACATATAGATATCATTGATTTATGATAGCCACAACGTTTTGCTCAATAAAAATTTCAGTGACCCATAAAAGTAAGTGGACTTGGACGGTTTCGAAGCAGTCAACTCTTCTAATGTTCTTCTTGGTATGCCACAAGTAAGATATAAACCTATCAGTAATAAATATTTATTGATAATTTCCATTTCAACTTCTATTTAATGATAGTTGTTAAAATTGCCTACAACGTTACGGTTAGATTAAAAGTGTAGCTTAACCAACTGACGGACATTCAAAAAAAGGCATAAATGAAAATCAACACTAATAACATATTAATAAAATTGTATAGTAGTTCAAACCCGGCCGGGATCGATTATCTTTTTTACACGCTTTATATTAGCTTGACCTGTATCTGTCTATCTATGTAACGGAATATTTCAACACAATTTTCACCCACTTAAGAATACTGGATCGACTTGAAACTTCGTATACTTATAAAGAAACAATGGCAATATAGTAATTTCATAAATATTTTCTAAGATCCTGGCCAGGAGCATCATCAGGACATCAAAAAAATAAAGACCGGTATAATAGGTTGCGGACGTATCGACTTTTTAGTCCATCGTTAGTAGAGCGGTGGACTGCAGTGGTATAGAATTTCAGTAATCCATAGGTCGCTGGTTCAAATGCGGCCCGGAGGATTTTTTTAGAAGAGTATTACTTTTAGCTCATACTACAATAGTATCGAATTTATATATACTTACATTTTTATCTTACTCTCTTTAATATTAATGGCAATTTTGTAAACTTATCTCATTGTAATTTATCCAAAAAATATGAGAAGGATACGATTAACTGTAACTATTTATCTATATTAAAATATTCCGAAATATTACAATAATGTTAAATAATAATTTTAAAAAATGCAATTATATTCGTGCGTAGACACTAAAAATATCTTAAGCAATTAACTGTTCATGGGATTTCGGTTTATGACAATCAATTAAACTAAAAAGTAAAAAATAAATAATAGTTTAAAAAACTAAAACAACACGCTTTATTCGAAAACCGAACTAAAAAATTAAAAAATGATTTTAGTTTACAACGCGCTTGGAATAAAATTAAAGTGGTCAACAAAAAAAATCATCTCCAATACATCTAGAATAAAACTAGAGTTAAGCAGTGATTTTTATAGTTTTTACGTTTCCTTCTTAGAGACTTTACTTTTACCAATATCTGTTTATTATCAAATATATTAATTGAAATATAGAACCCCACGCTTTTGATGGTAAAATTATCTTTTTTTGTAGATAACTCTAGTTTTATTCTAGATGTGTTGGAGATGATTTTTTTGTGGACCATTTTAATTTTATCCCAAGCGCGTGGAATATTAATTGTTTTCATTTTTTAGTTCGGTTTTCTAAAAAAGCGTGTTGTTTTAGTTTTTTAAACTATCATGTATTAAGATGGAAACATCCAAGGAGCAAGTTCTCCGGGAGGTACTTTAAGCCGTAGGTCCCGAGTCTGAAGATTTTCAGGCTCGTAAAAATCCTTAATCTGAATAAAAAGGTCTCTAAGCAAAATTTAAAATCTCAACATCCTAGCAATAGTTATGTTCCCTGCTTGATTAATCATTAAGTCGGTTTGTTGGCCGCATGCTATTAATGAATATATGGACAAATAACGTAACTAAATTAATGTTGATATTATGATATTGTGAAAAAATGTCTGAATCAGGAATCGAACCGTAGACCACTAGTTCTCCGTACGAGTGTGCAACCCACTACACCAATCTAGACCCGGTACAAACATTAACAATTCTTTCCACATATACAAATCTATAATTATATACCATGGTGTAGTGGGTTGCACACTAGCACGGAGAACTAGAGGTCCACGGTCGATTCCTGGTTCAGACAATTTTTCTTTTCACAGTATCATTATAATATTATAATATGATCCATTATTGGAACTGAGTTAAAATAACAGTATTGGAAAATGTTAAATAACATCGTTTACTGATTATAAAAGTGGTGGTGTAAAATTCTCAAATGTAGATACTTCTAAACGAAGCCGGCCGTTGGTGATGGCAGTGACACCTACCTGGCAGCGGACGAAACGAGAATTATAGATTTGTATATGTGGAAAGATTTGTTAATGTGTGTGCCAGGTCTAGAATGGTTTAGTGGGCTGCACACTAGTACGGAGAACTAGAGGTCCACGGTTCGATTCCTGGTTATGACATTGATTTTTCTTTTCACAATATCATTATAATATTATAATATGGTCAATTATTGGTACTGTGTTAAAATAACAGTATTGCAAAATGTTAAATAAATTAATTTTGGCCCAGTAACTCATAACAATAGAAAGCTATGGCTTAACGTTGGGCTATTATATTATATCATATTGCATCTTATCTTATATCGTATCATATATCGTATTATGTATTATATATTATTATGTATTTTACACTACACTACAGTAAGTTACGTCACGTTACGTTACGTTACATTACATTACATATTATAAAACTGTTACCTTATAGGTCCGTCTCCTCAACTTTGCAAAGTATTAATTATCTGCAGGTCTTTCAGTATTAGTCCAATAATCTGCAGAAGGAGCAGGATATAGGCCTGTATTTACTGACCCTGAATGCAATACTGGAACAGTAGTGATAATTCTGTACAGAGTATTGGAAATCCTGGGTTTGTTCTCATTTATAAACACATTGTTTTTTGTTTATTTTAAATTTTCAATCTCTTCCTGGAGGTTTATTTTTGCTGGGTTATTTTACTTGTACAGTATTTTGAGGGTGTTGTCAATATCTAACATGCGATGTCCTGCTTAAATGATATGTTTTACATAAATATATTATTCTTCCCGCATACTTAAAGTCTCTAAAGTGTTCATTGAATCCAATATTATGATGGGACTAGTCCCGAAAGAGCTATAGAGAATAATAACAATACTTTATGAAGTTAAGGAGACGGTCCTATCAGGAAACAATTTTATAATTTTATATTATATTTTTTATTTTGTAAATAAGTGAAAATGTAAAAAAAGGAATAAATATTATATAAATATTCTTAAATAACTCCAAGACGCGACAAGGCTAATTGGAGGTACTTGCAACCAGGCTCACTAACATATGTTAATCACTGAAACTGAAAATTTATCTTTCAGTCAGTATAGGAGTAGCATATCGCCAACAAATCGGCGGTTTTCTCAACCTGTAATCTCAATTCGTTTCAGTTACCCAGATTCCTCACGATGCTAGATTGTCACAGGTTCCACACTCGCCGAAATTCCATGATAAAATATCTTTACCTAGAGAACGCGAACCAGCGCTTTTTCCATAGCTCTCCACCAAGGCTTGATGCCTTAAACTAATCGTTGCTGCGCAGAACAACTCAAATAAATAAAATTAGTAGACATTTAATTCAACAGTTCCCATATTTTCTTACCGTCGTATTTCTTCTAACTAATTCTTATTTTATACTTATTTAATGCTGGCTTTCCACTTTACAGCAGTTTGCCTTTGATTCCTGCTTTCCGGAGATTCCTATCTTCCCATTTGTCCATCTTCCATACCCCTCTTCATCATGGCATCATATATTCTCTCATACCATGCTCTTCTACTTCTCCCCTCTTCCTTCTGCCTGGTACCATCCAATCCAACACCTTATTTTATAGAATGTTAATACTGGAGGTAATGAAATTAGTAATTTTTAATATGATACTGAGTATAGTTATACATAAGTAAGCCTACTAACAACTATAATACATGCATATTTTTTTGATCACAATAATTTCTCACTAATTAATGAAAATTTCGAAGTTTATTATTTTCATGAAAATTTAATTTCAGTTTTCATAACATATAACTGAATAGCCACCTAGAACAAGATTATAACCACCACTTTTTTTCCTAAATATGGTTTTTACGTGGAAAATGGCTGTTAATGGCGTGTAGGATCGTTTTCCATGCAAAAATCAAGTTTGAAAGAATTAGGGTAATAAAATGTATCAATTTTAAGATTTACCTCGACCGAGAATGTAACCGACTAATTAACTATCTAACTCACTGACACTATCGAACCCGTATGTTTATGCCGGGCGGGTATTAACTCTCCATACATCCCTATCCTGAGCTAATGTTTTCCAATCATCCCCTGTATAATCCACTTCCCTCAAATCGTGGTTAATGTTATTCTCCCACCTCATTCTTGGTCTACCACCTAGGTTTTTTCCCCTCTGGTTTTCCTGCAAGAAGCTTCCATGTCCCTCATTTATTCACCATTCGTTCCACTTGTCCTGCCCATCGCAGACTACTAAATCTAACATTTCCTATTATATCAGGTTTCCTATTAAGATGAAGTAGCTCACAGTTTTGTAGTATTCAGCATGTAATCCACTAGTAAAGTGAATTTAAACTGTTGAAATGAATCCCATGCTCCTAACTTACTGAGTGAAGTTAGTACACTGTAAGTGTATGACAATATATAATTCGAATCAGGTCGACTATAAGGCATTATTACATACACAATGAAAATCATATCAATTTGTTGGTTACACTTATCACTTATCGAATTAATTACAATAAAAAAATGATTCCAAAATATTTTGAATTTTTTTCCATTCTGATACACGTTTTAATACTTTTATTCTTACATCTGGACAAGTTTCCTGGTTGAGGTTCCATTTCGGTTTTTTTTCCTCACCTATAAGACAAATCTCAGGAACTTTAAGACTAAAAAAAAGGACCTCGATATGCACATGGTCATCATCATTCATATTTGCCTCAGATTAAGCTTCGGATTAAGGACTATCCTGGCGCACCCACCATGTCAACAGGACATCGTAATCCCCCAACCCCAAGGTTGAGTTTTTAGAGATTAAATTAAGTTGTTTAGTAAGGAACAGGCCCCACAGCCTCAGAAGTGGGTTACAATTACGCCAATGCTGGAGAGAACACCAGAAATGTGGAAATGCTAACCTGATACATTGAATATATATTTTTTTAAATGTGTATTCAGCTATACAGATCGCCAGGAACAGAGTGTAGCGAAAAACTATAGGGAAAGTGTTTCAGAACCAAGATGTCAAGGAAGAGGAAAGAAAATATAGCAACATTATTCCCAATAATCAAGAAAATATTCAGAAGGGCTGGCTACCAATTTGAGAAATAATTGAACACATGTAGGAGACCCTTGTCCTGTAGGGATTTTATGGGTTTAACTAAAACTTTATTTACTGGCAATTCGTTTTAAATATTCATATAATATGTGTATCATATACTTAAATAAGTCCCAAATAAATACATTGAATTAAACTTCGGATTAAAATATGTATTAAAAAATTACACTAAGACTGATAATTGTATCAAATATATTTAATGACAACATAAATAGGATACAGTTTAATATATGTTTCTGCATGGTGTAATGATATAAATTCGAATATGGAAGTAAATTTCAAATGTTGATTTTAAGGTATCGATTTAATTAATATTTTACTTCTTTTCTTTTTAACTCAAATTCATTACAATACCTACTCATTAAATCTTCCTTAGAGCTGAGAGCATTTTTTTTACCTAAAATGTCCATGTGCATATTCCGTGTGATGTTAATGAGAAAATGGGGTGTAAACGCATTGCTAATGGCAGAATTCGTTTCTGAAAGGGATACCATCAAATAAATACAGTGTCATACAAAGATAAATGAAGCCTCTTTTTACGAAATTAATGAAAGTAGCAGGAATGAAATTTATTCAGACATAATCCAAACCGTTCATTCATTCTCCTTTAAACAGAATTAATTCCAATTTACTAGACAGACCTCAAAAGTATAAATGAACTTGTGTCACCATTGTATAATTCAGTTAACGAGTTAAAACGCCCCCTCCTCACACCCTTCTTTTCTTTCTCTATCTCGCCAGCTTTACGTTTTGACGAATTGTGCGGTACACCTAAAACGCATGCGCGGTAATCGTAATCCATCTAATTTAATATGTTGGTCAGTTCCATTATTGACGCTGTTTCACTTGTTTGCTCTACTGTATTTGCAACCCACCCCCAGCTTAACAACGACACAGTAACAATGCTTCCAGTTTCAATTGTTTGTGTTAGACAAACAGAAGCACGAAGCTATGTAACAATTCAACACACTAATGCGAATGCCTCTTTTTTTCATTTTATTTTTTTCACTCCTCTTCCTAGGTTTTGTTAGAAACCAGAAACCTAATACAAAACTGTGTACCACCTGGCTGTTAGCTTATTAACTATGATGGAAGCATTGTGCTGTTTTCATCACGTTTATACAGAATTATGCTTTCAAATATTTGCTACCTGTATTTTTGAATTTGTGCCATATGCTGTGATAAAACATTTTGTGAAGCAAAATTGTAATTTTTATAAACTTGTCGTTTCGTAAAAAGGCATGTAAATGAGCATGTGACAATAGCATATGTGATTCTGAATACAGGGATACAGGGAATACATAATTTCAACATGATAAAAGAATGAAAATACTAAAAAATTGTGCATAATACATAAAAATTGAAATTATATTGTTTACAAAAGGTTAAGCTCATCGTATTTAAAACAATAACCAATATATAAGTAGTACTGATATAAATTATTATAATTATGATAGGCCTAAATACCGTAGTCACATTACTATTTTAAAATTTTAAAATTCTTCTAATATTTATATAAATAAACAAAGAATTATGCCACTAAAACAGCAGTAGCTGAATTCTTACTTTGCACAAAATATGAAATATATTGTCATATATTTGAAATATTTCCATGACTCAATAAATTTCGTAAACGCCTAGCAGAATTTTATCTATGTAGTCATTTTTTTCTAATTTCAAAACTTGGAAATGTATGCGTTATAATTTATGAACGTTTGTGGCAAAATGTATATTATTCAAAGCGGTATATACTTCATTGACATACTTAGTGCAAATGTAAAAATATATTCATGGATGAGGTATCTTTCCTTCACTCAGATGTCAAATATTTTGTTTTATTTTATTTTATCCATTTATTTAGCTTGTGGAGTTAAAGCCACTCACAGGAACGAATATATGTTAAATTAGAATACAACAATCACAATTTACTCTAAACTTGAATCAAAATTTGACCAATTAAAAATATCTGTAAGAGTAAGATCGATAACATAGTAACGATAATGATATTTAAATTAAAATTAAACTGATAATAAATAATACATTAGCAATAAATATCCAGCTGAATTGAATGTACATATGCTCTGCTTTCAAAACTTGATCAAGAAGACGAAAGATTTTACGAAATGTTGTTGTAAAAGGTGCAGTATTGAGAGTGGTAATTATTCTTACTTATAGACACCGTGTATATTAGATCCTTTAGTCTTTGAACTTAATTTCACTGGTGATTCTAATTTAGGAAGTGATATTCGCTACCATACTACTAAATTCAAATCAAATGTAAATGTGAAAATATGAATTATTTATATATTTTATACTACATAAATCATTCAACATCTTATATTCATTTGGGACATAGAGTTTATAATACGTTACCACGAAAATTAAAGCTTATGGTTAGTAAAGACGCTAGATTCAGAAAATGCGTGCTGCTTAGTAAAGAGTTTTTTTATTATGTTCATGAATTTTAAAATGTATTCCTTACATATAAACTAGATATTCTCTTCAGTTCCTTTATATCCCATATGATACAGGAGAGGTTGAATTTTTTTCTTACTCTATAAACTACTCAAAATCGCTTAATTGGTTTGTAGTGTAATAACATAATTGTTACTGCGTGACGCATTAGTGTAGACTCTGTGATTATGAACATGTTCTGTACCTTATCCTCTCCTAATTTACCCCATCCTAGTTTCTCCTTCCTTACGTCATCGACGCAAGTTACATGAGCAATGACTGATGTCCGCGACCGGAGGCCTTGCTTAGTTAACAGTCCGGAGTCAACCTTTCATTTCTGCAAGTTCGTCGGGGGTCGCTGAAGCGATCCCTTGCCAAAGACTGTTCGTTTCAAGAAAAAGAAGAAAGTTGTTAAGAAGTGCTGTTTAAGTTGGACATGACAGAACATTTGGTATGCATGAGTTTAATATTATTATTGTTATTTAATATTGACGACTGTTCGTGTTATTTTCTCATTATACGTTATGTTTATATTTCGCTTATTTCAAACAGCTGCATGCATAATTTAAGTATTTTTTATTCAATTAATTATATTCACTTTTAGTTAATCTTATGTATTTTCTTTATAGCTTACTTAATTGTGTCAGTCTGAATTTGAACCTAAGTTTTGGGCGCTTATATAGTGATTCCCATCCATCTCATGATAGACTTAAAGTATGTTTTCAGTAAAATTAAAAAGGATTAGCTTTCTCTTTATATTATGTTGAATAATACACTAGAGGTTCTCTACAAGAAAGTTGAATTAAGTCTGTATTTTGGGCCCAGCTGCAGACTGAGCGATAGCGCGTGTGTGTGTCACAAGTTGATTTGGAAATTGCGATAGGTTCCGTGAAGAGAGGGTCACAAAAAAGACGGCCCATGCTGGTTTTATAAAGATATGACAAAACTGTGCCCATCCTCGTATGGTTCTATTGTATTTCTAACAATTAATAGTATATAGCGATACCAGTGTGGTAAACACTTGATACGGAACGAGGAAAAGTTAAAAAAAACGAGGCGCTTGTGCCGAGATTTTTTTTTAATTTCCGAGATTATATTATGTATTTACCACATGCGTATATTGCATACTATGTTTTTTTTCACTATGTGTATTTATTTTAGTAATTAAGATATTAACTAAAATATTAATAAGTATAATTGAAGATAAATGTTTGATTTCAGAAGATGAATCGGCTATATGTGTTGCTATGGAGAAATAATAAGTACTGTTGGTCATGTCGCCATCTTATATTTGTTAAAACTGTAAAACCAATTTGATTTTGGATTTATTTCTGATTATGGAGAACGTTTTAGACGGTGTGTGCAGAGATGATGAAATATAAGAGGCGTGGAAAGCTGGATGTGATGCATTAATACCGAAATTAAGGCATTTTTAAAGTATTGAGATTTATTTTATTTTCATAGCAACCAATATGGTATGCGGGAATGTCAAATTACGATGTACATCAACAATAACAGTAAGTGTACAATATTAGTTACATAGTGCAAACAAATTAGGTTTCAACACTGTATATATCGTAAACATTTATTAAAAATTAATGTACCAATCCCCATCAAAGACTCATCAAATTTAAATCTGGTTTTTAGCGTAAATAATTTTTATTCTTGTTAACTAATGCAATAAAAAGAATTGTAACTTTCCAAATCAGTTTTGGATTCACAAATTTGGATCATAAGAACAACTTTTGTTTTAATATTAATAATACTTTGTGCTAAAAGTCTATTAAATACAAAAATAAAATGTTATTTTTCTCACTTCCAAAGATAGAAGAGGTTATTAAAAAAATCAATTTTTTAAAGAATTTAACGTGTATATTATACATCATTAATTCTATCTTATATCCATCCATAGTAAGTCTGCCAGAAGGCAGGTCTTTCACTGCAATCATAGCATTTTCATGCTAGGATTGCAGCTTTACTAGGGAATTATAGGTATGGTAGCTTCCCGTTGCTTTCCACGCCGGTGAAGGATGGTGATGATGATGATGATGGTCGGATAACGTTCGGGGACCGTTCGGGCCTTAAAGGTTTCCTGACATTTGTCTTACAGATGAGGAAAAACCCCGATAAAAACCTCACCCAGAAAAACTGTCCCGACCGAGGATCGAACCCTTAATAATAAAAACATCGAAATATATATATCTGTTGTAACAATTTTAACAGGATTGATACATGACTTATGAATGGTGGACATAAGCATTTGAATATTCTTCATCATCATCCAGGGGTTTAGCCTGTTGGCTCGTTCCTGTTTCATGAAAGCTAGAATTGATAAAATTGTTCAGACCATCTTGTGTGTGGGCGTCCAACACTTCTCCTTCCGTGCATGAATATTCTTTTTAAAGAAAATATATACTTGCAGGTTTTTATTGATATCTACTTTATAATTCATTTTAAAATACTGTCGAAGTTATTATGTTAAAGGTTAAAAATATTAAAATATATATGCGAGTCAATATTAATAAATTTCATGATAAAATTCCTTTTATACGTTAGACACGATATAAAAATTTCAATATAAAATCATAAAATAATGTAGGTTACATTTTAAGTCCGTCTCCTCAACTGACAAAAATATTAATTATTAACTGTAAGACTTCGGGTTTATAGTGAATTAATAATAAGTTTACCAGTGGAGGAGGTGGACTAACAAAGTACATAATTTCATAAGTTCCTAGTGCATGAGGTCTCACTTGATTGTATTCAACTGTTTATAGTTTCATTATAACATCTAAAAACAGTTGAAACACACAAACATACGTTTGCATATACAGTTAGTACCTTTTGAAAACCTGATGACAAAAATATCTATTAAGGGCTTTAACTGAAATTGCAATTAATTGAGGACGATTGAGATCTCAGGTACCATTGTTATTTCAGTTTTTTAACCTTTGTAACTTTTATTACAATTACTCGGGCGAATGTTAAATGTTACTGTTCTCAATTACCTGCTTAGTGCTTGAAGAATAAATAAAATTAACAAATTACAGCCTAACTGCCATAAGTAATGCCACGAGTGATTTCCAAATTATCGATAAATTCACGACTCACGAGGTGAGGAGTGAATTTATCTCGAAAATTTCGAAATCAAAAGGGGCATTTGTTAGGATAATTTAACGAATAAAATTAAGCTGTTTACTCACAAATCATTGTTTAACTATAGTTATTTTAAAATATGTATATATTTAATGTAAACGGCTATGTTTGAAAACAAATCAGAAATGTGAGGTTATGATCATTCACTGCACCTTGATCATATTATTTATTGCCAAATAAGATCGCAATATTGTAAGAGTGCACCCAAGTGGAGAAATAATGAAACACATCAAACTATATATCATAATCAACAGTACGGGTTATTCATTTATTTTTTTTAGTAATCAACTCAGTAAAATCAAGGATTTTTTCATTATTTACTACATTCAATGTATTTGTTGGAGACAAATAATGCTTTGACCTGTTCAGAACATTAAAAAGGAGGAGCTTTCTTTATCACAAAAGCAGGAGCTGATAAAGAGAAATCGATGAAGAGCGAAGTGAAACACGACTGCCATTTGTTGTAAAACAACATTCATTGAAACGTGATTGGTCATTGACTACCATTTGTGGCATGAGTTAAATAGTCATCGTAATCGTCGTGATCAGTATTGTTGTGTACGTTTGGTACGTTTCGCTTTCCTTTTGAATTTGATCTTTGTTTCCGAGGCGTAGTCCACAAATATTTAGTTTTCTTCCCCATGTTTTATTTAAACCTTATTACTCATATGTACGACTGTACTGATTGATTTAATAAATGAATCCAAAACACAAAACATTTCAAACTCTCATAACTTATTTAATAATTTTGACTATTTAACTCATGCCCCACATGGGAGTCAATGACCAATCACATTTAATGATTTTTATTTACAACCAATCACAGTCTTGTTTCGCCTAGAATTTGACAAGTAAAGTTTATCGTAATAAGGAAAGCACCTCCTTTTTAACATTCTGAATAGGTCATCCATTATTTTGCCGTGACTGACTCTCTAAGAAATACGGCTACCAGATTGTATATATAGTGCATGAATATCAACACGTAGAGCATGCGGGAGTTAATATAAAAACATTTGTAGGAATTGGTTATACCACCAAAAAAAGAAACCACTGTTTGCACTTTCTTAAATACATTTTTTTCCCAGGTAATAACATTCCAGAAAAATATAATTGTCATAGGACATCAGAAATGAATTAATATACAGTTTGATGTGTTTCATTTTTTCTCCACTAGAGTGCATTCTTGCAATATTGCGTTCCTTTGGCAATAAATAATATTATCTGGTTGCAGTGATGAACAAGAGAAGCAGATGAAGCGTACCAATCGTTTCTCATTTGTTTTCAAATATCGTCGTTTACATTAAATAAATAAATATTTTAAAATTACTATATTTAAATAATGATTTGTGAGTAAACAGCTTAATTTTATTCGTTAAATAGTCCTAATAAATGCCACTCTTGATTTCCAAATTCTCTAGATAAATTCACTCGTGGCATTACTTATGGTAATTATTTGGTTAATAATGAAACAAATTAACCCTCCTAGGTAGTAGGTATATGTTCGTCGTGTTGTGACATTTTAATTAGCAATAATAAAACCTTGTATTTTTATATTTGTTACGCAGTCCACCGCTGTGGTCTCGGGGTAGCGTGCTGCGTTGTCACGCAGTGGGCCCGGGTTCGATCCCCGGTCGGGACAGTTTTTCTGGGTGAAGTTTTTATCGGGGTTTTTCCTCACCTGTAAGACAAATGTCAGGAAAACTGTTAGGCCCAAACGGTACCCGAAATCATATGGCCATCGCAATCATCATCATTCATATTCATCTTAGATTAAGCTTAGGGTTAGGGACACTCCTGGCGCACCATTATCATCATCATCACCCATCATATCATCGGGGCAACGTAACCACGCCTTCCAGACGCCCCAACCTCAGAAGTAGGTTACAAGTACGCCAAGCCAGGAGAGAAACCAGGAATGTCGAAAGACAAACCTGGGGCATTTGAAAAAAAAATATTTGTTACACATATTTAGTACATCAGTTACGCACCTTTAAATTATGGAAATTTCTAACTTTAAATAAAACAAATGACTTCTATTAATTATCTCTTATTTCATGTTACAACACTAATTAATAATCTGGGCATATTATTACTTATCGTTTACTTTGAGACGCTTTAACACTTAAGGCAATATCGGATCTAGAATCTTGTAATGTATCAAGTGCACTGCGAATAGTACATTAGGCCTAAGATTATCATGTGTTTATGTAGAAGACCGCTAATCTATGCAATTATTAAATGGTAATTGCGATGGAATGACTCGGTAATTCAATTCCAATTTAGCAGTTTGTTGACGGTGAAAAATCTGATAAAAATTCAATCAGGCTAGCCAGCACCTGAATTTGAACTCGAGATTTCCGTAATATGAAACAGGAAATATTATCGCATGAACAAAAGCACACGGTAATCTATAGCTATTTGAATTTTTTTTTGTTCACATTTCACTTGATCGCGCTTTTTCTTTAACATAAAAGCTAACCATATTTATTATGGATAACAGCCAAAGGGGTTAAGGGTAGAGGAACTATCTCCCAACGTCCATGAGCATCCGTTTATCAGCAATGTTCGTTCTTACAGATTTGGCGTAAGTTTATTCTAGTATATGAACACCAGAATTATTACCCTGATATTTAACGCACATTACATATACTATTCATAGACACCAACCATTATTTAATCTAATCATTTTATACAATTAAGTGGAGTGAAATAAAAAATAACTATTAATAAAAATACTTTCTTATAAAATAATAAAAATAAACTGTTGGACTATATCATCACTGATTGGAATTAACATTGGATAAGGAGTGCAAATGGTGCTTTCACTAAATAACTCTTTTTTCCTACAGTACACCGTAGGCTATATATATATATATACATATATATAAAACAATTTATTCCAAATTTCATCTTAACACAATTTATGGCTGGACATGGAAAATTTGGAAGTTATTTTAGGAGATTTAATACTAACCCAGACGTGATCTTAATTGTAAATGTCAAGAATCAATACTATCTGTAAAACATGTTTTATTTGATTATCCTATATTCGAAAGACGACGATTCCGTTTAAACTTACTTTTAAACGATGATGAGGCTTCTGCTTCAAATTGTGAAGTGATTTTTAAGAACCAAAATTATAAACATTTTATGAAATTCATAACATACATTCATAACAATATGTAGTATTTGGTAAGACACTTATAGACGATTTATGAAATTCATAACACTCATTCAAAACCATAAGTTAATATTTCTGTTTTACAATGTATAGTATAATATTGTTATAGTAAGCTACAAGCCTAACATGCATTTGTAGCGAAATAAGGTATGAAAATATTTCGAGATCCAATAATAATAATAATAATAATAAAAATAATAACAATAATATATCTGGTTAAAATTACCTTGTATGAATGTCTGTTTTAAGATTCACTTCACTTAAAATATATAACATTTTATATATCTTAAACCACTCAGTATGAATTAATTAATGATTAATTTCTAAAAAAATCAGTATATTGTTACTTTCCTCAAGAACTGCTCGAGGTAAGGTTATGAAAATTTCAGGACACTTTAGTACATTATAATATTATAATGATATTGTGAAAAGTTAATGTCTGAACCAGGAATCGAACCGTGGACATCTAGTTCTCCGTACTAGTGTGCAGCCCACTACACCATTCTAGACTTGGCACAAACATTAACAATTCTTTCCACATATACAAATCTATAATTCTCGTTTCGTCCGCTGCCAGGTAGGTGTTACTACCATCGCAAACGGCCGGCTTCGTTTAGAAGTATCTATATTTGAGAATTTTACACCACCACTCTTTTATAAGCAGTAAATGATGTTATTTAACATTTTCCAATACTGTTATTTTATCACAGTTCCAATAATGGATCATATTATAATATTATGACGATATTGTCAAAATAAAAATTAATGTCTGAATCAGGAATCGAACCGTAGTACATGAAGTTTCTGTACCAAGTTCAGTAAAACAGTCCTTTAAATCCTATATGTTCATCAACAGATTATATTAAAAATATTTTCGAAGTCAAAAGTCAACCTTATCCTTCATTCAAAACATTACAGTTTTTTTACTGCTGCGAAAGATTTTTGTTTGACTACACGTAATTATAGACTATATGTAAGTTAAAATGTCAGACAAGAAAACTATACATCAATTTAGTCGAAATTATAGAAGACATGAAAAGTATTTTTAAAGGTGAAAGTAATCTTAATTGACACAAACATTTTAATAATGCCACGAAATATATATATATATATATATATATATCCGTCCATCCATATTAATTCTGCCCGAGGGCAGGTCCTTCACTTCAATCATAGCATTTTCATGCTATGCTTGTAGTTTTACTAGAGAATTGTAGGTGTGGTAGCTTCCCGTTGCTTTCCACACCGGTGAAGGATGATGATGATGATAATGATAAGGATGATGATGGTGATGATGGCCATATGATTTCGGGGACAGTTTGGGCCTTAAAGTTTTCCTGACATTTGTCTTACAGGTGAGGAAAAACACCGATAAAAACCTCATCCAGAAAAACTGTCCCGACCGGGGATCGAACCCGGGCCCGCTGCATGTCAAGGCATCACGCTACCTCGAGACCACAGCGGTGGACATATATATATACATATTTATATATATGGTATGAATTACGTTTTACAACTCTACAGCCGATTTCCCTCAATGGTGATCAGTAACTTAATACACTGCTCAAAGAAATTAGGGGATATTGTAGAATAACCTATTAAGACTATGTTTTTTGGAATAGTATTAGATGCAATCACTTTCTATTACTCCAAGATAATGTAAACAAGAGTTTGAAGTTGTTACGTAACCTCGGCACCACACCAGGGGGCAGTGTCTGTACTGTTGATGTGAAAGGGTATTGTGGGGGTGAATGTTTTGATGCTGTTTTCAAATCCAGTCCAGTTTTCAGTTAGTGAATGACTTGCCTTAGGGACAGTAATGCCTCGACAACGTGATTTACCTGAACCAATGGCTTGGAGGGCCATAGGAAGGATGGAAGCTGGACAGACACAACAAGAGGTGGCACAAGCCATTGGGGTGTCTCAAAGCGTGATTTCCATACTTTGGAATCGTTTTCAAAGAACAGATACTGTTCACAGAAGAGCCGGACAAGGTCGACCAAGGGCAACAACAGTAAGGGATGACCATTACCTCTTGTTAACAGCCCGTCGGAATAGACAGCAGAATGCAACTCAACTGCGAAATACACTTCAAACAGCAACAGGATGCAGGGTGTCAACTCAAACTGTCCGTAATCGACTGCATGGAAGTGGTCTCTATGCCCGTAGGCCCATGGTGTGTACCAGGTTAACTCCACAACATTGTAGAGATCGCAGAAACTGGACGGAGGAACATCGTGGGTGGAGGCATGCCAAATGGAGATCATTTCTTTTTTCTTTTTTTTCTGATGAGTCGCGATTCAACTTGGAATGTGATAGTCGGCGTGTATTCATCTGGAGGGAAAAAGGGACACGAAACAATCCAGCTTTTGTACGTGAAAGATCCTCATATCGTGGCGGTGGATTGATGGTGTGGGCAGGAGTCAGTAGTGGTGGACGTACGGACCTCTACGTCATCCAAGGTGGTACTTTGACTGCGGTAAGGTATAGAGACGAGATTCTCCAACCTTTTGTCGTGCCTTATGCTGGTGCCATAGGTGATTCTTTTATTTTTATGGACGATAATGCACAACCCTTGGTGGACGACATGCTGGAAGTGGAGGGTATCGAGCGTATGCAATGGCCAGCTTCCTCCCCGGACTTAAATCCGATTGAGCATGTGTGGGATGCATTAGGCAGGCGCATTGCAGGCAGACCAGCACCTCCCACAACTGTTCCAGAGCTGCACATTGCTCTTATGGAAGAGTGGCCACGTATCCCCCAAGAACTCATTGCTAACCTCATTGCATCAATGCCAGACAGGTGTGAGGCAGTGCTGGCCGTTCGAGGAGACCATACACCACACTAAAGAAACATTTTCACCCATGTTAATGTTGCTTTGTTTGTTTGTCATATTCCTAATCAGGATCTCTTTGACATCTGGTGTGGTACAGAGGTTACGTAATAACTTCAAACTCTCGCTTACATTCTTTTGGAGTAATAGAAAGTGATTGCATCTAATACTGTTCCTAAAAACATAGTCTTAATAGGTTATTCTACAATAACCCCTAATTTTTTTGAGCAGTGTAGTTCAAATCTGCATTAAATTTAGTCAAGCAACACTCTAGACGATAAAAGGTAGATATACAGCGTTAAAAGAATCATTAAGGCCCAGATAATGTGGACACAAACACGATCCATAATATTCAGCAAGTGGCTTAAAGGGAAGTTGAGGATGGTAACCCTATGCTCCAAACAGTTGGATCCTCATGAAAGTTACGGGTGCAAATTTGTTCTTGGTTTCTCGGACGTAAAACTAATTCTGATTTGGAATTTCATTACCAGGGCCTGTCATCTGAAAATAAGCATTTTCCAATGCCGTTCAAATTGACTACAGTTAATATTTAATTTTAGGAAGTTACATTTTGAGGTTATTTTAATTATATTATTTTTGGTCTGAACATCTTACCTCAATATTAATGTTGATTTGTTCTTGTACATGTTTCAAAACAATTCTGTTTTATCGTCAGCTTTCCCAGACTGGCCCCATTTATGTTGCATTATGTTGCACCACCTGGATGTCGATGTCAGCTCCATCCTGTGGTTGGCCAAAGAACCTCCAAACAAGGTCACCCTCCATCGGAATTTCAAAATTCATAACTCTGTTTCTGTTCTTCTGAATATAAATTTTTTCCCCAAATAGTCAGCTCTTTTGTATTTTCTAACTGTTTTAATAATTTAGTGTCTGAATTTATAGTATGTTTATTCAAGAACAAATCAACATTAATATTGACGTAAGATGTCCAGACCAAAAATAATATAATTTGACTACAGTTAATTGTACAGAAAACATGCGGAAAAATCAACAATAAAAATACAAAACATATTGGTTAAAATTTAAACTGTAGTCGCGATTATGACCTTAGATATTATAGCACCGAGAAATAATAATGTATTAAATCACTTTATTAACTTTAGTATAACTTATACAATAAATAAAGAACTGTTTTTGTAGATAATGTAAGTCACTTTCCATTTTTAAACTAATGAACATGCAGAAATATACTTTAATAATTTAAACGGTTGAAGAATAACTTTTTTGCGCGATAGTGCGTTTTGTCGTACGTACAGCAATGGCGACCACTTCCTACATTTCGGAGTTGCCAACCTAAATAACTATGCTGTAATAAAATAACTATACTCTAACATTACATATTACAAACACGCGTGTGGGAAATAAAACCACTAACCTTTATGTATAATTACTACATACAATGTATATACAAAAAATATCCAAAAGGTAGTATTAATATACATTATACGAACAAATCACTGCATTTTAAATGAACTGAACGTTATTTGAAACAATATAAATCAATAAATATGTACTTGCCGCCATTTTATGACTAGATTGGTGTTATGGCCTCCTGTCATTTCTACTAATAAACAATGCCCACACTGTTAACGTTAGTCAATTGTTTATAATGAACGCAAATATTTCCAACTGACCTGTTTTTATTTTACTTTTACTATTATTTATTATTTTGGAAACACCATCGCGCAAAAAATAATGTTCAACGCACATTTGTGAAGTGTTTTACAAAACCTCGGAAGTTAAAATCCTCGCTATCACTCGGTTTTTAAACATTTCCCTCGATTCTGTAAAAAGCACTTCCCAACCTCGCATCATAATACACTATTTATGTAGGCAGGAAAACTAAATAAATTTCACACACTAGTAGAAGAATAAGACATGTTACTGTCACCATCATCCTCATCACGATTTATGATCATTAAGGTTTAGGCTTTTTATTAGTCTGTTCCTGTTCTCTCCAGATGAATCTGTAGTCTTCATTTTGTTAGTGGTCGTCTAATGTCCCGTTTACCCCTCGGTTTGTAGTTTAAAGCCTGTAAATGGATTCTGTTCTTGGTCATTCTTCTTACATTCTGTAGCCAATTTTGTTGGTATTCTTAATTCCCTGAATTATATTTATTGCATTAAACTTTTGCCTGATTGATTCATTTCTTATACGATCCATACGTGTTATTTCCCATTATATGTCTGAAAATTTTCATTTGTGCTGCTTTCAATCTTTGTGTATCCCTCTTTCTCAGTATTCATATTCCACTGCCAAATTTTAAGGCTACTCTTGTTGTGATATTGTGAATTCGTAATTTTGTAAAATAATTCATATGTTTCCCAAAGTGGCGTTTAATGGTTTCGTTAATTGTATTATATGTTTGTATTTTATATTTAAATCAGTTTTGAATTATGATATCAAATTGTCTAAGTATTTAAGATTAGTTACTTCTTGAATTATATTGCTCTCTATTACAATCTTTACTCTTAATACTGCTTTCCCACACATTGCCATCGATGTTGCCTTTTGATATGAAATTCTTTATACCGTTTTGTAATATTATTTAATATATGTGCCATGATTTGTAATTCATCTTTCGACTGTTACTGTTTACATGTAAAATATAGTTCTTTCGGTTAATATAACTACAAGGCAATGTCTAATATAAAAATAGTATATTTAAGATAAGCAATAGATAAAAAAACACTTAATAAGATATTGTACAATTAACGTATGTTTTTAATTAATTACAGCCGATTTTATTGGTAACAGCCAAACTTACTTTTGTACTTTTAGAAATTCACCACAGGTCCACCGTTGTCTCAGGGCCCCAAAGAGACAAAAATGATAAAAATAATTATTTTATTTTATAATTTATCAAAATGAATTGATGTAATGTTGTTCCTCAAACGCAGAGGGCACAGATTCGATCCCTGGTCGGGATAAGGTTCATGTATGAGATTTTTTTCGGGTTTTCCTCGCCTATAAGACAGACGTCGAGAAACGTTTGCCCAAATAGTGCCCAAGCACCCTCTGGCCACTATTATTCATCATGTAATAATGGTGTATGAATTTATGAGTTAATGGTGTGTCTCTTGACTTAAATATTTATGTTGTCTTAGAGGTGGCCCTGGAATTAATTTCATCACTTATCTGGAGAGTCCCTCCATTTCATTGTATGGTAAAAAATCTATTCTATATATGTATGATCCTAAACTAGAATAAACTCCATGCCGCGACAGGCCTAAAAGGCCCCCGATATAAAAACCAGCTGCTGGCCTCACATGCTTACATGTTAATCACAGAGGTTAACAATCGTGCATCCAATATACATCCGTCATTTGATCAACATATCGGATCTCCTAGCCGTTTTAATTAGTTTTCTCAAACTGGAGCCGATACTTATTGTAGCTCCCAAATTCTTCAAGATGTTGAGTGAACACTTATATCACACTAACTAAAATTCTATAGAAAATTTCTTCCGAACAATCACAAGTTCCTTTTTTTCGGCAATAAGGGATACTTGTAGTGTCTTAAATCTCTGGGCTACGGTGCGTGTATAATCTAGACTTTAAAAATCCTCTAGTGACAAAGCGGGTCTTTATAATTCCCATAAGTCGTGGGGCGCATAAAAGTACCGACAAAGGAATAGGTTAAGCTGAGAAGAAGAGGAAGATATAAAGAAGGAAGGAAGGAAAGAAAGAAATTCACTATAAGGAGAAACATTTCATACACTGTAGGTTTTAGAAATTTAAAATCCAATGTCGCAGCCCAAAGTATTTAAGTTTTGGCGATATATCGATAAATACCTTATTATAAAAAGAAACTACGGACAATATAAACATGATTGCTGTCAGCACTTCAACAAGGATATCGTGCATCACACATCCTGAAAAAAAAAGTTGGTTTTCAATAATCGAGTGGTTTTAATGACGTGACCACGGTCCCAGGTTAATGACAACTGTGCGGCAACCAATCAGTATCGACATGTTAATTCGATACCACACAGCTGACAGATTTCATCGATCTATCCCAAGCGCATGGATTTCTACCTACTCCAGGGGAATGGACAATCGCTCATTGCCAAACCTTGGTTGAAGCATAGAACATACGACGGCATTGAGAAATCTCGAATAAAATCTTATTAATATTTACATATTTAATAATTTTTCAATATTACCTCACAATTATAATAAAATGTGTGACACGCAGGAACTGTATAAGTAAATTGAATTCCTTGGCGGGTCGATTTTGGTAGTTTACACAAAATATATATATATATATTGTTACGTTTGCTAATAATTAAATCGTATATGCCAACTGTGAGATTTAGTTTCGAGTAAACAAAAAGTTCACCCAGTCGAAAGTTTAAAACCTTCAAATTTAATCTCAGATTCGAGGATATTCCCAAACTTAACTAATACACAAATTAATAAGATCAAACTAACAATAAATATTATAAATAATTCCAATACTATCTGTAAATAGTTTACATGAAGAGTTTTTTACCTTTATCTTTAAATTATGTATTATTTTTTATAGGTTTCAAGCCATTTTAAGCTGACTGATTAGCTGAATATTATGTTTCTTACTCGAATGTTACATGTGAGTTTGTGTGCGAGGAAATAAACATGGCTGCTGCCAGAACGATTTTAAATATCTGCTTTCAGGTAAACCTCCACTTATAATCTTGTATTTCGCTGAATAATGGAGAATATCATCCTCTTTTTATTTTAATGGCACATTACGACTTTCCTTACAAAATCATATAAAATTTAGGCCCCAAAACTATTTTCAAATGTTTGTTTCTGGTTAAGCCCCTCACAATGATTCGATTGTGCTGGTTAAACGAAATCGACTTTTCTTTTTTTAATCGCCTATATACTGAGTTTAGTTCCTAAAAATACAATAATTGCTACAACTAGAGCGTTTATACATATATATTTTATGTAATGGCTATTGAATATAGCAAGTAGGATTAATGGAGATCTGTCAAGAGACCTCTGTCTAATTTTCTTCTTCACTAAGACTCGTTCTTCCATACTTCATCTTACTCTATCAATTCACATTCTCTTGATCTGCCTCTTGCTTTCCTACCTATAACCTTCCATTTTAGAACCTACTTGGTACGGTATTCTATCCTCTTCTATTCGCATGATCTGTCCATACCACTTCAAATGCCTTTCTCCTATTTTTTTTAGTATGTCCCTTTCACTGCCTGATTTCTCTTAATGTGCTATTCGTGAATGTATCCTATTTTGAAATACGTGTTGGTCACTCCTAAAAATCCATTTATATTATTAAAAATCTCTTTCGCCTATTGTCTGCTGACTGTCCATGTTTCGGAACTATATAATAGAAATGCTTTGTAATAAAGCTGAAAATATTAGTTTCTTGGTTCTCTGTAATAGTCTACATATATTTATATTTTAGAGTATTGATTTCGGCTTACCAGTGGTTCTTTTGCCATGAATTATTCTTCATAGAGTATCTACATTGAATTCCCAAATGTATCTAAAATTGTACCTAAATATTTAACATTTTCAAGAGTTGTATTATCTCCGAATAATATTCTAGCTGTTCTATGGTATTCATTGAAATATATAAAGTTTTATAAAGATAATTAATTTATCCTAATATTAATAATAATTATTATTATTAATATTGTAATCCATCCATAGTAATTCTGCCCGAAGGCAGGTCCTTCACTGCAATCATAGCATTTTCATGCTTTGCTTGCAGCTTTACTAGGGAATTGTGTAGGTGTGGTAGCTTCCCGTTGCTTTCCACAAATATTGTAATAATAGACTAATAATAACATAAAGTATATAATTTTTCTAGTTTATTGAAATTTGATGGAGTGATATATATATATATATATATATATCCATAGTAATTCAGGTCTTTCACTTCCATCATAGAGCATTTTCATGCTATGCTTGCAGCTTTACTAGGGAATTATAGGTGTGGTAGCTTCCCGTTGCTTTCTACAGCGGTGAAGGATGATGATGATAATGATGATGAGGATGATGATGGCAGGATGATTTTCGGGGACCGTTGGGTCCTATGCTTCCTGACATTTGTCTTACAGGTGAGGAAAAACCCCGAAAAAACCTTACCCAGGAGCCTGTACCGACCGGGAATCGAACCTGGGCCCGCTGCGTGACAAGGCAGCGCGCAACGTCGAGACCACAGCGGTGGACATTATATATATATATATATATATATATATAATTTTTAATTTACATATATTTTATAGAGAAGTGACATTTTAATATCGTATTATGAACACCTTATTAAAGTTTAGATATTGTTTGCGTTTTTAGAGACTTTCATTTCTGAAAAACGAAGATATTGGTTTCATTATGCCTGAATGATATATTTTATGGAAAAATATTAATAATGTATAATATATAAATTTTCATATTTGAATCATAGATTTATGATAATACTAATTTAGAATTGAGGCCGAAACAGGTCAACAAATGGCCTAAATTCGTGAATGTACTATGATGATGATAATTTAGAAAGCTACCCAAAAGTTACTTTAGCAGGTTTTCATATTCTTTAATTTAATCACAGAGGCTTAATACCCCACTACGAGGGGTCATCCCATCCAATAACGTCAAAACGAAAGATATAGATTGTATCAAATACTAATAGCCCAAGGATTTAACATGGAAATATCAACAACAAAATCTAAAGTTATGGCCTTTCAAGGGAAATTCCCAGTAAGAAGTAAAATTTGTATTCAGAATTCAATATTAGAGCAAGTTAATTCATTTAAATACTTAGGATATAATCTAACTTATAATGAGGAATGTGATATATCCTTTAAAATACAAAACTATAATAAAGCTTTAAGAATTATCAACCAAGTTTTTAAACCATCAAAAGTGCAGAGACACAAGAATGAAAATCTATAAAATTCTCGCTAGACCCATAATCTGTTATGGCAGTGAAGCTTGGACCATCAGAACTCAGGATGATCGTCATATTACAGCCACGGATATGAAATTTCTGCGACGAACTGCAGGTTATAACCTTCTAGACCATCAAAGAAATTCAACAATAGCCAGAGAGTTAAACATCGTACCTATATCTGAATACCTCAAGAATATAGAAACAATTGGCTAGCCCATATTCAGCGCATGGATCGTCACAGAATACCAAAACAAATTCTTCACTACATTCCTCGAGGCAGAAGATCTGTGGCTCGACCTTTTCGGAGATGGCGGGAGACCGTAACGGGCCACTGGGCCTAATGCTTGAAAGGACGATGATGATGATCAAACAAAAGTAAATTGTACGTAATCTACGCAAAAGAAAAACAAAGAAAATATGAGGAAGATATAGTATAATTTATTTTTTGTATATAAAAGTAATTCTTTTTTCATGTTTGATGGTGATATAATTTTCAAATATCAATCGTCAAGTATTGCAAAGGTTTCTCGGATTGTTATTCATCATATCGCACCCCGGCAAGAATAACGTCACATCTCAAAAATGTACGAATTTGGGTTAATCCACAATTCAAAACACAATTCGTTTAAACTGTATAAAGTAAGTCATTAACTGAATTCCTAACTAATCAAGGTACAAGTTGCACAGACTGCTATTTCTAAACTATTTGAACTGTGATGTAAGTGAACTTTATTTTTGCTTTATTGGAAAATGAGGGTTTTTGAGTTGTGACGTTATTCTTGCCGGGGTACGATATTATTACAATCGCGGAAGACAGTCAGAGAGGTATACGCAAATTAAAACAATAGGTAAGGACCCTCCATGGTATCTTTACCTTGTCGTGGTGGAGTGGCTTGCGTGCTTAAATGATCCCGAGAGCTATACCGGCGGTAGCATTGCTGCCGATAGGGTTACCCATGCCCGACTGGTCGAAGGTGATAAGCCAGACGAAAAAAGTACCTTGGTCGAAAGAGTGACGATCTTTCACCGTAAAAATACAACCGTCAAGAAATGCGGACATGGGTTCAACTGGGATAAAAATTTCTGGAGGTCAAATGGTTCCCCATTCGGGGACTACTTCAGGTAACCCATGCCAAAGGCTTTCATAACAGTGAATTACATGGTCTTTATAGGAAGCCAGATATAATAAGAACAGTTAAGTCTGGTAGACTGCGATGGGCAGGACATGAAGTGGCACGAATAGGGAGTGAAACACATGCAGGGAAAACGCCCATTTGGTAGGCCAAGAATGAGGTGGGAGAATAACATTAACTATGATTTGAGGGAAGTGGATTATACAGGGGATGATTGGAAAAATTAGCTCAGGATAGGGATGTATGGAGAGATTATGTACGCGCGGGAATGAACCTACGGTTTCGATAGTGCCAGTGAGTTAGTTAGGTAAGGACGACAGAGTAATTTAGATACATATGTTCACATTTATCTTAAACAATTGCCTTAAGGGTAATAAAACGATTATTAAAACGTAGAAATTCACATGTGTTTTTTACACTTGTAATGCCACAAGTGATTTCCAATTTATCTAGAGGATTTGGAAATCAAGAGTGGCATTTGTTAGGACTATTTAATGAATAAAATTAAACTGTTTACTCAAAAGTCATTATTTAAATATAGCTACCGGTATTTTAAAATATTTATATATTTAATGTAAACGGCGATATGAAATCAGAAATGTGTGGTTATGTATAATCACTGCAACTTGATCATATTATTTATTGCCAAATAGGATCGCAATATTGTAAGAATGCACCCTAGTGGAGAAATAATGAAACACATCAAACTGTATATTATAATCAGCATTACAGGTTAATTTATTTTTTTAGTAAGCAATTTAGTAAAAATCAAGGAATCTGTTCATTATTTGCTATATCCAATGTGTTAGTTGGAGAAAAATAATCTGAGCTTATCAGAATATTAAAATGGAGGAGCTTTCTTTAACACAAAAGCAGGAGCCGATAAAGTGAAATCGATAAAGAGCGAGGTGAAACACAACTGTCATTGGTTGTAAAACAGAATTCATTGAAACGTGATTGGTCATTAACTACCATTTGGGGCATGAGTTAAATAGCCTTGGCAATCAATCTGAATATATAACCCCTACATTATTTTTATCAATTATTATTGTTATTAATCCACTGCTGTGGTCTCGAGGTAGCGTGCTACCTTGTCACGCAGCGGGCCCGGGTTCGATTCCCGGTCGGGACAGGCTCTTGGTGTGGTTCAGGGTTCTTCCTCACCTGGAAGACAAATGTCAGGAAGCTTAGGGCCCAACGGTACCCGAAAATCATCCGGCCATCATCATCATCCTTCACCGGTGTGGAAAGCAATGGGAAGCTACCACACATATAATTCCCTATTGTATAGCTGGCTTAACTTGGCAGAGAGAGAGAGAGAGAGATGGAGATACAAGGGTAGATCGTTGACCGCTTTAGTCAGATACAAAAGAAAGAACTCACCCGGTTGTCAGTTTTTCTCTCCCCCCTTTCCCCTATTAACATCTGGTGAAGAAACGCCGAAACACTGGTGCAAGTGAGAAAGGCGAGTATAGTTGTCTCATTCTACAAATTTCTCGTAAAGTTAAACTAGAGAGAGTATAGTAAAGCTGCTAAGCATAGCATGAAAATGCTATGATTGAAGTGAAAGACCTGCTTTCGGGCAGAATTACTATGGATGGATGAATGGATTGTTATTATTGTTATGATTAACATAATTTTTATTATTGTTATTGTTACCCATGTGAGTGTTATCACTGTGATTATTATTGTGATTATTATTATTATTATTATTATCATCATCATTATTAACATTATGGCCCCGGGTCACTAAATGACGTCTATTAGATAACAAGATTAACTAAATTAATATGGTTGAATTTCTTCCCTGTGGGGGGAGAACTCCAAGTCTCGTTGAGAGACACAAAGGCTTACTATTATTATTTTTTTATTAATATTATTTTCATTACCATTATTATTATCATTATTATATTTATTATCATTAATATAATTATCATAATTATATTTATTATCATCATTATCGCCATTATCATTATTATTATTATTTTATTAGTTATAAATTTCTTGAATATCTTCTACATTATTATTGAGATTCCTCTCTGGACTCGTTTATGTTTCTCGACTCCACTCAAAAATGTATATTTGGGTCTTTAAGTTCTGAAGGTTTTCCTTTGTTTTTGTTTCTGTTAACACAATTATGTCTTGGTTAAGCGTTTTCTTTTCCTCTATGATGTCACCCATTTTATTTTGAACCCCTTGAATATTCCATGTTCCAAGAAAAATGTCCTTTTCCTTTGCTTTTGTCGTCTTGGTTTATTTCCGTCCGGCTTTAAATTTTTAGGCTTTTTAGCATTGTGTTTTTTTTTTGTGATGAACAGGAAGCTGGCCCGATGTATCAACCCCCAATCTGGAGGACCAAGTGATTTTTGGTCAAGGTTTTCTTCCTCTAGACTTTATCAAACCAATGACGAACTGCAAGGTAGCAGTAGGCTATATGTGCCCTAGATAAGAGGCCCTCACAAGGTACTATCAGCCGGGCGTACTGAACCCTAGTATTTTAATGAGGTTGTTACTGCTCCCCCTCACCTTTTCTAACCTAGCTTGGGACAGGCTTTGGCGGGTTTATTATTAGTCATCATCATCATCCGATATAATGGCAGCTGCCGCCGTCTCCGGAAACCAAACGTATTCCTCTCTGTCCATCTATTGATCTTCTTCCAATCCTCTGATATTCATAGCCGCTTGTACCCCTTCTATCCAAGTTTTCTTCGGTCTTCCTCTCTTCGTTCTTTCCATTCGGATTCATTCCATAACAATTTTATCATCATTATCATCACCATTATTATCATCATTATTATCATCACCATCATCATAATCACCATCATCATCATCACCATCATCATAATCACCATCACCATCTTCATAATCACCATCATCATTATCACCATCACCTTCATCATTATCACCATCACCATCATCATCGTCACCATCATCATCATCACCATCATCATCATTATCATCATCATCACCATCATTATCATCATCATCACCATCAGTATTATGATCACCATCAGTATTATCATCATCATCACCATCAGTATTATCATCATCATCACCATCAGTATTATCATCATCATCACCATCAGTATTATCATCATCATCATCATCATTATCATCATCATTATTATTATTATTATTATCATTATTATTATTACTATTATTATAGAATATAATGAATCCAATGCTATAAGCAGTACTAGTAACAACTAGTAAGAATTGGCAATGTAAATATTAATAAAATAACAGATAACTAATAGGCCAGTAATAACAACAACAGTTTTAAGAGAGGGAGGAAGAATAGTCGTAGTAAAATATAAGATTACTTTTCAAAAAGCCAATTTATTATGTTTTCTTTTTCTGCGCAAATGCCCGAGGTTGTCTTTCGACATTTCTGGTGTTCTCTCCTGTCATGGCACACTTGTAGCCCACTTCTGAGGCTGGGGTGCCTGGAAGGCGGGGTTACGGTGCCCCGATGATATGATGGGTGATGATGATGATGATGATAATAATGGTGCGCCAAGAGAGTCCCTAATCCTAAGCTTAATCAAAGATGAATATGAATGACGAGGATTGCGATTTCGGGGACCGTTTGGGCCTTAAAGTTTTCCAGAGATTTGTCTTACAGGTGAGGAAAAACCCCGATAATAACCTCACCCAGAAAAGCTGTCCCGACCGGGGATCGAACCTGGGCCCGCTGCGTGACAAGGCAGCACGCTACCTCGAGACCACAGCGGTGGATCCAATTTATTATGTTATTTTCTGTAATGCCTACTACAATGTGCATGCACCTCAATGAAAGTAGAATTGTTAGTCATGTAAATGATAAAAAAATTAAAATCTGAAAATGGATATATTCAATTTTGACATGTTACAGAAAAATTAAACGGTGAGTTACGTATGATATAACTTCACAAACTGAACACATATTGCTTTATTAAAAAAAACTTAATTACATACTCTGAACAACTTATGCAAGTTTATCTGAGAAATTTATATTCGCCTGCATGCACTGCTAGGTAATAAAAAATACAATGAATATCAAATTATCTATAAACATATTACTTACCGCCTCAACGAAGGAACACACACGGAAACAAAATAACTAAGGGGCACGTACATTTCATATATACACCTTCTGTTTTTGATGATATACCCTGGTGCCTCCCTCCAGGGTTTGTTATTTTATTTTTGTGCACATATTTACATGTAACAAATTCCCACACATTCCCTTTAAGGAAGACATTTACGTTTATATTCGAAACTTTTCCCTCTGCCTTGGAGCTATTTAACAGATTATCCCAGCTAAAGCACTATTCTAACAACGTTATATTTCCCACCTGCAAACTGAGCACTTTTATATGCTTGTAACAAGTTAGACTTGGCCAACGGTAATGTTCAAACTTTGTTTACAAATAATGTAAACATTTTGGTGAATATACGACTGTATCACTGTGGACATTCAAATTATTTTATTTATCTGGATAGTAATTCCAGCATGAAATTTCAGAGCTGAATATCAAATGAGTATACTAGGGTTGATGAATAAATAAATATTGAATAGGAAACATAGACAACACTTTCGAAAACAATATTAAATAAATTATATATGCAATATAAAATAATAAAAATAATACCTGATAGGTGCCGACGTCCTCAACTTGGTTAAAAATCTATTAAAACATGAAGCCCTTTCGGAAACTGGTTTCAATCATCAGCAGAGGGTTTTGAGCCATTGAACAAATGTTTTATGTGATTCTGTAAAGATGATTGTATGAACAGATTGATGGAACCTGGTTCCCGAAAGGCTTTCAGGTTTTAAAGGAAGACGACGGCACTTATAAGATACTAATTTTATTACCATATATTGTGATTAGAATTTCGGTATAACTATAAAGACAATTACGATGAAATCATTAGCAATTTACAGTCCTTATATATAAAAGTCCACCGCTGTGGTCTCGAGGTAGCGCGCTGCCTTGTAACGCAGCGTGCCCGGATTCGATCCCCAGTCGGGGCAGTTTTTCTGGGCGAGGTTTTTATCGGGGTTTTTCCTCACCTGTAAGACATATGTCAGGAAAACTTTAAGGCTCAAACGGTCCCCGAAATCATATGGTCATCATCATCATCGTCATCCTTCACCGGTGTGGAAAGCAACGGGAAGCTACCACACCTACAATTCCCTAGTAAAGCTGCAAGCATAGCATGAAAATACTACCATTGCAGTGAAGGACCTGCCTTCGAGCAGAATTACTATGGATAGATATATAAAAATGAGTGTGAGTCTGTATGTCCTTCATGGACACAAAAAACTACTTGGCCGATTTAAATGTTTTTTTTCTATCACTTCGAGAATTTTTCTGGAACAATTAACGTAATCTGTATATCATATTGTCCTACGCATTATAGGACCAGAGCTAAAAAAGCGGGACATCGATCCACTAAAAAAGTCGATTTTCGGACACATTGAATGGCTTACGCTGCCTAAAACCATAACAAATACACCAAATTAATGTACACAGAATTTAATATCTTAAAACATTCTATGAAAGTCCACGACAGCATAATGTCTATATTTTACGGACAATTCATATTAACTTTTTTTTTCTTCCAGCGCACTGAGGCCAGGCAAGCGTAGTAGCACATGGCGGGAATTCTTTTACTCCTTTTTAATATTCTGAACAGGTCTGACCATTATTTTGCAGTGACTGGGTCTGTGAGAAATACCGCTACCAGATTGTATATATAGTGCATGAATGTCAACACATGCCGCATGCGGGAGTTAATATAAAAACATTTGTAGCAATTAATTATACCACCAAAAAAGAAACCACTGTTTGCACTTTCTTAAATGTATTTTTCCCCAGGTAACAATCCAGAAAAATATAATTGTCATATTTATATCATACGACATCAGAAATGAATTAATATACAGTTTGATGTGTTTCATATTTTCTCCACTAGAGAGCATTCTTACAATATTGCATTCCTTTGGCAATAAATAGAATGATCTGGTTGCAGTGATAAACAAAAGAAGCAGATGAAGCGAACCTGTCGCTTCTCATTTGTTTTCAAACATCGCCTTTTACATTAAATATATAAATAGTTTACAGTAACTATAGTTAAATAATGATTTGTGAGTTAACAGCTTAATTGTATTCGTTAAATAGTCCTAACAAATGCCACTCTTGATTTCCAAATTCTCTAGATAAATTGGAAATCACTCGTGGAATTACTTATGATAACATACAATTACTACTTTTGTCTTTCAGCTCAATGTAGGCAAGAATATCGGGATAAGTAGGTTCCCGGGAACGCCGGATAATCAAGCATGGGGTATCTAAACATAATTTTACGATATAAATGTATAATTATTTTTCTTTTTACTTATTCAGCTAAACATAATAACACATTTAATTTATTTAGGCGCCGTATCGTACGCCGGGTATTATCTAGTAACATTATATTTGATGATCTGATACCTTAACGAAAATTTATTCCGCATTTTATAAGTACTGAATATATATAACTTATAAAACATTGGTTTAAAAAACGTTAGGCCGTATATGTGTGTAGACAGGAGCATCAATGAGAGAGAATATTTTATACCTGTTGTTTTATGTATGATTATACAAGGTTGTTTCCGATCTCCGATAACGATTTGCCAAGTAGATTGTGACGTTGGAGTGTGAGTCATCAGGACAGGAGTGTGCGAGGTGATCAAACCAGTCAGTGTGCTGCTTCTGTTACACTCCCACGCGTGTTGCTCTCATAATGCCTAAGCCGATAGCCCCCTTTTGGGAGGATACATTACTGCCCTTTCCGACGCTAATTATAGTTATTCCGCGATTATAGAGGCTTGCAAAAACGTTAGTTTATGGTGTCAAAGTGTGGAATTAGCTCAGTGCTTAATAAAAAGGGAAAGGGTCGCTTTGGATTAATTCCAAAAGGGAAAAAACGGGCAAATCCACGACCTGCTACTACCCGCACCCCAGATGTAATCAGAAAGGTCAAGGTCCTTATCTCTGGTGGTAACCCTGCCACACAAAGGGTGATTGTGAACAGATTGGGAATATCCCTTACAACTGTAAGTAAACATCATAATAAACAAAGATTTAAACATTGAGAAGCGCCACAAAAGCAGGGTTCATAAATTGTTGCCACGTCACATTGCCGAATGCCGTACCAAGAGCAGGAAACTATGAAAAGCACATGGCAGGAGAAAAATGGAAATTTTTGGTCACACTTGATGAAGCATATGTTTATCTAGGAACTGCAACAAACCCCGGGCAATTTACTATAGAAAAAGTGGTGAAAAAATTCAAAAGTGGTATGCCGAATGCAGAGAACGTTTCTCCAATGGATTTATGGTCATCGCAGGATATTGCTACAATGAAAAACTGACCATTCGTAGAGTAGCTAAAAAGGCCAAAATCAACTCCCAGTACTACCAGGGAAGACGTTCTCACCCCAATTTACCCGACTGAAATCCCAGCTCTCTATGGTACAGACAAAAACCAAGTGTGGGTGCAACTTCGGGTTCAACCCTCACATTACTGGAGAAATGAAGCAGGAAACTGGAATACATGCTATTCCATTCAGCAACATCCCAGTGAAGTTTCCTGATGCATCACCGATGGACATTGTGTCTTTGGACTCTTCAAAAGGCCACTGGGAAACAGGTGTCCTCGAACAATAGACGGTCTTTGGAAAGCATATAAAGAGAAGTGGGAACTTCTAGACATGGCTGTGCTGCGTAAGAGTCTTCTGCAGCGGAAACTCCGATGCCAAACCACCATAGCTCGGGTGAAGAGTCATCAATTAGAGCATGCTCGATGGTGGAGACACGGCTATCCTTAAGGTAAAACTTAAAAATCATTTGTTATCAGAGATCAGAAACAACTCCCCGTAGATGTGTAAATACTGTAAACATGCATGTATTTATTTTAGTATACTGCTATTTAATCGTGGAACAGAAATATGCATGTACGACTAAACAGACCCGTACTCAATGTCATTTCAAATGCATATTTCCCTACTTTTTTCTAGAAAAATCAATAAATTTCCTCTACTATATGTCTATTAGATTGTAATGCACCTCTTTTGGTCTTTTGTCATATTTTTATTTGATTCTTAATTTCGGGTCCTTGAAAGTACGCCATATCGCACTGGATTTAAAGGGTACTATGTCACTATATTGAATTTTAAGAGTTAATAGATAATTTATTTATGCTTATTCTCTTAAACGTTTTTAAAGCAAATTTTCGTAAAACTATTTCATACGAATATCACGGGTATTAAAATTCCTCAAAAACAATTAATATTAAAAAACACAATAAAATACCTAACGTGAATAATTCAATACACTTGACACTTAATATCTATCCAAGTTAAAAACAGTAAATTCTATTTATTTATTTCGATAAGGATGAAACGAATATGATGTTTAATCTGTGTATTTAGCTCTCAGTCTCTTGAAAAACAGGAATTAATTTTATGGCATAGGGAAATTTTGTAATGTTGGTATTTTTTCTTGTTAGAAATATAGGTTGTCAGCACTAGGTAAACCATGTTTTGTTCTTAGAAAAGCCATTTCTTTATATAAATATTCTTTGTTGTGCTTAGACAACCTATCGACTCTTCTTTCTCAGTAATTTTCCGTGTTGGCAGTTAAATTGTATAGGTAAATTCGAAACGTATATAACAAGTACAAACCTTTATTTATCTTCATGGATCCAAAACACACAAACATAAATGAAATTTTCATAAGTTCCATTGATATTTGGTTTACATGTAAGATTTATTTAAAATTACGATGCCATGTAAATGTGTTGAAAGTGTGAATAAATTTGTCTATGTGTGCATTGAAGTGGTATTTGCATCTTAGAAACGTGAATTGACTCCATTAATGAAGACAGCATATTACCATTGCGTCTACCTTAAAATAGATTAGGATAATCCTTGGGCACCAATCATTTGCTGTAATTCATGTGCAGTAAATCTCTGTTGTTGATTAAATGAAACAGTATGGTCAATGTCTTCCGCCGTTCCCATGACATGGCAAGAACCTTCAAATCATGTCAGTGATTGTTATTTTTGTATGGAATATCGAGAAAGAAAAAGAGGATCATCGCATATTCAACTTCGACATCAGCTACACGACCGGTGCCACAGTGAAGGTCTGCTTGTTCCAATCCCACCGGAACACAATATCCTGGAATCTGATATAGAAGTGGAGGACGAATTAAAAAAAACAGCCTGGCTTTTGACAGAATAGATTTCGAGACAAAATAGTTTTCAAGAAAATTTAATGATTTAATTCACGATCTGGATTTGCCAAAAAGCAAGGCCAAAATTCTTGGCTCCAGGCTTCAGCAGTGGAATCTCCAGGAGATAAATATGAAAATACCTATGTACAGATACCGACAAAGAGACTTAACGTCATTCTACGAAATGGAAAACAACCTTTTTGCCTGCAGTGGTGTAAATGGTTTGATGACATCTTTGAGAATGGAGCATAATCCCGAAGACTGAAGGCTTTTATTGACTCCTCTAAGTTAAGTTTGCAAGTTGTTTTGTTTCACAACGTAAATGCACCTGCCCTTTAACCCTGTAGGTCACGCTGTACATATGAAAGAGACCTATATAAATGTAAAATTGCTCCTTGAAAAAAATGAATTATGAAATTCATCAATGATAATATAAATTGATCTGAAGGGCACTGCCATCATACTCGGAATGCAATTAGGATATACCAAGTATTCTGCTTTCTTTGTGCGTGGAACAGCCGCGACACGAAATCACATTACATACAAAAATTCTAGTCTGAAAGGAAAATTATAGAGCCTGGAAAAATAATATACAATACATTCCCTTAGTTGCTCTTGATCAAATCTTCTGCCACATTTACACATAAAGCTAGGGCGTATGAAGAATTTAGTAAAGTGAATGGGCTTTTAAGTATTTGATCACAAAATTCCTACATTTCAGTGATGCTAAGATCGAAGAGGGTATCTTTGTTGCCCCGCAAATTCCAGAAATGTTTAAGGATAAACATTTAATAGAACCATTGAAGGGAACGAGAAAGCACCTCGAGAAATATACAAAAGTGTTCACAATTTCTTGGGAAATCAAAGAGCTGAAAATTACAATAGAGCTGTTAATGAACTTCTGAGGTGGTACCAAGAGTATAATTGCAATATGTCGCTCAATATCCACTTTTTGTACTCACATCTCGATCGGTTTCAAATAAATTGTAGCGCTTTGAGATACGAACACTGAGAGCGCATGCATCAAGATATTTGAGCAATAGAAAGACGGTAACAGGGCAAATGGAAGACATCTAAACTTCCAGACTATCGTTAGAACGTCATGCGAGATGCCCCAGAAGTAGATTACAAAAAATCTCTGTAGTGAATAGTCAGAAAGGAACAGTCCAAAGGGAAAAGTTCCATATATATATATATATCTTCGTCCATAGTTATTCTGCCCGAAGGCAGGTCTTTCACTGCAATCATAGCATTTTCATGTTATGCTTTGAAGCGTTACTAGGGAATTGTAGGTGTGGTAGCTTCCCGTTGTTTTCCACAATATATATATATATATATATATAATCGAACCAAGATCCAACTAAAAATTCCTGCTGCCATATTCTTGTTCTTCCACCTCAGTTTGATTGAAAATGACTATTTTTGTAAAGAATAGAGGCAACATTTTTTTCTAGACCAGTGTAATTTAAACTTCGATACAATGAAGTAGATTAATTTATTAATGATAATTCGAGAACGCAATTTGTTCCACAATGCCGTTCACTTACTTGTACTGATATTGATTGTATTAGAGCGATCATGAGGGGGTGGGATGGATTTTAACTCGTATCTGCATATCTATCGGGTTATTCTTCTGTAATATAAACATTGGGAAGCAATATAAGGTGCATAATGCAATAAAATATACTTGGGATGAAACGTTTTAAGATAAAGATTGCCTTATTGTACTCTGCTATAACACCACTCCTTTACTAAACGAAATGTTGTTTACTGCCTGTCTTTCTAGTAGTAGTAGTAGTAGTAGTAGTAGTAGTAGTAGTAGTAGTAGTAGTAGTAGTAGTAGTAGTAGTAGTAGTAGTAGTAGTAGTAGTAGTAGTAGTAGTAGTAGTAGTAGTAGTAGTAGTAGTAGTAGTAGTAGTAGTAGTAGTAGTAGTAGTAGTAGTAGTAGTAGTAGTAGTAGTAGTAGTAGTAGTAGTAGTAGTAGTAGATAATGGAATTTCTTGCCTTTTTTTCAGAAGAAAGAAAATACATATGCATTTACATTGCGCACGGGCCTGCTTGGCCGTACGTGCATTATTTTTCCATGAATAAAAAATAATACTAGTCATAATATAAACAAATACCTACAAATACACCTGTATCAAAACCAATAATAGGCTGCATATAAGTAAAATCTATGTCTACAAAACATCACAATAATACATATCTACACTCATCCATGAAAAGACCATGAGTATAAATAAATTTAAAAAAGGTCTCATCTCTACATTAATATTAAAACAAATGCTAGAAAACAAATTAGAAAAAAACACACACACACACATACACCCACACACCCCCACACATATACACACGCGCACGCTCATACCCCCCTCCCCAGTCCCTGCAGACATTAAATGCACTATCAGACTATTCAACATATCAGACCTACTTATTATATAATATTATTAAAGATCGAAAACAAAGACCAAATTGAGATTCTTCTTATTGATAATACATATATCTTTAATGTACAATTTTTCTGTATCTCAATTTCCTTACTGTACCCAAAAATTTGCATGTTTTTGATTCACTCTCGATCCGTCCTAAAAGATCCCTTTCTAAATAAAAGAGCTCTCTTCACAGCCCCATAGGTATGCAGTTCTGTGATACATCCCATCCAATCCCCTTGCGCGCCTCCTCTATACCAATCTATAGCAGTACAGGTAAGCCTTCGACCCTGTGGAAGAGATTCCGCTCTCTGACGATAACATTCCAGACTAAACACGCTAGTCCTGGGTTAATAAAATAAGAACATTTTTAGGAAAAGCATCATGCAAAAATATCCATTTTCTACAGAATTATCAATAAATAAAAATTATTAAAAATTAAATTTTCAAAGACATTAAGAATACGATTTAATGTAGATTTATTTTTAACCCCTTTACAGCATACGATATAGCCTAGAATATATAGTCCTGGAACTTCATTGATGTAATTTTAAGAGTACATAATTAAGAGTAAAATATAAATGAGATTAAAATTTTAGTATATCTGTCCCAAATTATTCCATTATTTCTTCCTAAATCTGATTTTATTTTCGCTTTAGAAATATGGAAGTGCAGTGTGCTCGTTATTTTAATTAGTCATATTGGGTTCATCAAAATTGAGAACCAAGCAGAATTGTTGCTTTTAATGCGTTTCTTTACGTATACATTCATGTAAGTTCAATTAACTCGTTATTGATTGCTAAAGTCAAAAGAAAATAAGATGAATTTGCTATTGGACTGGAAAAAAAATAGCATGACATTGTTAAAAATATGATAATACAGTATACAGTAAATCTATACAGTTTACAGCCGTTTTACCTCGGTTCATTATGGGGGAAAAAACAAAGATCACAATATATGCTGATATTTGGAATAATAAGCACAACGGGAAGAGCGATTAGTTCGAGAAATTTATATGTTAATTGGTGTAAATGTCCAAATATAGAAGGAAAATAATATCACTTCTAGAATAAAAATTTCTCACAAACGCTTTTACCACAGCAACTTCTGAGACTTGCTTATTATGTGCACAATCTAAAAGCTCATTTTGGGATGCCCACTCTTCTTGTATTTCAGTTCACGTCATATTGTAAGTGCTAGATCATGTAGTAACTTTCAGCTTCATTAATATTAGTTACATATTTATAACAAACATAACATGTAGGCACATTTGCTAACTTTATAGAGAACCCACTAAGTCAACCTATATGTAAGTAATATTTTACACACACTCTCTCTCTCTCTCTCTCTCTCTCTCTCTCTCTCTCTCACACACAGACAATCACACACACACACACACACACATACAGGGCTTCCAATATAAACTGACTAGAAGAGCGGCTGGCAGAGTGAAATGCGGACGAGGAGAGAGCGCTATCTGACGGGTGAAACCCCGTGAGGCCGGTCCGGTTTTATATTGGAAGGCCTTTATATATATATATAAGAATATGAAAGTTTTCTTGGGTTTTCCGCGTCTTGGATTCAAGTTCGGCCTCTGGCCACTGATTCCGACGTTTCGGCATGATCCCACATTCCATTATCAAGGAATACGTTCGAATCACAGGTTTAGGTCTTGTATAATAAAACACATAGAGTTTTCTATTATATAAGACCTAAACCTGTGACTCGAACTTATCATTCCTTGATAATGGCATGTGGGATCATGCCGAAACGTCGGAATCAGTGGCCAGAGGCCGAACTTGAATCCAAGACGCGGAAAATCCAAGAAAACGTTCATATTCATACTTATATCCGCGAAAATCTGCAATATAACATATATATATATATATATATATATATATATACTCTTATTACTACATTATTAAATGACATATAAACATTAAATTAATCTTCTTGTTGTGAGAGGTAAATTCTCAAGGTACTTTAACATACCCCACGTCACACGGGATATACAGCGGCAGACCTGTCGGGAAAGGGATTTTAAGCTTGGGATCACATACATACTTTTTTTTACCTCAAAAGGACATGAAGTGGCTTCCAGAGTTAGTGAACAGATCAATTCAGTATGTCTACATCAAAATTCCCTACTTCCAATGTGCTCTCTAAATCAAATAAATTTGAAGAAATTTTATTTGGAATAATAACTTGTATTCCTCTCCCACACCAACCCATCACCATGTCGTTTATCCTCCTTTCTATACCGATTATATTATACCCCGAAATAATGTCACTTTATTTAATACACAATTGATCTTCTTGGTGATACAATATTAAAATATATATACAGTCAATATGCCCATTTCACCAATAAATGTTTAAAATGGTCAACTAGTTTCTACAGCCAAGCTGTCATTCTCAAGACCAGATATTGACTGAAGACAATATAGATAAAAAATAAAGATACAAATTCAGTTAAAAACAAACTACGTCACATGACGCAATCATTCACAAGTGAAAGTAAAACATAATAAAACTAATCCTCTTTTTTATCAATTAGAGAAAAGAGGGGGCTGTACGGAATAGGGCCTTTGTCTTTGTTCATTATTTTATCCTTATTTTTATAAATTTCCAAACTTTCAAGGACGTTAAGGAATTTGAAATCCCTGACCGAACGAACCAGCCTAAGATTACTTTTGTTGATAGCGTGACCGTACTCAGAAATATGCTGGGCAACTCCAGATTTTTCAATTCTGTTGAGTCTGAAATGGGCAATATGTTCATTAAATCTAGTTAAAATGGATCTTCTGGTTTGCCCAACATATTTGAATTGTAAAAAAGAATCAGTTTTTCCAAAGTTCATTCAAGTAAATGTGTCAAAAAATTGTAGAACAGAGAGAGAATAACCAAATTTACCAAACAAAAGTGGCTAGATTCCGAAATTAAATACCTTTATTCGAAGAGGAGCAGATTGGAAATTCAATCTTAAAAACTATGGAAAACATTAACAGCACATCTTACCGAACTTGAATTTTTAGACTGGTGTGAATTTCAGAGAAATATGTTTCGATCGATCAATTTTAAGGTTCAGAAAAAACGTTCTTCCCAACGGATTAAATTGAAAAAACTTATTGATCGCAGGGGAGGGTCCGGGGTATGCTCCGATAGGGTCAGTATTGTTGAGAATCTCTCTTCACAAACCTTTGATGACCAAGAACTGCAGTTGTTAAATAAAGGCCTAAAATTTGCTCTACCGGATCACAATTCTGAAATTGAAAATGTTATTGCTGGCATCGAATCTTCAATCAAACATTTTAATGAACCCACAAAACAATATATCAGAGAATTTAGCAAACAGATCGTTACGAAGAATTTGGCTACTACTAAGAAATCATCAAATAGTACTGATATACAAAACAAGAGAGTCATTAAAGGTTTGAGAAGAAGGGATTGCTTTTACATGAAAGCTGATAAAGGGAATAGGGTCGTTGTCTTGGATAAACAGGACTACTATGATCGTGTTAATGATATGATTAATGGTGGTCCTTACCAGTTGGTTAATAAAAATCCATTACCTAAAATGATCAGGGACGTAACTAATGTTCTGAATTCGTGCAATCATCTGGTTACTAAAGAATTAAAACGCAAATTGCAATATTTCGAATCCTCTGGTACCTAAATTGTACTGTTTACCAAAAATACACAAACCGGGAAAATTAGTTAGACCTATAGTTTCAGCTATATCTGCACCCACTTATAATATTTCTAAATGGTTGAGTTGTGAGTTTGGTAATCTACCCCTACCACAGCCCGGCTTTGCTGTTAAGAATTCGTTGGAATTCATTGAGAAAACCAAGAATATCGAGCTGAAGGATGGAGAGATTTTGATTTCTTTTGATGTGAAATCTCTCTTTCCTAGTATACCTATACCTCAGACGCTGAGTTTCTTGGAAGACCTACTAATACAGAATAAATTGGAGCCCCATATTGTCAATCAATATATCATGTTAACGGAACTTTGCATGAATCAGAACATTTTTCAATTTAACAATAAGTTTTATGAACAAAAGGAGGGAACGGCAATGGGTAATTCATTGTCTCCTTTCCTAGCTGATCTTTTTATGAGCAGATTTGAGACGGAGCTTGGGAAGGAGTTAGATTACTTTCCAAGGGTCTGGCTCAGATATGTTGACGACATTTTTGCTATTTTTGATACCAAAAAATGCAATGTACAGGAATTTGTTGAAATATTAAATGACCGAACTCCCAGCATAAATTTTACGTATGAAGAGGAAGAGAATGGAAGGCTGCCTTTTTTAGATATGATAATAATTAGAAACAATTATAGATTGGAATTTGATATTTATAGAAAAGATACCAGTACATTTAGATATATCCCGGCAGATTCTCACCATTGTAATCAACATAAAATGGCCAGTTTCAATTTTTAGTTCACCGTCTTATCACTTTTCCGTTAAGTAAAAATAGATATAATAAGGAATTACAAACCATTAAAGATATAGCTAAGTGTAATGGTTTCAATGGAAATATTATTGATAAGTTGATTCGTAAATTTGAATTTAGAAAACTTGTTATGGATTCTACAGCTTTCCATTCTCCTATTAATAAAACTAATTTTGCTATTATGCCGTACGTTCCCTCTTTAACTAGAGGTTTGAACAAGATATTCAAAGGACTAGATACTAAATTGATTTTCACTTCCACTTTGACATTAAATAGTTTACTTGGAAACCCTAAAGATAAAGTCGATTGTATAGAGAAATCCGGGATTTATGAAATTGCATGCAATGACTGTGACTTGAAATATGTTGGGCAAACCAGAAGATCCATTTTAACTAGATTTAATGAACATATTGCCCATTTCAGACTCAACAGAATTGAAAAATCTGGAGTTGCCCAGCATATTTCTGACTACGGTCACGCTATGAACAAAAGTAATCTTAGGCTGGTTCGTTCGGTCAGGGATTTCAAATTCCTTAACGTCCTTGAAAGTTTGGAAATTTATAAAAATAAGGATAAAATAATGAACAAAGACAAAGGCCCTATTCCGTACAGCCCCCTCTTTTCTCTAATTGATAAAAAAGAGGATTAGTTTTATTATGTTTTACTTTCACTTGTGAATGATTGCGTCATGTGACGTAGTTTGTTTTTAACTGAATTTGTATCTTTATTTTTTATCTATATTGTCTTCAGTCAATATCTGGTCTTGAGAATGACAGCTTGGCTGTAGAAACTAGTTGACCATTTTAAACATTTATTGGTGAAATGGGCATATTGACTGTATATATATTTTAATGTCACTTTAGTAGACCTATAAACCAATGGACAAACTTAAAAAAATAAATCTTAAATAACAAATAGATATACATTTCATAATCTAGGATAATTACCATCTACATGGCTGTTTGTTTGAAAAATTGTTGAGTGTGCAATATGTTCTCTGATTTAATTTTTCAACACGGTGATATAATCCAGGTCTCTTATCTTCTACTTCGGCCTCCCAGATTCGATCCGAATCGGATTTTTAAATCTCAACTTATGTTTGGTTGTGTCTGTATTTGTGTTTTTATATACATGAGGAGATAAGAAAATGAAAACATAAAACTAAGAAAAACGTAGGAAATATTAAAAAAACAATTATTTATGAGATTATTATTATTATCATATGAAATGGGTCTTGCTAATTATATTACAATTCAGCATTTGCCTTGAGGACTAAGCAATATCAGTGGTAAAAATGTCAGTCAGGCTGGAGAAAGCGTACAAATACAAGTACCTCAGCCAATTCCCTCGCTAATTTTGCTTATTGTGTACCTATAAATTCATTAAATTACATTAATTTCTAAATTATCGAAATAATGTGTCCAACTGTACAATCACTATTAAAAGGACGTATAGAACCTTAAATTGGGACTATCAGAATATTAATCTAAATTAGCATGTGTATCAGATATATTTTCAATATTCGTAAATATTATTATATTTCTTCATATTTCCCTCGTCTATCCTGGCTCCATCCCCATGATGCTAGAAAAATACATTCTCTTATTATGTTATTCAAAATTATATACAGTGTGTAAAATATATATTCCTACACTATATTTTTCTGCACAGAACACGTTATCAATAAAACATGAATATTTCTAGAACACACTAGTATGTTAGTACAAATAATTGTTCTACATTATAATTGTTTCAAAATGTAACGTGATATAAATAAGATACGTAAAATGGGGAGCCAGATATATATTCTTTATATTCGTACATATAATAAGTCTTAATAAGTTAAATAGCCTGATAGTGCATTTGATGTTTACAGGGGGGTATGAGAGCGCGCTCGTATGTGGGGTGTATAGGGGTATATGTGTGTGTGTGTATTTTACTCTCTTTTCAAGGTTTTTATAGCAATTTTGTTTATTATTAGTATACGAAATGAGACTTTTTACATCTATACACAAGGTTTTTTCATGTATGAGTGTAGATGTGTTTTTTTGTGTATGAAGTGTAGACATAGATTATATATTATATATTGTTTTGTTTTACATTTTTATGTAGGTGTGTAGCCATGTAGGTATTCTTTAAATATTCTTATGTTCATTTTTATTTTTTATCCATGGAAAAATAATGCACGTACAGCCAAGCAGGATCGTGCGCAATGTAAATGCAAATGTATATTCTTACATTAAAGAATCTAAAGGGAGACGAGTTATAAATAGCAATTAATTGACTAACCTTACAATTATTTCATTGTAACTCCTCGTGACATAAACAAACATTGCTATTCATCACGGACCGAACGAATGAGTTGTCACAGGAAACTAAAAACAAATTGTTTCTCTAACAAGAGAAGTACTTATGTTGGACCAGTTGGATTGTAACAAACATTGGAGGATTTGTTAGTTAATTGACATTAAATATGATGGCGTTAGTCATTTTTCTGCAAATTTAATAAAACTCGTGTTATTTGTTATTAAATTTCAATCGCGTCTCATTGACCGGTTTGTAACGGTACGGTTTCTCATTGCAGCTGGTTTCAAGCACAAGTGCTGCTAGCGGTGCGAATAACGTAAATATTATTTTCCCTCCTCCATAACATTAATAAATGTTTTTGATTACTATATACAGATAGCAGAGCACTGTATACTGAAATTCAGAATCGGTTATAATTTTGTTTACTGGAGTAACAAACACAAATTATCATTTACCATAACATCAAGGGTGATAATGAGGGTCTTCGATGAAATGGTTGTAACAAAGTTTTTTGCGAACACCATGAGTATCTGATGATTGTAATCCTGGAGCAGTTATATATGGCACATTCACTAAAACCAATGTCAAATGAATTTTCACTCACATTTGGGAATCTCCTTACACTTTGGTCCACGTTATAGCAAGATTTTTTCCAAGCATAAATACGCATATCTTCGTAAATTTCTGCTGACAGTTGATTATATACAAGGAAATGCAGTTTTATAATAAAGAATCTATCAGACATTTCCACGTCACCATCTGATTTTAGACGCACATATTCTTCACGTCGTCGCACATAGATCTTATATTGACGGGTAAAAAAAGAACATCAAGTGGTTGTATATATTTGGTGGCTTCTGCAGGAATAATTTTCAGCCTTACATTTTTATCGGGTAAACGTCCTGTAGCAATTGTTCGTCCTTATGTCCGGACCATGAATCGCATATTAAAAGTGAATCCATTTCAATGTTTTCACTAAACACGTGTTTTAAGAATGTTTTCAAATGTTCTTTTGTCATTTTTCCACTGGCACTACAGTCAACATACACATTTGGAGGTGTATTCTGTTCTATCTTCTTCTGAACTTTGGGCCCGAATTTGTTTCCAGTAGGTTCTTGAAACCAGAGGTATAACCTCTTCCCAAGTTGCCCACACATTGAAATAAGAACATCTATCGTGTAAGAATGTGCAGTTCCATGGGTTTTAAACTGTAGCAACAGTGAGCTTATTGTCTTTGACTGTCAGTGTTCTGTTTTCTGTCATTTCATAACTAAATTGACTTTGGTCACAGTTCCACACATTCTTTGTTGGTATGGAGTTTTCTTGAATGGTCTAATTAACGTCTCTTAGAAATTTATTTGAATTTACAATAGTTTGAGTTTTCTTTTTCAATGCCTTTGACAGTGTCAAATTTGGTAATTTTTTAAAAATAAATATTGTTTTCTTTTTTAAATTTGAATTGAATGTATTTGAAGCTTTAAATTCATTCAAATCCAATTACTTCGCTCGAAAAAGAGCCCACGACTGCAAATGCCAGTAGTGCACTGTCAATCCCCGATCTCGAGAATCTCGAAATTTATTAGGGATGTAGTTTTTAATTTTGGCGATATTTTAGGGGTCTCTGTTTTTTTAATTGTGAAGCTAGATAAGATGTTTTATTTTCTATATAATTCAAAACTGTTCTTACAGTTCGGTTATTAATTAACGATGGTCATTTTTTTATTACTTGTGAATAGGACTTCGGGCCAGATTTCCCTGACATCCTATATTCATAAATGTTTTCCAAAGTTTCTTCAGAATAGACAGACAGTACGTTAGTATGCTTCGATTTTTTAACAGGAGACGGCTCAAAGATATTTGAATTGTGACGTTCCTCACTGGATTCGTTGGCAATTTCGAAGTCTTCAGAACATCCAGCATGTGTTAGCTTCTGACTGCATGTAGCATAGTCTTCGAAATGTAAATTATTTTCACTAACGTCTAACCCATTCCAATATTTTTGTACTATCATTTCTGCCAGAAAATACGCAAACTGGTCATACTCCAATTCTGGTTCTTCGTGTCTCTCAAATGTTTCCTAAACTATAAATTATAACGTGTTTAAGACTAAAATGGATGTATTATGCGCATTTTATTCTTTTGTTGGAATATTTTATTGACTCACAAGACTATTACCTGTAAATGTACACATTTACATGTAAATATACTGTTATGTCCGAAAAAAAAGTATTAATTTACACCATAAATATGCTAATTAATAAATTATAAAACAAATATTCTATTGTGCATTGAATTTATTGAGTTTTTTATGTTTAAATAGAAACAATTAGTATATACTGTACGGATACTCGACTACAGGAGTGAAAAAAACATCCACACTCCGGTGCGCAGCTGTTCAAGTAACCGTGCCGCTCCGTTGCAATATTTATTTCGTTAGTTTTATCTCTCTCTTCCTGTCCCTTTTTTGTTCTTCCCTCGTTCACCACACTAACGTTTTCTATTTTTATTTGTTTATTTTATTTTTTCCGAATGTTTTATTTAATAATTCTGCCATGTTCCGATGCCAAGCCTTTATTTATTTTTTCTTGTTCTTTATGTCCTATTAAATATTATGCATACTATTGAATTTGCAGTGAAATTACTAATATTACGGTGTTCAGTATCCTTCATTCAACATATCCTCCAATTTTTGTTACAATCCAACTTGTCCAACATAATTACTTTCCTTGTAAGACAACATTACTTTTCTCCGCAAATAATATGAAAGTTACAGAAAAAAATTGAACAAGCTTGTAATTTACCACACATTGCAAAGCAGTACATAATGTCGAAACACAATATAACCGGTGCAATTGATAATGAAAAAATCCAGGACGAAAAGGGTCGATATCAATTAAAGATGAGGAGTGAATCATGAAAAAATAATGTCAAATAAGTGCTCCATTACTGGCCTCAGACCTTACATCGACTACAGGAAATAGTGTTTGTCCACATACCATAAGAAATATAATTCATAATGCAGTGTATGAAGGAAGAGCCATTAGAAAGTAATATTTTATTAATAAGGACATTACAGAAGAGACTTTAGTTTTCTTTTGTCTACTGAAATAATCCACTGGAATTTTGTATAAATATAATTATTTCGAAATAGAACGATTCAACTTGATACGTTCACATGGAAAGTGATATGTATGGAGAAGGTCAGACGCTGAACCAGAGATACAAAACATCACGCCTACAGTGAAGCATGATGCGAGAGTATTCTACTTTCAGCCTGTATGGCGTACCTGAGGTTATAATCGTGTTGAAATTAAAGGTATATTGGCAACACTGGGTTACGTGAACATATTGCCACATAATCTAATGAGTGATGTTGCTAAATTATGACTAAAAACACCTATACATTCCAACAAATTATCGATCACATTTACATGGCGCAGTTTTAAATAATATGGCTATTTTAAACTGTCGGCACAACTGAAAACACCTCAACAATAGACTGACTTAAACCCCATAAAATCATTACAAAAATTAGACAGAATTTTAGGAAAGGACTTTTGGGAGGAAACAATTTCAGATATGGCTAAGTAACTTGTTAGATTAGATATCTG